>OY720310.1:11741397-12366397 GCA_963082785.1 Philonthus spinipes
TATTTGTACAGTAATTAATTATGATTATTCGATGAATCAGTTGAGTGACCTAGATTTAATTATTTCCAGTGGTTATTTATAGTAACATTGCAGTGGTGCAACACATTAGATGGATGCGTGTTGTTCCGTTACATGTTTCTATTATTAAAGTGTAGCATCGTGTTTTTTTCTAATATATGAGTAGCTGATTTAAAATATCTGTCACTGAATATTACTTCCTCAGTTCGAATATAAAATTGAACTAAACGGGAATGATAACAAATTAATTACATAATCCTAAAATCCTTATCTTGCTTTTCAGAATTTAGTTTAATTTGATTTAATATTTAAATAAAAACTGTTTTGATTTAAATAATTAAAGTCTCAACAACCTATATAAAGAAGATTGATTTAATATAATTGATTTATTTTAACATCTTTAAATTATGTAAGGCAGAGCTGTACTGACAAGGCATAGATCACGTGTCTGCAGATGGACTTATATTAAGTAGCGTTGTTTTATGTTTTTTTTTACATTGAATTTTTCTCCGATCAAAAAATTATTGCATTATGCAATATTTTATTGATATGCAATAGCATTATGTAGTTCAATGTCAGGCGGGGTATTTGCCCAGGAAGTAGTTGTTTTAATGTGTATTTATTTAAAGTATGTCAGGCGGGGTATTTGCCCAGGAAGTAGTTGTTTTAATATGCATTTCTTTAAAGTACTTACGTTACGTAAGTCAAAATGTCACAGAGCTAAATGTGAAAATAATTTATTAATTATTTTCAAATCATTTTTATTCAATCGTCAAATTCTGTAAATTTTATTAGAATGATCCAATAATTTCTTGATGTTCTGTTTTTTTTTTTTTTTGAAAGGCAGTGTGTGCAATACAATAATTAGAGATTAATGCCACTTCCATCATAATTTAGAATAAGAATTGATTAATTTGAAAGCTGCATTACATTACTATAGTAAAATATGCGGGTTCGCGATTTGTGTTTATAATCACAAATACAAGTAAGTTGAATTAAATAGTGTGTATTCCAACTACTGACTAATATTAAAATAACAAAGAAGATTTTAAAAAGTGGGAGGGGTTTTTAGTCGGTAGTCCTCCTACCTGGAGGGAATCCGACACTTCGTCCGTAAATGGATTTTCCCCTCCCACAACACAAAAAAAAGATTTAAAACCTAGAAAAATAAAATAATAGATAAAGTAAAAGTAGAAGCAACCAATAATTCATAAAACACTTTAAAATTAACTAAAGGATTATCATTTCACGCTGCTCGTAATTACACAAAAGAATAACACGGCATTCCCCCCCTGGCAAATTGTTCCATGAAAATGATTTATCGGCGCAATATATTTATTTTTTTCCGCCGAGTCAAATTATTTCCTCGCCTCTCAACTTCGGAAAACTTAAATTGCTGCGAGCTATGCTACAGTTTGTGTCAACTTACTTGTAATTTAAAATGTCCCAGGGAAGTGTGAAAACTTTACGGCACTCCGCTCCACCGTCGCCAGACAAATTGACCATTTACTTTGAGGTGATATTGAAATTTACTCCGGTATACATTTAAATAGACTTTATTTATTAAAAAAAAAAAATAATTAGAAATTAAAAAAAAAACAAGCAAGAATGTATTTTAGGTGGATTTTGTTATTTTTTTAGTAATTCCGGGCTATTCCATAAGAACAATTTTAAATTTAAGGGTATGAATGCTCAAATGCCTTTCATTGGGGTCAGTTTTACTCTTCAGCCGTTTATATATATATATATATATATATATACAATTATCTTTATTGTGGTATTTACATATACATACAGACAGGTTTTTTTAACATATGTATACACATTTCTCCTTTGTATACCTGGAAAATACGCGAGTCAAACGCATTGATGTATGTGTGTTTAGTTGCCTATAACACGCAACTCAAAACTCATGCCAAATAAATCGATCGTGCTGGACTTCAAATTATGTGACATTTTCGTATTCGGCCACTCTAATTTCATTGAAAAATGTCTTATCATATTCTAGTACTGTTTCTTCATTTATATACATTTTAGATCAAATATTTCACATATTTTGAAGTTTAGCGTTTGACATGTGTGTTTAGTTGTGTGTTATAGGCTACTAAACATACACACATTGATCGGTTCAATGCGTTTGACTCGCGTTTTTCGCAGGTATACACTTCTCCCAATGTATACTAATAAAAAAACTTCTCTGTATATTATACAATACATTTAATATAAACTTATAAATGGCTATCGGCCTTAGGTCTTTCAGACATGAGCCGTTTATTTGTTTAGAAAAAGAATAGCGCAGCCCAATACATGTTATTTCTTGCTATCTTGCGATATGTGTTACACTCGATAAATCTAAAATATTTTTTTATTACCAACAAAAAAAGTAATATAAAACATATTAATTAGAAAGGAAACATAATTAGAAATAAGTGGGAAATACCTCTCTTCCCATATATGAAAGATTTTTTTTGTTAGAATACCTAGTTTTGCATTAAATCTGCCTTAATAAACTGAAATTATCTTTTGCAGTATTTTAAAAATAGCGCCCCTTTTTTTTTTAAGTGCCAAGCAGTTAAAGTTCAAAATGATGGCGTAATTAATTTAATTGGTGGAATACGACGAATTGGAGAATAGAATTTCGTGTTCTGCATATGCAAAATTACCATCCACTTCCTAAAGAAATGTCCCAATTATTATCATATAACTAATAAAATTAAATAAAATGAAACAAAGATGATTCACACATTTGCAGTTATTTAAATTACAATGAAATTAAACAAGGAAAATTTCTGACAATGATCAATAAAATTCGATCAATCCCTTTTTCCAACTGAAAAAAAAAATACTTACAATGTAACTGTTTGCAGTTTGAGAAAGGGATTGATCTAATTTTATTGGTCCTTGCTTTTTGTAATTTCATTATAATATAACTAATAGACACTTTTCAACCTTCATTTATATTCGCTCGTTATTATCATAGACACAAACCAATCTAACTAAAAAAATCCAGCGTCAAACCATTTTATATATAGATTTATATTAGTTTGTGTTTATAATAATAATGAGCGAATATAAGCTAGTTATTATCATCTCGTAGATGAGCGTTTAAATGTTTCTCCAAGTATTTTTAAAATCGCCTGGATATCAAGAGAACGCAGATTTCACTCAATTAAATAGGATTTTCAATATCATGTTTAGAACTATTTTCTACACACATTCCTACATTTGTGTATAATTTGTTTGAAAATTCCACATTTTTTTTTATTTTGCTAATAAAAGGATGTGGTTTCCCTTTTCTTATAAGCGAAGTAAGCTCGAATCATGAGGTGCGTACAATTTATTATGGTGGAACAATGAATGTTCACCAACTAACCGATTAACAATTTAAGAAATGCAACTAATCGTCATGACCTGTATTTCTTGAATATCTTTCTCACTTATAAAAAAAGACTTGGATTTACAAAAGAATGTGTTTTTTTGCAGTAATTATTTTTATTTTGTATTAAAATAAGTTCTTGTTTAATTTGTATAAAGTTTTGAATAATAAATGAAATATAACTTGGTGAAACTTTTTGTATATTAAAAGCTAAATAAAGTAAAATTAAAAACACTTAGTTTGTTTCACAAATAATTTGAATACTATTTGTTTAATTTTACGTTATGTGCCTTGTATTGTTTTACATTAATTAAATTTAGTCTGTGCAACAGTTTTTTTTTAAGAATACTAAAGTTGGCATCAAGGATAAATTGTTGTAAAGGTCAGGGTATGCTAGAAATAAAGGTCCATAAAACTGGCACGCTATAAACACATAGTACGTGACCCATGCAAGGAAAAAAAATCTGAATGACAAATATCACAAATTATACACGTACGTATAACAACCGATGTGAAGATGGCCACGGATATTCCAGCCACGGATTTTCCCGGCGCATTCACCATGACCAAATGAATTTTAATTATTTAATATAATCCACTACCAACAACAAAGATTTAGTGATTTAACTTGCAACGTATTAGCATTTATATTTATGACATCGCTAAATATCCCCGTTTTATCAATCAGTATATGTGCACATTAAAGTGTAATGTTTCAAAGTTGAAAATCATAAAGTTGCCCGCACTTTAGATTCGTTCTTTTTGCATTATTATGTTGCTAATAGCTTACTAATTCATAAACAATTAACAGTTTTGAGAGAACTCGTTAATTTATTTTTTTATGATTTTTTTCGTCAGCCACGGATTCTAAACGAATACAGTTTTTTTTTTCAAAGTTGAATATCATAAAGTTGCCCGCACATTAGATTCGTTCTTTTTGCATTATTATGTTGCTAATAGCTTACTAATGCTTAAACAATTAACAGTTTTGAGAGAACTCGTCAATTTATTTTTTTATTATTTTTTTCGTCAGCCACGGATTCTAAACGAATACAGTTTTTTTCAAAGTTGAAAATGACAAAGTTGCCCGCACTTTAGATTCGTTCTTTTTGCATTATTATGTTGCTAATAGCTTACTAATTCATAAACAATTAACAGTTTTGAGAGAACTCGTCAATTTATTTTTTTATGATTTTTTTCGTCAGCCACGGATTCTAAACGAATACAGTTTTTTTTTCAAAATTGAATATCATAAAGTTGCCCGCACATTAGATTCGTTCTTTTTGCATTATTATGTTGCTAATAGCTTACTAATGCTTAAATAATAAACAGTTTTGAGAGAACTCGTCAATTTATTTTTTTATGATTTTTTTCGTCAGCCACGGATTCTAAACGAATACAGTTTTTTTTCAAAGTTGAATATCATAAAGTTGCCCGCACTTTAGATTCGTTCTTTTTGCATTATTATGTTGCTAATGGCTTACTAATTCATAAACAATTAACAGTTTTGAGAGAACTCGTCAATTTATTTTTTTATGTTTTTTTTCGTCAGCCACGGATTCTAAACGAATACAGTTTTTTTTCAAAATTGAATATCATAAAGTTGCCCGCACATTAGATTCGTTCTTTTTGCATTATTATGTTGCTAATAGCTTACTAATTCATAAACAATTAACAGTTTTGAGAGAACTCGTCAATTTATTTTTTTATGATTTTTTTCGTCAGCCACGGATTCTAAACGAAAACAGTTTTTTTTTCAAAGTTGAATATCATAAAGTTGCCCGCACATTAGATTCATTCTTTTTGCATTATTATGTTGCTAATAGCTTACTAATTCATAAACAATTAACAGTTTTGAGAGAACTCGTCAATCTATTTTTTATGATTTTTTTCTCCAGCCACGGATTCTAAACGAAAACAGTTTTTTTCAAAGTTGAAAATGACAAAGTTGCCCGCACTTTAGAAACAATTAACAGTTTTGATAGAACTGGTCGTTTTTTTTTTTTAAAGAAAAATTTTTGAATGAAAGTTATAGGTCTTGAAAAACTAAATACTTGTTGTTATATACATTTTTATTGTATGACCTATAGTTTTATGTTATAAGCGGAAGAATTTCGCCTACCTGATAAATTATCTTAGAAATATTCAATTATTTTAATGTCAAATAAAATGTCAAAATGCTATCATACTTGAATAACATTATAAAATAAATTGTAACATTCTTCTAAATACTGGGCTTTAACTTTAAAAGACAACAATCTATATTTTTCATGATGGAAACTTTACCATTTTAATAGAATTTTTAATAGTAATTTTTTTGGTAAACTTTTTTAATTGTTAACATTTTCAGAAAATAAGTTTTATGCTTTACGAACGAATTATATATATATATATATATATATATATATATATATGTATATATATTATTATTATTAATCGAAAATGGATATTGGTCTTATCGTGTGTCCAAATAGAAAAGGTCGCCGCCTGTTTTTTAGAAACAATTAATGCCGATAGGCATTAAGTAATAAATTTGTTAATAAAATAGGTCATTAAAAGTTGTGGGTAATAATTTTGTAAGTAAGTTTGTAAGTCATTCGATGGGCTGCGCAATAAACACTTGTAAACAAAATATTGTTGTTATCTAAAAAATTAATAAATATATCCTGAAATTACATTATTTTTTAAGTCATAAGTATATGAAAATATAAAGTTAAACATGATTCTTGAAAGACAAGTCAACTGAGACACACACCACAAATATAATCTTGTATTTCATTGCTTTCTTTAAAGAATGCACATTCTTTATGGTAAAAATATAAGCATTGGGTACATTTTATTTCTTCAGTTTTCCGGCAGCATTTTCGGCAATTATATTTTACCATAGTTGACTTTTTAATGATTATGTCTTTTAGATAATCTCGGTATAAGGATGGCTCAAATAAATCAGACATTGGTATATTACGTAAAATTGGATATTTGTTGTCTACTAATTTAATATTTTCTGAACAAATAATTTTCATTTTATGGTCATAATAATTTTTTTATGGCTTCTAGTGGAAGCAGGGTCAAAAAAGAACAAATTATAATTTTTTTTATATATCATCATCCAGTGGCATTTGTCATAGATTGGCATAATGAATTCATTAGTTGTAATACGGTTAGATTCTCATAATCATTTTCAACTTTGAAAAAAACTGTTTTCGTTTAGAATCCGTGGCTGGAGAAAAAAATCATAAAAAAATAGATTGACGAGTTCTCTCAAAACTGTTAATTGTTTATGAATTAGTAAGCTATTAGCAACATTACAATGCAAAAAGAACGAATCTAAAGTGCGGGCAACTTTGTCATTTTCAACTTTGAAAAAAACTGTATTCGTTTAGAATCCGTGGCTGACGAAAAAAATCATAAAAACATAAATTGACGAGTTCTCTCAAAACTGTTAATTGTTTATGAATTAGTAAGCTATTATCAACATAATAATGCAAAAAGAACGAATCTAAAGTGCGGGCAACTTTGTCATTTTCAACTTGAAAAAAAAAAACTGTTTTCGTTTAGAATCCGTGGCTGGAGAAAAAAATCATAAAAAAATAGATTGACGAGTTCTCTCAAAACTGTTAATTGTTTATGAATTAGTAAGCTATTAGCAACATAATAATGCAAAAAGAACGAATCTAATGTGCGGGCAACTTTATGATATTCAACTTTGAAAAAAAAACTGTTTTCGTTTAGAATCCGTGGCTGACGAAAAAAATCATAAAAAAATAAATTGACGAGTTCTCTCAAAATTGTTTATTATTTAAGCATTAGTAAGCTATTAGCAACATAATAATGCAAAAAGAACGAATCTAAAGTGCGGGCAACTTTGTCATTTTCAACTTTGAAAAAAACTGTATTCGTTTAGAATCCGTGGCTGACGAAAAAAATCATAAAAAAATAAATTGACGAGTTCTCTCAAAACTGTTAATTGTTTATGAATTAGTAAGCTATTAGCAACATAATAATGCAAAAAGAATGAATCCAATGTGCGGGCAACCTTATGATATAAAACTTTAAAAAAAAACTGTTTTCGTTTAGAATCCGTGGCTGGAGAAAAAAATCATAAAAAAATAGATTGACGAGTTCTCTCAAAACTGTTAATTGTTTATGAATTAGTAAGCTATTAGCAACATAATAATGCAAAAAGGACGAATCTAAAGTGCGGGCGACTTTATGATTTTCAACTTTGAAACATTACACTTTAATGTGCACATATACTGATTGATAAAACGGGGATATTTAACGATGTCATAAATATAAATGCTAATACGTTGCAAGTTAAATCACTAAATCTTTGTTGTTGATAGTGGATTATATTAAATAATTAAAATTCATTTGGTCATGGTGAATGCGCCGGGAAAATCCGTGGCTGGAATATCCGTGGCCATCTTCACATCGGTCGTATAACAGAAAAAAAATATTTTTTTATAAATATGAAAATTTCATATTTGAATATTTTTAATATTTCTCTTTTAACTTCTTCTAAATATCATTGGTGGAAAAATAGCTTCGGCAGTATTTTATTAATAATTACTAATTTGTTATAATTATTTTGTAATTATTTATAAACCTAAATATTCTATTTATATGAATATATAGGTTTATAAATGGTCCTATTTTTTAAAATAGTTTCAATAAAGTGTATATATTTAAATAAAAATAGTTGTCCTTCTTCTAGGACAAAAATAATTAAAGTCTACACAACCAACAACCAACATAAAGAAGATTAAAGTATATATTTCTATGCAAAGCTCATATGATTTTATATATAACATCTTTATTTCTGAAGATAATATTATGTACAATATATTAACAATATAATTCTTATACTATGTTATACATTGTCCTTAGAAAACGGCTACCGACCATCGGTCTTGTCCAGTTCTTGTCTTGTTATCTAAAGGTCATGATTGTCTTTGTTTATGTGAGGAGTGGGAGAATTTAGGAGTAATGTTAAGGTTGCGAGGGATACAAAGGTGTTGAATGATAGGGGCAATGTGGGGATTAGTGGCGAATTTTAAAGATATGGATTCCAGTCTGTGTTTTATTAGGGGAATTTTGCATGTATCGTAGAGCAGTTTATTGGAAGTATTATAAAGTTGCTTGTTAGTGATTTAAATATTCATTTTAAATATATGTTAATAATCATTTGTGTTTACAAAGTGGCCAGAAATGGTGTGATAATCTTCAGGTAAAGTGGTTTATTGATTCATTTGAAGCATAAAATTTAAGTAAAAAAATATTAAATCTCGTATTTTGACGGCGTTAACTTCGTGGTAGATTTTCTTGATTTTGGATAAGAAAGAATATTGTATTGTGGCTTATAAAACATCATCTTTATTAACATAACTCACCAGTGAGTTAGGAGTGGAGAGAATCGCGGAATGCCTTGTTGAAGGACTGAAGGGTTGAGATAAGGTATTTTGGATGCACACTTATAGGGATCTGTTTATTATTTTATTTTTTATTTGTTTTAACTTTCATTGGTTTTGGTTTAACCAATGAAAGTTAAAACAAATAAAAAATAAAATAATAAATAAGTATCAAAAGTACAAATGTTTTTTTTTTTTGCAAAATGTCAGGCTTTATTGTGGAAAAGTGGTTACATATTTATTCTAGAAAGTAGTGTCCATCGCTAGCCACATCTTTTTCCACCTTTGTGGCAGCATACGGATTCCGCGTTGAAAAATTCCACGTCTTTTGAGGCGAATTACGAATCGACCCTCTCCATTTCAAATGATGTGAAATGGCTTGTTTAGTCACGCCCAATTAATCTGCAAGTTCTTGTTGCGTTTGACATGAATCTTCATTCAGCAATGCCTCCAATTATGCGTCTTCAAACTGTTTCACCGGTCCTGGCCGCTCCTTGTCTTTCATGAAGAAATCGCTACTTTTGTAGCGTTGAAACCATTCGCGACACGTTCTTTCACTAATAGAAGCCGCACTATAAGTTTCTGCAATCATTCAATGCGCCTCAGCAGCAGATTTTATGTATAAAGAAAAACTTCCCGGAAATGACGTTTATTTGGCTCAAAACTCGACATTTTTGCGCACGAAAAAATATATGATGCCGCTAAAAATTCACAAATGTGATGAGGAGTTTTTGACAGATGCCTAAACTCACTATGTGACGTTTTTAATCTGAATTTTTTACCAGAATTATTGCCAATTAGTGCCATCTATTCGAAAACGACGGCTTTCCATTTGTACTCTTTATATACAATTGTTAAAAAAATGAAGAAAAATTTATATCAATACTGACATACATATTATAAAAATATATTAAATTTGTTCCCATAATATTAATAAAAAAATTGTTGTAAATGGTCATTTATTATATACAGTAAATATTTTGAAGAAAGTAAATATAATTTATTATATTTATTAAATTCTTCTCAAAGAAAAAAGTCAATTTCTTAATTACTTCATCTTATATTATTTACTTATTAAATTACGATGCGCTTTATTTGTAAATCCCGCGCATATTTCCTTTATTAACGTAAAAAGCCGTAAAATTTTAGGGCGTTATGAAAATACCTAAGGTGCGAAAATTTAAATATTTATTGTCTGGAAGACTTAAACGCGCTCTGAAACTTTTATTAAAACGGGAAAAATGCGCTCAGCCGCGTCAACGAAAATGGAGATAATTATTTTTTAAATCGCCTTGTTTATCACGTGAAATATTAACGCCGTACATAACAACATTTTGAATAATAGCGCGCATGTATGTACAGTTTATTAAAATAAACGTTCTTCATATATTTTTATTATTATTATCATTATTATCCATTCTTTTTTTTTTCAGTTTATTTGGCATACGGTGTTATTCTAGTGAGGAAATAATTCAGTTTATCTGATTAGTTTAAAAAAGTTCGGACAATATGGCATGAATGCTGTAAAACTACCTTAACGTGTATTTTTGTAAAAAAAGTGTTACTTTTGTCTTAATTACTTCATCTTATATTATTTACTTATTAAATTACGATGCGCTTTATTTGTAAATCCCGTTCGGACAATATGGCATGAATGCTGTAAGACTACCTTAACGTGTATTTTTGTAAAAAAAAGTGTT
Source organism: Philonthus spinipes (assembly GCA_963082785.1). NCBI lineage: Eukaryota > Metazoa > Arthropoda > Insecta > Coleoptera > Staphylinidae > Philonthus > Philonthus spinipes. Next base: position 11,751,903 of record OY720310.1, read on the forward strand.
ACTTTTGTCAACCTCGACTTTATAGAATCACCGCAATAAGCATCCGTTCCACGCTTAACATTGCCCAACATTATGTATCCTGTTAGGCAAATCCGAGGTCCTTGGTGTTGGCTTTTGTTTACGATACCTTCAACTGATATCACCAAGGGGTATATTTTTACGTTCTTGAGTTTCCACGTGTTCTTTCAAAAATTATAGACATCGTAGTGCCACTGACATAGAACATCCAAAAGACGGAGAGAAAAAATTATAAGTACAAAAATCTGGCTTCGTAGGCCACATTTTAAGTACGAAATTTTTTCTCTCCGTCTTTTGGATGTTCTATGACAGTGGCACTACGATGTATATAATCGTAACAGTTTGTTTTAATTTATTTATAAGTATTAGATCTGGTATATTATAGTTTACTGAACGATCGGTTACAATAAGTCGGTCCCAATATAGCATTTTATTATTATTATTATTATTCATAACTTCTTTTAGTGATGGTTATAAACGCCAAAAGTTAACAATAACCACTCTAAGTAACTAAGAATTCGTGGTGAAATCCCATTGTTAAATATAAATTAATTTAACGCCTCGTTTAAATTAATTTATTCTTTACAAGAAAACAAATCGCTATGCAAATTACTCAAGCATAAATTTTATTTCGAGTCTGTGTAATTAATTCAATTCCAGTAAAAATATGTTAATTTAATCAAATAATTTGTAAATTATGGGGAATTAACGAGTGCATTAAATTGTGGCACGTGTTAGGTCTAAAACAACTTAATTATTTAAGTTTATGTGTGTAATTATAAAATTAAGTAATTTGAATTAATTTTTAATTAAATTGAAATATAACAATAAGATTAATGGTTTTAATATTTAGACATTGGTAGTTCATATTGTATGAAATAAATATGAATAAATTATTAAAAATCAACCAATAAAACACAGATTAGATTGAATAACTTTAAATTCTCAACTAGTTTCGGGTTATCAGCCCATTTTCAAGAGAAAATTACTTAATATTATTTTTATTTTCAAGAGAAAATGGGCTGATAACCTTAAACTAGTTGAGAATTTAAAGTTATTCAATCTAATCTGTGTTTTATTGGTTGATTTTTAATAATTTATTCATATTTATTTCAATCAATAAGATTATTAATCACTGAATAATAATACGTGAAATTAGTTTGTTTGTATTACAGGATTATTTAAATTATATTTCTATTATATTTACATTATAGAAATCTTTATACAAATTTATATATATTTCATGTTTTATTTAGTAATAAATGTTATCGTTAATGTTAATTTTTATATCTGAGTTATTTTTGAATTTTTTCAATGTTAATGTATTTTATAAAATTTCATATCAAATTATTTCTTAAGGTCATTTACGTTCTGTAATAATTTGTATGTCCTAAATTCCAATGATGTTTTACCTCATCTTTATTTGTGCGTAATTTTTCTCAGTTATTACTTAATAATTGATGGTCTCTAATTGCATTCAAAGTAACTAATTCAAAAGTAATAAAGTTTGCATAATTAATTGAATCCTAGGACCACAAAAACTAGCAAGTGGGCAATCAAATACACTATCATAAAAGTACAAATGATAGACGTGTATTTTACAACGAAGAATACACGCCTATCATTTGTTTTTTATTACGAACTTCTCCTTTTTACAATAAGATATGAGTGAATATTATTTGTACAATTATTAACATACATTATACGAACAAAACAATATTAATGAATAGGTACAACCTAGTTGCTGAAAATGCACAGAATATAATTAAAAATGAAAGTAGTCTATCGTACGAATGGTCCTAGGATTCAATTAATTATGCAAACTTTATTACTTTCGAATTAGTTACTCTGAATGCAATTAGAGACCATCAATTATTAAATAATAACAAAAAAATTACGGACAAATAAAGATGAGGTAAAAAAACATTGGAATTTAGGACATACAAATTATTACAGAACGTAAATGACCTTAAGAAATAATTTGATATGGAATTTTATAAAATACATTTTATTTTAACAGTGTATTTTAAATTATTATTATGTATATATAACGTTTCATTTATCAAGACAAAATTACAAAATAAAATAATCATTTTAGATTAATATATCCTTACGAATAAAATAATAGAATAAATATATAAAAAAATAAATAACATGAATAAATTCAATTTTCTCGTTGCGTCGGTTTTCTTACAACAAACAAATCACCAATAAAAACGTATACACGGGAATAAAGGAAACCGAAGCAAGACGCACACACAAAAAAAATCCCAAAATGGGATCCTATCCGTTTAATTTGTCCCGAAAGAATCCGCGGATTTCCTCCCATTGTGTTCCTCTTTACATTGTTACGTCTGTCATAATACTCCTTTTTCTCTCTCCTGCTTTCGTTCTTTATTCCTTTATTATGCGCTTTTATTGGGCCGATCATTATTGTATCCTCGCTCCTTTTTTGCGGCCGGAGTTATTATCATATCAGAATATAAAAATGGAAAATATAAAAAATCGCGATTGTGTTTTGAATTTAAAGGAAATGAATTATATAAAACGCAAACTTTTACAAATAAATTAGTTTGTTAATAAAATAGTTTGGATAACTGGTGATAGTCATTTCGGTTTGTCGAATCGGACGTCGATGTGAAGATGGCCACGGATTTTTCCCGGCGCATCCACCATAATCAAGAGAATTTTAATTATTCAATATAGTCAAAAAAAATAGTAAAATTAACGTTAAACTTAACATTTCGCTTACAGAATAGCCCTGTATATATTATTATATAAATAAATTTCTCATATTTCAATTTCAATTTACTTTATTAACGGAATCTCCATTTCCAAATTACAATTATAATTACATTTATATAAGAAAAGTGTGATGCTCTAAAAAGATTACAAAACATATATATATCTTTCTAACTTTCTCAATTATGACTTGATGAAACATTTTGAATATTAAAAGGTAAATAAAGCATCTTTTGTGAAACAAACCAAGTGATTTTAATTTTACTTTATTTACCATTTAAAATTCTAATTTTATTATTATTATCACAAGAAGTAAAACAATATAAAATCCAACAAAATAAACTAACGCAATCGTTAGTTTGTTTTAAATTATTCGAATATTCCATTACAAGCTCGTAACATCTCATATCTGAGACTTAATTAATCGCGCAGTATTTCGTCGTAAGCGTTTTTAATTAAAATTGTAATTTTATTCGACATGCGAAGCGGCGTCCGTTCTCTCGAGCTGGCAGCGCGCTGGTCGTATTCTGGAAATTGTTAAAATTAAAAAGGTTTTTCGGCCCTTTATTAAGATCTGATATGGGTTATGGCGTTTGCATAAATTCCGCCCCTTAACGAACTTTCACGCCGCCATGTGTACGTTTTGAATTTTCGCCGAGGTGCTGAATTAATTATTTGTGCTGCTTTTAGATGTTAACCTTTTACCTGGTTATAAAATTTAAAACAAAATAGCTTTTATCATGAAATTTATTTATACAAAAAAAAATATATGAAATATTTTATGCTGTATGTAATTTATAATTTTTATTTTCTTTGCAGGTAAAATACAATAATCAGCTTCGAATATTCAATGGTTAATCAGTAAGTAGAGTTTTTCTGTAACTGTTTTTTTTTTTTTTCTAAACACAATTTTACTATAAACACTACTATGAATTAGTGTATATAGCAATAACCATAACTGTTGTTTAAATTGACTAAACATGTTTGTAAAAATGTATTTGTCTGAATAACGATATTTGTATTTATAAAGTCAAATCTTCTTTTGCTGTAAATGAAAAAAATAATTAACATTTAATATGAAAAATCATGTTATTAAATAAAATATTCACAAACAATAAAACTCCAGAATGCGTTGTAGAAAAAGTGTTATTAAAATTATGTCAAACCATATATGTGTATGAAAAAAGCTAAATTGCACGAGAATATGAGCCAAAGTAAACGCATGAAATCAGACGATAAGGAAAAAGAGTGCCCACTCACCTGGCACAAAAGAAAATTGAGGGCACCGAGTAAATATTATCACAGCAATATATTCGGTTAACCTCCCACAGGATACGCACAAAAAAAGAGACAGTCCATCCGACGCGGACAATTTTCCTTTTCTTCCGTTGCAAAAAATGATAAATATGTAAATTCTGATGAAATATGTAAATAACGCTTTGAGCACTTAAGCCTACCATTAAGGGAAGTCCGGAGTCTGTCTCTTTTTTCCTTTTCTTTTTAATATTTCGTTCTTCTTGATTTAAATCTCCGCGCGCGGGGAAAATGTATTTCGTGTATTATATTTTCGGTAAAAAGGGAAGTTTTGATTTAATCCTAGAGAGAGAGAGTAACAGAGAAAGAGAGAGGGGTAAAGACAGATATATATATATATAAAGTGAGGTAGAGTGAGATATATAATATATATAGAAAGAGAGTGACGTATAGATTTATATATATATATATCTCTTTCTCTCTCTCTCTCTCTATATATATATATATATATATAGAGAGAGAGAGAGAGAAAGAGAGAGGTAAAGGTATATATAGAGATATAGAGAGAGGGTTTTAGTGTAGACCGGACGGCGTTTTAAGGAAAATTACGGGATCGGAGAGCGCTTTAAGTTGCATAAATGGGTATTCCGGAGTTTTAAAAAAATCGTAATTAATTTCACTTTTTTTCCACAGCGACTTTGCGAAAGTTAAAACTTTGAAGGAAATTATATTAATGCTTGTATATTAAAGGCGCTCAATTCACATTACATTTTCAATTTAGAAAATATTTACGAAATTAATTTAACAATAAAAATTAATGCAGTGAAAAACATTAAAAAAAAGTGCATTACTTTTGACTAATGGAGACTTAAACTCAGATATGAGTTAAAAATAATGAAAATATAACTCGGTTTAATGAAATGTTCTAGCGTATGAATAAACAATGATTCTCGCTCGTCTACTTTGTGGACCCAAATCGTCGACGATGCCACTTGAAATTAGGCAAAAGGTGGCGCTCGCATCATCTTTAATTTATTATGAATAACTCGGTTTATTAATAATATTAATTTAATTATATTAAAGGGTTTATTCAAGTTGTTTGCTATTTTACTCAATTAAATTTTGTTGTCTAAAATGGGCATTGTATTATTCAGTTAACATAATCTGAAATTCACATTTAATGAAACATTCAACCACCATTCATCAAGCGTATGGATAACTAGTGATGGCCATTTTGGTTGGCGCTTGCGTCGACTTTAATTTATTATAACATAATCTGGATGTAACTGTTAAATTTCTGTGTATTATATGTAGGATAATCGTTTATTTGCACCAAAATAAAATACTATTTTTGACCCAACATCAAGAAAAAAGAAATGGAAATTCTATTAAAATGTTTCTTAAAAAAATCAACGATGAAAGCACATTTTCTTCTGAATTCATCTTACTAACTATTATTTGTATTAGCTGTGTAAGGATTTGTAAAAAGGTTTGGTGTGGATTGTAACAGCAATCTGACTAGAGCCACGTCTGGGGCATGAGTCTTTAATCTGGGTTAAGACCAACATTCCAGACGTGATCGAGTGAAGAGGTACAAGTTCTGATTTAATTGATTTTACGATAACTTAAATGAAATGAATTTACTAAAAATATCATATGAAATATTATTAAAAAAATATTCAAAAATAATTTCTATAAATTGGCTATCAACCTTATGGCCTTTTTATTGTAAAATTTACATTTACATAATAATTTTGTCATTTATATTAAATAATATTATTTAGTCTTTAGAAGTCTGTTGTAATATCGCTACAATTGTTTCACCACACTGTGGCTTCTTCAGGCGAAGAAATTTCTTTTTCTTTTTCATTTAGTCTTTGAAAGACTAAATAGTGTTATTTAATATAAGTAATTATGAACTTTCAACAATTATCAGCCTCACCAATCAATCAATTTAATATTTTTATCGACCATCGGTCTTTCAGCCAGGAGTCTATGTCTTTATACTGATGTGAAGTTGCCCACGGATTTGTCCGGCTCCACCACCATGGTTATTTGGGGAAGGAGCCGGATTATTTGGATCTTTAGCAACAATCTAGTAAGAAAAACAAGTTCCTGAATTGTGACGAACACCTTCGTTTTGAACTTAGAAAAGTTCGTCTCTCCATATGAAATCCCTGGCTGAGATTTATTTTTTTTAAGTTATGAAATACATAGCCCTGATTTTATTATTTTTAATGATTATTTAAATCTTTATCAACCATTTAGTAACAAAAACAATTTCCTGAATTGCGGCAAATACCTTCGATTTGGACCTTGAATGTGTCTAAGTCTTTATTCGAGGCTAATAATTGAAAGTAATAATTATTGTAAATTAAGTTGGACATATTTTGTCACAGTACTTATACAATTGGGTTATTTTCATTTGTTTATAAGCTGCGAATCACTTAAAATAAATACTTTACCCGGCGCCTCCGCCATTGCGGAGGAGTCGGCAAATCCGTGAGCAACTGCAAATCGGTTGTCTTTATGTCACATCAGTCTGTTAGTCGTTGATGAGTGATGTGATTGCGTATTTATTTATTTTTATTCTTCATCACAAGTTACATTAAACATGGAATGCTTACCATTCAGTTTTGTCCAAATAGAAATCAATTCTTTTTAGCGGGTTTATATTTTTTTATAATTTAAAATTATAAATTAATATAAAAATTAATTTTTATTAATTTATAATTTTCATCATCTGAAACAGACTTAACACCAAAATTTTTCACCATTGACCATGCTTCTGAAATACTGCCCTGCATTTTTTGGCAATTAGAGTATTTCCAATGGAGGATCATCTCTTTTTACTCCATAAATGAACTGATTATTGCATATTTTTTGGCATCATTCTATGCATCCTGGATAAGGCCATTACGAAGACGCGTACTGTTATAAAAATATTTGTTTTTTTTTAATAATCCTACCCCTCACAGCAAAAATAAAACCTGTCAATCCATCAATGGCGATTGCTGGACCTTTAGGAGCAATATTATCTTCTTCCCTTGAATAATTTAAAACCATGAATCTTGACTAACTCCTGAGTTTATATTTTTAAGGGCTTTGGTCTCGTAAAGTTTCATTTCATCGATGACATTCATCACCCCCATCAGCGGCTAGCAAATAGAGGCCTTTCCGAGGATGCCTACTGTTGTGAAAATATTTGTTTTTAAGTAATCCCACCCCTCACAGCAAAAATAAAACCTGTCGATCCACCAATAGCGATTGCTGGACCTTTAGGAGCAATATTATCTTCTTCCCTTGAATAATTTAAAACCATGAATCTTGACTAACTCCTGAGTTTATATTTTTAAGGGCTTTGGTCTCGTATAGTTTCATTTCATCGATGACATTCATCACCCCCATCAGCGGCTAGCAAATAGAAGCCTTTCCGAGGATGCCTACTGTTGTGAAAATATTTGAATTTTTAATAATCCCACCCCTCACAGCAAAAATAAAACCTGTCAATCCATCAATAGCGATTGCTGGACCTTTAGGAGCAATATTATCATTTTCCCTTGAATAATTTAAAACCATGAATCTTGACTAACTCCTGAGTTTATATTTTTAAGGGCTTTGGTCTCATATAGTTTCATTTCATCGATGACATTCATCACCCCCATCAGCGGCTAGCAAATAGAGGCCTTTCCGAGGATGCCTACTGTTGTGAAAATATTTGTTTTTTGATAATCTCGCCCCTCACAGCAAAAATAAAACCTGTCAATCCACCAAAAGCGATTGCCTTACCTTTAGGAGCAATATTATCTTCTTCCCTTGAATAATTTGAAACCATGAATCTTGACTAACTCCTGAGTTTATATTTTTAAGGGCTTTGGTCTCGTAAAGTTTCATTTCATCGATGACATTCATCACCCCCATCAGCGGCTAGTAAATAGAGGCCTTTCCGAGGATGTCTACTGTTGTGAAAATATTTGTTTTTTGATAATCTCACCCCTCACAGCGAAAATAAAACCTGTCAATCCATCAATAGCGATTGCTGGATTTTTAGGAGCAATATTATCTTCTTCTCCTAAATAATTTTAAACCATGAAACTTGACCAACTCCTGAGTTTATATATTTAAAGGCTTTGGTCACGTAATGTTTCATTTCATCGATGATATTCCTCACCCCCTTTTCTAAGTTACTGATGTGATGCTTCGGTTCTGGGGATTTTTTTTTATTTTCGCGTCTTTCTGGCAATCTGGTTTGTATATGGGTAATTCGAAAAGCTTGCATGATTTCAAGTCCGCGACTTCCTTCACCACTGCAGCTGTTGGTATGGCCACCCCAGATAGTACATATCGCGCCATAGCCTATTAAAACCCTTGATATTTCGTCAAATACCTTATAACAATAAATACACAATAATCTAAAATTACATAAAACTCGAGCAGCTGTGATGAATGAATGAATAGTAGTTTCCGGAAAGCGGAATTTTGAATTTCGGCGTATTTACTTCTATTTTTGGATTTTGATATTTCAGCGGGACTCACGTTACCTTTATAAATCAGGCCCTAATGGGGGTCATTTTACTCCCTCCTGCTTGGAGTTCCTTCCATCACTCTGGTGCATCCCGAAGCCATTCTAAGTAAAGGATGAACTTCAGTATTATACCAGGGTGTGTCCATCTTATGTATCATGGATTCGCGTGTTTTTTGTCCCATAGCTGTTCTCTAAAATGGACGTCTCATTCCAAAAGTATGTGTTCCGCCGTCTCCTCCTCTGTTTTACAGTTCGACATTTCGACTTTTCCTGCTGGAGTCTGAGGTTGCAGTGGCCAGTTGGTAACCCTATCATATTACTTAGGTTTTTCCTTGATACGTTTATTTAATACTTTTATATTTTCTACGTTAAGGTTGATGAAAAGCTTCCCTATTTTATTGCCCTTCTTCTCACTACATCTTTCGAGTTGTTCAATTCTGGAGTAGTCCTTCATCGTTTTTTTTTATGTCGGATATTATCTGTGATAATAATAATAATAATGTTTATTGTCCAACAGGATAACGTTCCCAATTACAAGGCAATTATGTAAATCATATAGATTATTGACAAATTATATAAAGAACAAAGAATTACAATAGTACACAACTTAACCTAATGAAGATACAAATTTAACTTATAATTAGATAAATTAACAATTCGCTCTTAAGAATGATAAAGAATCCGCAAAAATATCACATGCTGAAAGTATTTGATTGAAAATATCACATACTATACTAATTGGTTATTTTAAGCCATACAATGTTCGATTGGAAACAACGTAAAATAAGGTTTTGTTTCGACTGTTGAAAGTTGGAATTCGTATATTAACTAATTTTAAAATAATAGAAAAAGGATTTATGCACTTGGTCGCAGCTATTTAAATAAATTAATTATTATTAATTTTAAAATGTCTGGACAATCAATGCTGCCATGAAGTACTTTGTACAAGAAAGACATGCCAGACTTCCTTCTCTGGTTTCAAGAGAGCCCATATTGAATATTTCCAGTAACAACTCTTGATTGAAACCTCTAACTGCATACGTTCTATTAACTTTAAAAATATAAATATTTAAGACATTTTCGCTGGACATTTCTACATTAGACATTTCTATTAGAGTAATTTGTTGTTGAGTTAGGGTGCCAAACCAAAGAGGCGTATTCCAGCTTTGACCTAACAAAGGCATTAAACAGAAATTTCAACGCTGTGATATTTTCAAGATCCAAAGAGTTTCTTACTATAAAACGTAATTCCTTGAAGGATCCGTTGATTCTTGAACATGCACATTAAATCTAAAATTATCATCAAATAAAATCCCCACGTCTTTAAATACATTAAGTTGTTCTAAGAATTATTATTACATACACTGTAATTGAATTTAATAATGTTAATATTTCTAATGAATGACAAGTTTATATCTTATAATTAATTGTCAATTTATTTTATCGTCTGTCGTCATTGTTAAACTGTCTATATCTTGAAAGGATGTAATGAATTGAAATATTGTTATGGAAGGATTTTTACGGATAGGTCTTGTGTTTGGGGAACGTGGGATATATAAAGTGTGTGGAAGGTTGCGGGTGGCAAATTTTATAAAAATTCAATAATATTAATTTAATAATTGTTTAAGGTTCTGCTTAATTATACATTATTAAATTAATTAAAACTTGTTTCTCCTCATTTAATTACTTTCTGCTCTACGTGCTATGAGTGATTTGCTTTTGGTAGTTCTCCGGATGTTTTCCTGTAGGTAGTTCAGAAGACTTATTATGCTATATTGCACTTGTTGCTATATAGAGATAAGTTATTTAAAGCACACCAATTAGATACTACATCCAGCTTATCTTGCAACTGGTGACAGTCCTCAAGTGATGAGATAGATGCATATATTTTTAAATCATATAAAATGTGTTTACAATTAAGTGATGCTGAAAAATCATTGATAAATAGATTAAAAAGATTTAAAAAAATAATACTAGTTCTGGTCCCTCTAGCTTTGCGAGCCAGTTTGTCTGCAATTCTGTTCCTATTACTGTTTTTATGCTCTTTTCTCCACTGAATGTGTATATTTTCACTAACTGTCCTACATTCATGAGCAAGTTTTGACATGAACTTCGAGTTCATGATAATATTGATGGATACTTTACTATTATATACCCGTAGATGTTAGTTTGTGAAGTCATAAGCAACACTGAATCAATTCTTTGAACCGTTTGGGAATGCTTTTACCTTACTTATTAATTATTAATTGTTTAGGAATACTTACCTGATTATATACAAATATGTAAATTATTGTATAATATAATCAATTATAATGGAGAATTCCGTAAAATAAAGTTAAAGTTATTTATTATTAACCAGATTATTTTTCCGATTAGATTTTTGTTTTGTAAGATTATCGCTGCACCCCATTATAGTGGGTCGTTTATGCTCTTCCCTTGTGGTATTATACTTTTTAGTGAAAATCTCTTGAAAGAATATTCATTTATTTTATTTAACTTATGCGTTTTTTTAAGGAAGAATATTTCAGATTATCTCAAAGAAAGTCCATTGTGTAAAACAAAATTTTAAAACGAGCGGAACACTTACTTCCATAGCTCAGTCGTTTTGTCTAATTCCCGTTAATCCCATTGTGAAATTTGCATTTCATCAAATTAACCCGGACGAGTGTAAAAAAAGGATTATCGGTAGGAAGCGAGCACGCTCAAAGGAGAAGAGGAAAAAAGCAACCCCAAATCCCCCGATGAAGGTATTTCGGCGGCGGTGTTATTTATTCAGCGAGACGTTTATCATTATCCTTTCCCGAGCTGCCCTCGCCTTGATCCCCTTTAAAAGCCAACTTTTCCGGGATTGTTGTGCATAATTAATCACCGCGGATCCCGCTTAATCAGCCGGAAACGTTGAAGCGCTCTTTTTTTTAAGTAGTCCCGGTTTGCGACGGTGTTTTTAAAATTGAAATTAAATTGAATAAAATAAATTCAATAAAAAACGTTGGTGTTTATAAAATTGAATTTTAATTAAGAGAATAAATATTATTAAGTAATTATTAACTAAAAATTTTAATAATGATAGGAAATTAAAACACTTGATTTTTTTTCTGTGAAACATAAAAAAAAAAACAAGTAAAAAAATATTTTTTTAGAGCGCTTAATATTTAAGAGAATAAATATTTTTAAGTAATTATTAACTAAGAATTTTAATAATGATAGGAAAATAAAACACTTGATTTTTTTTCTGTGAAACATAAAAAAAAACAAGTAAAAAAATATTTTTTTTTTGGAGCGCTTAATATTTTACATTATTTCTCCATATACAGATACTTACACACTGGCCTCTTGAGTAAGGAATTTATTCAGAATAAGAATTTTATTTTTTTATTGCAATTTTTTTCTTTGTGAATTTTAATCAACAAGTTAAATTGCATTCTTACAATTTGTGTTTTAATAATAACTAAAAGGCAGAAAGACCGATGGTCGATAGCCATTTTTTAAGGCTTAACTAGTTATGAATGATTGTAACGTTGTATATATTGTGATATAATTTAATATAACTCAGAAATAAAAAAATCTATATATATTAAAAAAATAATAATTTCGAGAACATATTTAAGATTTAACTACCTTAACAAAACACTTAAGAACAAATAATAATGAAAAAGATGTATATAAAAAAAACATTAGATAGTACAAAGCCTAATTTATATGTCATCGTCAACAATTTGGTTTCGAAAGAACGAAATGGCTATGACCATATATTAAATAAAAATGATATGAAAATAATTAATAAATTATTTCCACATTTAGCTCTGTGACTTTTGACTTACGTTACGTAAGTACGTTAAACAAATGCACATTAAAATAACTACTTCCCGGGCAAATACCCACGCCGGACATTGAATTACATAATGTACACCTGCTGTTGCACATTAATAAAATATTGCTTTATATAATATTAATTTAATATATTTAAATAACTGTGACCAAGTGAATGAATACTCTTTTCTATTGGCTATCACTATTTTATTAAATAAATCAATTATGAAAAGCTCGGAGGCAAAAAATGAAGCACACACAATTTCAACCCCACTAAACCCCAATAAAAAGCAGCACCCGACGCTGTATACTTTATCACATAAACGATTACAACAGCACACAAGTAGGTAATGCACACCTAATTCCCTGTTAACCTTTAAAACGCCTGTTTTGTCCGAGGGAGAGCCACAGAATTAAAGCTCACGTGGGTCGATAACGCTAAAGTGTTCCTCCGGTCTTGTGTTTGTATGGCAGCACTTGATCTTGACGGAATGTATTGTACACTTCGCGGCGAGCTGCAATTTCTAGATTTCGCCCTTTCAAGCCCTCGCGCTGCTAACGACTTTAAATGTCAGCCCCTGCGGATATTTCGAACTAAGGGCGGAATCATAAACGGATCAACGCCGAGAGGAAACGGAATTGTAGAAAAGGAAACGGCCAGCGGTGAATGGAGGAATAACACTTAGATGTTTTAAATGAATTTTATAAGGATTTAAATTGAAACATAAACGTATTGTGTAATTCAATGTCTGGCGGGGTATATACTCGGGAAGTAGTAATAAATGTTTGTCAAAAACTTGCAGTGTATTTAATTTTTGCAGTTGGAAAAAGGGAATGATCGAATTTAATTGTTCATTGTCAGTAATTCTTCCTTGTGAACAGAGCTAAAACCTCTGTTCGCACATTTGCAGTTGTAATTTAAATAAAATAAAATTAAACAAGGAAGAATTACTGGCAATAATCAATTGCCATAGATAAAAATAAGTCATAGTGGGGAAAAATCATATCTTTGATCGAAATTTTTGTAATTTTTTATATGATGTGGCAAATTGTTATAGAATTGATTGTCATATCCTGAACCTTAAAATTAATGTTATTTCCAGGATTTTTTTGTATCAGAAATACTTTATCATTTTCAGTTAATTCATTTTAATATATTACAATAAACCTTAATATTTATATAAAATTTGGGAAATAGATATTATTGCTATAGTTTCAAGCATGGGCTTAAAAACATCACAAAATTAAACCACACAAAATAGATAAAGCAAAGCTTAAAAAAAATCTATGATTAAAACATAGCGTGTGCCATCATAAAGCACATATTAAAAAAATGACTATTTCACAAATTTATTTAATTAACTGTGATCAGGTGAATAAATACTATTTTCTATTTATGCAAATAAAAGCGAATTATCTTAAATTTAAGGTAATGGAAAATCTCATGCGTTTGTAAATATTTTATTTATTTATTTAACAACAAAAACGGTGCAGATATCACAGAACGACAGCCCCAATTATATGAGCGAAAAATATAAATCTCCCCGATTTATAGAGCTTACCGAACACGCGCGCTATTTTCCCGCTGACACGAAAAAGGGAAAAAATAAAATAAAATGAGAAACGCGGGGAGCACCGAAACCAACATTTTCCTCCGTTTCTGATTAATTGTGAAAACCATTTCGGACAAAGAGTAATAGATTTACGTTTTATTTGGACGAAACGCATTCCTGTCCCTTTTGTTTCTGCGAGGATTCCTCCCCGTTGTTTTCCCCCCTTTTTTTCACAGAACGATGAAAAATCCCAGTCATCGTTTGGAAATTAATTAACTGGTAATGAGCGGCCCGAGGAATCCGGCAAGCTGGGGTAGGAATTTTATAAAAATACGACCGGCGTGATATTCTTTCATTGTTGAAATTGATTGCAATTTTGTGGGGTTTATGCGGAAAATAATATATATTATAAATGAAATCAGAAAAAAATATAGTGAATTATGTTTGATATTGAATTGTTATGAACAATTTGATAGTATGAAATCTATTAAATTGTTGATAACAATCCTTTTATCGAAGCTTAAAGAATTTTTAACAAGACTGTGTTATGCTTGATTGATAGCCTAAATAATTGTTATCAACAATTTGATATTTCCTAAAATGTTTTTTATTTTCTAAACAAAAATTCCGTAATGGGTATTTAGGCAGACTAGTTATTTAAAGATGTTAAAACGTCTTTAAATTATGTAAAGCAAAGCTGTACTGACGAGGGATAAATCCCGAAACACGTGTCTGCAGATGGCCTTAAATTACGTAACGTTCCTTTTATTGTTTTTGCATTAAATTTTTCTCGGATCAAAACTTGTTGCATTATGCAGTGTTTTATTGATGTGCAACAGCAAGTGTACATTATAATAATAATAATAATAACGTTTATTGTCCAACAGGACAACATTCCCAATTACAAGACAATTATATAAATCATATATAAATTAATTACAATTTCATTATGTAATTCTGTGTCCGGCGTGGGTATTTGCCCGGGAAGTAGTTGTTTTAATGTGCATTTGTTTAACGTACTTACGTAACGTAAGTCAAAAGTCACAGAGCTAAATGTGAAAATAATTTATTAATTATTTTCAAATCATTTTTATTTAATATGTTTCAAATAAGGTAATATGCGAAATATCAATATTAACAAATATACAATAAATGCATGCTCTCTTATTCAATGCAATATTTTTTCATTGGAAGGTTGTTTAAATGAGCAATGTAAATGAAAACCCATTATTCATTCCAATATTTTTTTACATCAACAAAATATATAACATCACCTTATCGGCGAAACTTTGTTTTCC
Source organism: Philonthus spinipes (assembly GCA_963082785.1). Taxonomy (NCBI): domain Eukaryota; kingdom Metazoa; phylum Arthropoda; class Insecta; order Coleoptera; family Staphylinidae; genus Philonthus; species Philonthus spinipes. The sequence continues at coordinate 11,767,103 of OY720310.1, forward strand.
CCATCAAACCGGAAATTAAAGACACAAATTGCTTCCATTCATTCCCGAATATTCGTCAGTCGCCGTTGGGCGCAAGAACGCAATCATTCGTTGTAAATTCAAAATGGTGATCGTTCATCCACTGTTGCTTTAATATGTAAAAAATCGCTCTTTGTTTCGGCAATTTACGGGGCCGGTAATGAGGGGTGTTGATAAATTGCCGCGAACAGTATCCCGAAGGGTGTTTTTTTTATGGTGGGAGGATATTCGAGGATGGATTTCATTTTTCTTTCGGGGAGCGCGGTAATAAGGAAATTTAATGAGGATCGAGACAATCCGGAACGGATGATTACTTCATTCGATTCCGACGTGCTCTAAGGGAAGATTGTGTTTTCGCCGGGATATATTGGATGTTGGAAATATGCATGATTTTATGAGGCGTCGATTTTTCTGAATTAGGTTTATGTGACGAATTTGAATCACGGTGATTTATAGCATTTTTTTAATGCAAAAATTAGATGTGATATATTTTAACATTAAATTTTGTCGAATAGAAAAGATAAATATGAATAAATTATTAAAAATCAACCAATAAAACACAGATTATATTATATTATTATATTAGAATAGAAAAGAGTTTATTAAAATTAAATCAATTATATCGGACACTTTTTTCTCCTTAATCACTTGGTAAAACTTTGTTAATATTAAATTAAACTTGTAAATTAAATTACTTATGAAATAAATATGAATAAATATTAAAAATCAACGAATAAAACACAGATTAGATTTAAAAACGTTAAAGTCTCGACTAGTTTCGAGTTATTGGCCCATTTTCAAAAGAATTTAAAATTTTAAAGGCGAAACTAGTCGAAAATTTAAAGTTAATTATTCTAAACTGTGTTTTATTGATTGCTTTTTTAATAATTTATTCATATTTATTTCATACAATACGAACTACCAATGTTTAAATATTAAAACCATTATTTATAAATCACTTATGTTACATAAGTAAAACTAAACTATGTGAATTTAATTAACAAGTTTAATTTAATATTAAATGAATTAATTTAAATAATAATATATTTATTGATCTCGCCAATATTAGTCACTTATAGCATTTTTGTATTTTTTCTCTCTCTTTTTAGTGTAAAGCAGAATGTTCTACTAACTGTAATTATTTATATTGTATATGTTATTATATATTTTTTGTAATATTGAAAATGGAGAAATCCGTAAATTAATAAATAAATAAAAAACAGCTGTGTGTCCTCCATCCTACTTTCACTGCACTAAGAGTAAGATTATGATAATGAAATTTATTATAGGTAAAAAAAAATATACGCATATAATAAAAAAGGAATAACAATAAGTTATTCTGTTTTCTCTGCACAATTATTAAGTAAAATAATTTTTAATCCGATGCTTATTGTAAATTAATAAATAAATAAATAAAGAACAGTTGTGTGTCCTCCATCCTACTTTCACTGCACTAAGAATAAGATTATGATAATGAAATTTATTATAAGTAAAAAAAAATACGCATACAATAAAAAAGGAATAAAAATAAGTTATTCTGTTTTCTCTGCACAATTTTTATAAGAAATAATTTTTAATCCGATGCTTATTTTTAATTTTTCAAAATACTTATTTATATTATAAAACATGTAAGTAGTCTTGAGAGTTATCCAAGAATTAGTGACAGAGAATATTATTATTTTTAATATTTCAAATATTTTTTTTTACATTTATATTTTTTAAAAAAATAAAAAAGTCTGGCAGAAAGACCTCTGGTCGATAGCCATTTAACAATTAATTAATTTTTTGTGTGATATACATTATCAATGTTTGTTACCTTGTTGTAAACTTAATTGTTAATAAATATTGTTATATATATAAAAAAAAGTCTTGAGACAAAAGTTACTGGGATCTTTGTAATATTGTTAAAAACTCAAATATGCAATATAAAACTCATAAATTAATGCATTTGGCTTGTAGAAAGTGCACAGATATAAACATAAAACAGTTTTTTTGGTCTCGAAAATATCCAAAACGGATATTTTCGCTCTCTGGCTAGATTTTGAACATTTTCATGATTACTAGACTTTCGTTCGTAAATAAATATTATATTTAACTTATATTATTGGAAATATATCACAAAGCATCGTCAACAATATTAAAAAATGTAAAAATATTGCAACGATAAACGGCTATTATATAATATCCAACGGTAATTCCGGATTATTTAATTAAAATTAAAACATTTGGTTTGTTTCACTTATTTAATATTAAAAAAAAGTTTCACCGCGGGTTAAATGAGAAATTATTAGGCATATCCAGCGGTATATTTACGCGGGAAGAAGTTTATTCAATGGTTATTTGTTTTAGTACTTACATTATTATTATAGTAGTTAAAGATATAATTATTTTTATTCTGAATAAATTCCTCACTTATCCCGTGGTGAAAAAATTTTAATTAATAATGATATAAAATTAAAACACTTGTTTTTTTTACGTTTTCACAGATAATCTTTGAAGCATAAAAAAAATAAAGTGTTTTATGTTTTCACAGATAATCTGTGAAACTAAAAAAAGTGAAGTGTTTTAATTTTATATCATTATTAATTAAAAATGTTTCACCACGGGCTAAGTGAGGAATTTTTTTAGAATAAAAATAATTATTTCTATAACACAGATAATCTGTGAAACATAAAAAAACAAGTGTTTTAATTTTATATCATTATTAATTAAAAATGTTTCACCACGGGCTAAGTGAGGAATTTATTCAGAATAAAAATAATTATTTCTATAACACAGATAATCTGTGAAACATAAAAAAAAACGAAGCGGTTTATGTTTTCACAGATAATCTGTGAAACTAAAAAAAAAACAAGTGTTTTAATTTTATATCATTATTAATTAAAAATGTTTCACCACGAGCTAAGTGAGGAATTTATTCAGAATAAAAATAATTATTTCTATAACACAGATAATCTGTGAAGCATAAAAAAACGAAGTGTTTTATGTTTTCACAGATAATCTGTGAAACAAAAAAAAAATAAGTGTTTTAATTTTATATCATTATTAATTAAAAATGTTTCACCGCGGGCTAAGTGAGGAATTTATTCAGAATAAAAATAATTATTTCTATAACACAGATAATCTGTGAAACATAAAAAAACTAAGTGTTTTATGTTTTCACAAATAATCTGTGAAACAAAAAAAAATAAGTGTTTTAATTTTATATCATTATTAATTAAAAATGTTTCACCACGAGCTAAGTGAGGAATTTATTCAGAATAAAAATAATTATTTCTATAACACAGATAATCTGTGAAACATAAAAAAAACGAAGTGTTTTATGTTTTCACAGATAATCTCTGAAACATAAAAAAAACAAGTGTTTTAATTTTTTATCATTATTAATTAAAAATGTTTCACCACGGGCTAATTGAGGAATTTATTCAGAATAAAAATAATTATTTCTGTAACACAGATAATCTGTGAAACTTAAAAAAACGAAGCGGTTTATGTTTTCACAGATAATCTGTGAAACATAAAAAAAAACAAGTGTTTTAATTTTATATCATTATTAATTAAAAAATGTTTCACCACGGGCTACGTGAGGAATTTATTCAGAATAAAAATAATTATTTTTATAACACAGATAATCTGTGAAACATAAAAAAACGAAGTGTTTTATGTTGTCACAGATAATCTGTGAAACATAAAAAACCAAGTGTTTTAATTTTATATCATTATTAATTAAAAATGTTTCACCACGGGCTAAGTGAGGAATTTATTCAGAATAAAAATAATTATTTCTATAACACAGATAATCTGTGAAACTTAAAAAAACGAAGCGGTTTATGTTTTCACAGATAATCTGTGAAACATAAAAAAAACAAGTGTTTTAATTTTATATCATTATTAATTAAAAAATGTTTCACCACGGGCTACGTGAGGAATTTATTCAGAATAAAAATAATTATTTTTATAACACAGATAATCTGTGAAACATAAAAAAACGAAGTGTTTTATGTTTTCACAGATAATCTGTGAAATATAAAAAACCAAGTGTTTTAATTTTATATCATTATTAATTAAAAATGTTTCACCACGGGCTAATTGAGGAATTTATTAAGAATAAAAATAATAATTTCTTTAACTACTGCTATAATAATGTAAGATAATCTGTGAAACATATTTTTTTTAATTCTATATGATTTTTAATAATTATTTTTATTACCAATTTCTCCGCAGAATTTCACCTTTTTATAAATGCATTCTTCCCATCAACAATCATTCACTGTAATATTATAAATACCACTTAGTTACACTGTGAACTCGTGTGGACAAAACAAGTCATTTGCGCCTCGATCCACGCACAATTCAAGCCACCGAAACAATGCCGGGGCGTTTGTTGGGAAATTCCTTTGAATTTATGCGATATATTTTAACGCGGAAATCTGAAATTACAAAGATAAATTCTACGCGGCAATTCTAGCCGTACATAAGCCTAATTATTCGAGGAACAGACAACTAATTTTAGGATTACGTCTTAAATTCCGCCAGCGAGCAGGAATTTATAATGTATCGGAATGAAATTTTAAAAATATTCATGCGAGAAATTTATGCGGAATTAATTATTTTTATAAACGGAAAACTAAAACATCAAGTAATGTTTAATATTAAAATTGCAGGCAGAAAGACCGATGGTCGATAGCCGTTTTCTAAGGACAACGTATAACATATTATAAGAATTATATTGTTAATTTATTGTACATAAAATTGTCTGCAGAAATAAAGATGTTATATATATATATATTAAATTGTTTGAGTGAGTTACGTGAAATATTAGAATTAAATTACTGTTTAGTAATTTAATGATACATATGTTTATGTATAGCTAGGGCAGAAAGACATCCGGTCGATAGCCCATGACAGACTACTAACCCATCAATATTTATTGTAAATATAAATATTTGTAAAGAATTTTAATTCTGCTGTCTGTAGAGCTAATTGTGTTTTCTTATATTTGTAAAATAGGTGAATTCCGTAAATAAAGATAATAATAATAAGTAATGGTGAGTTTACGTCAGTAATATGGGAATAAAAAAAATGCGCAATGAGAGAAATTGATGATTTATTTTAGTTGGAATCTATCTAAATTTATATAAGGCTCAAATAAATGGGTTTTGAGTTAACGTGAAGTGTTAGTATCAATAATAACACACGAGTTTTTTCCTTACTTCACTTTTTATTTAACAAGTTAGATGTACATTTCGACCACAAAGTGGTCATTATCAATAACAAACTGTTTGTTAAGTGGTCATTATCAATAACAAACTGTTTGTTATTGATAATGACCACTTTGTGGTCGAAATGTACATCTAACGTGTTAAATAAAAAGGTGAAGTAAGGAAAAAACTCGTGTGTTATTATTTATGTAAGGCTTCAACTTTTAATATTCGCGTGCGAAAACGTTATAATAAATTTATTGTTGGAAAATCAGGGGGATAACAACGGCATTCACGTGTACATGGAAAGATACAGTTTCAATCGATATTACGCCGGAAGGTAATCTAATGCCATAATAAATTGCATTACATTGAGGGTAATTGAATCCGAAATTGGAAATTCGGCAACAACAAGTTTGAACTTCGTTTATTTCAATAAAGGCGAATTACGTGGGAATTTCATTTTAACCGGCGAAGAGGGATGTGTCGGATACAATTAATAAGTCGAGGGGAATATTACATTCGGTTTAATTTTATGTGTTAATGAATAAGTTTTTGGATTATTTATTTATTTCCACCACAGATTTGTATTCGGTTCTAATGATTTAATTTAATAATTTTAAGCAAAAGGGCAAAAGATAATTTAAAATAAAAATATAACAAAATTTTAGTAAAACAAAACCAAGTGATTTCATTATAACAAACGGTTATAAAATATGTTTTACCAAGTGATAAATGAGAAAAAAGTATACAATATAAAATAAAAATAATTATTTCATATTAAAAAGTACAAATGTGACTCATAATAAATTGATTGACTATTTTGTCTTGCAATGACTGTAATAACTATCTTGTAAATATTGTATAACTTGTTATGATTTTAAATAACTATTTAGTCATTAATTTTTGCCTTGCAAAATATTTTAATAACTATCTTTGCAATTATGGTTTTAAAACCACTGGTGTAAACGACAAAAAAAATACAATTATCCACACACTGTAGCTTACCAAACACATATTAATTCCATTGATCAACAGACTGTCGCATGTGTACGTTTCAGAATCCTAAATACAATTCAACAGATCAAAAGCAAAGAGAAATCGGGCGCGACGCGAGGCGGGCGCCGCTCGCGTTGATCAAGCGAATGCAAATCTCCCCGAAACCGGCGTTTAATGAGATTCAGCTCATCTTTGCATACGTTCCCGCTGTTGAAGCTCATTTGGAATTAACAAACTTTAGAAAACTAAATACACCGAATTATTGCGCCGGATAATGAAATTCCCGACTGCTAAAACACACACTCACACACACAAGATACACGGATAGTGCTAACTGCGGACATAAAAAACGCGGCGCGGGGGTAAAAGTCGAAAAGTTTTAATGCTTTTACGCGTATAACTGGCGTTTTAGTTTAAATTAGGTTTATTGGATACGAGAAATATAAATACATTTTGTAAATGTTTAACAATTTAAATAAACAACTAGATTTTGAAGAATTTTTACGTCGACTTTTTCTAATTAAGGCTGCGATCCCCAAAACGTTTCCGTTTTAAGGGATTAACAATTTTATACAGTTATAAAAAAATAAACATTAAATACAGGCAGATAGCTTATTTACTGATGAACGACATCAGATAATTTTTATTTTTTTAAAACAAAAAAAAATATTTTTTCAATAATAAATTTAATTTACAAAAGTACATTTAATCTATATTATATGTATCTGATTATACGTGGAAGGTCTTCCTCTTAATGTCCATATTTAATACAATCTTTAACTTTAACTTTATTTTACGGAATTCTCCATTATAATTGATTATATTATACAATAATTTACATATTTGTATATAATCAGGTAAGTATTCCTAAACTATTAATAATTAATAAGTAAGATAAGTGCATTCCTACAATATTATTATTTGTATACTCCTTAAGGGTGCGGTTTAGAAGAAAGAGATAGCTATACAAATATGGGCAATCACTAATTTGAGTTAGATTGTTATTGTGATCAATTAACAATATTGTATTGTATATTAAAATATTCTTAAAATAAGCAGGAATTTCATCAGATGAATTAAAAAATATTTTAATGTTTAGTTTCTGTGAAAAATAATTATGAAAAACAGTGAAAATTGATCAAATTTATAGCAAATTTTAAATTAAATTTTTGCTAATAAAAACTTGTGCAATGAAAATTTAAAGGATCTCACTAAATTCTGCATTCAATTAACTTAGCAGACATAACCTATTAATTTTATTATATCTTACACTTTTTTTTTTCTAACTTAAACTAGTAAATTGACGTAATACACGAAAATTAACGATTTATTTTTTATTTAGACTGATACTTTATATTTGGTAGATAAAAAATGTAAATACACATTCATATTATGAAATCCAAAAGAATGGCTCTATTTTCAAACGATTATTTCCATTTTACTATATAGCTATCTCTTTCCACTAAACCGCAACCTTAATGAGAACAAATTTAGTTCGACGCCATCATTTTTATTGTGGAATAGTATCCAGTAGTTCAGTTGTTTGCCGCTAGGTTGAAAAATCAAAGTTTGAATAAAATAAAAATCATTTTTATTTAATTTAATATGTTTATATATTTACTCTTTATATATTATCTGTAATTGGATTTTGTTTGTTGAGAAATAAATTAGGATATATTCATAAATTAATCAATATAACAATCGTAATTTTTCCTTCGTCTTCAATCTAATTTGTTATTATTTCCATGACATCCCCCGCTGATGCTAAGCTCATGTAACAACGCTCGTACGCTGGAATCAAATAAAAAAAAAAAACCTGCTCGAATAACAATGGATGCAATCACGATTTAAGTACTTTGCGGGCGGATTCAATTGCTCAATCCGCCAGTTTTATTAGCGTTGCTTGACAATAGGAGCTGTAAACCGAACCGGATGGATAACATTAGAGGCGGTGATCATGGAAAATCTATAATGTTGCTGCGGTTGTTCTCGCTGCCGAACAAATTCCCGACAAGAACAACATTTTCCTGCCGTTTTACGGCGGCGCAATCAGTTTTAACAACCCCGCTATCGTATCCGCTTAAAACTGTATTAACTCGCTTTAAAAATTGCAATAACTTAATTTTAGAGTCGTCAAGTGGTTTGTTTTATTTGACACAAATAAATTTTTATATATACAAACATCTTTATTCAGACAATATGACAACAAAATTTTACAAAATTAATTATAACAATATGTACAATTATGTTAGTAGTTTGTCATGGGCTATCGACTATAATTCTTTCTGCCTTGTATGAATTTATGGTGATTTGCAATTTATATATATATATATATATCTTTATTCAGACTATATAGATAATTTTAACAATATAACAAAATAAATAATAGCAATACATATAGGTGTTAGTCTGTCTGGGCTATCGACCAGAGGTCTTTCTGCCCTGTCGTGAATTTATGATGAAGTTAAAGAAAAATCTATGCTAGCTAGCTGAACTGTCCTGATGATTTGCGCAAATGAATTGTTGTTGTAGGATGTTTGTATTTAGGAAGGATATTAGGGTTACTGGGAATACAGAATTTTGTAAGAAGGGGCAGATTATCAGAATTATTGGCAAATTTTTTACTTAAGGCTAATATACGCTGGGATATGGGGCAATTTAAATATTTTTTTATATATGTTAAATTATTTAGTCTCGACACCCAATACGGGTAAAAGAGGATAAGGTTAAGAAAGAAAGAAAGAAATTATTTAGTTCTTTTACACATAATAACAATAATTTTGCGTTTGGTTAAAATGCAATTATTTTTATTGCGATTCAATTTATACATATTTATTTTATTTAAAAAAAATGTTCAACCACCATTCATCCAACGTATGATTACCTAATAATTAGGTAAAAGATAGTGCTTGCGTCGTATTCTTTGTATAATATTTATTTTACTTAATGTAAATAAAATTATCAATAATTTTGTGATTTAAAAAAAGTGTGTTTTTAATTGTTTCACAAATTTATTGCTTCTTTAGGCGTATGAAAGTTTACATTAAAATTAAAAAAATAAGAACTATATATATAAGCACATTAACACTTTTGATATTATGGTGGGGTGAATATTTTTAGTAGTGGGGAATTTGACTCCCGTTTATTCGTATCTCTTGATTTTCAAATTTTCCAGTAGATTTAATTTTCTTCCCCTTTTCTCTGTATGGAGCACCTCGAAATCCTGATTGCAGCTGTGGTTTTTCTGAGAGCAGGTGATTCGCATTTTTTTTTATGGGGAGACTAGAGCGAAAGTAAGGGTTATTTAGCCCAAGCACTGCAGCCATTTGGCTTATTGTACTGCTTTCGCTCTTGGAGCGAGAGATTTGCATAAACCACAAAACTTTCAAAGAGTTTTGTGTATTTTGCAAGCTCCAGCATCCTCTTGATCATTTTGTCTTTTAGAAAGAGTAGATGTGGATACACTTGGTTCAGGTTTTCTTTCCTCCAGTTGGTAAGCGCTGCACATGTGAGGCGTCTTTATCCTCTTTATTGCACAGTCTGCACACTGTTTCCTCTCCAAATATCTTTATGATGTTTTCTGAGGGGGCAATGTCCAGTTACTAGTCCTGTAACTATCCTCAGGTTGTTTCTACTGAGTGCCTCAGTCGCGAGATCTTGGTTGGGTTGTTTGAGTAGGAATTTGCTATGTCTAAGCCCCGGTTTTTCCAACGTTTGGTGTGTTTTTCTAAGGCCCACTCCCTTATAGTTGGTCTAAAACATTTTTTTGAGATGCTCAACATTGGCTCTGGTTCCAATTTTATTAACTCATCGGCTTTTCTATTGCCATCGCATAGGTTGAGGTGTTTGTTTTGATTTTCCTATGCACTTTCGTGTTCTGCAATCCTTTCTTCAAAGGCTCGTCCTGTTTCTCCGATGTGTAAGGAGTGTGTAAGTACGTGTAAGGATATATACTCCACAATGATCGAGTCGATTTGTTTTGTCTTTATTATTTTTAATTATTTTTCCAAAGCTTTTGTATCGATGAGAAGTTAGCTACTGATTTCCAGCCTCGAATTTTGTGGCCCGGCGCATCCACCATGTTTGTAACCTTTTCTCTCTAAAGAAATCTTATTTTTTATTCAACGTATTAAATCAGCAAAATTCAAATACATATCCAAAATTAATTTTTCGGCCTCCACTATTTAGCGAAAAATTTATTACTCTAAACATAATCAATTTTTCAAATTCATTTCACAAATTTGCCTGAACGGATTTTCGATTTTTTTTGTTTTAATATTTAATAGTAAGCATTTTTAACAATAATAAATAATAACCACGCCATTATCTCTTTTGGATCTACTTTCATTTCCTCGACAAAAATGTTCTCTGATTGAAATTTGTCTCAATGGATTTTCGATTTTTTTTGTTATATTGTTTATATTAAGTATTTTTTTTAACTTTTTTTGTCATCAAGAAATATTTTCTCTGAAGAAATTTTCAAAAATTCATAACTTACCTGAATTAATCTTTGTTTTATTGTTTATATTGAATATTGTTAACAATAATAAACAATAGCCACGGCGTAATCTCTTATGGAACTTTGTTTTTATCAATAAAAATGTTCTCTGAAGAAATTTTCAAAAAATCATAATTCAAATTTGCCTGAACGGATTTTCATTTTTTTATTTAATTGTTTATATTGAGTATTGTTAAAAATAATAAACAATAGCCACGGCGTAATCTTTTTATTTTGAAATTTTCAAAAATTCATAACTCAAATTTGCCTGAATGGATTTTCGATTTTTGTGTTTTAATACAATACAATAAATATCTTTATTTCTGAGATTGGAATATACAATATCTAACAATACACTAACGTTCACAATATATTTCCAACTCTGAAACTGGCTATCGACCAGCCAATATTTAATATTAAGCATTGTTAATAATAATAAACAATAGCAAAAAAAATGTAAGAGAATACGTACTATGTAGATGTGAAGCCAATAATGATGACGAGCGGAGCAATTCGGGAAGCTTTTATGAAATAGAGCTCAAAAACATCTTACTTGAACTTCATAGAATCCATAAAAGTGTATCGGGAGGTGCACAACAGGACCATGAAGACCGTGGTGCAGGGACGCATGACGAAATCTCATCAGAAGTTTCAAATTTTTAAATTATTCATTATTAAAATTATTATTAGTTTCTTTTTTAGTATTTATGTACATATTTTATTATTCATTTATATTACCGAAATGCATAAACCAGCACAATATAAATAAATAAAATGTAACTTAAGTTACTTGTTGAGTGATTTGTGTTTTTAAAAAGGACACAAATCTTTATTGGGTACAAATTACAAATCAACGACGTGTTTGAATGCAGATTACAGACTGGTTTTATTATAATTAAATAAACTATTTATACAAAGATAAAATACATGATCAGCATAAATGGCGTTAGTCATCTTATTCTATTATTAATTCACATTAAATAAATATAATACACAAATACGTAATTCATAATTAACAAAGACGCTATTATATAGATAAATACATAACAATACATAATTTGTATGTAATAATTTAGATTTATCATTGCTAATCCATCCTCACTGATTTTTGAAAATTTCTTGAAAGAATGTTTTTCTTGATGCAAAAAATTGTTCCTAATTAGATTACTCCGTGATTACTATTTATTGTAGTTAACAATGCTTACTACTAACTATTAAAACAAAACAAAAAAACGAAAATCCATTGAGGCAAATTTGTGTAATGATTTTTTTTAAAATTGATTACTCCAAACATCTTCTCAGTGAAAGCCGAAAAAATAATTTTGGATACGTTATCTTGCTGATTTAATACTTTGAAACAAAAATAATATTTCTTATGAAAAAGACAGTTACAAAATATGATGGACAATAATTAATAAAATTAAACATCCGTTCAGGCAAATTTGAGTTATGAATTTTTTAAAATTTCTTCAGAGAAATTTTTTATGAAAAAAAAAATGTTCTAAAAGACATTACGCCGTGTTTAAAATTGTAAATAAAAAAAAATCGAAAATATATTAAGGCAAATTTGTGTAATGAATTTAAAAAAAATATTACTTTAAACATCTTCGATTAACAGTGATTATAAAATATGGTGGATGCGCCAGGTCGCAAAATCCGTGGCTGGGAATCCGTGGCTAACTTCTCATCAGTCAACAATTTTTATATGAAAAGGAACATATAGAGATGCCAATTCGTTATTTAAAAGAGCGTTACGATATTTTATTTTTCAATACCGTAACGAGTCGTGCATATGATTAAGGATGAATTTGCTTGCATCTAGCTTTGTGTCTGATTTTAATGTTATTATAATTATCACTTGTTCATTAAAATGTAGAAAAAATCCCAAAGCCGCAATTAAAACTATTCCAGGTTCAATTCAAATTCAAGTGAATGGAGGATAAATGCAGTGAATTCAAATTTTATGAAGATTTGAATAACTAACTAACTAACCATCTTTATTCAAATGTGTATATGTATGTACAATAATATACAAAAATTAGAATTATATTCTGTAGATGATGATGAATCGGCTATCGACCGGAGGTCTTTCAGCCTGAGATTTGAATATTTATTTAATTTTTTTAAAAACCCTGTTATGACAAGAATAAAAAATTTAAAAAAATCATAAAAAAATAATTAATAAATTTAATTTATTACGATTAACCCAAAATAATTAATCATAATAATTATTTGAATTAATTTCATTCTAGCTTAGTGTCGTCCCACTATAAAGGAGGCCTAACAGAGCCCAGAGGAGGGCATAATGTAAATGTTGAGGAAAAAGTTCATATAGTTTCATATCCAGCCTTTGTCTCACTCGAAAATAGCTGTTGCCATGTAGAGAAATAATAGTTTTGTTTGGTTGACATTAAAATTAACATTGCAATAAACCGTATTAATCGAAGCTGCGTTTCATGTTTAAGTGATAACATTAATAGTAAATAATGTTTAACAGCTGAATTAATATACATTAAATTAATTCGTAAAATTATAAAATACTTAAATAAAAATTATTTGAAAATAATTAATAAATTATTTTCATATTTAGCTTTGTGACATTTTAACTTACGTTACGTTTAATATCTTCTTCTTCTCAAATCCTTATACCCTCTCAGGTCTCGGATGAAATACTTTAATATAAGAAATGAAAAATAGTAAGAAACAAATTGTATTTTTTCTTTCTTTCATAACACATGAAGTAAATTTATGTTGTTCAAAACAGCGTACACACGCGAAAACGCATCCATACAGAGAATCCCCTGCGGTAAGGGGTAAGTAAATTGAATAACTTTCCAGACTCATAACTTCCACTTCCCACTTCTGCTTCCTCTCTATTATCGATTGCAATTTTCACGTTCTGGAAATTATTCAGAATAAGTGGCCCCCTCCACATCGGGCTTTGCTTATAATTCAAATTTATCTGCGTATAAATAATTCATTGTTGGCACGCACGTTCATCCCACGGAAAATTGCCTAAAGTGTTTTCTCCTTCCTACTCTCTCTTTTTTTTTTGAATGGGACTCAAATTTATGTATGCGAGGTGGGCACCTTTGTTGGATTGTTGAAAGGCACTTTTTTAAAGGTATGGAGTTTTCCACTCTTCGATTCATATCGAGGGCATATTGTGCGGACTGGTTTGGGGTGTTTTGGTGGTTAGTTGACTTCCGGACGCACGAGTTGTTATTGAATTGAATTATGCAAGTTTTTGAATAGCGTTTCCTTGGAAGTACAATGGTATAAAGTGCATAAAGTGATATTTTTATTGACTGTTTCATTTTGATACATTAAATTAATATAAATAGAAAAGAGTATTTTTTCACTTGATCACAGTTATTTAATACATTAAATTAATATTTCAAGAGTAAAATCGACTATTAATGTAATAGTGCGAATTACAAAACAAAATTAATTGCTAAAACAAGTTTTTAATATTTTTTTAGAGCTTACAACGGTTTTTATATACAGGCAAGGTGTGTACATTTCCAACAAACAAAAAAAACGGAACGGTAAAATATTAAGCCAATGTCAAGTAATAATCTGTCAAAGTTGGTAGTATTTTTAACTACAAAAAGAATAAGAAAAAAAATCGTCAATGATTAATTCGTGTATCAGGTTATCAAGTTTCATGGTAGATCTTGTATCAGGTTGTAAAGGATGAAACTATTTCTTATTTTTTTCTTTTCTTTAAAGGTAAATAACGTTTAGCACAGTTCAATTCAAGATGTAAATTTCAAAAGTAATTACACTTTACAAGTTTTCCATTTCAATTAACCAATTTATCACTCCACCCTCATTCAACAAGCTCCATTTTCCCCGACCAGCTCCCATACGCTGCGTATTAAAGAAAAGGTGCCCAAGTTTAAAGTATGCAAATTCCTAATCGTTTAACAAGCACGCCAAAGAGTGCCGTTCGAGGGCCGGCCCTTTACGGTCGCTGAGCACGAAAATGATATTTAAGTGCTTTTGTAACTCTTTGCCGGAATAAAACCCCGACTTCCCGCCGTCGACGTTTCAGCCGGATCTAAAGAAGCAGGGTTCGTGTGTGTGTTACTCGCCCTTTACGTAAATACGTAATGTAGCTGTCTCTAAACAGGAGGTAAAATCTTATCCGCGGTGCGGGACGAGTTTTCGGCCGCAGGGAGACAGTTCTCGAGATTCGGGCCATGTGAAGAAGGGTCTCGGGATTTGCTGGGTTTGAGCTTGGGAGGGATTCTAGTTTATCTTGGATACATTCACATGTGAAATTTCACTTAAAATGTCTTTTATTAAAATTAATAACAAGGATGATTTTTAAAAACATGAATATATTTTGAAGTTCGTTTGATGAGACGATTTTTAAATATTAGTAATTGAATGTTAATAGAATAGTATTCATTCACAGTTTCAATTTCAATTTACTTTATTAACGGAATCTCCATTTCCAAATTATAATTACATATTAAAATTTTTATAAGAAAAGTGTGACGCTCTAAAAAAATTACAAAGTTATTTAAATAATTGGGCAGAAAGACCTTTGGTCGATAGCCCAGACAGACTAACACTTACATGTATTGTTATTATTTATATTGTTATATTGTTAAAATTATCTATATAGTCTGAATAAAGATATATATATATATATATAAAAATAATTTTAAAATAATTAATTAATTAACTTGATATTCCCTTTAAATTATATTTATATCTTGGATATAATCATTAATAATTAATTTATTTTGGATAAAATCACATTCGAATTTCATTTTTTTTTCTTTTGGAAATTGAAGAAATTTCAATGTAAATTATTTAATTTTTTGCATCTGTAACATTGAATAGTCACTGTTGTTGATATGAAAAACCAATATTAATTAACTCCAGACTTTACATTTGACATATTTAGAATCATATATTTTTTGCGAATAATTATTTTCCGTAAATATCACACTACCTCGATACTCAATACGGGTAAAAGAGGATTAGGTTAAGAAAAAAATATCACACTATTCATATTTTCCCTTCAGAATAACGTTTACTTTCTCTCTTGAGCGGAGCTTAATGTCTTACTTCGCGAGCGCTCCACGGTAGCAGTGATTTCATTTTCTTAAATGAAAAAAATCTAAATCTAGTAACAAAAACAAGTTCCTGAATTGTGACAAACACCTTCGTTTTGGACCTTGAATTTCATATGTTTAAGTCTTTATTCGAGGGTAATAATTGAAAGTAAAAATTATTTTAAATTAAGTTGGACATATCTTGTTACAGTTCTTGTACAATTGGGTTATTTTCATTCGTTTATAAGCTTTTAAAATAATTAATTTACCCGGCGCCTCCGCCATTGTGGAGGAGCCGGATAGTTCCATGACTGGAAATCGGTGGGTAACTTCACATCGGTACTGTAAAACTAATTTAATGTATGTGTTAGTCTGTCTATTATGGTCTATAATCTGTTCTGTCTTGAATTTATGTTAGAAGAAAAAAGCCAGGGTTGTAAATTTCCATGATATATTTTGCTAATTTCAGCGAAATAAATAGAAATTAGAATTAGAAGAAAAAGCCAGGGTTGTAAATTTCCATGATTTATTTCGCTAATTTCAGCGAAATAAATACAAATTGTTTGTTATTTGACAACACGTATATTTTCAATAATCCCCACCCAAATGACATCTATTTTTCCCCTTTCCAATTGAAATACTCTATCCCCCAAAAAAGATACACCCATTCCAAATCCAATTGATCTCTCCCGCTTTTCTAGCCGGATAGACCCGAGCCGAAAAAAAAACACACACACACACAGTCCACTGTTTCGCAAAATTCAAATCGCCCGCATATTTCACCCGTTCCCAGGGTGCAGTATACACATACACAATCTTTTTTGTTGCCACCTAAAAGGGCGGTTTTGATTCGATGAAATATGTTTCGGGCGAACCCCTTCGCAGATTATCGATCTACCCCCCTTTACGGACCCTTTCCAGTTCCGCCTCGACAATCCCCACAATTCGTTTCCACCCCCTCCTTCTCTTCAAATGTCGCCTTTGAGCAGATGGCTAATTTGCTTGCGGTGCAGATGTAATCAAATAATCTAATAATACGTCCTTGAGATACGGAGATTTCGGTGTACAAAGTCCTCGTGGATTTCGCTTGTTTCTCGCATATTTTTTGTTGTTGGGATTTGCAGGGAGTTTGCTGTGGTGTTTATAACGATGGTAAAAGATAAAAAAAAACTTGAGGCTTCAGTTTTTTTTTACTTGCGTATAAATTGAAATCTTATAAATTAGCGAAATAAATAATCATGGAAATTTACAATTTTATATATATACAGAGAGTTTTATGTAACACCGAACATACTAGAATGTACTCAATGTAAATTTTCCTATGTTCGATTTGTTCAGGAACGCATCAAAGCATTGAGTGCGATGTGATTGGCTACTATTTCTAAAAATAATATAGTCAACCCAAACTACACCCTTTTCCGTCAAAAATGACTTACACTTGTCAGTTATCGCAAGCAAGTGATATTTACTGTTCTGGCTCTTAAAGCAGAAGTAGACGATGAGTTGGACATCTTTTAATGTATACAAAGGAGGATACGATTTTTATGGTATGCATTGCGGTTAAGTATAATATTCATAATTATACATGTTGCACTTGACATAATAGTTGACATTAGAAATCGTAGCCAATCACATCGCACCCAATGCTTTGATGCGTTCCTGAACAATTCGAACATAGGGAAATTTACATTGAGTACATTCTAGTATGTTCGATGTTACATAAAACTCTCTGTATATATATACAAAGAGGTTTTTTTATCAGTATACATTAGGTGAAGTGTATACCTGCAAAAAACACGAGTCAAACGCATTAAACCGATTAATGTGTGTATGTTTAGTTGCCTATAGCACACAACTAAACGTCAAACGCTAAACTTCAAATTTTGTGAAATATTTGATCGAAATTGTATACAAATGAAGAAAAGTCAAATTTCAAGATATGTATACTGTTAAAAAAACCTCTCTGTATATATATATATATATACATCTTTATTCAAACTGTACAGATAATTTTAACAATATAACATAAATAATTACAATACACGTAGGCGTTAGTCTGTCTGGGCTACCGCCTCTGGCCCACTTGAAATCTTTATTAAATAAAGATTACAATAAAAGTAATTTTTGCTTACAGCTAAGCATAAAATTCCTTAAAAACAATATTTGTGCTGAAAATATCCTTACTCTCCCTTTGTATTATTTGCGGGAAAAGCAAAAATTGCGAAATACTTAGTGTTTTCTGAAGAACACTTTTTTTGTTCTTTTCGTTGTAATGCGCAGTTTTTTTCTTTCTTCTAAATGTATATAGCATTGTCAGCAATTTATCATGATAAATTTTACTGATTTCTAAAAAGTAATCCATAAAAATTGTCAGTAATTTAAAAAAGAATTTTCATGATTATTTTTTTATGTTTCTGAAAGCTAATAAATTTGTTCAAATTCTATCGCTTTCCCATGTTTTAGTCAATGGAAACATTATTGTAATGGAATTTAGAAGTGTCAGAAAATAAAATCATGGAAATTTCAACAAATAAAAACGGATACACATTTCTTTTATCAAAATCACAAGCAATTCATAAACATAAATAAAACTTCATTAAAACCAATCTGAAACTGTTTCATCAAATTTTCATGAAAAATTCTGTATTCTTATTCACCATTTTCTTGTAATATTTTAATTAATAACACAAATTACTTTTTTGAGATCACTTTTTATTTTTTACGGTAACCAGTTTCGATTCGTCAGCGAATTATCAAACCAAGTATTTAAAATTAATATTGAAGTCCTTATATATACTTAAGAAATTATGAATAAGGTGAAAACGTCAAAAAACTTGTGGTTTGCATGAAAAGTAATTTAAACCATTTCAGAAACGTATACATAATCAAATAAAAATGATTTGAAAATAATTAATAAATAACGACAACACCAGAACAACTTCACTTCTTTGATGATAAGATAATACAGTAATTGTGTGTATGCATAACATGGTATAACAAAACGAGATTATAATTGATTTGGAATGTGAAAAATATTTAATTTGCGATTTATTTGCTATTTCCAATGTTATGTTATATTATTATATAGTGGTTCATAAAAACATTAAATATAATCACAAGTGAGAGGTGCATTACAAATTTATTAATTATTTTCAAATCATTTTTATTTAATCTATTTAAATAACTGTGACCAAGTGAATGAATACTCCTTTCTATTATATGATTATGTATATAAATCATATAATTGGAAATATAGCAAAAAGCGCCATCAGTGGCTGAGCGTTAATTACAAGGGACATCGCCAAAAAGTAGGGTCACTTTCCAATTATATAATTTATTTCAGGTTATATAATTACAACACAAGATCCGTTCAACTACATTTATTTATTACACATGGAACACGCTGGTCTGATGAGGTCCGAAAGACCGAAATGGCCATCAGAAATTATCCATATGGTAGATGATGGTGATTGAACGTTTTATTGAAAATATACATAACTATGAGGGAAAATTTAAAGTTGTGAAATTAATGTAAATAATAAATTAATTAATGTGTGCGAAGCTGGCAATATTTACAGTAGTGACCCGGCGCCTCCACCATGGGACCAAATAATACATTTTATTACATAATTATTAGACAACCAATAAGAAAAATTGATTTTGCGGGAAAACTAGGTTATGAAAAACCCGATTTTCTCAACTGTTTTTTGTAGCCTAATGTCCACTGGCTAATTTAGAGTAGAATTTATCCACCTGGGATATGTAACTCTTGTCGATTTTTGACTCGATACTTGGAATATTTCACGAATTAGACAACCAATAAGAAAAATCGATTTTGCGGGAAAACTAGGTCATGAAAACCCCGGTTTTCTCAACTGTTTTTTGTAGCCTAATGTCCACTGGTTTATATAGACTAGAATTTGTCCACCTGGGATATGTAACTCTTGTCGATATTTGACTCAACACATTAAATATTTCACGAATTAGACAGCCAATAAGAAAATTCGATTTTGCGGGAAAATTAGGTTATGAATACCCCGATTTTCTCAACTGTTTTTTATAGCCTAATGTCCGCTGGTTAATATAGACTAGAATTTGTCCACCTGGGATGTGTAACTCTTGTCGATAATCGACTCGACAATTAGAATATTCCACGAATTAGACAACCAATAAGAAATATCGATTTTGCGGGAAAACTAAGTTATGAAAACCCCGATTTTCTCAACTGTTTTTGTAGCCTAATGTCCACTGGTTTATATAGACTAGAATTTGTCCACCTGGAATATGTAACTCTTGTCGATATTTCACTCGACACTTAGAACATTTCACGAATTAGACAACCAATAAGAAAATTCGATTTTGCGGGAAAATTAGGTTATGAAAACCCCGATTTTATCAACTGTTTTTTATAGCCTAATGTCCACTGGTTAATATAGACTAGAATTTGTCCACCTGGGATGTGTAACTCTTGTCGATAATCTACTCGACAATTAGAATATTCCACGAATTAGACAACCAATAAGAAATATCGATTTTGCGGGAAAACTAAGTTATGAAAACCCAGATTTTCTCAACTGTTTTTTGTAGCCTAATGTCCACTGGTTTATATAGACTAGAATTTGTCCACCTGGAATATGTAACTCTTGTCGATATTTCACTCGACACTTAGAACATTTCACAAATTAGACAACCAATAAGAAAAATTGATTTTCCGGGAAAACTAGGTTATGAAAACCCCGGTTTTCTCAGCCTAATGTAAACTGGTTTATTTAGACTAATTGTCTAATTCGTGAAATGTTCTAAGTGTCGAGTCAAATATCGACAAGAGTTACATATCCCAGGTGGACAAATTCTACTCTATATTAACCAGTGGATAGTTGGCTACAAAAAACAATTGAAAAAACCGGGGATTGGATCACCCGGTTTTGCCGCAAAATCTTAATTTATCATTCGGTGTCCGAAGCGTTGAATTTATTTTAAGTATGGAGTAAAAAAAATCTACGAGTTTTCTATTTTATATTAATCACTATCAATCTATCTAGTAAAAACATTTGAAACAGTGTGTATTTCTACTCGTGAAAGCTCTAATTATGTAATAAAATTTATTATTTGCTCCCATGGTGGATGCGCCGGGTTATTGTTGTAAATATTGCCAGCTTCACACACATAATTAATTAATATCTATTTAAGGATTATATTTGATGCTCTTGTAGATACAACACCAACTTGTTTTTTTTTTCTTTAAATAATCATACCCGTGCTATAAAAATCTGTTCATTTGACAGCTTATTCTTCTGTATATTAAACAGTGCAATAATTTGTATCAATATAATAATAATAACCTTTATATAATTTAGAAATAATAAATAGAAATTTGCAATTATTTGCAAATTATGATATTTAAAATTAACAGAGACAAGTAAATTTTGTAACCTCTTATTGTAACGAAAGTGAAAAAATAAACTGGAAACATCACTCTAGAATGTTCCACAGAGCGCGCGACGGAAAACGCGGCGTTATCGAAAATTCCGGAAAGTTCGAGAAACAAGCACGCTATATAAGCGAGCGCTAGTGGCGCTGCAGGCAGTCATTCTGTCACGAACGTCCAAGTGCTCAGGATCTTGTTGTAAATAAATAGTGACAGTGTGATGTTGATCTGTTAAGTGTACTCTAAATAAATAAATAAGCATTGTGTTATTTATTTTCCGATTCTTATTAATCGGAAAAATAATTCCTCGAAAGAAATTCAACCAGTTCCATACTGTTTTGAACATCCTGTACAAATCTCCTTTAAAAACCGATATAGTAAAGTACTTTACAACTAGATTAACAATGAGCATTTAAAAGAAATGTATATTTAAAACTCTCTAAGATGTCTAAGCCGCACAAACATTAAAAGCAACGGCCATGTAACTCTAATTAACCAACTCCCATTAATTATCCGACTAACATACTTAAAAGCTTTTTCGTTTACTCAGACAGCGCGACCTCTCCTCTCTCATCTTCTTCTCCCGAGACTTTTATCATTAAAACACACATCAATTCATCCCCCCGGCCGCCTAGCGTCGTGTCATTCAATATCTCCTCCCAAAACTGTTGTTCAAATCTAAGCATTGAATTACAAAACGCTCGCGCGCGGGAAGCGATTTAATTAATTAACATTTAATCCTTCTTGAATTGTTTTCCCGATTCCAGTCACGCGCGGATAATTTATGTACGTATATAATGTACAGCGGGAAGAAAGAAGGCCGGCACCGCGCGCCTCGGGAAATATTCGATGAAAATGATGGAAAATTAGTTTAGTTACCTGAGCGTTTCCCGGGGAAATAAATTAATTATGAGTTTCGCAAAGTTTGCACAATGTATCTATTAAGGGATGGAGTTAACGGTTTCGCGTTGAATGCAGTCGTTGAGACAATTGAGGGTTTTCTTATGTATAAGTGCTGTTTCCGAGGGGGAAATTAATTGTACATTTAAAGTTGGGGTTATTGATTTAAAGAAGTTATCACAAACTTAAATGTTTATTTTAAAATATATAAACTGCAGAAAATGCGTAATAACTATATACGAGCAAAACATTTTTTAATTAAATAAAATGAAACAAAGATGATTCACACATTTGCAGTTATTTAAATTACAATGAAATTAAACAAGGAAAATGTCTGGCAATGATCAGTTGGAAAAAGGGATTGATCGAATTTTATTGATCATTGCCAGAAATTTTCCTTGTTTAATTTCATTGTAATTTAAAACATTTTTTGATTTTTTTCTTGTATAACACTTTTATTAATAATCGTGAGTGTAGTTGCAGCAACGTCACCCTCGAATTATAAAACATTATTTTATGTTTTAAACTGAAAAAATGTAAATTTGAATATATAATAACGATTTAATAAAAAGTTCAACCACCATTCATCTAGCGGAAGGACCGAAATGGCCATCACAAGTTAGGTGATGACCATTTCGGTCTTTCGAAACTCATTCCACGTTTAATGCTTCGATTTTTATGGATTTACTAAATGAATTTCATCATCATCATGCTAATTGCGACCGTTAATCTGTTAAACGCCGCTTTTCAAAATTTTGTAATATTTTAATCCATAGTTGACCTCAAACTAAGTCCTCACTCTAATTTTATGTATAAATGTAACTTTTTTGTAATTTGTTTTTCTCCACAGCATCAGTGGGATGAACATTTATAGAAAATAAACACCGTTTCAAATGCCAAATTAAATAAAAAATCACTCATTTTGAGGAATAGATTAAGTAATATCACTTGAAGATAGGAATAAGCCGGTTGCATTTTGTTTTCACAATGAACTGTTTGGGATTGATAAATAAATATTTTGATGCGTATTATTTTTATTTTGTATTTTGTCGTAATTTGTGATTGGTAATTTGCCTTTTTTTTATACATATGTTTTGTAATCTTTTTAGAGCGTCACACTGTTCTTATAAAATTTTTAATATGTAATTATAATTGTAATTTGGAAATGGAGATTCCGTTAATAAAGTAAATTGAAATTGAAATTGAAATTAACACCAATTCATCAACCCTTACCAGACACTCATCCAGAAAAATCCGATGAAATATTCTCCGAAGAAGAATCAGCACTACTAAGAAAATAGTTAATACAGTCAATAGAGCCAGCAAATATTCCCACCAAAGCAATCAACAACGACATTGAGACTGCAGCATTACAATTAGGACCCGAAGAATCTACTACATTCCGATTAACAGCCAAGGAATCACTGGAGAAAATTCTTAAAAAAAAAAGAAGATTCACCTAAAAGAAAATAAGAAAGACAAATCATTAGAAGAAAAGGACGTATTTTATAAATATAAAAGAGTAATAATTCACTTGGTTACAGTTATTTAATAAATTAAATAACATTACTCATTTCTGCAGCTAATATTATTTTATTTTTATTTTGCAGTTTCCGCTACTGATATTAAAATGTGTTATATATGTAAAATTGTGTTATTCTGTTTATATGTGATTTACAGTCATGATATTTATCTAAACATTTTGAATATTGTCATTATTCTGTATAAAGGTGATTTACCGTAAATAAATGAATTGAATTGAAGATAATAAAACAATGCTATATAAGAATATAATTTATTCATAAAATCCATTTTATTTTAATCTACAAATATTTAAATTTTTATTAAATTACATTCGACTACACGTTTTCCAGTCTGAATTAATTTAATTTTACCACCTTACAACATACGACCTGTTGTGTTTAAACGTGTGTAAAAGTTGTTATTGCAAGCAATTAAAACATCGTAAAAAAGAAAATTAATTTTAATAAATAAATTCGTATTTGTTTTTATTCAAACGAACTAGTTTATTTACGATTCTTTGTTATTGCAAGCGATTAAAAAATCATAAAAAGGAAAATTAATTCATATAAATAAAGTGTGCTCCATTTTTTTTATTAAATCCACCAACTTTAAATAGGGAAAGGAATTTATTCACAAAAACACATATTCTTTCCATATGCAGATTTAATTTTTTATAACATAGCTTTCGACCACAGTTCTTTCATTTTTTATTTTATCGCCTTATAACGCATGACCTATTGTGTGTAAACGTGTGTAAAAGTTGTTATTACATGCAGGTTCTTTAACCTCAGGTGGCATGTTTGTGGGTAATAACGCTAATCAAAATGACTTAATTATGTAATAGCCATGACTGCTAAAGCGGTAAAATATGATAATTGTTTGGGTGAAATGAGGAATAATTGCTAATTTTCCGAGCGGGCGTGTTTAAATCGGCGGCTCGGAATTTTAATCTTTGATTTACAATTTCACCAGAAATTCTAAGCATGCGATTATTGGAGATTTTTTAATAAAAGGAAATGTCTAAAGCACGTGCATTTTTTTATTGTTCATCACCATAAATTCAAGGCAGGGACTGAAGAAAGATAACACTTTCATTTAGTGTATTTGCTAGAGATGAACAAAGTCGATCTTTTTTGTTACTGCAAAATTAAGTATATGACAATTTTATTAATGCATCATTTTCTATTACAATTAGTAACTGTTACCTGTTTATTGAAATCATATTTAATTTTTTATATATATATATATATATATATATATATATACAGGGAGGTTTTTTTATCAGTATACATTAGGGAAAGTGTATACCTGCAAAAATGCGAGTCAAACGCATTGAACCGATTAATGTGTGTATCTTTAGTTAATTATTTGACATATGTGTGTTCAGTTGCGTGTTATAGGCAACCAAAGATACACACATCAATGCGTTTGACTCGCCTATTTTGCAGGTATACATAGGGGAAATGTATACTGATAAAAAAAGCTCTCTGTATATATATTCAGTGACCCTTTCTACCTTTTCAGGTGTAGAGTTTTATATTATTATTATTATTATACTTTCATAATTAATAATTATGAAGTATTTTAATTAATACACTTAGTTGTTCATTTTACTAAATTTAGTGAAATTAGTGAAAAACACGGAATAAGTGAGAATTTAATTCAAAATATAAATTTATTTTGTTATTGACTTTATTTATTTAAAATTGCTCATTTAGAAATACTCTTAGTAATCGAGTATTACTCGATTTTGTGCAAGACTGTTATGTACATAGCAAAACGTGAAATATTGTAACATTTTAAAAAGCATAGTTATTTTTGTACTTGTATAACTTAATTTTAAATTTTATCTTGAGAATCGCAATAGTTACATATAAGCCAGGCGTATTCACCATTTATTTCCATACCACATATGATAAAATACAGCAAATAAATGGTGAATGCGCCGGGTGCTAACGTTTTTATTGTTTATGGAAGGAAAAATTAATAATAAATTATGGTGACCCATCACTATTATTTATAAAATTATATTTATACAATTTATTAATGATCAATCAATGATCGATCAGTTGAAGTATCGAGCCACTTGAAAAGATTGAGCTTTTATCATCACAGTCTAAGCAATTTTTATAATAGACATACATAAATAGAAATAGAACTGTTTGGGATTAATAAATAAATATTTTGATGTGTATTATTTTTATTTTGTATTTTGTCGTAATTTGTGAATATACATATGTTTTGTAATATTTTTAGAGCGTCATACTTTTCTTATATAATGTTTAATATGTAATTATAATTGTAATTTGGAAATGGAGATTCCGTTAATAAAGTAAGTTGAATGTGAAATTATTTAATAACGCAAATTTATCATTTTCCGTATAGAATAACATGTTTTAATGTTTTAAGAACAGTCAATACGTTAGTGCTCTTTTGTGTGACTTCACAAAGGCATTTGACTGGATCTTACATGGCATATTAATAGATAAATTAAAACAATACAACTCACAGAAAAATACAATTCATTTCTTTAAATCTTACTTTTAATATAGGAATCAATATGTTGAGGTAAATAACAAGAAATCTGAAATGCTTGCTATAAATGATCTGTTTAAGGGCCCTTATTTTTATTATACATATCAGTGACGTACATCAGCACTTAATATTTTAATTTTTAATTAATATTTTTTATTTTTAGCTTTAATAAATTTTGCCGATGCTGCAACAGTTTTGGATAATAACACAAATATTGATAATCTATTGAGCAAAGCATATGAAACAAAAAACAATATTAAATTATGGTTTAAAGAAAATTAATTGACTTGTCTAAGCACACATTTTAATTCTTAGAACACGTGACATGGATTTTCATTTTAAAGAATAGTTAAACCAACTATGATATGGTTTAATCAGTATGATAAAATAAATAGAGAAGAGTATTGTATGATAAAAAAAATGCTAAAAAGTTATCATCTCTAGTTTATTTATTTAGAAATCTTCAAGCTTCAGTCATTAAAATTTCGTGAGGGTTATAACTCCCTAACCACCTCTCTACACCACAGATTATCTTAACCGCATTTTTGCTTCAATTCCGATTTGAATCCGACTACAAATTTTATTACAATCAATCATACATCCCCCATTATTCATATTTCATACACTCCAATTTTCTGCAACGAATAATAAAACCCGCATAAAATTAAAATACCGAATCCAGTCGCGATAACCGACCATAAATCCGACCACTATAAAAATGCGGAAGCATGAATGCTTCGCAGCGGAGGAGCGCATGTGTTTCGCGTTTTGCGGCCACCGTTTTGCTAAACAAACTATTCATCACCGCAGTTATGTTATCACGTATGCCACTGAAACATTAAATTCAATTACTGAATCCAGTCAGGCGTGCATAATAACGCCACTGCTGGTGTTATTTGATTCCGCGATAAATGCCTGCAATAAGTGGGAGGGATTCAAGATGCATTGATAATTATTCGTGTTTGAATATTCCGGTGAATTCTGATCTCGGTGGAATTACAGTCGAGTAATTTGTTTGCGAGTAATGGTAACCGGATTTGGGTTTGAATCTTGAAATTTGAATAGGTTTACTTAAGATTTTAAATTACATAATTTTTATTTACAATTCATCGCTTTATTAAGTTTTACTTTCAATTCAATTTTAATTTTACAATCAATTCTGTTAATTGGTTATCGACGTGTGGTGTTTTAATAATTAAATAAAAGGAAAGAAGAATAAAATTCTTTGAGAGTTTCACTTGTTTTTTTTTTTTCAATAAATCTTCGAATTTTTTTGCTCCTCCGGGTTGTCCTTTGACATTGACATCAAAATTACAATTTTAAAATCGCTGAAACCAAAACGACAATTGGGATATGAAGAAGCATCACCATAAATTTTTAAAAGTATTTGATGCGTCTCGGCAGCAGATTTCTTCAATTCAAACAACAAAATAATTTTGAGTGTCCCACGATTAGCATGTGTGTACACTGAATAACTCAATAATAATGAATGGAAAACTGTTATTTTATGTAGAGAAATATTAAAACATTTGAATTTAACAATTATATCGGACAGAAAGACTTATGGTCGATAGGCTTTGCGAAAAGGAAACATTTTTTTAAATAATGTTTTAAGTTTATTTATTGTATTCCTTTTTTTTTCAATAAAACTTATGCAATTCTCCCTCAGAACTCTGCGAATCTCTCAGTTTGGGTAACTTTAGCAATTAGAACAAACACCTCCCCCTCCTCTCTGGATACTCATTTTACAGTTAAGACAGATGTCTGTATAAATTAAATATAGGTGGATTTGAAGCACTGTATAAGATTTGATATCACAGTCTCTGTGGTGTAGTTGGTGGGGGGCGTGGGTTCAAATCCCATCAGAGATGTTTATTTTCCTCTTTATATTTAATTAACTTTAAATTATATCTCAATGTTGTACATTGAAAATGTCTAAAATTCATAGATATATAAATATAATTTAAAAAGGAATAACAATTTGGTTTAAAAAATAATGATTTTAATATTTAGACATTGGTAGTTCATATTGTATGAAATAAATATGAATAAATTATTAAAAATCAACCAATAAAACACAGATTAGATTGAATAACTTTAAATTCTCGGTTAATAACCCGAAACTAGTCGAGAATTTAAAGTTATTCAATCTAATCTGTGTTTAATTGGTTGATTTTTAATGTTTTATTCATATTTATTTCATTAGTTTAACAAATTAAGAAATTTATAAGTTTTGTAAATATGAAATGTTTTGCTGTAATAATAATATAAATAAAATGATAAAAATAAATATATTATTGTAGTAACAGTTAGGTTGGGTTGTTTGTATTTATATTTCGCATTTTTCCCATTCGAAATCGCTGCTCAAAATACATAAAAGCAACTGATATATTAATTTTAAGACTCTAGAATTTTTATTACAGCACAAAAATGTAATACATAAAAAAACGCAATATTCCCTTAAAATCCAATTTTCTTCTGTCTAAAATATTCCCCTGAACTTACAAAACCGTACACTCTAATAAAAAACCTGTAATATTGCAATATTAATTTAACGAAACATAAAAGAAGGAAATACATTTTTCCCCTGGAAGAGCATATATTAAAATTAAACTACACCGAAACGCTGCAACAACACATAAAGGTTGGGAGTATTTTAATAATGTTCGGCATATAAATTTATCAAATCGACCCCGGGAAGGTACAGGGGGGTAATGAAGAGTTTCCTTTCGTCGAATGTCTGTCTGTCAGGGGAAACAATATTTCCGGAGTTGGAGTTGGAGTTTACTCTCATGCGCGATCCAGGCAGTTTGCAAAATCAGCGGTCTACCTCTGGGGGTGAAATTTATGAGGGGAATTTCTTATATATGTGCACTTTTCTCTGATAAATTTGCATACGTGAGAGAGGGTGGAAAATAAAAGTCCATGGTTTTGCAATTCGATTCAGTTTTCGTGATATTTTATCGAAAGCAGATATGTTTTATATTGTTTATTTTATTTAATAGTATTTCCATTATTTTTAAATAAATAGTACCAAAAATACTAACAAGATTAATTACGCTGTGTTCTGATTAATCATTTTGCGAAACAGTATTTAAAAACATAATTCCGGAATGAATAATATTCAGCAGGCAGAAAGACCGATGGTCGATAGCCGTTTTCTAAGGACAACGTATAACATATAAGAATTATATTGTTAATTTATTGTATATAAAATTGTCTGCAGAAATAAAGATGTTATATATATACAGAGAGGTTTTTTTATCAGTATACATTTCCCCTATGCAAAAAACGCTAGTCAAACGCATTAAACCGCTTAAAGTGAGCATGTTTAGTTGCCTAATTGGCATTTGACATATGTGTGTTCAGTTGCGTGTTATAGGCAACTAAACACACATACCCTAATGCATTTGATTCGCGTATTTTGCAGGTATACATAGGGGAAATGTATACTGATAAAAAAACCTCTCTGTATATATATATATATATATATATATATATATATATAAATATAATATTCAATTGGGCAGAGAGACCGAAGGTCGATAGCCGTTTTCTAAAGACAAAGCATAATATAGATAAGACTCCATTGTTTATTTACCCTATATAGAAATATCTGCAGAAATAAAGATGTTATATATATATATATATATAATATTTT
Source organism: Philonthus spinipes (assembly GCA_963082785.1). Lineage (NCBI taxonomy): Eukaryota > Metazoa > Arthropoda > Insecta > Coleoptera > Staphylinidae > Philonthus > Philonthus spinipes. The sequence goes on from OY720310.1 coordinate 11,796,939, forward strand.
AAAAATTATAAATATTTATTTTATATATATTTTACTCCTATCCCGAAAGATATTCCCATTTTTGTTGTCCCAATCAAGGTTGATTGTTTCCACTTTTGTCTCATTTGGCCCGAACTAATTCGGATTTCCCTTATTTATTTTATATACATATAATCGATTGCCCTTTTTTACAGTTAGGTGTTGGAGTATTTATTTATTTTAAATTTGATAATAGCTTATTTTTACCTCTATCGACGATTTGGGTTTTAAAAATTATCTAGACATTGAAATTATATAAATTCATTCTTAACTATTTTCATTACTAAATAAATATAAAATAAGCAAATAAAAATATATACAATTAAATTTAATTACATGGAAATTTATGAAGTTGATAAAAGGAAATGATCATTTTTTATTAATCATTGCCAGTAATTTTCCTAGTTTAATTTTATTGTAATATAATTAATATAATTTATCATTAAAATAATCTCAAGCTTCATATTATTTACAATTTATTAATGAAAATTCTGAGAAACATAACGAGGTGCTCAAGAAATAGCTTCGTGCATCCTAAAGCATCTTAAAAATTGCGTGCAGGGCAAAATAAAAATAATAAAATAGCTTTAATATGACAAAAATTGTCCATACTGTGGAAAAATAATATGGAAATCATAGATAACAAATTTTTAATATAAGGACTTTCGTTTTTACCAAATAATTTTAGCATGGTAGAAATGTTCTTAAAAGAATAATTTACTGTTTGTCCACCGAGATTATTACAATATTATTAAAAAAAAATAGAAGACGTCATTTTTTAGAAGGATGAAAAATACTAATGGAGAATTAATAATCTGGTTAGAAGTATGTTGAATGCGGTTTGTTAGAAATTAATCCTATAACATTTCCGATAAGACATCAATGAATGAGAACGAACCTGAATTTATTAATACATTACTCCGACGTGAAAACGACGAAAACTGTTGTTTTATTTATAAATAGTATTAAAAGTATTTTAATTATTTGAATAATGATGCATGATCGAATAAAAAAATTGTCATTCTTAAGCGACAGTCGCTATAAATAAATCTGAACAAACAAACAAAAATATATAATTTATTTAATAATTAATAAATTATGTATACTTTTTGTGCTCTTATTCAGATTTATTTATAGCGACTGTCGCTTAAGAATGACAATTTTTTACTCCATTATTTCATGTCGTTTCGTAAGTGAAATAAAATAAATACAAATGTAATCACTTTTACGACGCGTATCCACACAAAACAATCTGCTTTTGAAAAGTTCAACGAGCTTGACATTTAAATTTATTCCATTCCCGTGGATATTATCAAATCGCCGTCGTTATGATTGAATTCAATTTCAGCGAATTATGTTGCAACCACTGAAAAATGGATTTCTAGAAAAAAAAAATGCATTTATATTTGGTAATTGATTTTTCTTGCTTATTTTCGAGTGTGTATTTTAATTAATAAATAATGTAATTTATGATTAAAATAATCTCGAGTTTTATATTATTTACAATTTAAAGTAGGCTGTTGAAAATTCTGAGAAACATAGCGAGAATGGTATTAATTATTTATATAACGGATTTACCTTTACTTAACAATAATGTATATTTTGATTTATTCGCTCCAAATATAAATATATTCAAATCTTTACTGCGTAGAATCGATTTCTAATAAATTTAATGCTCGTCAATGTCTATATATATCGAATATGTCTTTGTTAATATTAACTTTAAGTTTTTTCAATATTTTTGTAAAAAATTGAATAAATAAATAAATAAATCTACAATATAATTAATAATATTTATATATTGTAGATTGTAAAACAAAAATAAAGAAATAATAACAACAACAACAACAAAACAAATAATTGGCGCCTCTAGATGATAATACTGTGCCTTGCTTAGGTTTATGAATGTCAATCTTACGTTGCCTAATATCCACAGATAAATGAGCAAAAGTTTCGCATATATAAATGAATAAATGCCTAATTACACACACGTTATCGTATTATAGAAAAAATACAATTGATTTCATGTGAAATATCACAGGAATTGAAATAATAACAAGAAAAGTATGAGAACGACAAAAGCGCCATCTTTTATCCCTCGTGTGAAGTCACTTAATCTGCAGGAAACAGCGAAGCCAAACGAAATAAATATTAATGTTTTAAAATAATCAACAAATAAATAAATTGTTGTACAGTGAAATAAGTAATAGGAGCATAGAATATTTCTAACCCCTACACTACATTTTGGTAAAAGGGGATATCGATTATATATATATATATATATATATATATATATATAATTATTAACAATCTTGTAGATACGAAAAATTTTATAATTCTATATTCAGATAATAAGGGACTATCAATATATGTTTTAGATTTTCCTGAACAGTACAATCATGAATAAATTAACACTGTTGTATCCTTTCTTCATACACTAAAATGTGAAGATACAACAGTGTTAATTTATTCATAATATGGGACTAAATTAAATCTCAGGGAGGGCTAATAAATAAATAAAGGTAATTAATGGTTTTAAAATTTAGACATTGGTAGTTCATATTGTATGAAGTCATTCAATCTAATCTGTGTTTTATTGGTTGATTTTTAATAATCTATTCATATTTTTTTTTTTTCAATAAATAAAGGATAAAAAATAATAGGACAGAAAGACCTATGGTGGATAGCCCATAACAGACTGCTAACACAATTGTACATATTTCAATTTCAATTTACTTTATTAACGGAATCTCCATTTCCAAATTACAATTATAATTACATATTAAAAATTTTATAAGAACAGTGCGACGCTCTAAAAAGATTACAAAACATATGTATAAAAAAAGGCAAATTACCAATCACAAATTACGACAAAATACAAAATAAAAATAATACGCATCAAAATATTTATTTATCAATCCCAAACAGTTCATTGTGAAAACAAAATGCAACCGGCTTATACCTATCTTCAAGTGATGATAATTTAATATAGATAAAAAAATTATGTAATATGAATGAGATGGGAAATATCCATGCGGCGTAAATGGGCTGTGAAAACTGCAAATGATAAATTGTTATAATAAATTTTGTAAAATTTAGTTATTATATTGTCTGAATAAAGATTGTATAAAATAATAAAGCGACGAAAAAGAGATTTGTAATTCTCAGATATTGAAATCTTCATTATTTTTAATATTGTTATTTTTAATACAACAAATATTAATATCAATAAAATAATTGATATTAATATTTGTTGTCGATAATTTTAATTATCATTAATATATATATAGCAATAATGTTATTTATTTAATATATTTGTTTAGATATTACATAAATAACATTTTATTTGTGTTTTGTTTAACTGTTTGTTAATAAACTTTATTACTAATCTGAAAACAATAATGTCGGGAATCAAGTGGGTGTAATAAATTTGTCAGATAAATAAATAGAGAGTGTATTGGGCAGTGTTTTTTTTTTCTTCTTTTTTTTATCAGGAAACCGTCTTTGCCGCGGAGGCAATTTTTATTAGGCGCGCGTTTCCGATACAAATCTCTCCCGAACATCGAATCGTCCCATTTTTCTCAAACGAAATTGCGACGCGTCTTTATTTATTCAACAGCATAAGCCCAAAATCCTACACGCACCCCCAGATGGGACCATTGAACTCTAAAACGCTCAAAACAAATCGTCGGAGCTTACACTCGGGCGATATAAACGGAAACGCGCCTTGTAAATATCAACAAAAGTGTAAATATTATTTAAATTTTGCGTACGAAATTTGTTGAAAAGTTTGTTGTGTTGTTATTACCATAACATCTTTATTAAGGCAATTTTTAATACAATTTTCTTTATATTACTACTACTACTACTAAACATCTTTATTCATCTAACATTTATACATAGTTTAGATAGTTATTTACAATGTATTTTTAGATTTATATTCACATATATTACATGAAATGGCTAACGACCGAAGGTCTTTCCACCAACTTTATAATATTTACAAGTAATTATTAATATCTAGTAAATTAAAGACGATGCAAGCGCCACCTTTTTGCCTAATTTCAAGTGGCATCGTCAACGATTTGGGTCTACAAAGTAGACGGCCGAGAATCATTGTTTCGTCCACTAAAGGAAGGCGAACTTGTCCTGTTTAAGCAAAACAGGAAAACCAAATTCAATTTAATGAAAAACCAAAATGGCCATCACTAGTTATCCATACGATAGATGAATGGTGGCTGAACGTTTCATTAAATTAATATCTAGTGTTAGACTGTCTGTGGTATCGACTGACGGTCTTTCCGCCCTTGTTTTATTATTATATATTTTTATATAAAATATATATTAGAGAATTTATAATTTATAGCCTAGAATGTGTTTTAAGCGGTTATATATTTAATTTAACATCTTTAAAAATGTACGTGGCAAAGCTGTACTGACGAGGAATAATTTCCGAAACACGTCTCTGTAAAAGGCCTACCGTAATTTACGTTAAATATTCTCGAATCAAAAATTATTGCATTATACAAATATTAGTGATGCAACAGCAAATGTTCATTGTGTAATTCAATGACTGGGGATGTATTTATTTTAATTAATGTTTGTTCTATTTAAAATACTCTTTCGAAATCGGTTTTATCAGACTCGGAAATAAGTAAAACAATGTCTACTTATTTATTTACGGTACACATTCTTTTATATCACACTGTCATTATTTTTTACTTTTAAATGATGTGTACATTATCTTTTTTTACCATTTGCTTTGCTACCGAATAATCATGTGTATAATTATATTATTTTTATTATTTTTGTAAGGTTTACTTCTATTTACTTGTTTATTTATATGTATTGCTTTTGCGGTGATTTTAATTCAATTTTTGCAGTTTGTAATATATATGTTTTTTTGTGTAAAACATTTTGTGTGTATTTGATTTACTTATATATTTATCACGTTGCGCATTATTATTGTTATTGTGTTTATTGATTCTGATTGGAAAACTCAGTGGTTATACTTGATCAAGGAGTTATTAGTCTAAATTTTATCAAATCAATTGAATATATTGTATTTTGTAATTACAGATTGTCAATAATTGTAAAAAGGTGATTTTCCGTAAATAAAGAATTAATTAATTAATATTAATATTTATAACTAGATGTTGAGTACTCAGACGTTCGTGATAGAATGTCCGTCACGTCACTAACGCGTGCTTATATAGCGCATTATTTGCGAATATTCCAGAAGTTTCCACGACGCCATGTTTACTGTCGTGCACTCGGCGGAATATTCCAGAGTGTTTTTTCCAGTTGCTTCTTTCATTTTCGTTACAATACTTACATAAAGTAAATCAAAAAGTTACAGTAGCTAAAGAATAAATTCATTAATTATTCAATTGAGTAAATTATTTATTTTCGTGATAGAATGTCCGTCGCGTCGCTAACGCGTGCTTATATAGCGCGTTATTTGCGAATATTCCAGAAGTTTCCACGACGCCATGTTTACCGTCGTGCACTCGGCGGAATATTCCAGAGTGTTTTTTCCAGTTGCTTCTTTCACTTTCGTTACAATATTTACATAAAGTAAATATCAGAAAGTTACAGTAGCTAAAGAATAAATTCATTAATTATTCAATTGCGTAAATTTTTTATTTTCAAATTTTTATACTTTTATCGCCAGGTAGAAAAATACTAGCTCTGTCCTTGGGGAGCAAATTTGACAAATTTGATTTAACGATTTCGGCGCGAGTGAAATTAATTTTTGTGTGTTTTTATATAATTTAATTCATTTATTTACGGTAAATCACCTTTATACAGAATAATAACAATATTCAAAATGTTTCAAGATGTTAGTTTGTGAAGTCATAAGCAACACTGAATCAATTCTTTGAACCGTTTGGGAATGCGCTTATCTTACTTATTAATTATTAATAGTTTAGGAATACTTACCTGATTATATACAAATATGTAAATTATTGTACAATGTAATCAATTATAATGGAGAATTCCGTAAAATAAAGTTAAAGTTAAAGACAGTAAATCACATATATAAGATAAATGAAAGATTCGTTTCTTACTTCACTTTTTATTTTATTTATTATAATGATTACATGGTTCTCAAAATGCACATCTAGTGTTTAAAAATAAAAAGTAAAGTAAGAAACGAATCTTTCATTTATCTTATATAACATTAAATTCACATAACTCGTCAATAAAACTATGTGTTTTTTATTTATTTTTACATATAATTTGCTTCCTGGAATTTGTGATAATCTTATAAATTATTCGTAAAACTTTTTTTTATTTTGATTTTATTTCAAATTTATTCATTATAACTAACAAACATTTTTATTTCCAGGTAATTAATACATACACGTCGCCAGTGAAATAATCTAAAAACTGCTATCGTGTGGGCGACGCACTAATGGAAGGTAAAACTAGTAATACGTAATACAATATCGTAATATAATTTTCAAGTTACAAACGCCGAGAAAACCTAAAAAAAAGGAAAATTTTAAACATCGAAATTTTCAATAAATTAATGGATGCACGTTTGAACTTAAAAGAGGAATAATACGAAAGGATTTATTTACTTGGTCATAGTTATTTAAATAAATTAAATAAAAGAATTTGAAAATAATTTATTAGTTAATTATTTTCAAATTATTTTATTTAATTTATTAAAAGAGGAATGTAATTGTGTTAGTTAAAAATAAACAAAAAATACAGGGTTTGAATTGGGTAAAATGCATCTGATGTACATGTTCTTGTTAACAATATATTTCCGGTTTAACCGGAAATACCCTCAACTTTATTAATTTAAATGGGACTCACTGTATTTTTCCGCAGATTTAAAAATCTGAGCAAGTTATTAATTCGGATAGAAAAATGTTTCAAATAAAAGTTTTAGATCTTGGAAAATAAATAATTTCTGTTATAAAACTTTTATTGTAAGACCTCCGGTTTTCATTTTATAAGCGTTTACATGATAAATTCCCTTAGAGATTTTATTTATTGAAATAATTATTTTAATGACAAATAAAACGTCAAAGTGCCGTCGTATTCAGCACATTCGCAAAGTTTTAAAAAATGAAGAAGAGTGTGGATAAATAATTTCAACACATTGTAAGGTAAGAAATAACACACTTAATTATAATATTCTTCTAAATACTCGGTTTTAACTTTGAAAGACAACAATCAATTTTTTCTATTAATCATTTTGCTTTCCTATTAAATTTTCAATCAGAAACTTATTTGACCGTATTCACCGGGAAAAGTACCATGATGGACACATCACCATTTTTATATAGGATCGGGAAGTAATTTTTGCAGTTGGAAAAAGGGAATGATCACATTTTTCGGATCATTGCCTTATTTAATTTTATTGTAATTAAATTAAATAAAAATATTAATGAACTTTAAAACAACTATTAATAATTAACTTCTCACTTAACCCGTGGTGAAACATTTTTGAACTAATTAAGGTATATTTTAATTAAACTTGGTTTGTTTCACTGTTTTTTTTTTATATATATATTTGCTCCGACTAGTTTCGACCTTTAATCATCTGAAGATGTCTCAATTTGTCAATCTGAAGAAGTCCAATGGTCGAAACTAGTCGGAACAAATATATAAAAAAAAAACAATGAAACAAACTAATTGTTTTAATTAAAATTTACCTTAATTTAAAACAACCACTTCTCGAGCAAGTATAAAATGTCAAAGAAATCATATAATAATTAATAATAATAATATAATAATTTATTAATTATTTTCAAATTATTTTTATTTAATTTATTTAAATATCTGTGACCAAGTGAATAAATACAATTTTCTATTTATTTTGTTGTAATTGTTTGTATAAATTAACTTCTAGTTTGATAATAATGCTATATGCATAGAAACTATATTCACTGAAATAAAATCATAAATTTTACAAAGTTAAAAAAGTGTTTTATTTAATAAACTCAAAATAAATAACGAAGTAAAAGTGTTATCAATAAATAATTTAATGGAGTTTCCAAAAAGACGACAAGCTTCGAACTTTTCATGTGTTCTTTTCTTAAATTTATTAATTCGCAATTCTGTACAACTAAGTCGGTGCAATTTATCGTTGCAAATAAACAATTATATTTCACATCGGATTACGTAACCGCATTCATTGGCTTTTGTTACCGCACGTAATACAACCATTGCGATTAATTCAATCCATTTATTCTGTCAGGACTACAGGAAATTATCCTTATTCCTTACAATGCCTTACATGCTCAAGAATCTCGGAAACGAGTAACATGTGCTGTTTATTGACTACGAACTTAACTGTAAACATGTGTAGGAAGGGCTTTAAATGGAAACTATTTGCATTGCTGTTTATCATTTGTTTATTTGCACGCAAAGTCGGCTGTCGGAATGGGTGATTTATTTTCCATGGGTTGAATTGAATTTACTGTATAGATGATCAAAAACTAAGCTGTTGATTAAATTGAAAAAAGTTTTTGTCGTTATTTTGTTTCCATTATGTAAAACAGTATGATTTGTTTGTAGTTCGTGGAAAATAGATTTCAAAAAAAAAAAAAAAAATAATAAAACTGATATTTATTCAGTGCCACATATATCCTTTCAATTACTTAGTCAATTTGGTAAAAGTCTATCATTCATTTACTTGTAAAGAAGAAAATCTATAATTTTTATTTAGTAACAAAAAATATTGAAAACGTTTTAGATTATATTCACACATTAAAGATGTGTGTCAATCTGAAGATGACTAATGGTCGAAACTAGTTGGAGCAAATATATAAAAAACAGTGAAACAAACCAATTGTTTTAATTCAAATTTACCTTGATTTAAAACAACTACTTCTTGAGCAAGTACAAAATGTCACAGAAACTAATAATTGATTAAATAATAATCGTTAAAGATGTGTGAATATAATCTAAAACGTTTTCAATATTTTTTGTTACTAAATAAATATTATAGATTTTCTTCAATTTGACAACAGAAATTTACAAAATTTATTATAACAATATGTTAGCAGTCTGTCATGGACTATCGACCATAGGTCTTTCTGCCTCATTTATTTATTTCATTAATAATAATTTAATTGTATGGAAAATAATTTTAAAATGTGAGAGATAGATTTTAAAAATGGACGTTTTTGAAATGGCATGATATGTATTATTTGATTAAAAATACGGTTCTTCTTATTTTAAAATGATTTCTCTTTAATTTTACAATACAATATTTCTTGAGTGTGGTCCCATATTTAAGGAAAGTTTCCAATGAGATTTGTGTGTCATAATCAATAGTTCATAAATGTATAATAACGGCAAGGTCATAATTTTATTGTTTATAAAATACATTTTGCAAGTTTCTACAGCTTGTAAATTATATATTATTCGAACAATTCAAACCTGTCTGTTTTTGCTTCATTTTTTTGTATCGTATGTCATGTTATGTTTAATGATTTGAATTTCTCATTATGTGTTAAGTATTTCGTCGATTTTAATTAATAATCTGGAAATATATATACAGTAATTTCCCCCATTTCAATCATTGCTAACAATTTCCCTTTCTGTTCCAAGTAGTGAAAACTACTGTGTCAACCTCCCCCTTTCCTCTCCACCCCCCTTTCACAACACCCTCCCCCCTTCCTCAAAACCCCTTTTGTAAGACACGATTAATCACCCCCGCCGATCGTAATTAATGACTATCACCCGTTCACCTCCTCCCTAATCTTCAACTGGTCGGGCATTTCGGGAATAATCAAACGACCCTATTCCACGACGGTTTTCTTATCGAACGGGCGATTAACAGCGGGCACGTATCCCGAGATAATCCCGCACGGAAATCAGGGGCCGCAGCCACTCTATTTACCCCTTTTTTAAATTGTAATTTTATTTCGCCCCGCAAAACTCCGCTCTTCGACTTCCCAGATTGCCGATAACGAACTTGTAAAAGTTGTACGGGAGTGAAGGTTTAATTTTGTGCGAGGAATAAAGTTTCGGTTTGTTTTATTTTATGCGATGTTTATTTCATGTCTTCGGCGAGGCGGGTTTTATGGGTTGTAAAATATCAAATTGTTATTTCGATCGAATTGCAGGATGTACTTTATAAATTTTTAAAGACGAAAATTATTGCAGTGAATTGAATTTAATAAAATATTTTATAGTTTTTAACACGCTGTAATACAAAACTTGTATATATTGCTTATTTCTTCCATACAAATTTAAATATCTCCAATGTTTGAATATCATTCATTCTTTGATTAATATTGCAATAAATTAATTAAAAATAACGAAGTTTTAATTTATTTTCGGTATACCAGAAAGTGAGAAAATCATGAAAATATATCGCGGATTTTTGCAGGGATCGCTTGTGAACCACGGATGTCCAGTCATGACTTTTTAAGATGCTTTGCTATCTTAAAAATTAACACGTTTTACGATATTTTACAAAAAAAATGCAACAAAACATTTAGAAGGCTAAGATAATTGATACTTTTACTTATTGGGGGCATTTTAAAAATGTTTATTTGAATCAAAAAATAAGGAGAGGTCATAAATCCGAAGAAATGTGTATAGATCTAATTAATTATATTTAATTTTTTTTTTTATGTTTTAATATATTAAATAAGACTCAAAGACCTCCGGTCGATAGCCGATTCATTTACAAAATATAATTTTAATTTTATAAATTATTGTACATACATATACACATTTGAATAAAGATATATATATATATATATATATATATATATATTTAAATAAAAGTTAAAAAAAAAACAGTACGTTTTTTATATATATTATTAAATAACAAATAAATTTATTCTGTGTTTTATTTTCGTAATTATACAAAGTTATTATAAAAGAAAAAAAAAACATTTAAAAAATACATACATACATATATATATATATATATATATATATATTTAAATTATCATTACTTAAGTTTCAAGAGTGTTAATGTCATTAAACTTAAGTCCGGATAATTTATGTATATTGTATAAATATATTTAAATAGAAGTTTAAAAAAAACAGTACGTTTTATATATATATTATTAAATAACAAATAAATTTATTCTGTGTTTTATTTTAGTAATTATACAAAGTTATTATAAAAGAAAAAAAACATTTAAAAAATCCTTTTTATTGATTCTCTTACTTTCTGCTATACCGAAAATAGATACAAATACAAAATTAACAATCTTTGTAGCCAAGAAAAGAGGAAGCTTCAAAGTTTTTTTTTATACATTACAAGTGTTCAATGTGTCCTTCGTTTGATGCACGACAAACATCTATTCCACATACGAGAAAGCGTATCTGCTGTTACTGAGTCCAAGGCAGTAGTGGTTCATCAGATCCTTCAGAGTCGTTAGTAGAAGCGGAAAGTAAATAGCTTCCTTAACACAGCCCCATAAAAAATAGTCACATGGGATGAGATCAGGAGACTTCGGTGGCCAGAAGTGTAGAGCCAGTCAGTTCCTTATTTCTCCTTAGACCTAATCAGCGCTGAGAAAAGAAATCATTCAAAAAGCCTCGTACAGCGAGGTGCCTCCATCCTGTTGGTAAATGAAGTCCTGTGAATCTTCCATAACTTGAGGGAGCATCCATTGTTCCCACATGTCCCACAGTTACAGTTGTTGCCACAAAGAAGGTCCATGCACTTTTGAACGGGATAAGGCAAAAAAAAAACACATTTATCTTCAGTGAATCTCTTTCATGTTGCATTATTGAATGTGGATTTTGCAAACCCCATATGCGAACATCGTATGTGTTGACTTTTCCGATAATCAAACGATGGACACAATGAATGAAAGAATTTCAAAATATATATTGTTCTTTATTTCTCAAATGTTTACATAAAAAGTAAAAATAAATCCAACACAAGATTAATTTCTAAGTAGTGTTTATGCAAATGAGTGATACACCTTAAAATGTATAATACGTAAAAGCCAGTCCCGAGGAACATCACCACAGAATAAAGTTCCGAGTTAAAATTCAGTTAAGCAGCAACATTTTCCCTGTTTAAGCCGAGTACGGAGAGCGTGAGTGCAACCGGAAAATAAAATGTAACAAATTCCCTACCCTTCGCCGTCTGTAACAAACTTCGGTTACGTGACTGCCGCATAATCTGGGGAAGCACGCGCGGATTTCGGTCTTCTCTCTTCGCAATTCGCTCCTATTTTTTTCTACTTGTCGTTTTGCTGCTTTTCGAATTGGGCGTAATGTATTCCCAGTTCGGCGCACATCAATCGCCTGACCAATTTGGAAAAATCCACAGAGCTAGAGAACGTTTCAGCGCATGTGGTGGTGGTGGAGTTTGTGTGTGTGTGTGTGTGTGTTTGTGTTTGTGGGGGAGGATGTGTACCGAAGGCTGGCCACAATTAATTTAAATGGAAATGCAATTGGGTTGTTTTGTAACAAACGCTGCCCCGGTCGTTTTGGTGGTGACCATTAAAACCACTAACGGAGGGTGTTGGGTGTTTGATTGCAGCTTATAAATATATTCAGAGGAGTCGTTAAAATTGTTTAACAGGCTTTTAGATTCCATACGTTGTACATCTTTCAACAGAAATTAAATCGATTACAATTTTAAACTAAATTATTATTAATACAAAAAATCAGGATGATTAACACAATTATCGATGATGAAAATACTTGAAAAAACGGGGGCAGCAATGTAAAAACTTTCCTTACTCTGAAGTACCCCAAAAAATGTCTAAACTTACAACATAGCTTACCTCGAAACAATATTTGATAATAATGAAATAAAAACCTAGTCATTGTCATTTGATGGATAACACAGGACAGAGACGGACAGAGTTCTCTCTTATGGACAGTATTCCGAATGGCTCGCTATCGCAATATCGTCCATAAAAAAGAGATAGTTATCGAAGTCCAACTCTCCACGAAATACGCCACCTAGGTAGGTTTTCTTAACTAACTTGAGGGAAAATCGGCTGGGGGAATATATATATATATATATATATATATATATATATATTATAATTTATGTATATATATATATATACATAATCTTTATTAACAAACGTAATACAATACCTTCATATAACTTAAAATCATTAAATATTTCATTTTTGGTTCATTACGTCAATCCAGGACACATGATTCCAGGTACCACTAAATTGTCTTACTTGCTGGCTGGATCAGACGATAGTAGTATTATTGGCACTCTCTCCCCCATGATATCAGAGTCTTGGGGTTATAGAGGGCGAACAGTTTTAAAATAATAATATTTATAATCCAAGAGTTAACAATTAACCAGTTATATGATGATGAGGATAATATTCTTTATGTTGGTTGTTTATTGTGAAGACTTTAAAATATTTGCCCTTTCTCCTACCTATTTTTTTTTATTAAAACTTCAACTACTGAAGATGGAAACATAGTTTCCGAAATATATCAAGTTTAATAAAAATAAATGTGAGAGAGGACAACTATTTTTATTTAAATAATAAGGATAATATTATATGAATTCATGTATTTATTTATGGATACATACAATAATAATTGTGGTAAAAAAACATAGTAACAAAAAACACAAATTACAAAAAAGTTACATTTATACAGGTAAAAATTAGACTGGGGTGATGATTAATTCATTTAGTTTGTATTTTTATAAGCTTTACAAATTTAATTAATAAATAAATCTTCTTATAATTAATTGATTACAAATAATGAAAACGAAATTATTGAATCATAAAACTAAACTTATCCTCGGAGTATCCACTTTTTCGGCGACGTGCTCGCGTTAATAATGAACATCCTTCGTACATAATATACCGAGTCCGAGAGGGCTTATCGATTTTGGTGCATCGAGCTCGCTGTTTCCTTCCCTCCTTCACTATCTGTCTCCCTCGCCGGATTCAGTTGCAATGTTTAAAAGTAAATACACCCGCTTTATCGCACTGCAACCCCCCGTAACGCGATGGCAAATTTAAAGGGATGATTGTCTTGAGGGCAATATATCGTCGCGTAACAGTCTTTTGCTAACCGCAAGGATAACGGACCGCACTTAAAAGATAACACTGCTGCTCCTTGCTACTTCACTTTTCTAACGTTGTTTTTTTTGTTCATTTGTTTGTATGATTATGTTCGTTCAATTGAGAAATTAGAAAAATAATTATTATCATATACAAACGTCTTTATTCAGATAGCAGAATTACAATTCTTTACAAATATTTATATTTACAATACATATTGGTGGGTTAGTAGTATCTCATGGGCTATCGACCGGAGGTCTTTCTGCTCTATTATTATATTTTTTAAGTACACACAGATTACAGTGAATAATTACTAATGAATCATATCATATCCCTAATCTCTAGGGACGTTTTAGGATTATATATCTGGGTTACCTATTTGTTTTTCAGATACTAAGTTGTGTTGGAGGTATAAATTATAAAGTATTGGAGACATTCACTTGAAGTTTTTGTTTTGTAGGAACTGTGTGAAAAATAATTATTAATCCAAAGAATAATAACTTGATTCATGATAGTTGTGTGTTTTTTAATACTTTAATTAATTTAATTCAATCTAATAGCTTTTTTTGTGAATATATTTTTTAATTAAGTTTATTTCTTATGAATAAATAATAAATCATTTTCTATTGTATAACTGTTCTATAGGTATATATATATATAGCTATATATATTTATCTGCCATCGTTAAAACTTGTACGAACAGACAATTTGACAACAAAATTTTACAAAATTTATTATAACAATATGTACAATTGTGTTAGTAGTCTGTCATGGGCTATCGACATTCTATTAAAATTCATAGCAGCTTAGAAAGTAGGAAACATATCTTAATTTAAGTGTATTTCATTAAGTTATTATATTTTTTTTTAATTTAATATATGTATTAGTACAATCTTGGTTCGTGATTTCCCTTATTGGTGTACTACTTTACCGTCCGTAATCACGTGGCGCCTATTTTATTTAAATCTATATTTTTTAACCCTCCTTATCCTCTGAGTTAGTCTGAATTTGTAAAATAATTGTATAAAATATTTCAGGTTGCTGATGTAAATTCATATAGAATACGAATTCAAAATGAATTTACATCAGCAACCTAAAATATTTTATAAAATTATATTACGAACTATTTATACATGAATTTACATCACGTGACGCTACTTTTACTATTGTTAACTTACCGCTAGGCCAGACTAACCCAGAGTAGTATAGATTTAAATAAAATGAGCGCCACGTGATTACGGAAAGTAAAGTAGTACAGCAAGAAGAAAATCACGAACCAAGATCGTAAAATAATAGTATAATAAATAATTTTATTTGTTTGTTCAATTTTAGGAACCATTTTTTTAAAGATGACATTATTTATTTAAATTAAAAATAAACACAAAAAGGTACTACAATTTGAAAATCATCCCATTTTAATATTCGACGGTAACGATCCGGGAACAACTAAATGCATAATTGAAGCGACTTAAAATGTATCCATAAATTATTCGAGACTATGGAAATCGGTGGACAGGTCAATTAGGCGGACACTTTAGGAATTAAAATCTTAATCGTTCCATTTACGACCTGAAATTTCCGTTTTCTGTGGAAGTGAATTCGACCGAAGTGGAAATGCCGCGCTCGATAAGCGTACACTTTACATAGAAAAGCTTTAAGGGGAATTGAATTATCTTCGAGAATTTCAGATTGATACGGAACAAAGTGTGATTTATTCAATACGAGAACTTTTCTCCTTCCTCCCGAAAAGAAATATATATATATATATATAGATCAAGGAAATAAAACGTTTTAAAATATATCGGGAATTATAATTAAATTGATAGGAGTGAGCTGCAAGTACTACCTAACGCACCAATTATATTCACAATTATTTTCATAGTGTCATCTGGATAAAGCCTGGCAAGATCGTGTGTAATTCCCGCCTGTCGAAAGACAGTAAGTTCTTTATGCGGTGAAATGCAGAAGGTTATCGTTTTTGGTATTTTGTCTGTTTCTTTTTTTTTTTGGGGTTGTGGAAGGGGAAATCATTTTTTTCTATTATTATTATTAGTAGTAGTAAAATGAATTGAAAACATTCTCAATAAGAATTTTTCTAATTTATTATTATTGTTATTTTTTTAAATTTGTTCATTTTCTCCATTCACAATACGAAAATGATTTGAAAACTTTCACAAAAAGAAATCGAAGAGAGAGAAAAAAAATGAAAGAAAGCAACGATAATTTTCTATACAAATTCCCGATAACCCAATTTAATCATTTTAATAAAACATGCCCGAGTTCATCAATCATAGCCATAGAATTACCAGAAAACTTGGCTTATTGAAAATACTCGGCGCGGAACGTTCAATTCAATTCGGGTAATAGAGGCACGCGGGGAATTCCTCTTCCAATTTTCCGCGAACACCTAAGAGCGTGACGCACAATTCCGGCCTCCCGTTTTCCGCCCTATGCATCCCTCATCCGGGCGCCATCCCATCGACAGACCATTTTCATCTCGTACCGGGTAAAAAAGGGGTTGTTGGTGATCGCAGTCATAATCTACGAGGGGTGTTTTTTTGAATATCGTCGTTTGACAGCCGTATTTGCTTGCTGTTGATGGACAGACGGATAAATATGCGGGTTATCTCTTTGTATTGTGTATTTCAGAAATATTTTTAAAAGAATATTTAAGGTAATCTTAAAATATAATAGAATTTTATTCAAATAATTAATTCAATACATACACATATACAAACTACATTGAAAATATTGTAAGGATGAGATAAACTGTTAATGTATATTTTCGTAAGAAAATACTGATTGAAATATCCCAGTGCATACTTACCCTCTCCAAAACCCTCACAATTTATCCCTCCTTACAAAATATTGCATTTCTCGCAACCCTAATATTCCCCAAAAACATAACAACCCTTCGGTCACTATCCATCAATTCATTAACTCATGCATACATGACATTCAGCTAGCTAGCATAGTTTTAATTTGCAAATCACCATAAATTCATACAGGGCAGAAAGACCTATGGTCGATAGCCCATGACAGACTACGAACACAATTGTACATATTGTTATAATAAATTTTGTAAAATTTTATTGTCATATTGTCTGATTAAAGATGTTTATATATATACTGAATTATTAACTGAGTAATTTAAAATTATCTTTTCTTGTGTTAAAGCTGGCGGCTGCCCGGCGCTTCCACCATTTATTAGAATAATTTAAATAATAATTTTTATTGTTTGAATTATTAACAAAGTAATTTGAAAAGATATTTTCTTTATGAATGTGAAGCTGGAAATAATTCCGCCGTTTTTGTTGTAATTGAAATAATATTTACAACAAATATGCAATTAAAAGTAAACATTTTATATTTAATTTTAAAGGTATTTTTTTAAAGAACAAAGTAAATGCTTTGAAATGTGATATTTGTTTATTAAGTATAGTTTCAAGAATTTTAGAAAGATAATTGAAAATAGGATTATTTGTAAATTTAGCCTAATAACTAAAAAACGCGAGCCGGCAAAATCGCCATAGAAAATAAACTAATACGAAAGTAAAAATTTTGACATTGGAAAGAGATTTAGTGAAAGAAAATTTGATCTAAAGTATTGCACTTGGAAGAAAAAAGCATTTTAAAAATTTGGCTTTTGAGATTTTTGAATTCACTATTCATTTGGTTAGGATGCAAGTACAATATGGTGTCTTATCGCGTTTTATAAATTTTGTTGGCTTTGTACAAATTATTATAAAATGTTTATTTAAATTTTTTTTTTAATTATTTAAATATTTTTTAAATTATTTAAATATTTTTTTAAATTATTTAAAAAATAGAAGCGCCAGGTTATTCATGAAATTATTGCCAGTTTCACACACAATTTATCTTTGAAGTTAAAAATAATTTCAGCACTACCCGGCGCATTCGCCAGAATCAATTAACATCATAACAGGTAATTCTATATAAAGTAAATTAACAATAGCATATTACACTGAATGGTTTTTTGAGTTTAAGTGAAGTGTTTAATCACCAATTGAAAGAAATAACAACGAGTTGTTATTGAAAATGAGCACTTTGTGTCTCGAAATGTACATCTAACATAAAATAAATTGTGAAGTAAGGAATAACAGTCTTTCAATTAGCATATTACACGTTGTCTTTAGAAAACCGTCGGTCTTTCTTCTTGTATTATGTCAGCATTCTCCTCTATAATGTGTTACAGTATTTGGTTTCTTGGATCCTATTTTTTCTTTGAAATTAAGAATAATTTCAGCAAAATCCCGGCGCATTCACCAAAAATCAATCAGTATCATTGGGCTCATTCAGGGATATTTTAAACATGTAGCGCTGCAGCGGAAAGCCCTTGATGTTCCCTGAACGGACAAATTGTAGTCTGTACTGAATATATGGCGTTTTTTTTTAAAGCTGCATGGCTTAAAAAGCGATCCATCGGAAAAAAATATATGCTTTACCGCTTGATAAAGCGCTACAGCGCCTCACATAAAGCGATACCGTTCAGCGACACCGCTTTCGTAAAGCGCTGCAGCGCTACTGTTCCCTATATCGACAGTCGATATCCATTTCATACAGAAAAAACGGATATCGAACGTCGATCTGCCTGCATCATTACATTTTATGTAAAATTCACAGTCTGTCGCATTTGTAGTGGATGCTAACTGCGTCATATCTAGAAAGAGGCTAATTTTTCATACACGCGCACACGGAATTCTAATTAGACACACAACTATTTGTGTTTGTGGGCATGAACTGCAGTATTATAAAAACAATGTACAAATAATTTTAGGTACTCAGTTTGATAATGACTAACTTGTAGTCGAAACTATAGTCACTGTAAAAGTTTAAAATAAAAGTGGTAAAACAAAGTTAAGTGTTTTAATATTATTTTATCAAGATGTACCACAAAGTTAACGCCAACCAAATCAAAGATTTAACCTCCTTTGCATAAAAAAATATCACCTTGCTATAGTTAGTATCTAGCGTTGTGCTTTCTAACTATAAATGCAGCCTGAGCCGATTTTAATTTATGTTACATTACAAAACTGCGTTATGCAAACAAAATTAAAGTGTTTTCTTTATTGAGATTATTTTATTAGGCTGTAGATTTGCGGTCTGATTTCATTTATTTATTTGTTGTTTTTTTTTTGTAAAGAAAAGATCCATTTCTATTCCATTATCGGTGTTTGCTTTAAAACGAAACAGCCCACATGAAACCGCACAAACAAGCGTCGAGTCGGGTGTAGCCTCAAATTAAGTTGGGCCAAAACAAAGACAAACACCAGAACGATCGCAAGACGCCCAACTTTGCGATTACTTGAACTAGAAGATTAGATGTGTTGAGAAACTTCGTAATTTGCATAAAAGCGAAATAATTTTATCAAAATTAAAAGCGACAATAAACAGATTGAATCAACTGCAAGTTAGTTTAATATTTTCTTGGCGTATTCATAAAATAAATCTGCAAACACTCAAATATTTACTTTAAATTTAATAAACTAAATATTAATTTCGATGGACATAATTTTTCTTTTTATATTAGATAGAGTGTTTATGCTAGAAATATTTGAGGAGTTTTCTGAAGATCTCTATTATAGCATACAACTTCATTATTAATTGTTCGTCTGATTTTTGTTGGAAAACAAACATAAAGATAGAATATTAAAAATAGTTGTATTTAAATAGAAAAGAGTATTCATTCTCTTGGTTATTTAAATATATTAAATAAAAAGTGATTTGAAAATAATTAATAAATTATTTCCACATTTAACTCTGTGACTTTGACTTACGTTACGTAGTTGTATTTACTTTACTTCGTAGGTTTTATTATACACCAAATCTATATTTCGGATACTAAATATCCATTACCAGTAGTACAACTGATTTCTTAAACTTAAAGACATCGGTATAAATACAAAGAGATAAAAAGAATTCAGCGAAAAAACCTAAAAGTTATTAGGGGTCTATTGCTACTTAATGCTAATGTGGGATGATGGGTTGTTGTTTGTTTTCAATGGGAATAGTTTCAGTAGGGGGTGGTTAAGGGGACTTACATTAAAATTAAGAAGGTTTTTATTTTTGTACATGGCTATTGCTTCTAACATATTTAGTTTGGACCTGTTATTGCATGATGCGCGACAGCTGATTTATAAGGATTTTGAGTTTTTTAGGTGGGAGCAGTATTCTTTATATCTTGTTATATTTCTTTTCGTTTGTACAATATAGAGTTTTTCACAGTTATTTCATTTTATTATATATACTTGAACTGTACAACGAATTGGTTTTAGAAAAGGTGTTTCCCAATAATACTTTTAGTTTGGTTTTCATATAATATGCCGGAGTAAGGTTGAATATTTAATTTTTAATGAATTAAACATACATTATTCATATTAATTTGCTATATTAGACACCGCACATTGGATTCAAATCATTATAATATTAGCCGGAGCGCATCGCGGCAATGTAACGATCAGGTAAACAGTAACAAAAACCAGAATTCTGAGAAAAAAATCAGGAACTATATTTTTAAAGATTAAAAAAATAATATATTATATAATATATTTAGTGATATATATATATATATATATATATGTATATATGTATATATATATATATATATATATATAATAATTTAATTAAACTAGATATATTTCGAAAACTATGTTTCATCTTCAGTAGTTTAATTTTTGAAAAATAATAGGTTGTTATAGTATTTACAGCGCAATAGTGATTACATTAAAATATTTACAAATAATGTTGTCTATAAACTATTTTTATTTAAATAATTTAAGTCCCCACAACCAACATAAAAAATGTATTTATTAATATCTGAGGCTTTCAAGAATACGATAAAAAAACAATCCTCCCTTTTCACAACACTAATGAAGCACCAAACAAATTACATAATCCCGAAACCATCCTGTAATCCCCTTTCCTCCCAGGACTGTGATTAAGAAAGAGCGCGAAAAGTTACTCAATCTCCAAAATGCCGACGCGCTTTGATGTTTCGGCTTGAATGCAAATACACGGGGGAAATTAGTTATTTGGGGAAACGTAAAGAATCCGAACTAAATTTCGGATTAAAATCACTCCGTTATGAAGGATCCGTATCGCGGCGGTTTTCATTAATTTCCGATATTAAGTTTGGCGCAGGTAGTTTTCGGAGAATCGCGCGGAGTAAATTAATTACTTCAGTGTACATGCTTTGTAGTTTGAGTTGGTTCGATGCTGGTGGTGTAATGATTCGATTTACTTGTAGCTAGTTTTATAAACTGTTTACTTTACATCGATATAATTTTATTATAGATTTTATCGCAGAATAATATAAAAAAAAAAACATTAAAACATATAAATAATGCATTTTACTTAATTAATTATTAATGCAAGAATTTTGAAATTAATTTATTCAAAATAATTATTTTCAATAAAAAGAATTTGAATTTTTTGCATTAAATATTTTCGATTAAAAAATGGTTGCATTATACAATATGTAATTGTTATGTAACAGCAAATGTATATTATTGGACATTTGTTTAAGTACTTAAAAAAATTTTGACATTGGAAAGAGATTTAGTGAAAGAAAATTTGATCTAAATTATTGCACTTGGAAGAAGAAAAAAAACATTTTAAAATGTTGACTTTTAAGATTTTTGAATTCGCTATTCATTTGGTTCGGATGCAAGTAGATTATGGTGTCTTATGGCATTTTATAGATTTTGTTGGCTTTGTAGAATTTGTTATAAAATGTTTATATAAATTATAATTTAAATTATTTAAAAAATAGAAGCGACGGGTTATTGGTAAAAAATGGTTGCATTATACAATATGTAATTGTTATGTAACAGCAAATGTCTATTATTGGACATTTGTTTAAGTACTTATGTAACATAAGTCATAATGTCACAGTAGCTAAATGTAAAATAATGAAAATTAACGAAATAGTTCGTGCTTTTGCAAGAGAGAAGTGTGGAATTCCATGTAGCGTAAATATATGTTATTTTACAGCGGATGGGGGATATCAATGTTTTTTTTTTGCATATAAAAAATGAATCTATCCACACTTCATATCATTGATTCTTTGCATAACTCTCTGCTGTTCACAAACATAGTACGTTTATGAATAGCTCTTGTAGCTCACTAATAATGTCGATTTGAAGATTTTTTGTAAATATGTATTGGAATTGAATAGATATTTTCAATATAACGCAAATAGTTGAGGTAGTAGTTAAATATTTACAAGAGTATATTAAATTGAATTTCTATAGACCTTATATTCGTAGAAGGATGTATTCACGTGGTGACAGTTATTTAAAATAAATTAAAAAATAATTTGAAAATAAATAGCTAAAGATGAGACAATTTATTCATTATTTTCAAATTATTTTTATTTAATTTAGACCTTATATTCGTTTCTTTTTTTACATAAATTGTGTTATAATTATATATTCTGCCTTTGTTTTTAATTAAATAATCTTATCATTTTGCTGTAAATATCGTTATTTGTATTTCACATAGAATAATGTTTTATTCACATCAAAAACAAATTCAACAGCTGACACTACATATTACTAACAAAACAAACATTTTCGCAACGCGGATAAGGTGTCGCCAAAATATTTAAAATAATCTTTGTTTTTGAAAAAAATAATAATTTAACACTATATGTTATATTATTATTATTTTTTCATAATAGTGAAATTCTGCAAATAAATGAATGTAAAATAAATTTACTTAAAATAATAGAAGCTTTTCTTCGGCAAGAAAAATGGGTAACGTTTCCGAATGGTGTCACGGGATATAGAAAATTTTGAAAACGGAATTATGGGTAAACGTGCGTGAAATGAACGAATCCGAAGTCAGAATTTGTAGGAATCTTACCGTTTGGTCACAATTCGCATTGAAAGTCCCAATTTTGAGGTTATAATTGATCCGATTTCCGACT
Source organism: Philonthus spinipes (assembly GCA_963082785.1). Classification (NCBI taxonomy): domain Eukaryota; kingdom Metazoa; phylum Arthropoda; class Insecta; order Coleoptera; family Staphylinidae; genus Philonthus; species Philonthus spinipes. The sequence continues at coordinate 11,819,904 of OY720310.1, forward strand.
AAATAAGCACATTGCGAGTATAAATCGTACACATGATGAAATAATCTTCTAATTTATGACGAAATTTAACAAATTTGTTGCAATTTTTTCATTTATTCTGCCAAAATCACGATTTTAATTTTATACAGAAAATAACGTTTCTATGAAAAAATCAATATGTATTTTAGATCCATTTGTAAATAGTAGATATTTTAATTTATGATAGCAAAAATAGATGGCGTCACCGCTCCACTAAACCGAATGTATTTTGTACAATATAATAAAAATAATAGAGAATTATTCATCGACTTTCTTTAATGAAAATATTGGATAGATTGGTACAACTTACGATCTTTTGTACCAATCTATCCAATATTTTCATTAAAAAATCATTAATTAAATATGTATGTATTATTTATAATAGTCGATGAATAATTCTCTATTATTTTTTATTATATTGTACAAAATAGTTTAGTGGAGCGGTGACGCCATCTATTTTTGCCATCATAAATTAAAATATCTACTATTTTCTGTATAAAATTAAAATCGTGATTTTGGCCGAATAAATGAAAAAATCGCAACAAATTTGTTAAATTTCGTCATAAATTATAAGATTATTTCATCATGTGTACGATTTATACTCGCAATGTGCTTATTTAGTCAGAAATCGGATCAATTATAACCTCAAAATTGGGACTTTCAATGCGAATTGTGACCAAACGGTAAGTTTCCTACAGATTCTGACTTCGGATTCGTTCATTTCACGCATGTTTACCCATGATTCCGTTTTTAAAATTTTAAAAAGCCCGTGACACGATTCGGAAACCTTTCCAAAAAATGAGACAAAAATCTCCGTTACTAAAAAAAAATACAAAATTCGTCAAATATATTGATTATTTATTAATATTCGTTTATTGGAAGAATTTTTTAATATGAATCCATTTTTTATAGACAAAATCATTTACACCAATACGAACGCTTGTTTTCATTTATTTACGTAGTTAAACCTCCTTTGTTTAAATAAATTCCCGCATTAATCAGAGTTCAAACGCAGAGAGCGTCTGTCGGATTTGATTTAAACCGTTTTGACGTTATCCGAAAATGGAGGCCGAGGGATAGGCTTCAATCACTTCGACTGTGCCGCTTTTTTCCATAAAACGGCTCTATCTATATGTGGCTGTGTGCGAGTAACAAATTGATTTCGTAATTGTATGCGATGTTGCTGGAAACTGCTTCTTCTTGTCTAGCCACTGATTTATTCGTCGAATTTATTGTGGAAGTAACAGGATTAACTAGAATTTATAATATACAGAGAATAAATTGCCTTCTCGCGTGTAATAGATTTTATAACAGTTGGTGGTTTAATATAATTCGATTATTATTTAATTATTTATATACATGATTGATGTGATATATAAATAATTTTTATTTCCAAACATTAGATATATTTACAATACATATACTTAAATCTATAAAGGTGTTTCACTTCATGTTCGGAAAACGGCTATCAACCAGAGGTCTTTCTGCCTGTTCTTCCCCGGTCTATATCATTGTTTAAATTTCATGATCGCTAACGTCTTGTTCTGCTAATGAAGTGATGGACTGATGGATTTTAAAAAGGGGAAATTTATATATGGGGTCGATGGTAGGATTACGGGGAATACAAAATTGATTGAGGATTTCTATGTTATGAAGATTCGAGGCAAACTTTGATAAACTTTAGAGGCGTTCATGTATAAATTTTTGTCTGAAAATAACGAATATGAAATTACAAATTTTAAGCAACGTAAGTCCAATCTTAATGTAGTTTAAATTTAAAATTCGTGTAAAATTACGTATGATTAAATAAAATGAAATGAAATAAAGATGATTCACACATTTGCAGCTACTTAAATTACAATGAAATTAAACAAGGAAAATTTTCTGGCAATTTCAATAGATGTTTGTAAAACTTACAGTGTAAGTATTTTTTTTGCAAATTGATCGAATTTTATTGATCATTGCCAGAAAATGTTCCTTGTTTAATTTCATTGTAATTTACGTATGATTGGTAATTGTGTAGATTTAATAGAATTTCGTTGCGAAAAACTATAAAAATAGTGCCGAAAATTGTCAATTTTAATTGCGATTTACGAAAAATTTGTAAGTTTCGAAAATAAACGGACTTCAGATTCGTTATTTCATCGTATTTACTTATTCTGGAGTTGAGGCTTTAATAGAAACGTGTTATTAACAATTATTTTAAGGCCATTCTAAAATGTTGCATGCGCCGGGGTTTTGTATAAAAAATATGTATCCAAACATGCGATTACAGATTAAAACTTATATGCAATCATCTTTATGAGATATTTATACATGGTAAAATGCAATACAATCTATTTTAAATTATTGATAATAGAGGTTTCTACTTCGTTATACATTGTTTTAAGTTTTAATAAAAACGCTTTGTATAACTTTAATTAAAGTTATACAAACAAAGTGAATCAGCGTTTTTATTAAAATAATGAAATAATAAAATAGATTTTATTATTTCAAAATGGCTATCGACCTTCTTTTATTCCTCGATGAAAGATAAGATGAATGTATGAATAGTGGATTCAGGATGGCGACATTTTTGAAAGATATTTATGTTTTAGGCAGAGTTGATTTACGGGATTTGTAGCAAATTTTTGTTATAGTTGGGGATTATGCCAATTTTGTCACATAGAAATGTGCTGGTTGAGTTATGTGAAGGATTGTTTCGGTTGCGGATTTTGGTAAGCGTAAGGGCTGATCATTCCGCTAACGAGATATTGTTTAAGGTTGGAGGGCGTTGAAGGTGGAGGATTGTACCATAGCCCAGAAGAGGACGACAGATGATTTTTTATGTGAGTCGAGGTTATTATCGAGATGCATTTATTGGCATACGTTAGTGATCTAAAATACCGTGCTCTGTTCTGAACTTTGGATTTGATTAGTTGGGAGTGGGATTTGAAGGAAAGTTTTTGATCAAATGTAATACTGAAGTATTTACAAGTGCGGAATAGGGGGATTGAGTTGTCGTTGATGTTTATTCTGAAGGCAGAGCTGAGAGGATTGTGATAGGGAATGAAGAGTTTTGATTGATGGAGATTCTCCATTTGACGAACCATTGGTGGCGGGTTCGACGGCAATTTAAAGGAGATAAGAATGTCTGTGTGGATTGAATATAAATGAACTTGAAGCATTGAATGGAGATTTGATATCACAGGTCTCTGTGGTGTAGTTAGTAATGGACTCGGCTAGAAATCGAGGGACATTGCTTCAAATCCCACCAGAGATGTTTCTTTTCCACTTATATTTAATTAATTTAAATTATATCTCAATATTGTACATTGAAATTTGAATTGTAGAAATTTCAATAGGAGGTAAGAGGATGTATTTAAATATTGGGGGTCAAGATTTCTACAATTCATAGGAGATAAGAGGATGTATTTAAATATTGGGGGTCAGGACTGTATGTGTCGTGGACGTATATGTTGTAAAGTACCTTGAGGGACGCCTTGTTGGGAAGAAGAAGTTTGGGAAAGTGGTTTATGGAAGCGTACTTTCAGGAATCCATTTTTTTAGGAAATTGTCAATGAGGTGAGGTGTAGGAGTTGATGTAGTAAGTTTAAGCCATACGGAATCAAAGTCAAGGTTTTTTTTTTATTTTCATATTTTGAGTGTCATTATTGAAAGAGGAAGTGTTGTGGATATTTTTTCAAGGAATACAAATTGGTACTGTTAGATGTTGGGAAAACTTAGATAGGATTCTGTTTTTTTTTTTTTTAGGATAGATTTGAAGGTTTTTCTAAAGATGAGAAGCAGAGTTATTGGCAGGGCATAATAACATACATTATAAAAAAAGACAAAGATACGTCTGACGTATCGAATTACAGTGATGCGTCAGATTTTTTTCATATTTTCAGTGTCATTATTGAAAGAGGAAGTGTTGTGGATATTTTCAAATAAAATATTTCAAATTGGTATTGTTGGATGTGTTGGGAAAACGTAGATATGATTCTGTTTTTTTTTTAGGATGGATTTGAAGGTTTTTACAAAGATGAAAAGCAGAGTTATTGGCAAGGCATAATAACATACATTATAAAAAAAGACAAAGATGCGTCTGACGTATCGAATTACAGTGATGGGTCAGACTCTAAAGACGAGAAACAGGGTTATTGGCAGGGCATAATAACATACAGTCTTTTTGAATGTGAAGGATTTTTTTTAATTTCAATGTGGGAAGTTTGACTATTAGATGCTATTATTGAAAGAGGAAGAAGTAAAAAAAAACACAAAGATACGTCTAACGCATTGAATTACAGTGATGCGTCAGACTCCAAAGACGAGAAACAGGGTTATTGGCAGAGCATAATAACATACAGTATTTTTGAATGTGAAGGATTTTTTTTATTTTCAATGTGGGAAGTTTGACTATTAGATGCTATTATTGAAAGAGGAAAAAGTAAAAAAAAAAAGACAAAGATGCGCCTGACGCATTGAATTATAGTGATGCGTCAGACGTATCTTTGTCTTTTCTTAGAATGTTATTATACCCCGCTTCGATTCCTGAGGGAAGGATTGGGATTTGTACAATAAATTAAAAATGTTGATAATGATTTCATGTATTTCGTTAGGAAGCGATTTTAAAATGAATTGGGGAACTGTGTGATAGCCGGGGGATGTGCTTTTTTCCCTTATGTAGAGCTATGAAGGACTCTTCGTCTAATATTTCATCATTGTGAGAGGATTAAAACTTAAAGAGTGTTTTAATCTGCAATCACATGTTGTATATACCTTTTTTATCAGACCCCGGCGCATCCACCAAATTATGATTTATAAAAATTTCTTCAAATAATTATATAAAATAACAAAAAATTAGGCAGAAAGACCGATGGTCGATAGCCCTTTTCTAAGGACAACGTATAACATATTATAAGAATTATATTGTTAATTTATTGTATATAAAATTGTCTGCAGAAATAAAGTTGTTATATATATAACAAAAAAATGCAGAATGATTATATATATTTTTTACAAACATTTTTAAATGTATTATGTATGTATTTGCCCGAACAAAGATATTTGCATGTGTAATAAAGATTATTTTTCAATCAATTGTCTACATTCTATTAAGAGGACAATAAAACAAAGTATAAGTAAAATATTTTAATCATAATAAATTAAAGACGACGCAAGCGCCACCTTTTGCCTAATTTCAAGTGGCATCGTCAACGATTTATTATTTAATTAATTCTTTATTTACGGAAAATCACCTTTTTACAATTAGAGACAATCTGTAATTACAAAATACAACAGTATATTGAATTGATTTGATAAAAATTAGACTAATAACTTCTTGATCAAGTATAACTATTGAGTTTTTCAATCAGAATCCATACACACAATAACAATAATGATGCGCACCGTGAATAAATATATAAGTAAATCAAATACACATAAAATATTTTACAAAAAATAGTTACAAAAGGCAAAAGCAATACATATAAATAAACAAGTAAATAGAAGTAAACCTTACAAAAATAATGAAAATAATATAATTATACACATGAATATTCGGTAGCAAGCAAATGGTAAAAATAAGATAATGTACACATCATTTAAAAGTATATATATATATATATATATAATATAATATAATATAATATAATATAATATAATATAATATAATATAATATAATATAATATAATATAATATAATATAATATAATATAATATAATATAATATAATATAATATAATATAATATAATATAATATAATATAATATAATATAATATAATATAATATAATTTATCTACGACTAATATATAATGTATGTATTATACTTGTGATTTTTGCAGTATAATGCCATATATTATTATCTTAGGGAATAATGACGAGGGATTAATAGTCATTATTCCCTCGTGCACTCCAATCAAAAAATTTCTCAAATTAAATACCATGGAAACAAAATACACAAACTGAAAACAGTCAGTGTCAAGCGCGTAGTGTTTGTGAATTTCTAATGAGATGGATGAAAATGAAGAGTCTTTTACTTGTACACCTCCAGAAATTGTACAACTAGCTGCAGCAACAACATCTACCTTGATACCGGAAACATCGAAATCCATTTATAATAAAACGTACGCAACCTTCAACGAATGGCGTCTTCGAAAGAAAGCAAACTCATTTTCCGAACATGTTCTGCTGGCCTATTTCGCTGAATTAATAAATTAGTCATAGATAAAGTAGAGTATACTACTCGCAATAATGGCTATTATTACCTCGGAATGTTACTCCCTCGCCGCTTACGCGGCTCGGTTCGTAAATGTTCCTCGGGAATAATAGCTATCATTATTACTCGTGGTATAATCTACTAATAATATAATATAATATAATATAATATAATATAATATAATATAATATAATATAATATAATATAATATAATATAATATAATATAATATAATATAATATAATATAATATAATATAATATAATATAATATAATATAATATAATATAATATAATATAATATGAACTAATTAATCATGAAAAATTCAAATCATTTTTTACGATAAAAAGAATTACAGTGACAGGCAAAAAATGTAAATAGAAACATTCACAAATAAACACAAAAATAATAATAATCAGCTCAGTCCTATCTTTCAGATACCAATGTGAAATAAAATGTAAATTTGGGTAAATTTATTCGTATTATAAATATAAATTGTTTAATTATAATTTATTTACATTTATAGTGAAAAAAAAAATGTTTTGATTACAGTTGTAGGTATTTTATCGATGCAAGAAAATGTAATCTATGTTCGCGCGTTTAAATTTTCATTAACCATATTTTCACAGCATTTTTGCCTGGGCAAAACTTTAATTATAATAGCTATACAATAAATAAATGTTTAATTAATTCAATTGTATAATAAATAAAAATGATTTGAAAATAATTAATAAATTATTTCCACATTTAGCTCTGTGACTATTGACTTACTTACGTAAATAAGTCAATATATTTAATAACTGTGACCAAGTAGAATGAATACTGTTTTCAATTGTATAAATAACTTATCATTTCTCGAATCTTAAAATGTTATATATTTAAATTATTTCAGTTTATTAATCACAACAATGTTGTTAATTAATTAATCTTGGAAATATACTTTAAGATGAATTGCGTAATCTTGTTATCAAACTATAGCGTGCTGATTAAACGGGAAATATTCTCCTGAGCCGCCGAAACCGCACCCGGCTAAATTGTTTATCCGTTTCTCGAAAGCAGTCCCTAAATCACACACGCGATGAATTTACATTTTGACAATAATGCCAATATTAGAGATCCGATTATGAGCTGGAATAGGGCCAATTTGCATGCATGCAAACAGGAACCGACGTCACATGCATACGTATTTATTCAAGAGAACTACTTTTAATTACTTAAGACAACAACATAAATCATAATTATCAGTGGATGCAGGGGTAGAATAACTTACAGTGTACGTAAATTTTTGCAAAGAGGAATTATCGAATTTCCAGTAATTTTTGCTTGTTTAATTTTAGATTAAGTTACAAATACTGTATATATATATATATATATATATATATATAGGGTGTCCCCGAATGGTCTGAACAACGGTCTACCACATATTTTTTGAAACAAAATAAGACGATTTAACTAAACTTATCTCTATCCAAAAGTGGTTCCTAAGCCATCTACGAGGCCTCAAAGATATTATTTTTTTCATTATTATTCAAATATTTTTATTTTGGACTTAGGTAAGAAAACCTCATTTAACACATTTAATTACATTGATACCATGCACTTTTTGCGATATGTTTCTTTATCATACGTTTAAAGTAAGTGGTCAAACTAGGACCATCGACTTCTTAAGATACCTAAATCTTTTTATTCAACAGGTCAAATCATAAGGAATATTTTTTTTTTTTGCAAGATCATTCAATTTTACGTATTTTTTGTCTCTTATAAAATTTTACTATTTTCCCCTTTTCACTTGGTGTAATATTTTTGAATTTAAATTACAATATTTTGCTTCTCAAAACAATTAACAAAGTAGAAATAAAGATACGTACCTAACAATAAACATAAATTTATTAGTTTCACAACAAATGTTCAAACTGATTGCCATTTTCAGCAATACAACATTTTTTTTATTTTTTTAGAATTTTATTTCTTTGTTGTTTTGACAAATAAAAATATTTTTTTTTGTGGCGAAAATAGCAATATTTTATGAGACAAAAAATACTTAAAATTTCATGATCTTGCAGAAAATTAAATATGCCAAATTAGGTTTTCTTACCTAAGTCCAAAATAAAAATATTTGAAAAATAATGAAAAAAAAAATAATAATAATAATAATATCTTTGATGCCTCGTAGATGGCTTAGGAACCACTTTTGGATAGAGATAAGTTTAGTTAAATCGTCTTATTTTGTTTTAGAGAATATGTGGTAGAGCGTTGTACAGACCATTCGGGGACACCCTGTATATACATATATATATATATATATAACTTAATCTAAAATTAAGCAAAAATAAAAATATATATATACAGAAATCGAAATCGTTTGTTAGCGCGCCCCACTGCCCTCACACTTGTAAGGACCGGGGGTGAGTCGTACCCTCGGACCGATAAGAGAATCAGATTTAATGTAGAGTTTCACTTCAAGAATTACGTGCTTGTAGGTAAAGTGTACTTGTTAAACGACAACGACTTGGAATCACCACACGAAGCATCCCATCCACGCTCAAACATCGTTAATAATTGATACAAACAATAATTTTACATACAATAATATGCATAGTTACAATTTAAAATTGTTTGTTAGTCTAACATGGGCTATCGAAAAGAGATCTTTCTGTCCTCTTTGAATTTATGATGATAGATTTTAAAAAAATCTGTGCTAGCTACCTGAACCATCTAGAAGCGTAATAATAAGAGTAGAATGTGAAAATTTTAGAGGAATATTAGGATTTTTGGGGATACAGAATTTTGAAAGGTAGATTTGATTATTGGGATTAATTGCAAATTTTTATGTAATATTAAATTATCAGTTATATTTTTTGAATAATACGACTGTTTCTGTACTATTAGATATTTATTGTACTGTTTTGTGTTACAATTTAACCGACTGGACCTCGTTTTCTCGCGCGTACAATCTTCTATTATTCTTTATCATTGAAACCAAACAAAACCAAAAGGTCGGTCGCGGATTGCTAGTCCTGTCCCAATCTCCCGTGTATTGAAGAGTGAAAATTCTAATAACTCAATAATATTATTAAGGTTATATTAAATAAAAAATTATTTGAAAATAATTAATAAATTATTTCCACATTTAGCTCTGTGACTTTTGACTTACGTTACGTAAGTACGTTAAACAAATGCACATTAAAACAACTACTTCCCGGGCAAATACCCATCTAATAAATAAATAAAAATGGTGTAGTTACCTACAACTGTGGGCTATCTACAAATGTCTCTGTATTAGTCTTAAGTTAATTACGGAATGTATTTTCATCCTATTGTTTTTACTGTTTATATTTGTAAATTCTTATATTAATTTACCAAAATTTCCTTTGTAATTAGACTATGTCTGTTGAGGAAATAAATATTATTATTATTATTATAATGTACACTGCTGCTGCATATCAATAAAATATTGCATAATGCAACAAATTTTGATCCGAGAAAAATTTTATGTAAAAACAACAAAAGGAACGTTACTTAACGTACTTACGTAACGTAAGTCAAAAGTCACAGAGCTAAATGTGGAAATAATTTATTAATTATTTTCAAATCATTTTTTATTTAATATATTTAAATAACTGTGACCAAGAGAATGAATACTCTTTTCTATTTATATTATTAAGGTTATTGAAACTAGATTTGAATTAAATTAAACTCAAACAAAATTATAACTAATAATATATCAATAATATAACCTCCTCATACTATTATAACATATTGCATGATTTTTTTATCACCAAACTCTCTCAATTTTAAACTCATCCCTTAACATTCTCTCCATTCTTGAAAAAAAAAAAAAAATGTATACATTTTCTGCGTAAGCCTGTTATGAGCGTATAAAATTTTATTATCGCAATAAAACATTTTTCTTTGACTTTAGTTGGACAATAACTCGAAATCTTATACAATTTTATGATAGACATTGAATGACGTTATACGGAGTCGGGATACGAAATTTATACGAATGTTTCAATCGGTCCCGCTTCCTCCGATCCTTCCGCCGGAATCACGTCCATTCCCAGCTCGGTCCCTTCGAACCCTAAACTCTAAACAACAGCCGGCTCTTGCTAAAATGTACAATGCCAATCAAGTTGTGATTTACTATTATTGTAAAATAATAAAAAATAAAACAAAGAATCGACTGAAAGACCTCGGTCGATGGCCTTTTGTAACTCTTTTTGGTTCAATTAATTGATTTACTACTAAAACAAAAAATTTATGATTAACTGATTAGGAGCATTAACGAAGCTCGATAAGTGATTGTAAGTTGTAATACTCGATTAAGTAATTCGTTGACGTTCTGCAAATGATGTAAATAAAATAAAGAAATTAATTCTTTTAATATTTAAACATTGGTAGTTCATATTGTAATAATAAATATGAATAGATGGATAAAAAATCCAGGATAAAAAAAAAGATTGAACCTCTCCATCTCAATATTGTCACACTTTTTCTGACCACCTTTTATAAAAAAAATACTTTTACATTCTCAAAGTATATTTGAGAATGAATGATGAGGTATGAAGCAAGTTACTTGACAAAAAAAAAATAAAGTAAGGTAAAAGGTAAGTATAAATGCATTTTTTAACTAAACATCTTTATTCTTGTACTATTTATTTATTTATTTACATACAGACACAGAATGAGTAAACATTCTTATAAAGTAAGTATGAATATTACAAAAAAAATATATACACATGCAACACAAAAACATAAGTAATTAAGTGAAACACTTGAACAATTCATATAATTACATCAAAAACGAACTAACAAACTTATAGCAACATAGTTTAGATAATTATTTACAATGTATTTGTGTTCACATATATTACATGAAATGGCTAACAACTGAAGGTCTTTCCGCCTGTCTATATGTAGTTCTTGTCATTGTTTATTTAATTTTCATAATTGCTATCGTTATTGTTAAAGTCCGCATTATTTGATGAAATAAAATGATAAATCGATATATATACATATTATTTAAATAAAACTCTTGGTTTGTTTCACTATTTATATTTTATCTCTCCGACTAGTTTTGACCGTTGGTCATCTTCAGCGAGGTCGAAACTAGTCGGAGAGATAAAATATAAATAGTGAAACAAACCAAGAGTTTTATTTAAATAATATATATATATATATATATCGATTTAAATATGTTTCACCACGGGTTAAGTGAGAACTTAATTAATAATAAACTGATAAATTATCGATGAAGGTTTTTTATATTTTGGAGGGATTTTTGGATTTTGGGGGACACACAATTGTTCAAAGAGAGAAGCTGTTTGGAGGTTTGTGGCAAACTTAAGGCATTTTTTTATTTAACTGAAATATTATTGAAATATAATATTTTAAATTGTTAGATGTATTTTTGTGAATTATGTTAAATCTTTGTATTCCTTTCTTCACTTGTATATTCAATTGCTAAATGTACATTTTTGGCACTATACTTTAACTACCGGCTATAAATGTTTTATTAACAATGTAAAGTTGTTAAAAAGAAATCATATAATCACAATTTAAATACATTTGAGGCAAATGAAATAAAAAAAATGGATTGAAACTTTTAAATTTTGATCTAAGCCCGATAACTAACCCTTCATTAAGCCTATTACCTACATAATATTAAATAAAATGAAACAAAGATTATTCACACATTTGCAGCTATTTAAATTACAATGAAATTAAACAAGGAAAATTTCTGGCAATGATCAATAAAATTCGATCAAACCCTTTTTCCAACTGCAAAAAATTACTTACACTGTAAGTTTTACAAACATCTATTGAAACAACTACTTCCCGAGCATTTACCCCGCCGGACATTGGATTTTACAATAGATATTTGTTGTTGCATCGCAGCACTGCTGAGAAATTGCAACGGTTTGAGTCGAAATTATTTAATGAAAGGAAACAACAAATAATAGTTACAAGGCTATCTGTAGACACGTGTTTCGGGATTTCATCCCTCATCAGTACAGCTATGCCCTGCAAGCCCTTAGTTGTTAAACAATTTTTAATTAATTTCTACGTACCGTCTTCAACGAGATCGCGGATGGAAGTGATCGCATCGCGGTGAAGGACGCGCGCATTGAGCGGATGGACAAATAGTGTCCGAAATATACATTCTTTATATTTTTATATACGTCTTATTTAATAGCACATTGTATTAAGTTTGTACTTATTACTCTGTAATTGGGTTTTTTGCCTGTTGGGTAATAAAGTTTATTATTATTATTATTTAGCAATTAAATATACAAGTGAAGAAAGGAATACAAAATGTTTTAAATTATTAACAGCCGAAATAATCGAAATGTAAAAATGCTAGTCTAAGAATTATTTTTGTCTGAATAGAATAATCACAAATAAACTAAATATATTTGTCTATGGTATAATGATATAAACTTGACAACAATTAACGATCGCGTCGTATTAATCCACATTTTCTTTCTTGCAGGTAAGCTAGAACTTCACCCCCTTCGAGCAAATATTAGCATATCATGGTGGCCGGTAAGTTCAACATAAATCGCAATTACAAACCCTCAACCCTCTTCTTTCCAACCCCACCTCAGAAAAAGGGGTTGGGTACTCGTCTTATTTATCTCCCTCGAAAACTTAATAAATCACGCCGCAAAGAACGCAACTATAGCCCAAAGCGGGTTGTAATTGGACGACTCGCAAATTAGTTTTCGAGGGCGGAAAATCCCGCGCGGTGTTTGTACAACTACCCCCATTTTTTCCCCTTATTATTATTTCGCTGAATATTTTATGTAATTATTCTTCCCCGGGCTTTTATTGCCCCGTTACGTGCGCCTCTTTTTCTCTCGTTTCGTGTTGTGTGTTTTTTTTTATGATGAATTGCGTTCTCTTTCGCCTTTTCGCCGAGAGAGGCTTTTAATTGCACTCGGGGGAGGACCCAACATGTGGTGTTTTCACTTTCCGGGTGGTTTTTGAGTGGGACATGACAAATTAATCCGTTGTATTGTGCGGTTCGGGCATTGTTCGGGTTTTTGTTCGGTTTGACATTTTACGATGTGAGCATCAGGAGGGGGCGGATTGTTTTCAATTTATTTTCGATGATTTTATGGCGGTGCGCATTTGCACATAATGTCCTTAATTAAGTAAAATACAATGTGTGGATAATGAAAATATCAATGAGACACGTTGATAATTATTTTTTTTTATTATTAATACTAGCATCTAATGCGGCGAAAATGTTAAAGCCAGTGTTTACTGGAATGCAAAAAAGGAATTATTTTTATGAATTGCAAAAAGAAAGGATGATACTATAATTGGTTAATTCTATGTAAATTATCAAAACAATTTACACAAAACAATTGTCATGCGCGATGTGACAATGGCGCGACCTACCTGTCCAAATACGACCTCTGCGTTCACTTACATCGAGGATCTCAGAGGTGACAGTGCGTTTTTAATTTTTAATTAATTTAATTAACAACTTTGCAAGTATATAAGGCACAGCTGTAATGACGAGGGAGCAAATCCCAAAACAATATCTGTAGATTGCTTTATATTACGTAAGTTTTATTTTATTTTGTTTATTTTTGTATTAAATATTTTCTATTCAAAAATTGTTGCATTATACGATATGATATTGTTATACAACAGCAAATGTCTATTATTGGACATTTGTTAAAATACTTATGTAACATAAGTCATTATGTTACAGTTAGCTACTGTAACATAATGACTGATAATGGGAAAAATAATTTATTAATTAATTGTTTTCAAATTCTTTTTATTTAATTTACAAATGTATCGTCCTCGGGTCCACCACGAATGTCTGTATAAATTAAATATAAGTGGACTTGAAGCACTGAATGGAGATTTAATAATCACAGGTTTCTGAGATATAGTTGGTAATGCACTCGACTGGAAATCGAGCGACATGGGTTCAAATCCCATCAGAGATATTTCTTTTCCATTTAAAATTTAATTAATTTAAATTATTCCTCAATTTTGAGATTTGATATCACAGGTTTCCGAGGTGTAATTGGCAATACACTCAAATTCAAATTATTTTTATTTAATTTACAAATGTATCGTCCTCGAGTCCACCACGAATGTCTGTATAAATTAAATATACGTGGACTTGAAGCACTGAATGGAGATTTAATAATCACAGGTTTCTGAGATATAATTGGCAACGCACTCGACTGGAAATCGGGCGATATAGCTTCAAATCCCATCATAGATATATTTTTTTCTACTTAAAATTTAATTAATTTAAATTATTCCTCAATGTTGTACATTGAAATGTCTACAATTCATAGATATAAATAAAATTTAAAATGAGTATCAATTTAATACAAATCTTTTAATAGTTCGCCCTTTCGATAAAACTATGACATATTTTATAGATATTTTGCAGCTCTTCCTTCAGATACAGTCGCTAAATTTATAAAATCTATAAAAATATGTATTTCTTAGATAATCCAAGAAATAAATATTTTTTGTTTTATTGAAATATAATTGAGATCAAAGAAAACGTATTTGATATAAAGTGAAAAGGGAATTTATAAAATCCATAAAAAATTTGTATTACTTGGATAATTCAAGAAATAAATATTTTTTGTTTTATTGAAATATAATTGAGATCAAAGAAAACGTATTTAATATAAAGTGAAATATCTGTAAGGAATTTCGAATATCATATTTATATATTAAAGAAATAGTATTATTTGGTATATATAGCTGTTTTATTGTGTTGTATAATATAATTAGTTAAGCTGTTAATAAATTCGAAATGATACTTCGTTAAGCCATGAACGATTTATTACCTGAAATTGTATAAATTATAAATTAATTCCACTACGTGTCACTTTAAAGATAATACATTTTCTAATCTAATTAAATATTCATCAATTAACTTATTATAAATCCCAACATACGCACCTAAACCTATACAAACTTTATTCGCACAGCCCAAACATCACGTACAGCAAGTAGGAAATTTTAATTAAACTTAATTCATTATCAAGGTAGCTAATGAAAAGCCCAACTTGATTATCCCGGAAGGGAGGCGAGGCCCGGAATAATAATTCACGGCGGCCTCGATTTTTGCGAATGCACACGATCTTAACATAAATAAATTCCGGCCGTGCATATTTTCGCGCTTCCAATTCGGAGCGATTCCCGCTTATTAGTCGGGATCGTTAATTAACGGTTGCGAAAAACTTCCCGCTAATTTATGAATGTACCCGCCGGGAAAAGTCGGCTGCTCCTTATCTAAATCACAATCGGCTTTTCCAGCGCGGCATAACCCCGTTGCGGAATTTCCTTGCTCTTTTATCTGAAAGTTTACGCTGATACACTTGTTTCCTGTGGTTCCTTTTTTTACTTATTACTGAAATAAGTTTATAAATAAAAAGGATATATGTGAATTATACAATAACCATTTATTATTGAAAGTAATTTTAATATTTTTAAATTATTGTAAAAAAATAATTTAAATAAAAGGAAATTAAAATAAAATTAATTTACTTAACTGAATAATTAGTTAATTATTTTTCTTTAGCTACTGCGACATTTTTGACTTACGTTATTTATGTACTTTAAAAAGAACAAACATCCCTTGAAACTGTTGCAGTGGGCAAAGGAATTGTGGTTCGAGTAAACACGTGTAAACGCCATAAGTATACAGCACAGACTGGTTGATTTGTGCGAGCACTTTTATTAATATACAAAATTATAATGGGTTGCATACATTTACTTACACCAACAGAAACAACTACTTCTCGGGCAAACATTCATCCAAACATTGAATTATACAATTAGGTAAAAATTAAACACGTGGTTTGTTTCACAATAAATTTTTGAAATAATTAATATTTAATTCTGACTAGTTTCTATTAAAAAAGTAATAATAATAAAATAATTAATATTTAATTCTGACTAGTTTCGATTAAAAAAATTAAAATAATTCATATTTATTCTGATTAAAAAAAATTAAAATAATTAATATTTATTCTGACTAGTTTCGATTAAAAAAAATAAAATAATTAATATTTATTCTGACTAGTTTCGATTAAAAAAAAATTAAAATAATTAATATTTATTCTGACTAGTTTCGGTTAAAAAAATAAAATAATTAATATTTATTCTGACTAGTTTCGATTAAAAAAAAAATTAAAATAATTAATATTTATTCTGACTAGTTTCGATTAAAAAAAATTAAAATAGTTAATATTTATTTTGACCAGTTTCTATTAAAAAAAAATCGAAACTAGTCAGAATAAAATATTAATTATTTTAAAAATTTATTATGAAACAAACCACGTGTTTAATTTTTATCTAATTGTTTAAACATGTTTCACCATTTCAAGAGTTATTGCAATTGCCCTTTGTATAGCAATTGCTGTTGCTTGTAATCCAAATTGAATTTCTCCATCTATTATTATTATTAATTGTAATAATAGAATTATTTTAAATAAATGCATTCATATTACATTTATATTGATCTCTGAAAACCCCGTCCAACTATCCTTAACTAAATTTCAAATACGATTGAATTCATTAATCACAATTCATCCATCTTTAACTAAATGTTCCGATACATCGGCTAAAGTTCGTTTTGAATTTCAATCGAATCTAAGTTACAAATTACTTATAATTAAAATTCGAATGGCGGATGTACGCTCGGATCGTACAGAGCTGCCAGGTATGGATTGCCGCCGGCGTTTAATTAATGCGCATAATTAGAGGCGGATGGCGGAGCGGGGTAATTTTATTTCGACGAAAATTTGCAAAAATAACATAGTTAGCATAATTATTAGCGCGACTGAATTTCGAAGACGGCTTGCGGTGCCACCGAAAGTTCCTCACTGAATCGTTGATGAGGGACTTAACAGAATTTATACTTGTATGTAATAAGCTGCTTACATCGGATTTTATGAATTATATCGAAATGTTGAGGAACATCTTAAAGAATCCACCCGTGTCACACTACTAATAGCCTATATAAAATAAAATAAAATAAAATAAAATAAAATAAAATAAAATAAAATAAAATAAAATAAAATAAAATAAAATAAAATAAAATAAAATAAAATAAAATAAAATAAAATAAAATAAAATAAAATAAAATAAAATAAAATAAAATAAAATAAAATAAAATAAAATAAAATAAAATAAAATAAAATAAAATAAAATAAAATAAAATAAAATAAAATAAAATAAAATAAAATAAAATAAAATAAAATAAAATAAAATAAAATAAAATAAAATAAAATAAAATAAAATAAAATAAAATAAAATAAAATAAAATAAAATAAAATAAAATAAAATAAAATAAAATAAAATAAAATAAACAGTAGCGAAAAATTTGCAACTGATCCCTATAATCATATGGATTGTAGCTGTTTGTTAATGCTGTCAAGCATTTATATAGGCTATTGGTGTGACTCGGGTGAATTTTTTGAGATGTTCATTAATATTTCGATGTAATTCATAAAATCTGATATAAGCAGCAAACATCGGATTTTATGAATTATATCAAAATATTAATGAACATCTCAAAGAATCCACTTGAGTCACAGCAATAGCCTATATACAATAAAATAAACCGCAGCAAAAAAATACAACTGATCCTTATAATCATTTCGAATGTAGCTCTTTGTTAATGCTGTCAAGCCTTGCATTAAAATACAGTTTTCATTTTTTTAGTATATAAAAACTTTTCAATGCGTTTCATATTACTTGAAACTCCATATTTAAATTTTGGTCTCAATTAAATTAATAAAATGTTCTGTGACATACTTCATCAATTATTGATATGTTCTTGTAAACTTAATTGTTAATAAAGACATTATATATATATATAAAATACTGCATTTTACAAATAAGAATTGTGCAGTTTTTAAATACCTAAATAAGTCCAAGAAATCACAAATGAGTAAATATTATTTTTTAAATTAAAGTTTCACTTATCCCGTTGTGAAACATTTTTTATGTAATAATTATCAAGTATTTTAATTAATACACAACTTGTCATTCATGTCATTGTCAATCTTCTTAATTCTATATAATATATGCCGATATTTGCACTTTTAATTTATTTAGTTTCTTGAAAATGAGCACTGGTCGAAACTAGTCGGAACTGGAATATAAAATTTAGTGAAACGAATAACCAAGTGCATTGAGTAAATATTAACTTTACATTTTATTTTATAACCTTTATATATATATATCTATATATATTATTTATATAAAACTTTTGGTTTGTTTGTTGTTTGTTATTTTATTATTTTAAAAATCTCTGTACATTCCTCCCTGAAGATGACCAATGGTCGAAACTAGTCGGAGAGATAAAATATAAATAGTGAAACAAACCAAGAGTTTTATTTAAATATATATATAATATATATAAATATAATATATATATATATATATATATATTATATATATATCGATTTAAATATGTTTCACCACGGGTTAAATGAGAACTTAATTAATTTTATAATCTTTTTTTGCATTTCGATGACCTGAAATTAATATCTAATATGATAAATGAAGAACCTGCTTAATTCATCATCATTTTTGTCTTTCATTTTATCTATATTGATGTTACGAAATCGGGTTCAATCATACTCGGAAATAAGTAAAACAATGTCTATTTATTTATTTACAGAACACTTAACACATTGATTAACATCACATTGTCTCTATTTATTTATAACGAGATGTTGAGCACTCGGACGTTCGTGATAGACTGACTGACCGCAGCGCCACAAGCGCGCGCTTATATTGCGTGCTTGTTTGTCGAACTTTCCGGAACTTTCGTTGACGCCACGTTTACCGTCGCGCGCTCTGTGGAACATTCTAGAGCAATCTTTCCAGTTTCTTCTTTCACTTTCGTTACGTTATGTTTTGATTGCTTTCTTGAATATATATTTTTAATATTTCAATTAATTTATTCAATATCCATCAATATTGTAAAAAACATAATTTCTAAATTCATTCAAAATATTTCCATTAAACAAAGTTAATACATAAATTTGAACGCCTTCAGAAGCGCGTTACTTTTTCGTAAACCGCCCCCTCGTCGAATTAGCATCTAATTGTGTCGCCGGGTTTTTCCGCCCCATAAAATTTATTAAACCCTCTCCCGGCTTTAATCCCTTACCCCCTCCACCGACTTTCTCTTTCCAAGGTTGCCCAGGGTCGCTTCCACAATAATTAATTTTAACCGGACTACCGGTTTTCCTCAGCCGACTGACCACCCACTTTGTAGCCGAGCGTGTCCTGTCTGAAACACAACAGGACCCCATTATTACGTCTATTCAAATTTATATTAAGCGAAAATTATCAAAAGGAGAGGACGGTAATTAGATTACGGGGTAAATACTTGTTTAGTGGTTATTACAGTTTGTTTAATGGGAATGAGATGAAATGATTTAAGTTGTAATGTCGTTTTTTCAATTGTGTAAATTTAAATAACGCCACCTAGTTTTCAATAAACTTATTATTGTATTAAAAATTAATAAACTAATGTATATTAAAGCACGTATTAATAAAATAATTTATTAAATAATTGTATTAATGATTTCAGCAATTACTGTAAATGGCCATCACTCGTTATCCATATGCTAGATGAATGGTGGTTGAACATTTTATTAAATGAATTTCATTTCCTGTTCTCATAAACAGGATAAGTTTGCCTTCTACCTTATGGACCCAAATCGTTGATGATGCTACATGAAATTAGGCAAAAGATGGCGCTTGCGTCGTCTTTCATTTATTATGATAAATTCCTCTAAATATGAGGTTCGGTCGTCTACCTTACAGATCCAAATCGTTGATGATGCCATTGAAATTAGGCAAAAGATGGCGCTTGCGGCGTCTTTCAATTATTATGACTAATTACTCTTAATATGAGGTTTAGTCGTCTACCTTATAGACGCAAATCGTTGATGATGCCATATGAAATTAGGCAAAAGATGGCGCTTGCGTCGTCTTTCATTTATTATGATTAATTACTCTAAATATGAGGTTTAAGGGACTTACTTTGAATGTTTGTAAAATGTTATGAAATTAAGCTAACAGCAAAAAATAAATGGAATCTAGTTGCTTCAATAATGGGATTTCACTGTACACGCGGAAAACAGATGAGGCCCTTTTTTCTCTTAATAGTGGAGTCAATACTCAAAACAGTCGAATATGGTCAACAAAAAATCTACATGCAATCGTTAAAGCTTTCTGCACTGACGTGAAAACTAAGCTTCTCTGTTTATGTTGCATATTTTTCAATTATTTTGTTTTAAGGTGAAGATTTGCTCTGGTATATTTCAAAGAAAAATTATATATATGAGAGAATATGAGTGTGTGGAAAAGGATCAATGTCGTTTTTGAAGCAGATACTGGAAGTAGAGAAATCTACGCCCGGATATATTCTGCTTCAAAAAACAAATAGGGAAGTGTGCATGGGAATCCTGTGAAGAGTGAAGTTAAGTATGAGATGAAGTTAAGCGAATTGGAGGATGATAGGTTAGTGAAAGAAGTTTGGAAAGCTTGTTTGAGAGTTTAGAAAGGAGCTCATAGAGTGTATGATTTTTTTTAAATTTTGTTTCTGCTTTGTTAATTTAAGAGAATGCCAATAAAGGTTTTTTTATATATTTTTTATTTAAAATCTCAGGATGAAAATCCCCAATCTCCAATCCACAATGAGTTATGCACAATTATCTTAACCCAAACTCTACATTAAAGCAATAAATTGTTGAAACATCAATTTGAAAACATAATAGGTGACAAATATAGTTTATTTTTGACGGAAATAGTAGCCAATCACATCGCACTCAATGCTTTGATGCGTTTCTGAACAAATCGAACATAGGGAAATTTACATTGAATACATTCTAGCATGTTCGGTGTTACATGAAACTCTCTGTATATATATATATATATATATATATATACAGAGAGGTTTTTTATCAGTATACATTTGGGGAAGTGTATACCTACAAAAAACGCTAGTCAAACGCATTGAACCGATTAATGTGTGTATGTTTAGTTGACTATTTGGCATATGTGTGTTCAGTTGCATGTTATAGGCATACTGATAAAAAACGCTTTCTGTATATATATACAACATTATGCAATCCTATCAAATAATAAATCCCTTTTGTAATTTTCCGTACATTTCGAACTTTCTGCCGAAGCAGTGAATTTATCACACAAAACAAAAGACCACGTTAACATTTCAACCGAAACCATAATTTAGCGCCTACTGTGTATCCGATATGCAACTCGACACTTTATTTTGTACGAGGTGTATGAAAATAGGAGCTCATCACCCCTCCTCACTACACCCCACCATCGGCGTCAGCCGACTTGTAAATGCTGGCGGAAGATAAATGGTCGCTTGTAAAATGTAGTAATGCTTGTCATCCGCGTCGTGATCAGCACATTTTTGTTAACGTGTCGCATTCAATCATCCCTGCTTCTGAATAAACGATCAAGGTGATCTGGGGGAGAGAGACTGGCATTTGTCGATTAAGATTAATTGCGTGTTACAGAGGTGAATTAATAATGATGTATTTGATATTGGAGAGTTAATAATTTACTCAAATATCTAAAGGATATATAATACGGGTTTTATTGAAATTTGTAAGAAAAATTGGTAATATATGGGTATACTGATTAGGGCTGATATGGACGCCACACACCGTGGCCGAATCATTTGCGAGCGGCAACGGGGGCAGGGAGGACATGAAAAATAAAACTTAAAATTTAAACAATCTGTTAATACCATCTCATTCTACATGTATTAAAACATGGAATCCCAAGTTATTGAAACGATTAACAACCCCGCATTTTATTCGCAAAGTTGAACAATTTGAAATGAGTAAAATACGGCGAAAAAATGCGCTAAAAAAAATATATATATTACAGTTAAATTAAATAAAAATAAAAATGATTTGAAAATAATTAATAAATTATTCTCAAATTTAGCTCTGTGGCTTTTGACTTACGTAACGTAAGTACATTAAATAAATGCACATTAAAACAACTACTTCTCGGGCAAATACCCACGCCGAACCTTGAATTACATAATGTACACTTGCTGTTGCATATCAATAAAATATTTCATAATGCAACAAATTTTGATCAGAGAAAAATTTAATGCAAAAACAAGAAAAAGAACGTTACTTAATATAAGGCCATCTGCAGACACGTGTTTCGGGATCTATCCCTCGTCAGTACAGCTCTGCCTTACATAATTTAAAGATGTTAAAATAAATCAATTAAATTAATTCAACTATACTCAGTCAAAGTATCTTTTAAAGTGATAGCAATATTAATTTTTCTATAATTCACAATTTTATAAATAATTTTTCAACTTTAATAATAATAATAATAATAATAAGTCTGTATTGCTCAACAGGAAATATACATCCCAATTACAAGACAATATACATAAATCCATAGCCGTGTGTGTATAATATAATATAATATAATATAATATAATATAATATAATATAATATAATATAATATAATATAATATAATATAATATAATATAATATAATATAATATAATATAATATAATATAATATAATATAATATAATATAATATAATATAATATAATATAATATAATATAATATATAAACTAACTTAATGCTAAAATATAAATTAATAGAATATTAAGCTGCTCTTTGGTATAATTGTGAGATTTAATTGTATCATAGAATATATCGCAAGAGGGGGGGGTCTGAATGGTTTAAAATTTAATTGATACCAGAATAATCTGTATACACTTTTCGATAAGAGCATACGATATTCATATTTCATTATTTAAGGAATAATTACAATGAAACAGATATTTAAAAAAAAATACGTACGAAACCATCTTTTCTATAAAATCTCTATTTATTTTTTCAATTAAACTTCTTTAAACACTCATCATACATATAGATATAGCTTAGTCTGTTCTGAATCATGGTTGAGCATAGTCACGAAAAAAATAATATTATTGGCATATAAACAATATATTTTTAACAACAAAATTAACAAAATCTTTTTGTATATATTTCCCTCCTTATTTTTAATACGACCTCTGTGCCTGCTCCTTCTTCTCTAATCCATTTTACTATTTTTCCCGCCCATCAAATCACTGTATTCCTCCGTAATATGGTGCCATGAGTCCATGTTTCCAAAAAAATACACATCTTCTATAGATTTGGCCCACCCATGTCGTCTTTCCTCTCTCCTCAGATCCACACCAAGCCCTTCTCAAGGTAACCTTTTTCCATTTACACAATTCTCTGTGAAGTTCCCTGGCGGACCCCATGCCTCTGCCATTTTTTATATAGTTTTTATATTTTTATATTCCTGTCGCTCCTGCATCCCACATTTACTCCCTTTTCGAGCAATTTGACCATATTTTCTGATACCCCTCCTCTTTCTTCTTCTTCTATCTTTAATCGGTTTCTCACACACTCCCCATACCTCCCTCAAAAGTTAGTCTCACACACATTTCAACCTCAATGCACGCTCCATCGTCTCTCCATACAAAGTAGCTCTACCCGTTTCTTGAAGAAGTATCTAAATCTTGCCTTCCTTACTCTGGTGTTCTCCGAGGCTCAACCTTAAGCTCATTAATTAAAATAAATTACAATAAATTAAAGACGACGCAAGCGCCACCTTTTGCCTAATTTTATTGATTGATATTCCTTTTAAATTATATTTATATTTATTAATTGAAGAAAAAACAACTTTATAACATCTTCATTTATATACAGAATTACAATATTTACCACTTAACATATATTTACAATGATTAAATTTTGTATATTAATTGGCTATCGACCGAAGGTCTTTTCGCCAAATTGAAGAAATTTTAACTCAATTGTACATTGAAATTTCTACAACTCTTAGGCTCATTGTTGTTCAATTTGTTTATTATTTTAATTGTTCGATCTTCTAACTTCTAAACACCACCATCCGCTGATGACTTAAAGTAATATGGAAATATTTCGTCCCTTGCGAATTACAAATAGTTAGAATATCAAACTACAATTGCTAATTGGTATTGTTTACGCCTTTGACGATTTTGTTTAAATTTCTAAAGACTTAAATAGGAATAAATTTCTGTATTGCCTATTTATTGTGTATTACGTATAATATTTACAAGTAAGAAAAACAAATATATACAAGTTATTATAATTGAAATATAAAGCAAGTGAAAAAAAATACTGAACAAAGTAAACAAAAATGAGCAAATGTAAAAATTTAAGTTGAAATATGAGATAAAGATTAACAAGTTTCACAGACAAAAAATGTCAGTACACATTTTTTGTCTGTGAAACTCATGCGACGGATGATAGAAAAGTGATTGTGATATTTTGAGGAACAAACTCGGAAGATTTTAAGGGAGCGTGGGGGTGGGGAAATATGAAAATTAGGAAAGTGGACGAGGGATACACGTTTTCTGTAAATGGTTATTTGCTTTTCCCAAGGCTTAATTTCACGAATTAATAATTTAAGGAATTTTTTCCGCACTACTCAGGCACAAAAGAGCTTTCATTGAATGCATCGCATTATGCACGGTACGCGTTAAACTGTGTCTGCTCAAGGGATAGTCGTAAATCTAGCTTTGGGTCGAGTATATTAAAAGAAGAGACAGTTGTTAGAAAAAAATATACAAAAAAAATCTTAAAACGAAATGTTCACACAATACAAGAAAAGCATACAAAAAATTGAAATTAGTACCCTTCGCACATCTTGGCACGAACATGTATATTACTAAATAAAATTATTAATAAAATTAAAAAAAAATAATTATTAAATAAAAAGAATTTGAAAATAAATAATAAATTATTTCCTCTTTAGCTACTGTAACAATATGACTTATGTTACATAAGTACTGTAACAAATGTCTAATAATAGACATTTGCTGTTGCATAACAATAACATATTGTATAATGCAACAATTTTTGAATCGAAAATTTTTAATGTATATTACTAATAATCTTACTTTAAATAATCTTTAGTGCAAATATTCCGTTTTGACTTCGATAAAATCCTTAAATGATTTAATATCGTAAAAAAAACGTTGGTTTTAATTTTTCCTCATTTTTATTTCTTTTTTCTTTTAATATTTCAATTAAAAAGAATCAATGTGGCATTCTATGTTTTTATTAAAATTCGTTTATGTAAATAAAAACAGAGTGAACTGAGGATTAAACTGTGTTTTAAAATGATTAATTTAAAACACTTGACGTAAACTAAAAATACAGTTTAATCCTCACTATGTAAAATAATTTAAAGAAAAGACACTTGGTATTGTTTCACAAATTATCTTTTCTTTAAATTATTTTACATAGTGTAATATGTTTCACCAAGTGCCAGATGAGAAATTAATCCAAGAAATTAATCCTCACTTCACTCTGTTTTTATTTACATAAACGAATTATGACAATTTTTTTTAATTGAAATATTAAAAGCAAAAAAATAATACCATTATTTTTATCTTATTATTTTGATCATTTTATTACAAAAATATTGATTACTCAATTTTTTCCGAAAAAATATAAAAAAAAACATTTATTGTCATCCCCTTAAATTAACAAAACACAAACAAAAATTCACAAAAACCCACACCTAAGATCAGCCTAATCCCCTCTCCTTCTTCTAGCCACCCTCCGAAAAATACCATTAAATAGCATTTGTTTGTTTGTTTGTTTAATAATAAGAACATCAAATTTTATTTGAAACCATAAATATGCCGTTTTATATTCCTGCATTCTTTCCGCCAGTATCACGTTTAAACCGGATGCGCTTTTTACGTCCATTTACCCACCTAAATAATGCAGCACTCGAAATAACAATTTGGGAACACTCCTCGGATTTTATCTTGTTGACAAACAGCACTCGGGGCCTTTCACCCCTCCTCGTTCAGGAAGCCGGGGCACTTTCCTTACTTTCACCACTTGTAGAATCGTTGAATGGGCATTTCCACCTTCCTCTCTCTACACTGACAGCCATCAAAGTGTTTTTTTTTTTTTCAAAAGAGGAGTTTAGGGGTAAATTTAGAGTTTTATAGAGTAATGTAATGTATATTTGGAAATGGTTAACGTGTTTGTATTTTAATAAGGATTACAAATCAATCCTTATTAAAACTCAACCATGAAATTATTTAGAATTAATTTCTTGAATTAAGAAATTAATTTAGCACTTCATTTATTTATTTAATGGATTCACCTTTTTTACAATTTTTACAAAAAAAAATATATCTTTTTTTACAAAAATAGAATAGATTAAGAATTAAGAAATTAGTTTAGCACTTCATTTATTTATTTAATGGATTCACCTTTTTTACAATTTTTACAAAAAAAATATATCTTTTTTTACAAAAATAGAATAGATTAAGAATTAAGAAATTAATTTAGCACTTCATTTATTTATTTATTTAATGGATTCACCTTTCTTACAACTTTTACAAAAAAAAATATATTTTTTTTACAAAAATAGAATAGATTAAGAATTAAGAAATTAATTTAGCACTTCATTTATTTATTTAATGGATTCACCTTTTTTACAATTTTTACAAAAAAAAATATATTTTTTTTACAAAAATAGAATTGATTAAGAATTAAGAAATTTATTTAGCACTTCATTTATTTATTTAATGGATTCACCTTTTTTACAATTTTTACAAAAAAAATATATTTTTTTTTACAAAAATAGAATAGATTAAGAATTAAGAAATTAATTTAGCACTTCATTTATTTATTTAATGGATTCACCTTTTTTACAATTATTACAAAAAAAAAATATTTTTTTTAACAAAAATTGAATAGATAAAATGATCTAATCTAGAAATACATGTGATAATATAAAATAAACGGCATGCAATATTTATAAATTCATGTGAATAATTATAAATTGAACGTTAAATTCGTGGAGTTGAACTATCATTTAAAAAAATCTGGAAATAGGCACTTAATGAAATTTTGAATTAATCAGCTGTTTATATGAACATAGTGACACATGCGAAATAAGTTAAAATCGAGATCATGATATAAAGTATTTACATTCCTAACAATTACTTCAAGGGGTAAAAAATATACATAATTAGTTCGATGAAAATTGATACGAAATAAAGGAGAGTTCCTAAGAAAATCATCCCAAAAAGGGCGCCCAAGTTATAGTTTTCCACATGGCGGAGCCGCCGGGATTCGTGGCTGGAAATTTATTCCTAATTTATGAGTCATAAATTATACATTTGACGTTCTAATTTTTATTATTTATTTTGTATATTTTTTGCTGTATACGTCTGTTAATAAAGTTTATTATTATTTTATTTTTTATAGATTGTAATATTTTTGTATAAAGAAAATCCAAAAGACATTTTAAATTAAATATTTTTTTCTTTTATATAAATTAAAAGATAACACTCCGCGTGCGATTGGCTGATGAAATTCGATTAAACTTTGAATTGGTTCGTGCTTATTGTGTATTTTGAAAATTGAGCGAGATGTTGTGTTGTGTGTACATAGCAATTATTCCAGGGAATTTTCTGTATTAGAAACTTATATTACATTCCGCTTCTCGGTTCTTCCAAGTTTAAATTAAATACTAATATCTTGAACAATTTATTTATATATTGTTTCGTGTCTAGGGAAAATTAAATATTTAGCTACACGTATTTATATTATTTTTTCTAATACAAGTTTCAAGAGCTTTCCAGTTTGTATTAATAAACTAAATTTAGAAGATTATATATGACTCTATTTTTAATTAATAATTTATAATATAAAATATGTTTGAATTTCACAGAAACGATTATATTTTTATACACGATTATCGAAAATACTCTTTTGAAAATTGTGTTGTGTGTACATAGCAATATTCCAAGGAATATACAGAATATTACAAACTTATATTACATTCCGCTTCTCGGTTCTTCCAAGAGAAAATACTCGATTACTTCATATTTTATATTGTGTTATTTATTAACTAAAATGAACTACGACCGTTAGTAGCTGAAATTAAATGATGTGTGTGGAGCTGGCAATATTTAAGCAACAACCCTGCGCCTCCACCATGGAATCAAGTTAAAAAAATTACATAATTAGAGCATTCATGAGTAGAAATACACACTTTTTTCAAATGCTTTTACTAGATTGATAGTGATTAATATAAAACAGAAAACTCGTAAATTGTTTTACTTAATGCTTAAAAAAATTCGACGATTCGGGGCTCTACCTGAGTCCTTAGATTTTATTGTTCTTGTCTCCAATTGAGACTATTTTTCTAATTATATGAGCAGTGATTAGTAGTGCAATTTTTTGGGTCTGCACTTCGGAAACATCTCTGGGTATTTTGCTAATTATACTTTCATTATTATTATAACATACTTAATATTCTTAGGCTGAAGATGCTAAAGGGTGACGAAACATTTGTCAATATTTGAGAGAATCTAATTTAAAATGAAATATGTAATTATAATGTGAAGCCTTTACTGAAGCGATATAATTTACAACACACCCTTTACAAAACTCGTGTAAATAAATCCATCAAACACGGAAAGCGCATAACGCCATCAAGCAAGCAATTAATATCGACTTTAACCCAACACGAAACTTCACGTTATTAATATTACTCCGCCGGTGATACATATCAAGCATTCACTTGACTAAATACGAGACGGAAACATAAACGTTCCCTTATTAACATCAAATACCGGGATTGTCAAGATAGCGGCCTATTAATAACGCATATCTTGTAAGACAGTGAATTATTGCACAATCCAGGTAATGCTCGTATGGTGGATGCGCCGGGCGAAATCGCTGTGTACACGTGTGACGTGCATCAAATAATCCTTTGCTCAAATATTTACGCAATAAGAGCTTACACTAAAGGCTGCAATCCGGACGGTTCACGGGGATTTATATTTCATTTGTATTAATGACGGGTTTAATTGAGAGGTATTTGTTTTAAGCAGGAATACGCGTTACGGTAATAATGACATATGAATATTTTGTTATGGGATGGATTATTTCGTTATTTATTTGATTGTTGTTGTTTCAAAATAATTTATAACCTTATAATTTATGATAGTAATTATTTATATCTTTATTTACTCAAATATTTCACACAGACCAATAGTGAATTCATTGTACTCGATGATTGGTTTTGAGTTACGTGAAGAGTGTAATCAAAATAATTAACACTGTTGTATCCTATCTTCATGCTTTATTTTCTAATGCTTAAATATATATTTCGAGTGCTATGTAATAGTATTGATAATGATAATGAGTGAATAGCTCGAAATATATATCTAAGCATTAGAAAATGAAGTGTGAAGAAAGGATACAACAGTGTTAATTTTATTCATTCTACATTTATATGCGTACATTTATATCCATGAGTTAAAATGCTATTTACGTTTCTTAAAATGATTCCGACTCATTTGATTAACATTATTTCTAGCGAAAATTATGAATTAAATTTTACATGACACTTTTTTAATTAATAATTTATAATATAAAATATGTTTGAATTTCACAGAAACGATTATATTTTTATACACGATTAACGAAAATACTCTTTTGAAAATTGAGCGAGATGTTGTGTTGTGTGTACATAGCAATATTCCAAGGAATATACAGAGTGAATAGCTCGAAATATATATCTAAGCATTAGTAAATGAAGTGTGAAGAAAGGATACAACAGTGTTAATTTTATTCATTCTACAGTGAGATGTTACATTTATATCCGTGAGATAAAATGCTACTTACGTTTCTTAACATGATTCGGACTCATTTGATTAACATTATTTCTAGCGAAAATTATGAATTACATTTTCGCTGGAAATACCTCTGGCTGATAAGTAATTTCTAAACATGATAATCATGTTTTATGTTTAATACAATATAATGCAAATAATTCTGTTATTTGTGTGGAATAATGATAA
Source organism: Philonthus spinipes (assembly GCA_963082785.1). Lineage (NCBI taxonomy): Eukaryota > Metazoa > Arthropoda > Insecta > Coleoptera > Staphylinidae > Philonthus > Philonthus spinipes. Next base: position 11,850,095 of record OY720310.1, read on the forward strand.
GTTATCATTATTATAAATTATTAAATGGAGTTTTTAATCCATTACAGATAGTTTCGGAAATCTATATTTAGTAAAATAAAATAAGAACGATAAAGAGCAAGAATTTTAAGTAATAAAAATGTCGATTTTTTTGCGAATTTATGGATAGTCGAGATTGATCACTCGGCACACTTTATACACACTAATATTGTACTGTATAAATTACTGAGTATTTATTTATTTATTTATTTATTTAACGGAATATACCATTTTTACAAATATAAGACATACATGTAAAATGCAATAAATTTATATGTATTATTAACTAATTTTAATATATATAATAAGAATTATTTTAATAAGAATTATCACTCAAATTATCTTAACTCGTACTGTAATAATAAAATATAAGTTAAAATTGTGTTGGGATCGTGTCGATGATTGAATAAAACAATAATGGGGTGTGTGTACCAGATTGAATTGAACGTGTCCCCTGTATTCGAGGCCGAAACGTAGTATCTAATTTCGCACTGAGTGCTAATATAATAAACACAATTATCACATTTGGACTAATCCGCGCACTAACACACGCCCAAATGGCGGGAACCGCGAAGAGCACTTAATAATTTACACACAACTCCTGTTATATTGAAACGAATTACATATATTTTATGTGCTAATGTTGAATATAATAACTGGTTTGAATTGCAGGGGGTAAATAATACATATTGCACAAAGTAAACAACTCAAGCATCGTGCTGTTTTTTAAGGTCATGGGCTGTTTAAAATTTAAAAAAAAGTAAGATATTTTTGTTGTATTTTAAGTAAACCGCTTTTATAAATCGATTATATGTAAAACTATTATAATTTTTTTTCAAATTTATTCTACTTTAAAACTAATGTTCAACAGTTGCCATAACAATAACACATTGTATAATGCAACAATTTTTGAATCCAAAATATTTAATACAAAAACGGCAGAAAATAGTTTCGATTCCCATTTAAATAAAGTCTCGCTGGATTAATTAATTATTTTCGATATATTTTTTATTATATATATACACAAGGTGTACAGAAAATGAGTGAAAACCTTCAGGTAACTCAATTGATTAATTAATTTTTAATAGAGAATCCAAATAAAAAAATGTTGTATGGTTCTTCATTGAGGCTCACGAGGTCTTCGGAATTTTAAATATGTGACTATAAATTAGTATTGCTTTTTAAATATTTTATAAAAAAATCAATAGCATTAACAATCAATTAGATACGTGTATAATTCCATTGATGTAAATGATTAATAAATCGGATATTTTTACAATTTTATAACTTCATCAGAAGCATTCTTTTAATGAAAATAGATCTGGCAACGACGTACGCTCGTTTGTAAAAGAAAAGGTGTATGCAACACCTCCAGCGGATGATGTAGCAGTTATAAACAGGATAAATGCACACTTGTTTGATCCAGCGTTGCCAAATGTATAGTTCTTTTAAGTAGCCCGTGAGGCTTAAGGAAGGATCGTGTAACTTATTTTCGTTAATATTTTTATCTAAAAATTAGTCAAAGAGTCACGCTACCTAAAGCTTTTCACTAAAATTTTTTGTACACCTTGTATATAATCAGTATCCCCTTTTACTATATGGTGTCGGGTTATTAAATAAAAAGTTTAATTCACAATTATTTATAAAAATTAGTATAATTCTTCCATTTTAGATTTACAACTTGCTTAATTTGAACTAAGCACGGTATTAAATTTTAACAATGCAAGAACAATCGCATAAATTATCCCGGGATCAAACTATTAAACAAAGCTATTTCGGCGAGAACACCGGCCAATTCCTTTAGGAGGCCGATGTTTAATGGCGATTAGTATTAAATGGAGTTTCGTGGTCGGACGTCAGGCGGTTTTCGGTTATAAATTCAGTTTTCGATAAAACGGTTTCCATCCTTTCGCCAGAGGTGCGCGATCGTGCGGGCCCGATTAAACGTCACCCCGACCACCCTCCCGTCAGACAGACACCGACGACAAAGCCATTATGAGGGATGATATTCGATATACCGGCGGCGAGTCAGACATTTCGATGGAGGCCGCCCCTAAAATTCCAACCGTGAAATGCACACTTTCCGGCACTCATCAATGAGAAAATGCGCCCCTAATAATATTACACAGTGAAATCCTATATCCGGCGGTAATAACGATGTAATTTTAAACCGACCGCGTTGCTTTTAATTTAGAGAAATATCTCGTCATAAAAAAATGGAATGGAAACAAAGGAGCAATTATATTTTCCTCAGTTATTTTTTTTAAATTTATTTATGTAGTTACAAATAAAAATAAAAAATACATAATTTAATGAACAGAAAAACCTTTGGTCGATAGCCCAGGACAGGCAAACTGATGTGAAGTTACCCTGGGATTTCCAACCATGAATTTGCCCGGCACTTCCACCATGTTGGAGGCGTCGGGCGAAAGTTAACCCATTCACATACATTTTAAATTTAAAATAAGCCTAGACAAAAGGATCAATTATTTAAACCTGACGCGATTTTGCAGAAGTCTGTGACACGTCGAAATTAATTTTGACGCTGGGAACAAATGACGTGTCACAGACGTCTTGGTATGCCAAAGGATTAAACAAAAACCACGTGTTATTTTAAGAATATAAATATGAAATTTGACGAAAAGTAAAAAATGTATATTATTAACATATTTCGGCGTCAATACATATTTTCGACTATTTTAAGTTGCAGATGCATCAGGTTCACACTGCCCTTGTACTAGTTTGGGTCCAGGGGTGAGTCGTACCCGGGAGGGGGGGGGGGGTTCGGATACTTGAGCACTGGAGGCGCTAAAGCCTCATGTGGAAAATTTAAAATACTTTATTTTTGGGTTTTTACAATGATTTATTTATTATTAGTGACTTTTGTCGCACTATAAGGTACATTTCTTAAACATTTATACTTTTAATTAAACATTAAAGATGTTCTAAATAAGGATCAGTTTGCCATATTTCAATTTGATTGATGTAAATCATATCAATTATTTTTGACAGTTTGTTTTGTATTCGTTAGAAGTTTCTTCACTTTTTCTTATAAAACTACAACTGGTAAGTTATTATTTGTACCTTAAAATACGTTTGCTTATTAATTTCTATGAATTGTATATTTTTTAAAGAATTTACATAATTTAAAATTATGAACCAATTGAGCAATAATTAATTATTAATAAATATGATTTATTTCCCACATTCTCAAAATATGTTTTCGGTCTATAAATCTTCATTTTTTATTATATAGTTCATGCTTTTTACAATATTTTCTATCAGAAAAAAAAAATGTATTTAACATAGATGTTTTTGAGTAATATTTATATCCATATTTTTTTAGATTCTTTAAGGAAAGGAGTTCATAAAATTATCGAGCTGAGATATATCAATTAATTCAAATTATAACTGTTGTTTAATATGTTTTAATTAATATATGAATGTAATAACAGGTTAAATGATACTTTTATAAGTTTAATCTATTTTACTTAAAAATATTATTGTTTTTATGTTATTTTTTATGTATTTTTTCGGATAATTTTATTAATTGCAATTTCTTATTTGCATGATCTGCTGATATTTGTTTCTGTAAAATAGCACATTTATAAAAAAAACTTTTATATCAATAATTTGAAGTAAAATAGTGAACAAAAAATTATAAATAGAAAAATGTTCAAAAGTCCCGCCATTAGTTATATTATAGTATACCTAACCTCAAAATCCTTATACAGGTTTGAAACTAGGGAAATAGTTGTCCACTTGAGCACTGGATGACGTTGCGCGCGTTTCCCGCTAAATACATGGATCTGGCCCTCTTATACTTTATCTCTATGGTCGTACCCCGAGACTGATAAGATCATCAGATCGATTGAATAAATGTTGACTTGGTACCACGGTACCTAAATATGTAATTTTGTAAAAAAGGTGTTACTTGTTATCAACCTCGACTTAATGGAATCACCACAATAAGCATCCCATCCACGCTTAACAGGTACTGTAGTAGCAAAAGAGTCAATGCCTAAATATCCCGCGGCGTGGAAGGAAGGAAAAAAATCAACACATTTGTAATATGATATATGTAATAAAATATATGTATATATATTATAGATAAAGAATTTCCAATAAAAAAATATATATATTTGCAATTTTTTTTACAAATATTTAAATGTGAAGGTTAATATTCACAGTTTCAAATTTTATAATGAATTTTATTGCTTGCAATTTATAATTTTAATATAGGCAACACATTTTACATTTTATGACAACATAAAATGTATTGATTACAACTTCATTTTATGAGTGCTATTATTTATAGAGCATTGTAGGCTCAAACCTGCTTGCATCCTCGTTTAAATAAATAAATAACATTTTATTACCACATGCTTTTACATCTACATACATATAATATTAAATTAACAATTTAATTGGTAAATATGACGCAATTACGTGCACCATCACGATATTTATGATTTGTGCATTCCCCCTAAGAGGGTAGTTGTAATTGGTCGACGGCGTCTGGTTCGAGTTGGAATTGTGTCCTGAGGGAATGCGCCTTCGGATCAAGCGGCCCTCATCCGGACCCGCACAAGATGATAATATCCGATAGTAAATATGGCCACGATGTTCCTAAATTGAACACAGTGTCGATCTCGAGATGTTCACTCATAGATTACCGATCCAATTCAAACTTTGTAATGTACTCGGGAGATATCTCGGCTGAACATACACGAGGAGAGGAAAAATGAAAGAAATGATAAATTAAAGTGAGGATATTTTTAATAGGATTTTTATTAAGTCTTTAGTAAGTAATAAAAGACAATATATTAAAATAAACTAAATCTATACAAATTAAATAAAAATAATTTAAAAATAATTAATAAATTATTTCCCATTTTGTAAGTCAAAATGTCACAGATGCAACATTTTGACTTACAATGCAGTCGAAGCGTCAATTAACCCTAATTAATATGGTTTTATGAAAAAAAAAAAATTGTCGACCGCCAATTTACTTAACCTTAATAAATTAAAGACGACGCAAGCGCTACCTTTTGCCTAATTTCAAGTGGCATCGTCAATGATTTGGGTCTACAAAGTAGACGACCGAGAATCTTTGTTTCGTCCACTAATGAAAGGCAAGAACTTGTTGATTTTCAGAAGACTTTCAACTGTATAAATCGCAACATTCCGCTGCATAAACTAATTAACTGGGGATTTAGTTCTACCTTACTTTACTTAATAGTATTTAAGTGAACGTGAGAATTTTGTTGAATATATGAACCACAGGTGATGCTCTTTTTATCCATCTACCGGTGTCCCGCAAGGGTCTAATCTAGGACCACTGCTTTTACTTTATATATATATATTAATGATGTTCTGGATAACCTAAGATCTAACATTTTAATATATGCAGATAATATTAAAATATATAAAGAATTTTTATCCATAAAAGACTCTCTCTCTCCCTCTCTCTCCCTCTCTCTCTCTTTCTCTCTCTCTTCAATTTGATTTGGAACTTATTAAACAATGGAGCTTAACGAATGAATTACATTTGAATATATTTCAATAAAATTTAATTAAATTCATTTAAATTTATATAATTCATTTATTTATATAAATTTATATAAAAATACAGAATCGAATTGAAAAAATTGAAAAAAAATATGTTTTTTATTTAATTTAAATCTTGCATACAATTTAAAACATCATTTATTATGAGAAAACTGTATTCATACGCTATGAGTTAATTAATTAGTTAAGCTATTGATATACATCTTAATCAGTTTAATTGCGTAAATAACGAAGTGCACACTCTCTAAAAAATTATAAAAAAAAAGTTACACCGAATCACATTGCAAATTAGGCATCTACAAGCGCATGATGTGCATTTTAACAGAGAACTTGCTTTTTAAAAACTACACATGCTGTATATACGAATTAATTAGTTAGTTTCGTGTTTTCAAATTCTGTGCAAAGTTTGCCGGCTGTCAGAAAAACACACTCGAGTTTATAATTAAATAACGCGAGCCGAAAACGCCATCCATCACCGAGGAAACCAAACCGCATAATTAACTAAATCCAGGAAGCACGAATAAATGATTTTATCGTGCGTGTGTGAATATTTATCAGTCGATGCAAGGATTTTTTTAGGGGCGAGGATTTATTGGTTTTAGGAAATTGCGATGGATGCCGTGTTTATCGAAAAAATAAAGGTCGTTTATTTGTTTTAATGGATTTCGCACACGTTCGTTTTATTGATAATAAAAATATATTAAAAAAAATAAATTAGTTAAATTACTAAAATGTCCTTTGTTTGTGTGTATTGTATCCATATTATGTTTATTTACTATTTTACTATTTTTGCAATACATTTGCATCTTACCAAATATGACCCACCCATGAATGTATTATTCTATTTGGAAATAATTGAATTGAATTAATAATAATAATATAATAATAATAATTTATTTCTCAACAAGCAGAGCCTAATTACAGAGAAATATATATGTATAAACTAAACTAAATATAGTTGTACAGTGTGAGGTATATAATGAATTCAGAATACACATTCGCTAATGTCCAACATAAATTGTTTTATACAGGGTGTAAAAATTAGATTTCATGATAATTCCAAATCATTTTATATAATGGAGAAAACATGTAGTAAGAAGTACGTGGCGTTGCATAATTAATTAAAATTGAATTGAATTGAATTGAATTGAATTGAATTGAATTGACTTTTCGTCGATAGCCAATTTGTGAATTGTACATTGATTACGTATATACAATTAATATGTAAAATATTGCTAAAAATCCCTAAATAAAGATATTTGTATAGCATATATTTTTTTAATATATAAAAGGGCAAGAATTTAATATAATCATGACTAACCAAATAAATTTAGGAAAACTCTTAGTAAAAATAGACAAATTTAAAAGTGCGAAGTGTATCAAATCCAGTGCGACGATTGTGACGCAATCTACGTTGGTCAAACCGGGAGAAATTTCAAAATAACGATTACAAGAACATAAAACATCAATCTTAAATGAAAAATATTGTACCGGTTCAGCTAAACATTGCATCGACAGTAACCATTTTTATAATAATGAACATCTTGAAATTTTATACTCTTGCAATAAAGGGCGTCACTTAAATTATCGCGAGGGACTGGAAATCCAGAGAGCAATAAAACGGGGAAAACCAATAGTAAATGAAAACGAATATCTGTGGAGTTCACCCATTATGACAGCACTTATTGCTTGAGTCATAAAATTTAAATTAACATCTCGGCTTGTATATAATGTTTGTAAAAAAAATAATTTTCTGTACTCCGTGAGAATAACACAAAGTCGAAACTATTTGGAATAAAATAACAGAATATTATTTAAATTTAAAGTTTTATATATTTTTTTAAATAATAGCATGTTTTAAACGATATTTTGTGTCGTTGAAAAGGTAAAGTCTCTTTACGAACGGAGTATCACATTCCTCCTTGGCTTTGCCTGGTAGACTACCCACTAGGGTTTTTACAATCTGTGCTTTTTACCGAACTGGTCCAAAATACTGCAAAACTGGAAATTATTTAATTACTGTTTTAAATTTTTTTGCTTGTCGCTAAGAATAATTACTAAAATAAATTTACTGTTTTCAAAATTCTTTTTCTATTTTTAATTAATTAAATGAGTGCTTTCAATTGAAAGAACTATTTTTCTACTATGATTATTTTAAATGTTATTAAAAAACATAAATGATGTTTTTTAACATTTCTTCATACAATTGTAGCCTATATATTAATAAACTCATTAACTTCAATCATGTTACTAACTTAATTTGAATTAAATAACTGTTAATCATAATAAATGGAAGGCGACGCAAGCGCCATCTTTTGCTTAATTTCACGTGGCATCATCAACGATTCTAGTCTAAAGGTAGGCAAAAATTGGCGCTTGCGTCGTCTTCCACTTATTATGATTCATATCAGGTATTTCACCGCAACACAAAATTCGTTCAACCGCTTTCATCAAGTCATTGCTCGTGGAACACACTAGTCTGATGATTTTGAATTAATTTCTCACTTAATCCGTGGTGAATATTTAGGTCATTCTCTAAGGTCGAAACTAGTCGGAGTAAAAATAAAAAATCAGTGAAACAAACCAAGTGTTTTAATCAAAGTCTATTACTCGTCTGATGAGTTTGGAAAAATCGAAATGGACATCACTAGTTATCCTATAGCTAGATGAATTGTGGTTAAATATTTTATTTAATAACTGTGATCATGTGAATAAATCTTTTTTCTTCTATTATTATAGCTTTAGATATCCTTCCCCTATCTTTATGTGAAATTATATACAATGACGGGCTGCTAACGGGAGCTCCTACTAAAGCAATTTAATTTCCACCAAAAAATCTGCAAGACACAGATAACTCAAAGCTATGTTTTTAATTTAATATTGATTTTAAATAATAATGAAGCAATTAATTTATGAAATCGATAAAGAAGTTCAAATATTAATAGATAATTTTCTGTTTTGGTCGTACAAAAACTAATAAATCACAAAAATCTCTATGTCTCAGCCAGAAATCATATGCTGAATTTATGGTGAATGCGCCGGGTCGCTACTATAAATATTAAATATTTAAATACATAAAGGAACAACGACAACTTTCTACAGTTGTAAATTAAACCAAATCAAGAATTTTTGGTAGGTAAACAATTATTTTATTCCATAATTTTATTTATTCTTAGTGGAAAATGATTGTGATTTTTTTTAAATTTCAAAACACTGAAATTTGGCTTATTTTTTTGTGTAAACTACGGAGGGGGTAATTTTTGTTTTTCACATATTTTGAAACAGCAGTATTTAAGGAACATTCCCATTAAGTTTCATGAAGATCCCCCAAAAATAATTCAAGTTGTGATTTTTTTAAATTCCAAACCATTGGAAATTCGTTTAAAAATCGTGTTTTTTTCGCATAAAATTGAAAATAACTCAAAAACTACAGAGGCAGTAATATTGTTTTTAACATATTTTGAAACAGCAGGATCTAAGGAACATTTCCATTAAGTTTCATGAAGATCCCCCCAAAATAATTCAAGTAGTGATTTTTTTTTAAATTCCAAACCACTGAATATTAGCTTAAAAATCGACTTTGTTCGCATAATATTGAAAATAACTCAAAAACTACGGAGGGGGTAATTTTTGTTTTTAACATATTCTGAAACAGCAGGATTTAAGGAACATTCCCATTAAGTTTCATGAAGATCCCCCAAAAATAATTCAAGTTGTGATTTTTTTAAATTCCAAACCATTGGAAATTTGCTTAAAAATCGTTTTTTTCGCATAAAATTGAAAATAACTCAAAAACTATGGAGGGGGTAATTTTTGTTTTTCATATATTCTGAAACAGCAGCATTTGAGGAATATTTCCATTAAGTTTCATGGAGATCTCCCAAAAATAATTCAAATTGTGATTTTTTTAAATTCCGAACCTCTGAAAATTCGCTTAAAAATCGTCTTTTTCGCATAATATTGAAAATAACTCAAAAACTACGGAGGGGGTAATTTTTGTTTTTAACATATTCTGAAACAGCAGGATTTAAGGAACATTCCCATTAAGTTTGATGAAGATCCCCCAAAAATAATTCAAGTTGTGATTTTTTTAAATTCCAAACCATTGGAAATTTGCTTAAAAATCGTCTTTTTCGCATAATATTAAAAATATCTCAAAAACTATGGAGGGGATAATTTTTGTTTTTAACATATTCTGAAACAGCAGGATTTAAGGAACATACCCATTAAGTTTCATGAAGATCCCCCAAAAATAATTCAAGTTGTAATTTTTTTAAATTCCAAACCATTGGAAATTTGCTTAAAAATCGTGTTTTTCGCATAAAATTGAAAATAACTCAAAAACTATGGAGGGGGTAATTTTTGTTTTTCATATATTCTGAAACAGCAGCATTTGAGGAACATTTCCATTAAGTTTCATGGAGATCCCCCAAAAATAATTCAAGTTGTGATTTTTTTAAATTCCGAACCACTGAAAATTCGCTTAAAAATCGTCTTTTTCGCATAATATTAAACATATCTCAAAAACTACGGAGGGGGTAATTTTTGTTATTAACATATTCTGAAACAGCAGGATTTAAGGAACATTCATATTAAGTTTCATGAAGATCCCCCCAAAATAATTCAAGTTGTGATTTTTTATATTCCAAAACACTGAAAATTCACTTAAAAATTGTCTTTTGCCCATAAAATTGAAAATAACTCAAAAATTACGAAGGGGTGATTTTTGTATTTTACATATTCTTAAACAGCAATATTTAAAGAATATTTCCACAAAGTTTCATTAATATTCCCCCTAAATAATTAAAGTTGTGATTTTTTTTAAATTTCATAACATTTAAAATTGTCTTTTGTGGCCGATTTCTGTTTAATTTCTGTTTGAAGATTCATGAATTCGAAATGTTATATATTATTGTAAAAATATTATACCTAAATAGTAACAGACCCAAATCGTTGACGATGCCAGTTGAAGTTAGGCAAAAGATGGCGTTTGCGTCGTCTTTAATTTATTATGAGTAACAAAGGTGTTTAATAATAATGGTTGTCATTGATCGAAACAAGTGTCAGAAAAACGAATTTATGAATATGAAATTAATTCAAGTCGCTGAAAGATCCTCCCTAAGAATCCTTACCAAACTTAGACATTACAGCAACTCAGGCCGCAGTCCTTCCTACGAATACCTTTATGAATTCACCGATATCCCAGCGCAAATTAGCCTTAAGCAAAAAAATCTGATAAAATATTCTTTTTTACAAAATTCTGTATTCTCCGTAATCCTAATATGCTTCCTAAATACATAACAATTCATCAAATCATTTGTACGAATCATCAGGATATATCAGCTAGCTAGCATAGATTTTTCTTTAACTTCATCAAAAATTCATGATAGGGCAGAAAGACCTCTAGTCAATAGCCCAGATAAAAATATACATTTTTTGTAATTATTTATGTTATATTGTTTTGTATTATACGTATAGTCTGAATAAAAATGTATATAAATATGAAATTAATTATATTAAATAAAAGTGAAACAAACCAAGTGTTTTAATCAAAGTCTATTACTAGTCTGATGAGTTTCGAAAAACCGAAATGGACATCACTAGTTATCCTATAGCTAGATGAATTGTGGTTAAATATTTTATTTAATAACTGTGATCATGTGAATAAATCTTTTTTTTTTCTATTATTATAGCTTTAGATATCCTTCCCCTATCTTTATGTGAAATTATATACAATGACGGGCTGCTAACGGGAGCTCCTACTAAAGCAATTTAATTTCCACCAAAAAACCTGCAAGACACAGATAACTCACAGCCAGCAGCTTATTAAACTTGCAACAACAATTTCCATGTAGGTACACCACCTTAATAAACCCCATTAAATTTTTAATAAACTCCGGCACCTATTCATAATTATGATTACGCAGACGTTACTGTTATTATCTTTATTACTTCCATCCCCTTTAATAACGCCTTACCTCTGCGCCGGCCTTTTCCACCCTTAACCTGCACACTTATGGCGAGTGGATTAATTACAAAAATCCACGTGTGTGTGTGTGTGTGCCCATGAGCTGTAATTAAAACCCCGAACGCGAGCATTTAGCGCAGATAGAGTTGCTCACTTTGTGAATTACTTGAAGCAGCCCCCTTTGATGCCGCGTCTACGCGAGGTACTGAGCCTAGGCGGGGGAAAAAAGTTAATTGAAATTATTCCCCGGGCTGCGCGCATTAAATGACCAGAGTGAGGGTTTTAGCGCTGGATTACGTGCCCTTGCTCATCGCGATTTTCCTTTATTTGCGTTAGAATTGGGCGTTCTTTTTTTTTTTGTAATTTCGGCCCCCATCACGTGGGAACGATAATTGGATTAATAATTATTTATGGGAAGAGGCGTTTAATGAAAAATACACATTTGTGATCGTGTTGCTAAAAGCTTATGAAGATATTTTGCTATTATTTTTAGGGATTATTTGAATCAGAATTTTTAATCAGCACGTTTTTAAATTTTGCGTGAAATACTTTAGATAAATTATATACAAATATCTTTATTCAAGGGATTTTTACATTATATTAAGCACAGTATTATATAGTATATTATTATATAATAATAAGATATTATATAATTTGAGGTTGTCCTTTTATAGGCTATCGACCCGAGGTCTTTCTACCATTAGATATATTATTATTTTAAAAAATATTAAAATCATATACAAGGTTAATTATTTTTGAAACTATCCCAATTTATCTTGCGCTTTTGATATTTATTTTCTATGTTGTATGATTCTACTTCGTTACACATGTTTAAGTATGATAATTAAAAACACTTCTAAACTTTGTTTTGTATAACACTTTATTTTTACTTATTACTGCAGTTTCGGCAAATTCAGCTTGCCATTATCAAACGTGAAGTGATTTACTATTTCGGTAAATTGCAGTCACAAGTAAAAATAAAGTGTTATACAAAAAAAGTTTAGAAGTGTTTTTAATTATCATACTTTTGATATTTGCTTAAATTTCGATTATTTTTAGTACATCAACAAGTTCTTGTATTTCGACTTCTTTAGTGCTCTATTCCATTTTTTTTTTCTCATAATAAACTTACAATTATTATATAACTTTGCGGTAAAATATTATAATATTGGTAGCAATAATTTCGCTCTTAATTTAAAACATTTGAATTGTGCGATTCTTTAATTAATTAATTGTCTACAACCAAGTAAAAAAAACCAATAGCGAATGTTGCGCTTCCGGTTGTAAAACTTTCGGAAGGAGCACTAGAATCGAACCAAAAAAATATTTTAAAAAAATCGAACAGAGTATAGCAGGAAATATTCGCGTTTAGTAACATACGAGGATATGAACCACAGATTATTATTACAGTCAGAATTTATGGAAATAATTATATGAAGAAAATCTGATATTATTAATAATTGAAATTGCAATAAAGGAAAAACAGCCATTAGAGACATAATTTCTGCGTCCAATAGTATTTATAAAGGTGTCACTCCGTAAGAAGGGCGATTTTTTTTTAATAATTAAAAGAAGTATTAAAAATAAAATGGAAATGGGTAATGTTTTTTTTTTGTATTATTATTTCTTGTTCAATATATTTTTTTTTTCTTTCGTGTTGAAAAATTGAAACGCAATAACAATGTATCACACCGTTAAATCCCGTCACCACCTATCCACACAAAAAAAAACTCACCTTTAGAAAACCCCGAACATCTGTTTCTGAAATATAATTAATCCCCCTCTTTCGGACTTGATTTATACCTTCGATTTCTTCCCGTCGGTGAAAAGGAGTGAGTGAGAGAGAGAGAGAGAGAGAGACGGAGAAATGGGAACGTTATCGGGGATTTAAAAATTCCGAAACGTTGTTGCGTTTGATATCTTTTTGGCGTTCGGACGTTAAATCGATACCAGAACGTATAATATATAACGTTTTCATTTTCATCCCCGCGAATTTCCCCCTCATCGATCATACAACCCACCAGACGTGAACACCTTAAAGGTGAATGCCGCAGTGTAAATAATTTAATGTGATAAATCGGACGAAATTGTGTTTGGGCTTTCGCTTCAACGAAAGTTGAGGATTTATTATTCATCTCAATATGACAAGGTGTTGTGTATATATATTTTTTTCTAATATTATTAAATTTGTAATCGATACTTTTTTGAATATTGGTATTAACACTTTGCAGTTATTTAAATAAATAAACTAATCGGTTAAACTGAGAGATAGAGAATTTTTATATACAGGGTGATTCGGGAGGAAATGGAAATATTTTAAAAACATGTCCAGGAAGCAAAAATATTTACAGGGTGATTCGGGAGGAAAGGGAAATATTTTAAAGACATGTCCAGGAAGCAAAAATATTTATTTTCTTTTAATAAGTTATTCAAGTAAAATTTGACAACGTTGTCCTAGATGCTAATTTTAAAGAAAATATAATTAGGTAAATGCCATAAAAAGTGACAGTTGTAGTTGTTTTACGAGATTATAAAAATACCTCGGGTTTTATAAAAATGACATGAATTATGGAAAATATTTTTTTATATTATATTAGATTATGTACAATGTATTTTTTTTCTTGGATAATAAAGCTTTAGTAGTAGTATAAAAAATAAAACACACTTTAAGTAAAGGTATAAAGATTTATTATTAATTACTTAAGTCGTATTGTGGTAGCAAAGAGAAATAATGCAGCAGCAGCAGCAGTTAGTTTTAATTAACTTTAACCATGTTAATGATTTGTCGCCCAAAATTATGAGCTATTTTTTTTAAATCATTGACCTTTCTATCACCGTGTGGTGTAAGGCTATTAGCTATGTGAAGCGATGAAATTTAATATTATTTGCACTAGCCCGACCAATTTAGGAAAACTTTTATTAAATAATAAATTAAAAATAGAAAAAAGCAAAAAATGTCGTGTTTATGAAATATGTTATGGAGAGTGCGATGCAATTTAAATAGGCTAAACAGACAGAACTTTGAAGCACGCCTAAAAGAACATAAAAAATCCATAATTGAAAACAAAAACACCACAGATTTTGCTAAACATTGCATTTCAGAAAACTATTTCTTTAACCCTAGAAAATTTAAAATATTGAAATCAGGTAATACTAAATCTTCACGAGGGCCTGGAAATCCAGAAAGCAATTACCAGGGGAATAAACATCGTAAATAATAATGAAGATATCTGGACTGAATGGAAGAATCTTTATTCAGTACATTATACATATAAATATGAAAGAAATTAACAATTAATATTTTTTAATGTATAGTTAGTATAAAGCAATATGTTTTTAAATGGACTTACCGTTAATAAACAATAAACAATTATTTTATTTACCGACAATCGGCTATCAACAACAGCCTGATATTACCTGATTTAATCCATTTTTAATATATACTGTTGTCGGCTTTTATTTGTATTATTCTTTGAAAATGATGTAAAAATCAAAACTAGTCAGAATAAAATATTAATTATTTTAAAAATTTATTGTGAAATAAACCACGTGTTTATATTTTACCTAATTGTAGATTAACTTGTTTTATCTTTGCTACCACAACATGACTTAAGTCATTGATGATAAATCTTTATGCTTTTATTTAAATTGTATTTTTTTTAATATGCCCTTTCAATATTGGAATTTAAAGAATTAAGTTATTTATAAGTAGGAGAAAGTACAAGCATTTTTATTTAAATAATTAAGAGTCTCCACAATCAACTTAAATTGTTTAAATATTTATTAGACAACCTCTATTTGTAAAGTTTAATACCCCTTCATACAATAATACAGCCCACCCTCATTCCACATTCACCACGTAGAGAGAGAGAGGTGAGGCCCGGGTCATGAAAGATTAAAAAGGGCCATATCTGGCGCGTGCATTTTTTATTGTTGCCGTAAAGATGGCTGGCGGTTTGGTACTTCAGCATGACCCGCACGTAGCCGAAGCCGGGGTGCTCCAATCAGTAAGAATTTTAAGCTCTTGCGACCGAAAATTGTCCTCCTAAATAGTGCACGTGGCGGACGTGTCAACTATCGCAGGACATCGGAAAGCAGCCCGCGGGGGATTCACGTCCGAGCGGAATCAATACAAGAAAGGGAAATAACGACGCCTTTTGGGGGTGGAAAAGGGAAATGAAATCCTGCTAGGACACGATGGGTGTACAACTGTCGAAAGGTTTATTTGTTTGTTTTCCCTCTTTTTTTTGTAGGTGGTTTGCTTTTAAATGTTGAATCCATTGGATGAAAGTGAAATAAGTGTTTATCGTTTTATAACACTCTTTCATGGATCAACTATGAATAAACATTACTTTAATTTATATACAGAATGTCTAATTTAAAATGTACAACCATGAAATCTTCGATTATGTACAATTTATCTTTTAATATATATTATCGTATATATATATAACATCGCTATTTCTGCGGACGATTTTATATACAATAAATTAGCAATATAATTCCTATATTATACGTTGTCCTTAGAAAACGGCTATCGAATATCAGTCTTTCTGCCTCTTAGCATCTTATTAATCTCATAGAAATGAGTATGAGTGATGAGTTAATGAAAACAGTCGCTCTGACAACCTTAAATGAATTGCACTAAGATTTTCGCGAACAGAACTATCATTTTCATAATAAAATCAAAGTTTTTCAAGCGTTACTCACAATATTAAAAATAAAAATACAATTTAATAATACAACTAAATAATAAATAACATTTTGTAAGCAATTAAGTTTTATTTGAATATATCATGGAATGACTTTTCTGCGCAACGACACATCGTGAAGATGGACGACCATACCAGTTCGTGCAGTGGGTAATTTAAAGGTCGAAGAAAATCTGGTTGACTGAATTGGTACATTCAGTGGAACTTTACTAAGCAAGTGAGGGGAGTCTATTTTTCCATGAATTAATTTTCTTATAAATTATTTTCCTTAGAAATGCAGAGTAGTGACGGTCACGTGCAGTGGGTAATTTAAAGTTAGAAGAAAATCTGTTTTCCTTGTTTGCTTAAACAGGACAAGTTCGCCTTCCTTTAGTGGAGGAAACAATGATTCTCGGTCGTCTACCTTGTAGGCCCAAATCGTTGACGATGCCACTTGAAATTAGGCAAAAGGTGGCGCTTACGTCGTCTTTAATTTATCACATGTAAATCTGTTGCTACCCATAGGATTTTTGGCTTAATTTTAATTTAATCCGGCACGTATTTATACATATAAAAGAGTGTTGATTAAAATAAATTGTAAATATTAATAATCAAAAATAATTCCAAACGCAAATAATGCAAATTTAATTTAAAACCGTCAAGTCTATAACAGAAAATATCCAGTTCATTGTAAATCCAATCAATAATTATTATTTATCACGCCGAACGTATTCCCAATACGCCCACAAAAAATAATTAATTTCCATCCCACCGACACCATCGTAAATAATTGTTTCGCTTAATGAAAACGCGGTGCGCGCGCGTTTCGCGAAATTTTGACGTGTCGTAACGAGCCACCAAGGCGCTAATTAATGAATCGCGAAATTTCCGCGGGCGAATAAATCAACATTAAAACAAATTCGGCGGCGGTCGCATCGGGGCCTGTTTAATTTTCGGATTTGTTCGAATTAAACGCGATCCGAACGAACCGCGGTCGCGCGACGGCCGTTTCGGCATTATCCGAGTTTGTTTTATGCGTAATTACATTCTAGTTACGTTGCATTAATTACGCAGATATTTAATAATCAAGTGGTAATTCCGTTTTTAGTTCCGACATTTAATGCGGTTTAATATTTGATATTATTGCGTGATCGAATGGTAATGGAGATAATAATCCGATGGAATTTGTTTGTATTTGCTGAGTAATTATGGATTTATTTGTTAAATATTTATTTACATCGGATTTAACATTTATTTTACGTATTCCTAATAAAACAGATATTATAATCGGTATTAAGTGAAATATATATCAATTAAATAAATAGAATATTTAAGGGTGCGGTTTACAAGAAAGAGATTGCTATACAAATATGGGCAATCACTAATTTGAGTTAGATTGTTGTTGTGATCAATGAAAAATATTGTATTATACATTAATATAATCTTAAAATAAGCAGGAATTTCATCAGATAAATTAAAAATTATTTTAATGTTTAGTTTCTGTGAAAAATAATTATGAAAAACAATGAAAATTGATCAAATTTATAGCTAATTTTAAATTAAAATTTGCTAATAAAAACTTGTGCAATGAAAATTTAAAGGATTTCACTAAATTCTGCATTCAAATAACTTAGCAGACATGACCCATTAATTTCATTATATCTTACAATTTTCTTTTCTAACTTAAACTAGTAAATTGACGTAATACACGAAAATTAACGATTTATTTTTTATTTAGACTGATACTTTACACTTGGTAGATAAAAAATGTAAATACACATTCATATTATGAAATCCAAAAGAATAGCTTTATTTTCAAACGATTATTTCCATTTTACTATATAGCTATCTCTTTCCACTAAACCGCAACCTTAAGGCTACCTAATAAACGGTGCGATAACCAACAGAGCGTGCATTTTTTACAAAATGTGTGTATTTATTTTATACAAACTATGATTTTTCAACCTAGCGGCAAACATCTGAACTACGATACTATTCCACAATAAAAATTATGGCGTTGAAATAAATGTGTTCTCATTGACTATTTTATAGGATTAAGGAGTATACAAATAATAATATTATGAATGTATTAAATATGGATATTAAGAGGAAGAGTTTCCACGTATAATCAGATATATTTAATATAGGTTAAATGTATTTTTGTAAATTAAATTAATTTTTGAAAAAATATTTTTTTCACTTCTTTTGTTTTTAAAAAATAAGAATTATCTGATGTCGTTCATCAGTAAATAAGCTATCTGCCTTTATTTAATGTTTATTTTTTTATAGCTGTATAAAATTATTAATCCCCTAAAACGGAAACGTATTGGGAATCGCAGCCTTAAATAATTTCTACTTTATACAATTTTAAGGATATGAACATCCTTTTATACATTTAAGTATAATTTCGTTTTTAACAGTTTCCGCAGTTTTAATTGCATTTCCAAACATCTCTCATCAATCAACCGGTAAAATATAATCGAGTTTAATCGCGCCGACTTTCTTAATTAATCGCAAGCCAAATTTATTTACGGGATTTAATTAAATTTTCGGTTCATAATCAAATATTTGCGATGCCGGTCCATAAATAAAATCCAACGCTACAAATATTAGCGCCAGCCACTCGCAGAACTTATTTACATAAAATATAATTAATTTTCATCATTCCGACATATTAAAACTTATTTTAAATGAATATTAATTAAATAATATTTGCGTTTAAATAATGGCATTATTAAAATCCCTTTACTGTTTTGTTGGATGATTTTAACGCAAAAAGCATTCTGCAAAACTGTTTGTTTTGGGTGGTGTCGAATACTAAATTACAATTAAAAACTTTGTATTTCATTTGATGCATAAATAAATTAATATTCAGTTGTTATTATAAAATAAAATTCGATTTTAAATTATATTTCTTAAAAAAACAATTAGTTACAAAATTAATAAAAACTATTTTTTTTTTCTTCTTATTTAACACTTGGCCAATCATGTTTGATATGAGGGTTTATTTCACAAATTAAATTAAAGATATTTAAGGCAAATAAGAACACAAACCCCGTAACTAGTATTAGGCAAAATCCCACCCCTAGTACCAAGCAGTGGGTGGAGTTAACCAATCTTAAAGGTTTTTTTTTTGTTTTCGTCATTGAATAAGTTCGCATAATACTCGCCGTAGATAGTTTTTTTTTTCTTTCTGAAAATAATCAATGAAAATAAGCATCCCAAAAAGTGACGCCAAAACCTTTCTTGCAGATGGAACTGTCTGCCACTCAACATTTTACTGTGGTATATGAAGGAGCATAGAGTAGAATCTAGCTCCGTTTTCATTTTGGTTGACCTTTCAAATAAACGTATTGTATCATGTCATTTTTTTCCATGATTACAAATTCACCGAGAACGGTTACCAAACAATGTAGCTAGCGTTGCCAAACTTCGAACTTAAGATTTATAAGGTTAGTTCTTCCTAACATTATCGTTATTTGCAAACAGCTACCGTTATCTATATAACAGGCCAGATACTTCTGGGACTACCCTCGTAATTTCGATTAAAAATTATTGAACTACAAACATATAACGCTTAAATTACTTCACGTCCAGATTTCCGAAGTTATTTTACGCAATTATAAATTATTCAAACGCATGAACATCCCTTGGTTGTATGTGCATTTAACATCCAAAATGGGGTGTGTAAATGTAAATAAGCACATTTCACTGTGATTTCCCCGCTATGCATGAAATCGTGATTGATGACTGAATAAATACATTTGAATAACAAATTCAGTTAAAGCATAAACGCTTAAATGGCATTGGAAAAAAAAGATGCCAATAACATAATCACAGTCTAAGTTATAATTTATTCAAATCAATTAATAGTAGTAAAAACTATTAATGATTTGCCTAAAATCATACATCTTTGGAAAACTCTTGGTGGCAGGTTAATTAAATAAAAAATAAAACTATCCTAATTGTTACTGATTTAATCAATTATCGTAGCAATTACAATTAAATAACGTGAATACAAAATCAGTATCGTCCGATTATTCCGTGAGTATTTGTAATAAGATACTCACGGAATAATCGGACGATACTGATTTTGTATTCATGTTATTTAATTGTACTTCAGTCAACTTTATTTTTAAAAGATTGTACCGACAGTGACTGTTTGCTGGTCCGCTACCTGCTTATGTAGGGTGGCAAAATTCCACCCCTAGTCCTAAGCACTGGGTGGAGTTAACCAATCATAATGGTTGATAATTTTAATTTTTAGACATTCTGTATTTAAATTAAGGCAAAATTTATTTTTACTTGATTCCTGAAATAGTGCCATAAAAAGTTCCTAAATAATAATAATAATTCTCTATTGTGCTAGTAGCATAGGCTTTACACTTTTCATACATAAGTTACACTAAAAAAAACACTGAAATTTCACTTGCCACATGTTTAAAGACTTATAAATGTTTTTTTTTTATTAGGTCGTATCTTTGAGTTGACAACCTTGTTTTATTTGGTAACCGATTTTACAGTCAAACATTGCTTTGTGTTTAGTTTCTTCTGCTATTACATACTGCTCCCCAGTTTAGTAACCCACATCTATTAATCACTCCATCTTACTTGATTGGGTGCAAGTACCTCTCTTATAAACCAGACGGCTTCTATTCTGCTGTTGGAACAAACCATCAAGACCTTCAAAATAGACAAATATCACTATTGGAAAGACGTGACCGTCACTACTCTGCATTTCTAAGGAAATTAATTTATAAGAAAATTAATTCATGGAACAATAGACTCCCCTCACTTGCTTAGTGAAGTTCCACTGAATGTACCAATTCAGCCAACCAGATTTTCTTCGACCTTTAAATTACCCACTGCACGTGACCGTCACTGCTCTTCATTTCTTAGGAAATTAATTTATAAGAAAATTAATTCATGGAACAATTGAATCCCCTCATTTGCTTTGTAAAGTTCCATCCAATGTACCAATTCAGCCAAACAGATTTTCTTCTAACTTTAAATTACCCACTGCACGTGACCGTCACTACTCTGCATTTCTAAAGAAATTAATTTATAAGAAAATTAATTCATGGAAAAATAGACTCCCCTCACTTGCTTAGTAAAGTTCCACTGAATGTACCAATTCAGCCAACCAGATTTTCTTCGACCTTTAAATTACCCACTGCACGAACTGGTATGGTCGTCCATCTTCACGATGTGTCGTTGCGCAGAAAAGTCAATCGATGATATATTCAAATAAAACTTAATTGCTTACAAAATGTTATTTATTATTTAGTTGTATTATTAAATTGTATTTTTATTTTTTATATTGTCTTGTGTGTTAATATAACATTAACACTATAAATTTCTAATTATTTAAATTGATATTCCTTTAAAATTATATTTATATCTATGAATTGAAGAAATTTCAATGCGCAACGTAATCAAAATGTCACAAAGATAATAATAATAATAATAATCTTTATTGTCCAAAGGGAAAAACCCAATACAAGACAAAATCAAAAACAATATAATAACATAATACAAATTATATATAATTGAAAATAAACGCACTTAATTATATTAAAACAAACAAAAAACAATATTCGTGGCAAGAGAAGTAAAGCGCAGCAATGAACCAAAAATAAGATTAAAAATAAATAATTAAGATTTCTTCACATTACAAATAATATCGTCAAAATATTTATTAGAATTGATACTAATATGAGAGATCGGTGCTTTTAATAAGATGTTAGTTCTGGCTGTAGGGGTATAAAATGTAATATCTTGATTAATAATAATTATCCAGTCGGAAAGACCAACGGTCGATAGCCAATTGGCAGAAGAATTTATTTTTATGTTAGTTTTTTATTGTATTTATTTATTATTATTACTTTGTTAAAAATAATCTGCCAATAAAGATTTATATATATATATATATATATATAATAATTATTATTATAGAAATATAGATAGAAAATAGTATTCATTTTCTTGGTCACAATTATTTAAATAAATTAAATAAAATGATTTGAAAATAATTAATAAATTATTTGTAGTTGTTTTAATGTGCACTTGTTGAACGTACTTACATAAAGTAAGTCAAAAGTCACAGAGCTAAATGTGGAAATAATTTATTAATTATTTTTAATTCATCTAAGTAAATTAATTTGTATATCATGTATATATAGTTCACAGATTTTTTCTGTATTTTATCAAATTAAATTCAACTCTGTGTGTAATATTAAATGTGCAAAAGTTTTCATCCCACCAATAATACCCTCCTTTCTCAGCATTAACAATTCTGTTTTCCAACTTTTTTTTTTCTTGAAACCCATTTAGCTTTGAGTGAATAAACAGAAGCCCGCTGCGGATTGCACAAAAGAATTTTCCTAGCTTCCGAATGGAAAAAAAAGGACACGGTCCTCTGGACTTAATTCAATAAAGATCAAAGTGGGAAAATGGCCGAAAGGTCCGATGTCGGGGACTAATGAAGGAATTCTCTTGAGCGCTTCCGTGCATACATAGTTTTTAATATGTGCCCTCAAAATTCCACAGGAGGGTGGGCGGCGGATGGATGGGGGAGAGGCCGTGGAATCAATCCTGGGGATAATCCTAGGACGTGAGTTATTACACATCCACCGGGTGTGTGTGTGTCCCCTGTACATGATAGGGTCAAAATTCGACGTTCCGTGGAATTTGCTGGGGGGAATGAGGAATTGAACAATTCCGCATAATATGAAATCGTTGTTCTCTCACACTACCAGCACTCGACATCGAACGGATGTTAATTAAGCCAATGTACTGTGCAGTATCGCTGTATATGGAAAAGTCGCGTAATGGATTTTTTGTTTTTTTTGTTTTGCTATATAATTTTCTCATCAAGTTAGATACGTATTTTGATTTTGCAAGAATTATCAGTTGTAATATCCCAAGGACATGGATAATGCGAAATAATTTAATAATTTTTCGAAAGCACGTTGCTTAGTAACACAAAAAAAGTTACTTAAAAGCAACGTGCTTGAGAAAACTTTAACAATTATAAGTATTTATCAATGTCTGAAGGATATTCTGTACGGACATTTCTTGCAAGCAAATTATTTATTTAACATTATTTATTGAAAATACAATTATTATTATCAATGGATGGAATTACTATTTTTATTGCCAAACTGTGAACGTGAGTGACATTTCTATATAACGATTACTACACGTGTTTATATTGCTTAGCAACATCATAGCGATAAGCTCCCATAAGGTGATTTCAGTGTAAGTTTATCTTGATTGCTTATTTTTGCACACGTGACTGAGAATTAAGCGATTTAATTGGATGCTTATTTCAGCAAGAAATGTTCAGTGCAAACTTATAATAATAATAATAACTTTATAAATTAAATAAAATGATTTGAAAATAATTAATAAATTATTCTCAAATTTAGCTCTATGATTTTGACTTACGTTACGTAAGTATGTTAAACAAGTGCACATTAAAACAACTACTTCCCGGGCAAATACCCACGCCGGACATTGAATTACATAATGTACACCTGCTGTTGCATATCAATAAAATATTGCAAATTTTGATTCGAGAAAAATTTAATTTATTTAAATAACTGTGACCAAGAGAATGAATACTCTTTTCTATTTATAATAACTTTATATATTTATTCAGACAATTACATTTTTACAAACATTGAGTATATAGACCAAAATAAGGGTTTTTTTGTCCTAGGCTATCGACTTTCTGCTCTCCTAATAACTTTATTAACGCTAAATCATTCCAAATAACACCATGAGAAATTTATTGTAATACGAATCTTTGGGGGTGCGCTTTAGTGAAATTAGTAAAGAGATAGCTGTGTAGTTATTAGTAGTCTCTAATTCATTTTACATTGACGTTCTGATCAATAGATAATATTGAATGAATGTTTTAAGATTATAATTAATGGTTTCAATATTTAGACATTGGTAGTTCATATTGTATGAAATAAATATGAATAAAATATTAAAAATCAACCAATGAAACACAGATTAGATTGAATAACGTAAAATTCTCGACTAGTTTCGGGTTATTAGCCCATTTTCAAGAGAATTAAAAATTTGTTTTATTAAAATTTCTATGGATATTTACATGAATGGATATATTAATTTTTTAATTTTAATTTTACTGTGCGGCAGGCAATATAATTTCGGTCCCAGCATTGCTCACAAGGTGGAAAAAACCCACTAAAAAAGTATCCTCAGGATCATTATGGAATTATTTTGCTATAATAAAACAAAATTAGTTATTTATAAATAAGTTGGATTGCTAAAATTAAATGGAAATTAATAGAAATATATAGATTATACATATAATAGAATAAAGTGAAAAGTAATATTTATAATAAAGCATAAAGTGAACAATATAATAGATCTACTTGTTCATTTAGAAGTTATGAATTAGTGTCTTTATTGTGTAAATAAATTTCGATTGCTTCCAATATATCTAATTTTTGACCTTTATCACAATGATGTAAGATTTTTGTATTATTTAAATTTGGAACAGTGTGACTATTTGTAAGTACATGATTTGAAAAAGTACTACAATCTTTATTTAATCTAAATGCTCTAAAGTGTTCATTATATCTTATATTTAAATTTCGGCTAGTTTTTCCAATATACACACTATTACAATCAGAACACATAATATTTTTAAATACCAGATTTGTTAAATTTTTCTGTTTTATCTTTTCTATTGTATAATATATTACATAATTTATTTTTACTTTTAAATTCTATTTTGTAATTATTTTTTCTAAATATATTTGCAATTCTTTCTGAAATTTCTCCAAAATAAGTTCAAGTTAAATATTTTTTATTGTTTTCTTTAATTTTTGGATACATTTCTAAAAGTGCTTTCTTTCTGAATTCTTTATTAATTAATTTTTTAATTGTGTGATAAGAAAAACCAATTTTTTCCAGCAATATTAAGTTTTAAGATTATATTACCGTATAATATTAATCGTATTAATAACATTTATTAATTTCATGATGAATTGAAAATCATTTTAATAATTGCTTTTTCTGAAAGAGAATTATGAAAAACAATGAATTTAGTGAAACCATTTAAAATAAAATAAAATAAAATAAAGTAAAATAAAATAAAATAAAATAAAATAAAATAAAATAAAATAAAATAAAATAAAATAAAATAAAATAAAATAAAATAAAATAAAATAAAATAAAATAAAATAAAATAAAATAAAATAAAATAAAATAAAATAAAATAAAATAAAATAAAATAAAATAAAATAAAATAAAATAAAATAAAATAAAATAAAATAAAATAAAATAAAATAAAATAAAATAAAATAAAATAAAATAAAATAAAATAAAATAAAATAAAATAAAATAAAATAAAATAAAATAAAATAAAATAAAATAAAATAAAATAAAATAAAATAAAATAAAATAAAATAAAATAAAATAAAATAAAATAAAATAAAATAAAATAAAATAAAATAAAATAAAATAAAATAAAATAAAATAAAATAAAATAAAATAAAATAAAATAAAATAAAATAAAATAAAATAAAATAAAATAAAATAAAATAAAATAAAATAAAATAAAATAAAATAAAATAAAATAAAATAAAATAAAATAAAATAAAATAAAATAAAATAAAATAAAATAAAATAAAATAAAATAAAATAAAAATAAAAAAGTTTTTATTAGGAAAAATATATATGAAAAATTTACAAATACATCCTTGCCAATTTTTTTATGTATATTTTCCGAATAATTTAGCTCCATCTTTTGTATTGCACATGGAACACACTAGTCTGATTAGATTCGAAAAACCGAAATGGCCATCACTAGTTATCCATACGCTAGATGAATGGTGGCTGAACATTTCATTAAATGCTTCTACTAATGTTGCTATATATACCCAATGTCTTTTTGTGTCACTCTCTTGATCAGCTCTTCCAGAATATCTGCCTCACAACTGTAATATTTAATACTACATGTTTCATCCTTTTTTAATTAACTTCTCTTCACCTGCGACTTTAACCGAGCTTGCAATGGGCCCTGTTGTGATTGAATTATTTCAAATTCGCTCCAGCCGACGTCCGCGTCGTTTTGTTTTTTATGTATAAAATATCATGCATGACGCGCTTGTAAAAAAACAAAACGTTTATAGTTTTCGACTGAATGTACTGAGTTCTCTTTAAATATATTTATATTTCTCAGAGAGCTCTCAGAGAGCTTTTTTATCAGTATACATTTCCCCTATGTGTACCTGCAAAATACGCGAGTCAAATGCATTAAGGTATGTGTGTTTAGTTGCCTATGGCACGTAAATGAACACACGTATGCCAAATAGTCAACTAAACATGCACACATTAATCGGTTTAATGCGTTTGACTCGCGTTTTTTGCAGGTATACACTTCCTCTAATGTATACTGATAAAAAAAACCTCTCTGTATATATATATATATATATATATTTCTCCTCGAATCCACATAAAAAAGTTTCTAAATCGCAACAGGTCCAGGTGGAATTCTTTTTTGTTCTGATAGCAGCTGCAGTGTTAACTAAACCATTTGTTCAACCTAACTCTCCCTAGTGTTAAAAAATGGTCATGCGCCGATTATATATTATTTCATTATCTTAAATCTCAAATTATTAAAATGTATGATTTCTTTTCCAAAACATTGATGGCACTCAATCACTTCTTTAATCCGCATAATTTTAAGATTTTGCATTCGCGTTATAAGGGAAATGTCCTAAATCCTTTAGATTTAGATTTTTAGATTTAAATCTAAAGGAGAGTCTGGAGATTAACATGGCCATAAAAATGGGGAAAAATATCGTAGATGTCAACAAGATTTGAAATTACCCAATTTTGAGTTCTTTTATTACCTGAAATAAAAATATTTATATATATACCTAGACAATATTTTTTTGCACATTTCTTTGAAAAAGGTCAAACAAACCGAAACTAGTCGGAATAAAGTTTTGAAACAATACCAAGTGTATTTCCTTTAAATTATTGTTCTATGATTATTAAGTAACAATATTATTTTTCTACTCATATTAAATAATATGTAACCTCGACACACCCGTATTGGGTGGGAGGAGGATAAGATTAAGAAAGAAAGAAAGAAAGAAAGAAAGATTAAATAATATGTACCTTACTAATGTATTCTGAATGGAGAAAATTGTCTATTATTCATATGGTTTATCAATATTTCATTACTCAATACCTTTAACCAGTAATATGTCGATTTTTTTTATTACTTCACAGTGTCCTACAATCATATGACGAATTTTCCACAAACCAGTTCCAGTTAAGTACGGTTTAGTTAAAATAATAATAATAATATTTATTAGTCCCAACTATACAAAATATGTACATAGGATAAATCAACAGAAAACCGAATACATTAATTTCTATTGGGAAATAAATATAATAAAATTTGAAATTACGTTAAATATTCATTAACACTATAAAACGATTGCTCTGTTAAGTAGGACTTAAGCCTATTTTTAAAAATATGTTTATTTTTACTCCCCTTTATATTTGAGGGCAGTTTATTGAAAATCTTAATTCCATAAATATTTGGTGAATAATAAAATAAATCAAGACGGCTATTTTGTCTATATAGAGCATTGCGACTTTTTGTTTTGTAGTCATGTATATCACTTGTAGAACTAAAATTGTGTTTATTATTAAATATGTATAGACTTATTTCATAGATATATAGACAAGGTAGAGTCATAATATTTAACGTACGGAACGTATTACGTAATGAGACCCAACTTGGTACTCCCACAATACAGCGGATCACTCTTTTTTGTAGGATAAATAATTCACCTATCAAATTTAATGATCCCCATTGGCATATACTATATCGTAGTCGAGACTCGATAATGGATTTATATATCATAACTGTCTGGCATTTATCTAGAAAATCTAATCACATAGCAGTATTTGTTTATCATCTTTTTTAGATCTTCAATTTGATTATGCCAATTAAGGTTATGGTCAAATTTTATTCCCAAGAAGTTTGTGCTATATATATGATTACTGTAAAGATTTATTTCAATTTCAATTTACTTTATTAACGGAATCTCCATTTCCAAATTACAATTATAATTACATATTAAAAATTTTATAAGAAAAGTGTGACGCTCTAAAAAGATTATAAAACATATGTATAAAAAAAATTTGAAGATTACTTTTACACTGTCTGGTATGGAACCTGCTGAACACTGTTTTATCTTTAATTAAGAATAATAGATTTTGATTTAGCCAGTTTAAGGTTAGTTTTAAAGCTTCATTACAGTGATACCCCACATTTGATTCATCCGAAATTATTATAGCAGTGTCATCAGCATATGTTATTAGGTGATATAAAATTGAGTTATATAAATAATTAATATATAATATAAATAGAAGAGGACCTAAAATCGTTCCTTGTGGGACCCCAATGTCAACAGTTATTTCATCAGACAGGTATACAAATTCTTCAGATTTTCCTGTAACCATTTTAAGTCTTTGCCGGCGACCTTTCAGATAAGATAATAAACAGTGAGGCTATTGAGAATGAGATCATTATGGACGTTGAAACAACTACGAAGAATATCACCCTTAATTTACTGCCAGTGAAATCCCAGGAAAAATATTAAAGTGTTTAAATAAGAACAATTAACGAATATTTTATCATAATTTTGTAATACTTTTCGATAATATAAATTAATGCAATATAATTTTGTATAGTTATTTAATACGAGTAGAAAAAGTATAGTATTCAACTCGTGAGAAAGGCATTTTTCATTCAGATAAATTACACCACTCGTCAATCCACTTGTGGTCTTCTTGAAAAATAGCTATTTTTCTCACTCTTTGAATAATGCTTTTACAATAATATTATATTATTGCTTAATATAAATATAAAAGAGTATTCATTCACTTGGTCATTTATTTATTTATTTATTTATTCAATATATACGGCAGACCATTTACAATTTAGCTTAAAACTAAGAAAACAGACATTTTACTTAAATATATACATTTTCAATAATAAAAAGTTAACATTAAAAATTAAAATTATAATACACAAATAACAAATACACAAAATTACAGCATACGTTATAACAATAGTTATAGTTATTTAAATAAATTAAATAAAAATGATTTGAAAATAATTAATAAATTATTCAATGTCCGGCGTGGGTATTTGCCCGGGAAGTAGTTGTTTTAATGTGCATTTGTTTAACGTACTTACATAACATCAAAAGTCAAAAATCACAGAGCTGAATGTGAGAATAATTTATTAATTATTTTCAAATCATATTTATTTAATTTATTGCTTAATTTGTAAATATTACCCCTATAACAAGATGGATGTATCTGTTGAGAAATAAATTATTATAAATATTATTTTCATACTCAATTTGAGGCAAATAAATTAAAAATATATATCGCCGATAACGCTCATTAGAGATTCACCGTCACGATTGTTGTTAATTAGGTGCACTGGTCATAGGATGTTGATAATTCAATTAATTCCGATGGCGGAATAAATAATTATTGCTCTGTTAAATTGTAAATATCATCGTTCGTGCGGTCAGAATATTAATTAATTAATATTGAATTTGTAGTTTTAGCACTAATTGTCCGTCGGTTTTCCAGTACACACTGAATACATCAATGCATGTAATTTAATTGAAAACGCTTTCGGTTTACACTTCTGTATCTATTATTAGTGTGTAATTATACCGGGAATATAATTAACTCAATTATGATAAAAAGCGAGACGCGTATTATTATTATTATGTTGACAATTAATTAAAAGTTTTTGTATTAATTAAAATTAAATTGTGATGTTCAGAAAGAATTATTCATTATACCTGAAATATTATTTAATATATAATAACAGCAGTGTTTCTATATACAAGGTGTACAGAAAATGAGTGAAAAGCTTTAGGTAGAGTGACTCTTTGACTAATTTTTAGATAAAAATATTAACGAAAATAAGTCACACGGTCCATCCTTAAGCCTTACGGGCCACTTAAAAGAAATGTACATTTGGTAACGTTGGATCAAACAAGTGTGCATTTATTCTGTTTATAACTGCTACATCATTCGCTGGAGGTGTTGCATACACCTTTTCTTTTACAAACGAGCGTGCGTCGTTGCCAGATCTATTTTCATTAAAAGAATGCTTCTGATGAAGTTATAAAATTGTAAAAATATCCGATTTATTAATCATTTACATCAATGGAATTATACACGTGTCTAATTGATTGTTAATGCTATTGATTTTTTACAAAATATTTAAAAAACAATACTAATTTATAGTCACATATTTAAAATTCCGAAGACATCGTGAGCCTCAATGAAGAACCATACAACATTTTTTTTATTTGGATTTTCTATTAAAAATTAATTAATAAATTGAGTTACCTGAAGGTTTTCACTCATTTTCTGTAGACCTTGTATAGAAAAAGCTGAAAAAATAAAATTGAATATCCTTATTTTTAAAACTAATTTGTGATAATAGAGCCGATTCTGTAAGAGAAATTTTGAGTTAACGTACACGTTAATTTTTATCATCACAGTCTAAGCAGCTTTTGTAATAGATATTCATAGAATGTGAAATTAATTAATAACGTACACGTTAAATTTAACATTTCCCGTACGGAATAGCCCCGAAAATTTATTTTGAAAAACAATATTAAATCGTTCCAATAAGATATTGTTGGCTAAAAAAAATATTTCGATTTTGTTATACAGTGTTTGTAATTTAAACGAAGCAATAAAAACGGCTTTAAATTTCTTAAACTGTATAGCCCTGAATAAGACATTTTTACAAAAAAAACAAAAGCATTTTATGTAAGCCTATCCTTTTATGAATTGAAAGCAAATCCTAACGTATTCTAAAAACATTTAACGATTGATATGACTCATTTAAACATTCATTGCTCTTATGTCCCATTTATGGAAACAAAAGAGGTAGATTACTTCAAAATGCATTAAGGCAATACTGGGGTATTTGCCCAGGAGGTAATTGTTTTAATGGATGTTTGTTCTTTTTAAACGAATACATTATACAAGTTGAAAGTTACTTAAGAGAAAATAATTCATTATTGAATTTATATTAATTAATTATTTTCACATTTCTTTTTTATTAATTTAGTTTAAATAACTGCGATCATGTGAATAAAATACTCTTTTCTATATATATATATATATATATATATATAGAAAAGAGAATTATTTTCTCTATATATAGAGAATATATATATATATATATAAATATACAATGAAATTAAACAAGGAAAAATTCTGGCAATGATCAATAAAATTCGAATATACCTTTATTCAGACTATACAAATAATATTCCCGAAAGATATTCTCATTTTATTTGTTGTCCCAATCAGGTTGATTGTTTCCACTTTTGCCTCTTTTTACCTGAACCACTTCGGATTTCCCTTAGGAATTAACAATATAACAATATATTTCATTTATTTAGTCTTATATAACATCGTTATATGTGCCTCTCTACTTCTAAGTGTGCGGTGATAACAATATAAATAATTACAATAGAGATTGTAGAGGTGTTAGTCTGCCCGGGCTATCGATCAGAGGTATTTTTGCTTTGTCATGAATTTATGATTAAGTTAAAGAAAAACCTATGCTAGCTTACTCTTTTCTATTATTGTAAAACTAATTGAAATTCTCTATATATTAATTAATTTTAATTAATGTCTGTTACAGGTACGATCCATTTATTATCTTAACGTCAACTGCCCCTCCAATACAGCATGAGTAAGTAACTACTAACAAACCAATTAACATCCCCATTATACACCCTCGAATCTCCTTTTCTATAAACAATCCATTGTCCCCATATGAATAGCCGCTGTGCGCCAGCTAATTTCGATAAGCTATTATCTAATTGGGGCGCAAAACAATGGAGCTTTTATACGGGCCGGCGAAAAAAAGCGCGCGGGTTATCTGTTTCGCATCGTCGAAACAAAACGGTACGAATTTTCTGACCCGAGGCGCAATCCATTTAAGCATTAAATTTATAATGGCGCAACGGTATCTGATCTCGGTCGAAGTCACACAATTAATCAAAGATAGTGCGGTGGTTTGATAAATGGACACGCGGCGTGCTTTAAATTGTTTCGGAATTTTATCAGTTAGCCAGAGAGGGGGTTTTTTGATTTGTTCGTATCGTGTATTTTATAATTTGCCAATTTTATTTTATTTTACTATTATAAAAATATTTGTTTATAAAAATGTTTTTTTAAATATATATTGTATTTTATATAATATTGAAGCATTTCTGTTTTTTTTTTAAATTACTTTTCAATTTTGACATTTTGGTGATGCATTCAGCATCATCGGTGTTTGTACGACCTAGTTTAGATTCAGCATATTGGTCAATACTAGGAACAGTGACCAACTACTGTCTCGGCCTAATAACATTTTGATTTTTATTTTAACTAACTAACCATCTTTATTCAAATGTGCATATGTGTGTACAATAATATACAAAAATTAGAATTATATTCTGTAGATGATGAATCGGCTATCGACCGGAGGTCTTTCAGCCTTTTTATTTTATTAAATAAAAAACAGTATTCATTCACTTGGTCACAGTTATTTAAATATATTAAATAAAAATGATTTGAAAATAATTAATAAATTATTTCCACATTTAGCTATGTGACTA
This sequence comes from Philonthus spinipes, assembly GCA_963082785.1. Lineage (NCBI taxonomy): Eukaryota > Metazoa > Arthropoda > Insecta > Coleoptera > Staphylinidae > Philonthus > Philonthus spinipes. Next base: position 11,883,067 of record OY720310.1, read on the forward strand.
TTGACTTACGCTACGTAAGTACGTTCAACAAATGCACATTAAAACAACTACTTCCCGGGCAAATACCCACGCCGGACATTGAATTACATAATGTACACCTGCTGTTGCACATCAATAACGTACGTAAGTCAATAGTCACAGAGCTAAATGTGGAAATAATTTATTAATTATTTTCAAATCATTTTTATTTAATATATTTTTATTTGATTTATTTGATATAATGCTTATGAAGCCACTGTTTGGCTCCAACAGTATTTTCCTCATAAAAAAAGTTTTTTAAATGTTGATATTAACAGTTAATATTAATTTATCGTCTCAATTAGGCGAAACAATCGTATTCACTTCTATCGACTAGAAGCAATGACCAACTCTTTTCTCGGCCTAGTGCCTCCTCACTGTACTAATTACGTCTAATCAAAGATTTAGTATTAATTCCGACCTGTATCTAACATACTACGATTTTTACTTTTTACGCTGGTTCAATTTATATTATTTTTATAACTTCTTGATATTGACAGTTAATATTTATTTATCGTCTCAAATGCGTATCTAGGCACAACATAAAACGCATCCTTTAGTGCCTCCCCTAATGGCGTACGCCGCATTAGAATTTACTGAACATGCAGCGGCACGAATGAAATTTATAGATTCGCAGGTGGACATTAAATGGCAGTAACGGAAGTGGAATGGCCGTTGATTCTAGGTGATATCATCTGGGCGGGTCACGGCTTGCCTACGATGTACTTAATGCCCTTCTATATCATCCACAATTGCCCCTCACACACTAGTTTCAAACAAAATTGTTTGAATTGCCGCTTTATATCCACGTCAACTTTAATATCGTGGATTAAACGGTTAATTTATGAAATTATCCGTAAAGTATGATTAATTAAAATACCTTTAAACAAAAGTAATTTTCTGACATTTACCAACTTTTACTTCAGTTAACTGTGGATTTTAATGAATCATGCATTACGGATTATTACATAATTACTATTACTTGTTGCGCAATATTAAATAACTCGGGGGTATGTTTTCTTTCCAAACTATTACCTACCGTCCTATTAACATTTCCAATATTATGAAGCGCTGTACAAGAATATATTAAAAATAATTATCATCACCGACAATATCGAGAAATTGATTTCTAAACTCCCACAGATAATTTAGAATTAAATACTGTCTAAAGGGAAAATAATGAATTAATTAATTATTAACCGTTGCAATTCGCAGTAGTGCTGCTATGCAACAATAAATATCTATTGTGTAATCCAATGTCCGGCGGGGTAAATGCTCGGGAAGTAGTTGTTTCAATAGATGTTTGTAAAACTTACAGTGTAAGTATTTTTTGCAGTTGGATTGATCGAATTTTATTGATCATTGCCAGAAATTTTCCTTGTTTAATTTCATTGTAATTTAAATGGCTGCAAATGTGTGAATCATCTTTGTTTCATTTTATTTAATTTAATTAATTATTTTCAAATTCTTTTTATTTAATTTAAATACTGTCATTTTCTGCCAATTCATTACGAAAACAAGATGCAATCATAAACGTAAGCAATTCGAATAATTCTTTTAGTGTAATTTCATATTATCACCTTAATTGGCTGCATTAAACTTTTTTATATCTAGGTAGATAGATAGATTTTGATTGGGCTTGTACCACTGTGACCTTTTTAGATCTATTGTGAATCCCATATATCTAAGATTACTAGCTCTAGCTTCTCCTCCTTGATTAGCACTACTAATCCTGACAGTGAGCCTTGGTTGTACCTTTCTGGGCCAGGTTTTGTGTCCCCTATCTGTAAGTATCTAATTCTTGTTAGGGCTTCATACTGCCACACTAAGTGAAGGGAGTCTTCTTCCTCCTCTTCACAGAATTCGCAGATCGTACTTCTGATATACCTAATTTGCACATATTTAGCCTACAATGTCCTGTCAGTAGACCCACTATTGTCTTGATCATTTATGACTAGATTTCGAAATCCCCACTTCGATATTCCGGCCAGTATATTTAGTAGGCTCTAGTATACGTAATTTTTTATTATCACAGTGTAAGCAACTTTAATAATGGAATTTGTTAACAATGGTTGCGGTTTATTGAGCTAATTGCTGGAATAAGAGGCGAAAATGTTTCCCATTAAGTATTTGGGTTAGCAGTGCTCGGTTATTGTTTGAATATTTCTCGTTCTCGCGTTTACATTAATAATATTTCCCAAAATATTTGAAAAAGTCAAGATATTTTGAAAAAAGTAAAATGTGTCAATTTTATGAAATCAATATATCTCTATATATCTATTTTTAAATGGAAACAATAGTTAGGTATGACTTTATTAAAAGGGCTATTTTTTTCCCTTTAATCTGATATAACATATGCCATAGTTATTTTTAAAATTAATAATTCCACATTTTTTTTTAGTTTTTTACCTTAAAACGTTTGCAGTCCTGAATGTGTTAAACACTCTAAATAAGTCAGTATTTTATTGTTAGTCAGAGAAGATAATATTTTGGGTAAAATCAACAGAACAGTATATTATATATTTATAAAGTTGGTACGTTCTTTAAAAATATTGATTTTGTTTGACACTTGTATTAATTGTTGTCAAAACAATTCTTTTGTTTTCCATGTGTATAGTCAAATCCCATTATTGAAGCAACTATTTAATCTTTTCATTTATTTCTAGTTAATTTTTGCCGCTAGCTCAATTTCTTAAATTTATACATTACATGTCCCATTATTATAAAACACAAATATATTAATTATTAATATTAATAATAATATTATAAATATTAAATTGGACCGCCAATAGTAATGTAGTGTGTATGCACAATAGCATGTCCATTTTTCAAAGGATTACTACTCAGAATTATATTGTGTTTCAACTTCCAGGTATAAATATGGAATTTATACCTCGGCATGCTATTGTGCATACACTGATGATATCATCAATTTCTTAAAATTATATTATTATTCAAAGTATGTCCCTTACTTTCTGATAACCCTCTATATATATGTAATTGATTGATTGAGTTACGTGAAGATCAAATTGAATTGATAAATAAAGCACTAATAACCTTTCTTCACACTTTTATTTTTAATTCCATTATGGTCACTTTGTGTCCGAAATGTGCACATAGAATTAAAAATAAAAGTGTGAAGAAAGGTTATTAGTGCTTTATTTATCAACTCTATATATATAATAATTAGAATGTGAAGAAGTTTATTAATAACGTCCACGTTAATCTTAAAATTTCCAGTACGTAATAGCCCCGTTTATCACGAGTTTGTATTATAACGAAGAATGTACAATTTTTTCTATTTAAAATTAGTTATTTAGACATTCGCTAAATTATGTAGTCGAAACTAGCCACAGAAATACATTAATTTATTTTTCCATTTTACAAAATACATTTCATTTACATAAAACTATTCCAAAATGGTGTAATAAAACCTTATTAATATTGAAATAATAATGCGGCAGAAAGACCTCCGGTCGATAGCCCAAACCTTTATTTTAATAAATATACTCAATGTTTGTAAAAATTTAATTCTTTGAATAAAGATATTTGTATATAAATAATAATGTTCAACTTCACTGTTGAATACAAGAAAAAAATACATAATTATGGTACAAAAATATACATTTTTAAAAAGATAAATTAAAAATAAAAATTAATCGTTTGTATCAAAGAATATATCAATAAGCAATATATTTGCAAAAGCAAATTATCACGGATGGAAAAATGTATAAAGCAAACATACAATATATTATACATTTATAAAAAAATCAAACAACAGTATTGATAAATATCGAAATACAAACGAATATATAAATGGTAAAAAGAAGCCTATTATTTCAGTTACCCAAAACACTAAAAAAAAAACTGCGAAGGCTATTTAAATTATATTAAATAGAAGTATAATGCGGTATTGTAACTTTTATTTATTTATTTATTAAGCAAAAGACATGTACAATTTTCATAAGTATTGCATTTGTCATACAAAATTATAAACTATAAAATACATAAAGTATTTACTTATGTTAAATCCTAGTTTCCTTATTTTTTCAAATTCGTATCATGTATTTAAACGCCACTTATCATTTATTGATCTCGCCAATATTAGTCACTTATAGCATTTTTTTATTTTCTCTCTCTCTTTTTAGTGTATAGCGGAATATTCTACTAACTGTAATTATTTATATTGTATATGTTATTATATATTTTGTGTAATATTGAAAAAGGAGAAATCCGTAAATAAATCAATAAATAGAAGTAAATTATTGTCATAAGATTGATCATTTAATAAAATTACACATTTCTTGGTTATTATTTTTTTATTATTGCTATATATGAAAGGTTTTGAAAATGTTGTCTAATATATGTTTATTTTGACAATTATTTCTTGTTGTCGAAATATTTTCGACTGTCCAATTCATGAAGCAGCGATTTTTTTGACCTTACATATTCCAGTACCTTCAGGAAATGCTTAAGTTTTTTGATGTTTTATTAGTTTTAACAGAGGTTTTCCTATTTCTAATGAAGGTTTTCTCAAATAAGATAATCAGGTATAATTTATTACTGAAATAACTTTCATGATTGGGCACGCTGACTGAATGACTTGTAGTTTCTATTTTTTAAATGTTACTGATTAAATCGATCAGGAAATCACTATATTTTACTATTGTTTCAATCCTATCTAATTCTCGTTTTATCGGATAAGCGAACGTTTAATATGATGTAACAGTTATAAGTAGCTCGTTTATGGGCGTGGTTGGGAAGAATTTGAAGTGTGTGATGGTGTCAGTGTGGAGAGTTTTATGGAAAATATAAAATTTGTGTTGGTCATCGAAATGACATTGACATATCAAGAAATGACAAAACAATAAGTTTATGGTTTCCCGTTTCTGGTGTAAATTTAATTCTGTTGTATCGAGCGTATAACAAAAATCGACGACGAAGTTGGCGTTGGAAGTCTCGAGTCATGTCTGTACTAAGATCACACGCGTGAAATGCTGGTTGCGGTCAACATGACAATTAGTGATAGACGTAGTATATATACTAAATACTATATACATAAATCATAAATATATACTAAATCTATGTAACCAGAACTTGCGCATGTGATTTTAGTTCAGACATGACTTTAGATTTCTAATGCCAACTTCGTCGTCGATTTTTGTTATAGCTCGATATATTCAGGTTAGATATGATGGAAATATATTTAGTGGTCTCGGTGTGCCTGGAAAACATACCAGGTTGTTATCCGCATATCGGAATCAATACATGCATTTCCTTAAAAATGGGTTGGTGCTGATTTTTTTTTTTTGATTAAGCAAAAAAAATGCAAAAGAAAGTTATATTAAGAAGATAATCCGCCTGTATATGGAGCGCTGTTGTGGCTGGACTATGCACTATTGTCCTCGTATATTTTTCTATATGTTTTTTGAATAATTTTTATGTTTTACATTAATATAAATAGAAATTACTCATTGTTAAAACTCTCTTAGCTCTCCTGACGCTCTATCTTGTTGCTGTACAATTGTCTGTTAATTTGAATAAACGTTTTTAAAAAAAGCCTCAAACGATCCGATTTATATAATTAGAACAAAACAGCTGTTTTTTATTTATTTCTATTAATTCTAAAGATTATAGATAAATGGATTCACTATTGGTTGTTTTCAATTGAAGTAAGTGGAACAACCAATTACACTAAACTACTTGGAATTTGAAGGATTTATACGCCAAATTTAAACATAATTACTAGTATTGGGCAAAATCGAGTAATATTAGTAATCGGGTATTTCTAAATGAGCTTTTATATATAAATAAACTCAATAACACACAATAAATTGATATTTTTCAATAAACAGGGAGCAGTTACTAATTGTAATAGAACATGTTGCATTAATAAAATAGTCTTAATTAAAATACTTAATTTTGTAGTAACAAATAAGATCGAAAAGATCGACTTTGCCCATTTTTAATAATTACTTCCTATACATCTTTTTGCAGTACTTGTTTCAAACCCTATTCCCTCCTCATATTTGAAATATTGAATCTAATTTAAAACCATATATATTAAACATTATCAAATAATCTTCTTTATGTTGGTTGTTGGTTGTGAAGACTTTAATTATTTAAATAAAAATATATGTCCTTTCTCCTACTTATTTTTTATTTTACTAAATATATTTCGGAAACTATGTTTCCATCTTCAGTAGTGAAGTTTAAATAAATAATACGTTGTTATAGATAGAAACATAGTTTCCGAAATATATTTAGTTAAATAAAAATAAGTAGGAGAAAGGACATATATTATTAAATAAACATTATCAAAAATACTACAACTTTAACACCACTTTATGAACAAAATTCAAGTAAAAGTTATGCAAAAATTTTATATAATCCATGTATAAATTTCAAATTAAATAATATTTTAAAAAAATTCAATTTAATACCTGCACCTTATTCAAACACAAAATTAAAAATGATATTAAGCAACACCTTTTTGAAAAATAATCCTTTAGAAAATTCTGGTATTTATTCAATAAAATGTAGCAATTGTACAAAATTACATGTAGGTCAAACTACTAGAAGTGTTTTAACTAGATTTAAAGAACATAATTACCATATTAAAAACTTTAATTCTGAAAAATCTGCTGTAGCTTTTCATTCAATAAATACGGGACATAAATTTTCGATTGAAAATGTTAAACTTCTTAAATTTTCACGTGAATCAAAATTAAACATGTTGGAGTCTATTGAAATGAAAAAACACATAGACAATCTTTTAAATTTCGATACTAGTTCATTAAATAATCCCCTTTTAGATCTTATTAATTCATAAATTTTAGCACATTATATATATAATTATATTTAGATTAGTTTATAGTTAACATGATTTTTTAAAAATTTAATTTTATCAATATTGCGTTGTATATCATAACAACATATTTATATTTATAAAACTTCAACTACTGAAGATGGAAACATAGTTTCCGAAATATATCTAGTGAAATTAAAAAAAAAAAAAATAATAAGTAGGAGAAAGAACAAGTATTTTTATTTAAATAAACATTACCAAACTGAATGTAAAACACCAGAAAACCGATTTATTCTCAATTTTAATAAACTTAATTAACTTAAATGGAACGGCACCTAAAAAGATCTATTCCAGAAAATAAAAAGTAAAGGTAATTGTAAAACAACTTTTAAATTATTGTTAACTTTTCAATTAAAATATCCAAAAATGTTTTTCTGTCACATTTACAGTTATGTAATAAAACTATCACATTTATAATCCATTTATATTGGTTTAAGGTTGGTTAGAATAAAAAAGCAATATCTTAAAATGTCTGCTTAATTTATAACTGGCCTATTTAAATGGACTTTGTCTATACCATAATTAAAGGTTATTGACATTTGAATTGTTGTTGTTGAAAATCTGATGTTATGTCTGAACTACTGCAGACATGACTTCAGATTTCCAACACCAATTTCGTCGTTTACGTTTGTTTGGATGTGTTGTAAACATTTCTTAGAATTTCATTGTATTATTCGATATTATTATATTTATCAGATAAAATTATCTATCAGTAATTCTTGTTTTGAACAATATTGAAAAGTAAATATTTTGAAGAGAAGTAATTAGATCTTTGATATCCGAGAAATGTTTTCAACTGACTAATGGCTGTGTAAATATTTTCATACCAAAGGACAAAAGGACTTATTTTGTACACGTCTCGTCCTCTCGTTATAATCACTGTGTTTAAGTTTTAAGTTTGTAATTGTTTTTGAAGCAAAACTGATTCGGCCTTCGGGCTGATCAGATGTCTTTGCCTTTTCGTTAATAGTGAAAAAATGTAATAATTGTGTAAAGTTTGAATACAAGTATAAGTTAAAGTTTGAGCTCAGAGTTATTGTTGATGACTTCTTGTCAATATGACCCGCAAGGTGTTATCAAAAGCTCCACATAAGGAGTGATAACAGATGATTATTATATGTTAACAAAGTTGGTGATATTTTATTATTAAATACATTGCAAAATTGGCACTGCAACAAAAATTAATTAAAATCAAATTGTCTTATATCATCAAACAGTAGCATACAGTGAACAAACAGTTGAATTTCCCTGGAGAGCACCTAATTCCCAATTTGCATGATAATAACCGGACCCGAGAGCGTCACGGATCAAATTGATCCTTGGAATAATATTGATTTCCCGGTTTAGCGATACCCGAGCACATACAACGCACAGTTTAGTGTTGTTATTAATAACAGCGGGTCAACTAGTGACTAGTGACAAAGCGGGCCATTATTCAAATATCGCCTTTGCCATGCAGATAGGGCATTAACGCCCCGAGGGGGTCCGAACCGCGATTTTACATATTTCGATATTTATTGAATAATTTGTCATGTGCTAAATTGGAATGTTTGCTCGGCGGACTATTTAAATTTACGCGTTTGTGTGTTTGTGTGTGTACATAATACGCCGCCCGTTTTGTTGTGTTATATTGATATTTCGCTTATTGAACACTGGCCCGTGCTCTCGCCTCCCATCTGATTGTTATTTATGGAATTTCAAATGATCGGAATGACAGCGCGTTTGGATTTATACGCGGGAGGGTATTGATATTTTTTACAACGCTTTTTTTCCTAGAAATTTATTCATATTCCTGTTTTTATTGAATTTAGCCAATTTTTGGGATTAAATAGTTATTTTTTTAACTACAAAATATTTCAATAGCTTTGACTTCTTTAGAAAATCATTTGAACCGCCAATAATATAAATACATCTTCTAGAATATACTCTTTTTAGTATTGGATGGGGCTTCTCATTCCTATTTAATTTGTACCCATTCCTTACATTTTTATACTATCTTTGTCATAATGGTAGATCATGACTTATCATCCACTTTAATTATTAATCATCATCGACCTGATGATGCCACTGTGTTGGCGAAACAATTGTAGCAGGATTTCTACAATAAAAAAAAACAGTGAAACTAAAATACTATTGTGTTAAAGGAAAAACACAATATTGTGAAAATATATCATTTACGTCACTCTATTTCTCATTTTAGTATATAGATACTAACTATATAGTTTTTGAGTTTACGTGAGGTGTTTAATCATAATTAAAAAGACTGGCGTCCTGGCCACTAGAATTTAATAAAGTCTTCTAACTTAAAACCAAAATAAAATGTATAAGTGCGAATGTTTGCTACGTTAAAAAATGTGAAAAAACATATATTTCCCAAGTTAATACAAAATAAATTCCACAAATTTGAAAAAAATGTAAAAAAACTAGTGCGCAAGCGGAAAACGTGATGGCTAAAATATGAAATCGGCAAATTATATTAGAAAAGAACAAACCTGGAATTGGAGGCATATAATTTACACCTAAAACTTGCGAGAAGCTTAAGTGTAATAGAATAGGACGAAACTCTCCGAAAAATAAACGTCATTAGTTCCAAAATAAAGAAGAAATCTATTCGATTATAGAGAAAACTAAACTATTTAGTGGAAGAACAACCGAAGCCCGTTCGAGAAGATTCCTTAAAGCACCAAAATTAAATAAATTGTAAAGTAAGGAATAACGGTATATGGATACTTTTGTAAATAAAATATAATGGTTTGTTTTTTAACTTAGAATTATTTTATTCTCAAAATCCTTAAAATTAAAATATCATCTTCAGTTTTTTAAAGATGGGACAATTTTTACTTTTTTTTTTTCATTTTATTTCCAGAAACATAACATACTGAGACTATAATTAAATAATTAAAACACTAACACTCTCTTCACTAAAAATATTTAGCGTAAATAAATGTTTTTAGTGTTCTTCGGGTTAGACGAAGAATTTTTGTTGTTTACAATAATTCCTGTCCTTGGACCGAAGAAATTTTAAACCGTCGCCGTTAATTTATGCGTGAACACGCGTGAGATCGTCAACGCTGCCAGCTAGAGGTTATTCCAGATGTTGCCTTTCTTCTAGGAATTGCTGAGTAGTACTCAGTGAGTACCTGCTTTTTGCCCGGCGCAAAATCCACCCCGAACGGCGTAGTAATCAGTTTACCCCCACTTATATATTTTGTAAATATTTTCATGTATTTTAGTCATTAAGTTTTAAAACTCTGTAGAAGAAGGTCCAATAGAAGTTATCCAGACAAGTGTAACTCGTTTTATTTCGTTGAACAAATTATTCGATGGTCGTAACAACTAGTCGCCTTACAAGTGACAAAGTCGAAAAGACAATACAAAATTAACCAATTATATTCATCTCTTCACGTAACTCAAACCAAATACATACTGAGACTATCTTAGAAAAACTCTGAGAGTTAAACATATGAACTGATTTTATTTAAAAATAATTCAAATATGACAATTCTTAAAAATCCACTCCATTCCAATCCATTCATTAAGTAATTTTTATTCCCTTTTAATTCCAACTCGACTTCAATAAAACCCATTACGCCCGATAAAATTAACCAAGAAATGAAATCGCAATCTATCAATATCAGCCGCGCCTTCGAAAAGATTCATGCAGCTGTGCATATAATTTAAAAAGGAACAAATGGCGGATATCGGTCCGAAGTTTCCCCAGTCCTTTCTTTTATTACGCCGGCCCAACTCGGCCATCGATCCCTTTTGACGAGATAAGTTTTCGATATAATCTAATTCCCTCTTTCGTTTACAGTTCCGCTTACTAATGCTTTCGACGCCGATTTTTCTCCTCTTCTTCTTCGCTCTCTCTCAGTTTTCGCGCAAAGTTAGTTGTACATCAAAGTTATAACTCTTTAATAATGTTAAGAATTCACCGAAAGCGGAACATATATTGGAATGTGTTGCGATGGATGTTGTCCAATTGATTTTGTTTGAGGAATTCCTTATGGATTATTGTTTTAATAATAAATAATTTTTAATAAAAAAACATCTTCGATTTCATTAATACTAATGAAATGAAAGATATATTTTCTGTTATTTCTAATTTAATGCGAATTTTAAGAATCACAATATTTTGTTGCATTATTAGTCGAAAAACAAATGGATTTTTGTATTTATTTATTTATTCATTTATGGCACATTTACAAAAATATAAATACATTTCATGGTTTTAATATTTAGATATTGGTAATTCATATTGTATGAAATAAATATGAATAAATTATTAAAAATCAACCAATAAAACACAGATTAGATTGAATAACTTTAAATTCTCGACTAGTTTCGGGTTATTAGCCCATTTTCAAGATAATTTAAAATTTGTTTTCTTAAAATTTCTATGGATATTTACATGAAAACGGGCTAATAACCCGAAACTAGTTGAGAATTTAAAGTTATTCAATCTAATCTATGTTTTATTGGTTGATTTTTAATATTTTATTCATATTTATTTCATAAAAGACATTTCAGTTTTTTAAAATTCACCAAGTAGAATCCTCAACAATGTTTGTATTTAAATTCTTCACCTGAAGCGCTATAGCGAAACAATTGTAGTGAAATTAATAAAAAAATAATAATCATAAGCAAATTTGTTTTTAATTAAAAGTAATTATGGATTTTCAAAACGTTTTTTTTTTTCAATTTTATTTTTTGTGCTCAATTTAATTATTTAGTATTGTAATAAATATGGAAAATTAAAGACCATATCAAGAAGTACACTTATTTATGGAATTTCAAATGATCGGAATGACAGCGCGTTTGGATTTGCTCTTTAATTTTCCATATTTATTACAATACTAAATAAAATTATTGATCACAAAAAATAAAATTGAAAATCAACTTAAAATTTAATTAGCTTTTTGTTCTAAATTAATCTTTTTCCATATATATACATAGAGCTTTTTCCCTACATTTCCCCTATGTATACCTGCAAAATACGCCACTCAAATGCATTAATGTATGTGTGTTTAGTTGCCTATAACACGCAACTGAACACACATATGCCAAATAGTCAACTAAACATACACACATTAATCGGTTCAATGCATTTGACTTCCGTTTTTTGAAGGCATACACTTCCCCTAATGTATACTGATAAAAAAAAATTCTCTGTATATCTTTATTGAGACTTTTCATATAATTTCAACAATATAAATAATTGCAATATATGTAGGTGTGGGCTATCGACCTGAAGTCTTTCTGCTCTCCTTTTTCTTTCTATTGATATATAAATATTTATTAAAATATTTCATTTTCTTGTCACTATTTTTATTATGCGACAGCATTCGCGAAATATATTGTTTCCGAATTGTTGGTGCTTTCGGCGACGATAGAACGGAATAACAAGGGAAGTTGGATGATGGCGTCTTCGATTGACTCGCAAATAAGATTCCGTTTCACAATTGGATGTCAATTTTATGGACGAGTTACGCGCGTGTGTCTACGCCTCCAAATTGCATAAAGAGTATACTCACGAAACAGGATCATCCCGTAAAACAATACCAATTTGTCGCACTCTATATTGAAATATTCAATATATTAGAAGTTATGGTGCGTTCAATTTTCAATCATTTTAATGTTAAACCATTTACAGACTTGTGTTTCGGGATTTATGCCTTGTCAGTATAGTTTTGCCTTCATATTTGTTTCTTTAAAATCCCACGTAAATCGAACTCATTATTTAAATTACTTTTAAAAAACATTTTTTTCTGAGAAAAATAATTACCTTATGTTTTTCTAGCATATTTAAAAGTATTTCAAAATTTTTGTAGATTTTTTCTCAATAAAAAAAATCCTAGAAATATCTTTTTTTTTTTTCAGAAAAAAAAAGCGGATTTTTTATGCATTAAAAAAATAATATTATTGCTTTCAATTTAAAATAACTTTTATATAAAACCATTTGAAGACTAATGTTTCGGGATTAATACCTCATCAGTACAGTTTTTTCTTCATATTTGAAACATTAGTAAAAACATAATGTTGCTTTCAATTTTAAATAATTTTACTATAAAACCATTTACAGACTTGTATTTCAGGATTTACAGCTTTGCCTTCATATTTAATATATCAGTAAAGAGTTCACTTTTACTATGCAAAAATTCTGAAACACTTCTGAATCTGACATAAATCCCGAAACAAATATGATACCTTCATATTTCTCGTCAGTTTTGTCTCCATTTTTGATAAAATAACTATTCCATGTTCTTTCTAACATATTCAGAAGTGTTTCAGAATTTTTTATGAAGAAAAAAATGTTCATCGAAATTTCGATTTTTTAAGGAAAAAACGGGGATTTTTATGAACAAATCCGAAACACGCGGATTAACTTAAAATTACAACCAAATTATTTGTAATGATTGGGAGCATTAGTTGTGTAAATTTTATTAACTTTGAGCGAACAGTTTTCTTACAGCAAGGGCGTGAACATGGCCTTTGAAAAAAGAAAGAAATAATTGTCAATATTTAGATTTTTTTATAGAAAAGCATAAAACTCCCAGTTAATTGATTTTTAGGCCGAAATGTAGATAAATCCTTTCTAGATATCGTTTTTCAAGTTTCAATGTTCTAAATTATCTTTGAAAAAAATTATCTCAGTTTAATCAGCATTACGCCTAAAAGCGGTTTGTTTCAACCGTTTCCATAAGACCGCATGTAAATCGGCCTCATCATTTAAAATTTGCTTAAAAACCCGTAAATATTTTTTTCCTGGTTAAAATAACTATCCTATGTTCTTTCTAACAAATTCGAAAGTGTTTCAGAATTTTTTCAGATTTTTTAACCAGAAAGAAAATTTCATCGAAATTTCAATATTTTCCAGAAAAAATGTGAATTTTTGTGAAAAAACTGAAACTCGTGGATTAACTTAAAATTATAACCAAATTGTTTGTAATGAATGGGAGCATTAATTGTGTAAATTTTGTTAACTTTGAGCGAACAGTTTTCTAACAGCAAGGGTGTAAACATGGCCTTTGAAAAAAGAAAGAAAAAAATGTCAATATTTAGGATTTTTTTTAGAAAAGCATAAAACTTCCAGTTAATTGATTTTTAGGCTGAAATGTAGATAAATCCTTCCTGGATATCGTTTTTCAAGTTTCACTGTTCTAAATTATTTTTGAAAAAAGTTATCTCAGTTCAATCAGCATTACACCTAAAAACACCGATCGACGCGGTTTGTTTCAACCGTTTCCATAAGACCGCATGTAAATCGGCCTCATCATTTAAAATTTGCTTAAAAACCCAGAAATCATTTTTTTCTGGATAAAATAACTATCTTATGTTCTTTCTAACATATTCGAAAGTGTTTCAGAATTTTTTCAGATTTTTTTAAACCAGAAAGAAAATTTGATCGAAATTTCAAATTTTCCAGGAGAAATGTGATTTTTTGTGAAAAAACTGAAACTCGTGGATTAACTTAAAATTATAACCAAATTGTTTGTAATAAATGGGATCATTAATTGTGTAAATTTTATTAACTTTGAGCGAACAGTTTTCTTACAGCAAGGGCGTGAACATGGCCTTTGAAAAAAGAAAGAAATAATTGTCAATATTTAGATTTTTTTATAGAAAAGCATAAAACTCCCAGTTAATTGATTTTTAGGCCGAAATGTAGATAAATCCTTTCTAGATATCGTTTTTCAAGTTTCAATGTTCTAAATTATTTTTTAAAAAAGTTATCTAAGTTTAATCAGCATTACGCCTAAAAGCATCGATCGACGCGGTTTATTTCAACCGTTTCCATAAGACCGCATGTAAATCGGACTCATTATTTAAAATTTACTTAAAAATCAGAAAATTAGTTTTTTTCTGGATAAAATAACTATCTTATGTTCTTTCTAACATATTCGAAAGTATTTCAGAATTTTTTCAGATTTTTTTAACCAGAAAAAAAATTTTATCAAAATTTCAACATTTTCCAGGTAAAATATGATAATTTGTGAAAAAAACTGAAACTCGCGGATTCAGTTAAAATTATAATCAAATTGTTTGTAATGAATGGAAGCATTAATTGTGTAAATTTTATTAACTTTGAGCGAACAGTTTTCTTACAGCAAGAGTACGAACATGGCCTTTGAAAAAAGAAAGAAAAAATTGTCAATATTTAGGATTTTATTTTAGAAAAGCATAAAACTCCCAGTTAATTAATTTTTAGACTGAAATGTAGATAAATCCTTCCTAGATATGGTTTTTTAAATTTCAATGTTCTAAATTATCTTTGAAAAAAGTTATCTCACTTTAATCAGCATTACGCCTAAAAGCACCGATCGACGCGGGTTGTTTCAACCGTTTCCATAAGACCGCATGTAAATCGGACTCATTATTTAAAATTTACTTAAAAATCAGAAAATTAGTTTTTTTCTGAATAAAATAACTATCTTATGTTCTTTCTAACATATCCGCAAGTGTTTCAGAATTTTTGGAGATTTTTTTTCTCAAAAAAGAAAATATCATCGATATTTCAATATTTTATTTAGTAGTGTTGTAAAAAAAAAAATACAAAATATTTAACAGTATTATTCACTATACCTCATTTAAAATGTATATTATTGATATGCAAATTCGAATCTCGCTCCCTATTCAAAAATTCCTTCGCATATGATTTACAATAATGCATCCAGTTACTTCTATGAAAACACCAGACGAAAAAATAGTGTATATTTTAAGGCCTTGTCTAGCTGAGAGTCTGGTGAAAGGATGTGCCGGTGCATCAAAAGATATATTGATTGATTACTCCCCTTTCAGTGCGAAGCATTGTGATATAATATTGATGGCGGAATAAAATGCTTTCAGTTCAGGCATAATGGAGGTAATGTGTTAACAATTGCAACGGGAATAAAGTACGCGGATAATCCATTATTTATTACGAATAGCGGAGCGCCGATAAATTTTCTCTGCTCGACTTTTCTACAAACTAAACAATCGCGAATGTATAGACGAAGTTTTATGGAATAGTTTTAGAATTTATGTATTTATTTTACGAACATGGCGGTGTAAATATTGAGTATTATTAAGAATGGGTGTTGAATAAAAATAATAACAATTTAAGCGTAATAAATGAAAGACGACGCAAGCGCCATCTTTCCGTTCAGCCGCCTTTATCAAGGGATTGCACATTAAACACACTAGTCCGATGAGGTTCGAAAAAACGAAATGGCCATTATTAATTAACTATACGCTAGATGAATGGTGGCTGGACATTTTATTCAATAATAACAACTTATTTCGTGCGATGCAAAATTTTCAGTAGCACAATTTCTGTAATGATAAGTTTATATATTTTTAAAAACACTTATTACTACTTGACAATGACAGGAATACTTTAAAAAAATCGATTAATTAATGATCATATCGATTCTTAAAAATCAGATTTAAAAGATCGATGTTTAAGGATGTAGCTATATAATTTTAAACGATCTTGTAGATCGTTTCGATTGAAATCTACTTCTTAAATATTAATAATAATAAATGTATTTATTTATACATATATCCAGAGTTCTTATTGTAAAATGGAAAAGCAAATATTAATACAATAAATCTGGTGAAATTATGATCAAGTTCCTGTGATCAAAATATAATTGAACCTAACTTATCTATATTAATTTGTTAACCGTTAAGCTAATTCCAGATCTTCAAATTTAAATAAAATAATATTTATTTTAGAGTAATAAATAATAATAATACTTATACAATCATCTTCACTGTGGTATTTACATATACATATATTATACATTACATTTAATATAAACTTATGTCTTTCAGTCAGTAGTCCTTGGCATATGTCTTGTATGTCAGTTAGTCGTTGATGAAAGAAGAGATGAATTGATGAATAGTGGTTTCGGCGTAGTGGAATTTAGGAGGGATATTAGGGTTTCGTTTGAGGCAGAGGATATTTAGTATATTTTGGGTGAATAATTGTTCAATAAGATACATATTGAATATTTGTCAATTTTTCAATGATTGTGACATTTCTGCCCCTTATGTTATTAAAAAAATATTATTCACAATTACAATTAATTAAAATGAAATAAATATACAAATATATATGTAAAAATATTCTTGAATTAAAGTCACTTGGTTTGTTTCACAAAATATTTTGTGATTTTTTTCTTTTATTTAAGGATATTCTTACATATATATTTAACCATGTTTCACCAAGTGATTAATAATAAAATAGTTAAAGATAAATACACAAATAGTAGACAAGACAAAACAAATGTAACGCTCCCTTTTGTATACAATGATGTCCTGGAAACATGACGACAAAAAATGATAAATATATTTTATTAAATACTAGTTGATATAATAATAATAAACTTTATTACCCAACACCCAATTACAGAGCAAAGTACAAACTTAATATAATATGCGATTAAATAAGACGTATATAAAAATATAAATAATGACATATTTAAATAAAAATAAAATAAAAATTAGAATACAATTGTGACACGAACGTTTTAAATAATAATGTATCTACAACCTTATAAGTTAAATTCAACTACAGAAAGGAATTCCTTGAATTCACTCAGACTAAAGTTAAATATGTCAAAATTAAAATAGTTATAAGTTTGGCAGATTCGACGCAATGGAGAGAATTCAAGTATATAAATAATTTTGAGTAATTATATAACATATATTTCTTATAAAATTTTTAATATCTAATTATAATTGTAATGTGGAAATGAAGATTCCGTTAATAAAGTCAATTGAAATTGAAACACTATCATATTTTACACACGCAAGAAGGTGCCTTCTTCAAAGAATTCGAATTAAAAAAATGAAATAATCGTAAATTCCCGGCATTCCCGCTCAAATATCTCTATACACAGGCATTGCACTTTTATATATGGCCGCCATAAATTGCGACTGAATAGAATTGCTGCTTTAAAACCCCAAAATGCACCGACTGCACATATTTCACTCCATATACGGCTGTCCGGTTTGTAATGTAAATGTGCACAAGTTAAAATGTTTCTGCTGCTGCGATTATTATTTCAAGCTTAAAATAAATAATTGCAAAAATTAAGATTTTTCAACACAAGTAATATTTTTCTTAGTGTTAGGCAAAATCGAGTAATTTTAGTAATCGAGTACTTCTAAATGAGCAATTTTAAATAAATAAAGTCAATAAAAAAGTAAGCTTGGGCCCCAGTATATTAATACTGGAGCTAGATTGAATATCTTGAAAATGTTATTGAGTTTCTGGTTAACCTATGGTGAAAATGTTTAATACAATAAATAATTAAATAATTAAAATTAATTATAAAAATAGAGTTATTTTTATAAATGTCTTGTTTCTTTGAGTGATCTGATCTAGTGTAATTATTTATTGTATTAAACATTTTCCATTTTGAAAAAATGGCGCTTGCGTCGTATTTAATTTATTATGATTAAATACCATTAACAAAATTTATTCTAAACATACGAGAAAATGTTTAATACAATAAATAAGATAAAGAAGGAACAAGACATTTATAAAAATAGAGTTATATTTATAAATGTCTTGTTTCTTTGAGTAATCTGATCTAGTGTAATTATTTATTGTATTAAACATTTTCTCGTATGTTTAGAATAAATTTTGTTAATGGTCTTTAATCATAATAAATTAAATACGACGCAAGCGCCATCTTTTGCCTAAATGGTATTAAGTTATAATTATGTGAGATCGCAATATTGCATATGAGGGTGAAATCAGAGTTTCTGTTTTGTTCAGAGAGGGGTAAAAAGTAGCATTATTAATCGAATGATTTGAAATATAATCTTTAACCTCCTTGTTGGTGATATTGTGGCCAATTTTGATATTTTAAACGGGATTACCCATTTTTCTATTGCAAATTCTGATTTTACGCGAGCAACCACGTAACTTTTAGTCGAAAACGTTTTTGTATCCGAAAATCCATCTAAATCGAAATTCTCACGTTGAAATAAACTGCTAACTTTTTTTACCTCTGCTATTATTTCTCTTTTTTAGTGTCTATTAAACGAAATATACAAATAATCATGAATAAAAAATATTTTTTAAACATAAGTAAATAAAAAAAATTGAAAAAAAGCTATACATTGTTAAAAGTATAAAAAAGAAAATAATTAAATACCTAATCATTTTCTTTCAATTTGCTCTGCAATTTAGTACTTACAAAGAAGGTATACAAAAATACAAATATCTATTGAAACAACTACTTCCCTGGCAAATAGCCGCGCCGGACTTTGAATTATACAATAGATATCTGCCGTTGCATCTCAGCAAAGCTTACAAAGCAACGTTTTTTTTTTTCAAATCAAGAAAATTTCACATAAACAAAACTAAACAATTAAAAAAAGGCCATCTGTAGACACGTGTTTCGGGATCTATCCCTCGTCAGTACAGCTCTGCCTTAAGAATTGTTAAAAAAACGTACCGTTTTTCTCGGGGAATTTAGTGGAACCAAAGGACGTGACGTGATGACATATTCGATCATTATACATTGTTATTGAATTAAATTTTAGCCACTTAATAATTTTCAGTTATCCAAACCAAGTAAAATAATTCAATAATAATCCTCACGATAGTTTTTTAGTGTTTTTTTTTTTTCACCTTGTTAGCGCATGCTGGGACCTAAATTATTTTGCCTGGTCCATAAATAAATTTATATTTTTCTATAAAAAATATATTATTATTAGTTTTAATTCTGTATTCTGTTAATTATAAAATTTAATATTAATCGCTCTCACTAATTATTGATTTATTATTAATTGAATTCTTATTTTCAATATTTGTTAGTTATATTCGGCTCTATTCCGTAACAGAAATGTTGTGTTTAATTTTATTATCACAATCTAAGCAGCTTTTGAATTAGATATATATCCATAGAATGTGAAATTATTTAATAAAGTATACGTTAAACCTAACATTTTCCCGTATGGAATAGCCCCGATTATGTATTTGTATTAGTACTCTATTTGTAATATAATTGTGTTCAAAGGATGTTTTCGTTAATAAAGATTTATTATTATTTTTTTTTGTGCTGTGAAAGGGGAAAATCCATTTACGGACGTTTTGTCGGGCTCTTCCCAGATTTTGTCTGGGAAACTACCGACTAAAAAACCCTCCCACTTTACCGGCGTCGACTGCCAGGGTCATTTGCCGGTCTCTATATAATAATAAACTGATCTTATTGGACCCTGGTCTTTTGAGTTAGCAGTTAGCCGTATTATTATTATCTCCTATTCTCTCTCCAATTGCAATATTGGGATTAATCTAAGCAGACGGGCTAGTACCCAGTTTACTCAGACTGTTATTTTATTTTATTATTATTAATATTATTATATAACCATAGAAATTAAAATAAACTCAATTTTGAATTCTCTTGAAAATGGGCTAATAACCCGAAACTAGTCGCGAAATTAAATATATTCAATTTAATCTGTGTTTTATTTATATTATGAGTAGACCTTTAGTAATCCATTGATATTTATTATTTAAGTAAAAAGTGCTTTAATTAATTCAAGAAAAACATTTTGATCCAGGAAAACGTCGGAGAATTCAGGAAAGTTTTACATTTCAATTTTATTGTACTTATAAAAGTACAGCCGACAGATATAAATTAAATAATTAATAAATTATTTCCTCTTTAGCTACTGTAACATTTTGACTTATGTTGCACAACTACTTTAAACAAGAGTTCAATAATGGACATTTGCTGTTTCAAATCAATAAGATATTGTATAATCCAACAATTCTTGAATAGAAAATATTTTATGCAAGAAACAAAACAAAAAATACGTAATATAAGGCTATCTGCAGACACGTGTTTCGGGATTCCATGCCTCATTAGTATAGCAGTGGATTATATAAAGTTGTTAAATTAAATCAATACCTATTTTTTGATAATTAATAATTATTATATATTGTTTTTTTTCTTCTATGTTGTAATTGGTTTTCTTTTAATTTATAAGTTGGTATTTTGTATGCTCAATATATGTAAACATATTTTGAATGTAGAAATGGCGAATCCGTAAATAAATGAAGAAAAAAAAACATACCGTTACACTGCGATTTAATTTATTTAAATAACTGTGACCAAGTGAATAAATTCTTTTTTCCATTACAACAGATATTTTAATAACTTGTTGTTACATTTCCTGTCAATCTTTGTTTATAATAATACACGCGCAACGATAAAAGCCTACAGTTAGTTAATTGATCTTTTTATGCGTAAATATTTATATATATATTATATACAACACTATTTTTTATGTTATATACAGAAAGCATTTTAGTTTAAAGTTTATCGTCGCACCCCGAAACTCGCGGGTTAATTGTTAATGCGACAGAGTCGTTCCGCGAGATATTGTTCTGATAACAAGTGCGGCTGCGGGGATAATAATGAAGAAGGCTGCGAATGTAATAATAAAGAGAAACTTCGCTGAATCGTGAAACACAGGTGCAGTTCGCTTTGCTAATGTTAATGCGGTCCTTGTTAAAATTTAATCGCTGCACTGATTGCGCTCGGGGCGGCGTTTCCTTTATTGCTCCCGGGATCGCGTGGCGATCATTAAAAATCTCTCAGGATTGCATTTCCTAATAGAATTATGCGCCCTTTGTTGTATTTTTTATTACATTTTTTTGGAATTGTTCGAATCTGGACAAAAAATTATACGAATTAGTGATGAGTTTTTTAACTCTTGATTTAATTTATTTCCTTAATACTTGGTGAAACAATTATGTAAAAATTATACACGTGGTTTGTTTCACAGTGAGTTTCTTATCATAAATCGAGATTTTTTTTGTTATTTGAGTATTTCTAAATGTATTTATTTATTTTTTATTAAACGGATCATCCATTTTTAAAACAGCAACGAAAACTAAAACTTTTATTGCATCTATAATAATAATAGAATAAAATTAAATTACACTAACATTAAAAAAAAAGTCTGAAGACGTATGATCGACAGCCATTTCGCAATATTTATTTATTTATTTAACGGAATATACCATTTTTACAAATATAAGACATACATGTAAAATGCAATAAATTTATATGTATTAGGGCCGTTTTACACACACAAGAATTCTCGCAGAAAGTTGTGCGAGAATTATATATAAAAGTTTTGCTATAATTATATATATAAAAATATTTTTCCTGTTTTACACAGCAAATAATTTTTGTGAAAATAAGCAGAGCAGATTGTTTTTACAGTCGTCCAATACAAGCAGTCGCGCCATTATGTAGTATGAATGGCTTCTCGCGAGAATTCTCGCAAGAAATATATTATAAAAATCGCTGTAATGCACATGCGCAAACTTATAATATTTTTCTATATATAATTATATTATGAATTTATGCGAGAATTCTTGTGTGTGTAAAACGGCCCTTACTAACTAATTTTAAATACAATAGTAAACAGCTAATATTAATAAAGAATAATAATGTTTATTATTAGATAGAGAACAGTGTTTGTAATAGAGGAAGTAACATTAATAAATTCCTTATAATTACAACCTGTTATTCATCATAAGATATTTTTTTGTATATATAAATATCGAATTAAATAAAAATGATTTGAAAACAATTAATAAATTATTTCCACATTTAGCCCTGTGACTTTTGGCTTACGTTACGTAAGTACGTTAAACAAATGCATATTAAAACAACTAATATAAATATCGATGTAATATTATTGTACATTCGTTGATAATGGTTCAAGATTGAAACTAGTTAGAAAATAATATTCCCGATTGCTAACTTTGTTATTAGTTGTTGAGCTAGAGAGTCGGTTAAATTAGCAAAGCTACTACTTTGCTAATTTAACCAACTTACCTTACCTTAACTTTAAATTTTTGGGGATTACAGCGGTGGAATCAGAAAAAAATAAAAGAGCATCGCGGTTTGAAGAAATTAACAAAACAAACATTTTTTTTAAATATGTAATCCCTGGAAAATTTACTACTACTGTGCTAATTTAACCGACTCTCTAGCTCAACTAATAACAAAACTAGCAATGGCGCGCACTTAATTTAGAACAACATCTATAGTAAGTGACTAAATCCGAATGTGTTACTATTGAGACCTCTCAAATTTAATTATAAAATATTTCATCAAGTGTTAAGTGCAATAGTAATTGTTAAGGCTCCCACTTAGTTGTACATCGTTTATTATAAATAAATTCAATTTATTTATTTACGGTAAATCACCTTTATACAGAATAATAACAATATTCAAAATTTTTAGATAAATAGCATTACTGTAAATCACATATAAAGAGAATAATGAATGAAAATGATTTAAAAATAATTAATTAATTATTTCCCCGAGTGGATAGGCAATTGAACGGGGAATCCAAAAAGGTAATAATATATAGGGTGTTTCATTTAAAATAAGAATGGCAAGTGATAGAAAGTGAAAATATTTTCCATGAGGCGATCGCATTCAACCATGCAATGTAGAAGGTTTTATTATTATTTTTTTCCTCTGTCCCGTAAATTTTTAATGGCTGTTATTCGTGGGCTTTATTTAATAAATTCATTATATATATATATATATATATATATATATATACAGAGAGATTTTTTTATAAGTATATATTAGGGGAAGTGTATACCTGCAAAAAACGCGAGCCAACCGTATTAAATAATTAATGTATGTATGTTAAGTTGACTATTTGGCATATATGTATTCAGTGTTATAGGCAACTAAACACACATACATTAATGCATTTGACTCGCGTATTTTGCAGGTATATATAGGGGAAATGTATGCTGATAAAAAAACCTCTCTGTATATATAAATAATCGAAAAATCAACTTTATCCATTACTAATACAAATGTCTTGAAACAATATATCGATACAAGTGTGTACATTTAGAAAAAATATATATATAAAAAATATGTTAGTCTGTCTGGGCTCTTTGCCAATAGTCGTTTTTTAGTATACCTTTCTTTGTATAACTTTCAAGAGTTAAAAATAAATAATGTTATTACCTTTACATTCCATAATTATTCCGCATACATGAAAGTGATTCATATTCGAATTTCGAACTGTTAACATCATTCGAATCAAATCACTGGCAGTAATTACATATTTAATTATATCTCTTTGATACGAATTTCAAATTAATGCTTATGAATCTAGGATGTGCTTTGCTAGCGATTTCTGATTATGATTTATAATTACGTATCGTATTTATTCAAAATCAGTCGCTGTTAGGGCTCATATTATTTAAGTCTACTAACTTCTGTTTTCCAATATCAAAATAGATGTTTATGAATAAAATTAAATTTACTTTGAAAATATCCGAAGGTCGAAACTAGCCAGAAATGAATAAATACTGCGAAACAAAACTCATTGAATTTACTTTTACAAAAATGTTTCACCACAGGTTTACTTAGAAATTCATGAAAAGTAAATTTTGAATTGAATTTCATTTAGAATGATAATCACGAAAGGTAGTTACGCCTCTGTATTAAGGGTGTGTTTTAGTAAAAAAAATATAGCTATAAAATTATTGGCAAATACTAATTCGTGTTACATTGACGTCGTAATCGTAAGATATGTATAATGTTAATCATTGTTGAAAATCAAAATAACAATGAAAATAGGCGATACTTATATCATTTTTAATCTACATTTTTGTTAATAAAAATGAGTGCAATGAAAATTTCAAGCATTTCACTAAATTTTATATTCAAATAGCTTCAAAGTCATTATTTTATTACATCTTACAAGTTTATTTTTTAATAAGAATTAGTGAATTGAAATATTACGTCATTTTTTTAAATTCAGACTGTGATTCTTCTTGTTTAGTGGAAGGTGTGTACAAACGCTCAAGGCCCCTTGTACTTCCTCCCTTTGGGATAACTAAATACCAGTCTTCAGCACTTCCAGCCCACCTCGTCGAGGTCGGTAGATCCCTAATATCTGACCATTCTTCACCCAGTATGGATCTCTTGCTGGACGTGAGAGCTGGACAATATCAAAGATATTTCTTTTATTCTTTCTTTCGTATGTGTTTACTTCACAATTTTCTTGATTGTGATATATTTTGTAGCAGTTTGAAAGAGTTCAAATCGTTGCTGGTACCTGTTTGATCGAATCTTCTGTACTTTGTATTGAATTTGTTATTCTTGTTTTGATTTCCATTTTTGTATGTATATATTCACTCTTTTTGATCCTATATTTAGTTTTAATTATTTTTTATATCTGTTATTTTTAATGTTTCATATTGAATTATTATTAATTACTCTGTAATTGGAATATTTTGTCTGTTGGGTAATAAAGTTTATTATTATTTAGTCCTCCAAGTAGCACCCTTTACAGTCTAGCGATTCTGTAATCTCCAGATAAGAAAACTCTACAATGGACTTGCCGAAATTATAGAGAGATCACAATAACGAGGATACCCAGCAAAATACTGACAAGGATTGTGGAAAATGGGTTGTGAGATTATTTAGAAAATACAGTAGACGACATCCAATCTTGATTTAAAAGAGGAAAAAATGTACATGTTTTGATATTTATAAAAAGACAAATAAGCGAGACAGTAATAAAAAAGAACAAAGAAATACACGTATGTTTTGTAGACTTGGAATTTGACATGATAAAAGAGATAATATATGAATGGTACTGGAAGAGAGAGGAACAAAAAAGTCAATGATAAATCTATTACAATACATGTATCGAGATAACAAAAACATAGTAACAGCTAACAATGAAGAGTCAAAACCATTTGTATCCAAACAAGGACGCGTGTTGAGCCCTTTGCGTACTTAACAAGGTAATGAAAGAAGCAAAAAAACATAAAAACACTAAAAATTCGATATTGGAAAAAGAAAATAATAGAACTAGCATAGCTACTATTCGCAGACGACTTGGCAATATTTATAGAAACTCTCTTTCTCTTTTAAAATCATAACTCTTTGCTCAGTACCTTACGAATACAATATATTTTTTTATGACGATTTTCACACTGTCAATATTAGTGTTAACGGAGGGAAGACACTCCTTTAAACGATTCTAGCTCAGGTGGTACGGAAAGAGCATCTAACCCAAAACAACACATCCAAATGCTGTGAGTCTGCAGTGTCCTGTCAGGGAAGCGATAATTCGTTAAAAACAGATTAATTAATGCAGTGATACATTTTTATAATCTCCATAGTTATTGACTTAATAAACATTAACAAAACCACCAAACGCTGATGCTAAATTAATTAATTCAATCAACTTTAATACTACACAAAAGGTAAACATAAAGACAAATTAATGATCGCAATACCCCTCCATTTACGTCACAGCATCCCAAACTTCTCTGCAAGAAGACCGTTTGCAAAAAAAACTTGATTAATCTCCCTCCTTTATATGATTTTCCAGCGGTAATTTTGTTACAAAATCGCCGTTAACAATATAGCGATTATGTCAACTTTGTAAGTCCCGGCGTGAGGCAGGCGGCATTGTCCCAGAGTTTCCAGCAGGTTTTGGGTAGTTAACTTCGCGCCCATACAACGCTTAAAGTTTACATATATTCCGCACAAGTTGCGGTAATTTTTCCTCTGTGTGTATCTTTATTGCCCAGATACATGCGCCACTATTTCCCCTGCCACTTTATGGTATCGTAAATTCGTTACAGTTATCATATACGCTGGAAATGCGATGATTTTTATGCTGATGGTTGGTTTTTGTGCGCAATTTCGCTTAAATAACATTCATGTTATGTTTTTAGTTATTAAATTTAAAATATATATATATTTATAAAGAAAAAATTATAAATAAATAATAAATTAAATAAAAATGTCACAGTGGTAAATCTAGAAATAATTTATTAATTATTTTCAAATTATTTTTATTTAATTTATTTAAAAAACCGTGACGAGGGAAAGATCCCAGGTCGATAGCCCAGACAGACTAAAACAATATATAAGATTCGAAATAGAGGAAAATAAATAGTACGACCTTTGAGTCAATGGGAATCTTCATGTTTGATAAAAATATGATGATGTTGCTAAATTTGCAGGCACAATTATAAAAAATGGTGATGTTTCCATAATAGTACTTTCCCAGATGCATTCAAAAAATAAATTATTGCTCGTGTCTTTCAAAACGCACGAGTTTTTGCACTTGGAATTATCGTTGTACCCTTTTCATTCCCAATTCCAAAACGCCACAGAAAAGTCTTCTTGTTTTTCCCAGGCAAAATGACTATTTTGTATGAAGTATGTAAGTTTTGTCAAAAAATACGTCTTTGCTTCCATTATTATATAATGAATATATTAATAAAAAATAAATGTTTAATTAATTATTTTCATAAATCCATATAAATTAATAATGAAAATGTATGTCAAAATGTTACAGGGCTAAATGTGGAAATAATTTATTAATTATTTTTATTTAATTTATTAAAAAAAAACTGTGACGAGGGCAGAAAGACTCCAGGTCGATAGCCCGGACTAACACAATATTTATTCTTCTTAAGTAAATGTTGGTTTTCTCTATGATTTAAGAAAATTTAAGAAAAAATGTTTAATTATTATTTTCATAAATCCATATAAGTTGATAATAAAAATGTATGTCAAAATGTCACAGAGCTAAATGTCGAAATAATTTATAATTTTCAAATCATTTTTATTTAATTTAATAAAAATGTACCTTTATAAACAGAACCCATCCAACAAAAAAATCTAATCGTTATCATATTCATATTTTCTACTCCCTTTTAAAATTCAACCTTTTCCTCTTTTTTTTTTTTTTCAAACAGCCGGTAAATCACGCGTTTCCAGTTCTGCTCGTGTCTGTCCCCAGACGGACGAAAAACGTGCCCTGTCCTGAAAATTCGCTTTTGATAAACGCGCGGCGACTATAGTCGAACATTAATTCTTCGCTCCTCTTTTTTTTATCTCGGGGCCCTCTCGAGTGAATGTGCACGTTATGAGAGAATAAGAGGGCCGGGAAAAATAAGAAGTAATCCAATTTATCTTTCGGAATGAAAAAGTTTTCATGAAAGTCTAGGACGTGTTAATGTCGGACCCTTACAAAACTTGAATATTTTTCACAGGCGCTTGCACAAATATGGCGATTTGTAACGTGTGTTTTGTTGCAGGTTTGTTGGAGTTTTGCGGTGTTTTTTGTTTGTTTGTCGAAATAATGTGGCAGTTTTGAGTAAGTACTACGAACAATATTTTTCATCAGAATCATATCTATAAGAAACAATAATATTTTATAAATTGGTGAAATTTTAATGCATTTACACAATCATTATAAAAGCAAATTCCAAGACGAAGATCAGACATAGAAGTGTCGAGAACTGGAAATTAAAACAAAATTAATGTAATTGGACACTTTTAAAAATAACAATTAATAGAAAAAGGATTTATTCACTTAGTCACAGCTATTAAAATAAATTAAATAAAAAGAATTTGAAATTAATTTCAATTTCAATTTACTTTATTAACGGAATCTCCATTTCCAAATTACAATTATAATTACATATTAAAAATTTTATAAGAACAGTGTGACGCTCTAAAAAGATTACAAAACATATGTATAAAAAAAGGCAAATTACCAATCACAAATTACGACAAAATACAAAATAATAAAATAATTAATTAATTAATTTGAGAATCTCAGAGGTGACAGTGCGTTTTGAATTTTTAATTAATTTAATTAACAACTTTGCAATTATGTAAGGCATAGTTGTACTGGCGAGGAATCAAATCCCGAAACACGTGTCTGCAGATAGCCTTATATTACGTAACTTGTATCTTATTTTTAAATTATTTAATTTTTATTTTTTTGCATTAAATATTTTCCTTTCAAAAATTATTGCATTATACAATTGTTATTCTTATGCAACAGCAAATGTCTATTATTAGACATTTGTTAAAGTACTTATGTAACATAAGTCATTATGTCACAGTAGCAAAAGAGAAAATAATTTATTAATTAATTATTTTCAAATTCTTTTTATTTTATTTATAATAAATTAAATAATAGTAATTAATTGCAGTGGCTGTTAATTGTTGAAGGTTCATCATTCATTTTAAAAACAGTTGTTTTATTCAATTTTTAAAATGAATGATGAACTTTCAACAATAAACAGCCACTTAAATTAATTATTTTTATGATGATTGTGTAAATGCATTACAATTTCTTCCATTTATCACTTTCAAAAATAATATATTGAAACGCTACGCGTGTTTCGCCACACTGTAGCTTCTTCGGATGAAAAAAAAAAAGATAATTATTATTTCTTCGCCTGAAGAAGCCAAATCTGGCGAAACCACTGTAGCTTTTCAATATATTATTATTGAAAGTCAAAAGTTGTTTTATTCAATTTTAAAGTGAATGATAAACTTTCAACAATTAACAGCTACTACAATTAATTAATTCAATATATTATTGATCTGCATTTTATATACAACTTTTTTATGAATTGTAGAAATTTCACATTGAGGTATAATTTAAATTTAATTAAATATAAAGTGGAAAAGAACATCTCTCATTGGATTTGAATCCACGCCCTACTCCCCCCCACACCATTAATTGAATAAAATTGAATAAAACAACTTTTGACTTTCAATAATAATATATTGAAAAGCTACAGTTGTTTCGCCAGATTTGGCTTCTTCAGGCGAAGAAATAATAATTATCTTTTTTTTCACCCGAAGAAGCTACAGCGTGGCGAAATACGTGTAGCGTTTCAATATATTATTTATTTATATTTAATTAAATTTAAATTATACCTCAATGTTATATATAGAAAAATTCTACATAGATATAAATATGACTTAAAAAGGAATAACAAATATTTTTATTCTTATATTACGTTAATTTAACATGAAGTAATTTAATTTGTGTATATTTATTATTTGTTATGATTAATGTAAATGCATATCATTTTGTAGAAAGGAGATTTTTCGTAAAATAAATTAAGTATACACAATGAAATAAAAACGTTTGTCCCGGGCTATCTTTCTGTTTCAATTCATTAAAGTATGCAAAATGTCATCGCGATAAAAATTCCATTTCATCTTTAATCTGTCAGAGAAATTACGAAAAACTCCCCGTCCATCGCGCCATATCTTTCCGCACTCGCAGGCAAGCAACTAATATCGTTAAAAGAGCACACTAGGGCACTGAAGTTAAAAGATGAAACTGGAAAGGGAGCTCCTAAAAACACACACACATAGCTTTAAGGTTGACGTTCGTACTCCAAGGAGTAAATCCGCCTCCTGAATACGAAACACCGCTGGACCCTCGTAAATACACAAGTTTAAGGGAAGTCCCACCACAATTGTCTCAGATTATGGCCGATTGTTGGGACGGATGGAGAAAAAAAATAAATAAAATGGGGGAATAAATAGAGGGGGGTAGCTTCCAGGAATTGGATCAAGATTGATTGTGCTCGACTTTTTATCTGAAAATAAATAAATAAAAATAAGAAACTAAATAAATTTACCAAATGTTTATTGCTGTATTATTTTACGAATGCTTATTATATAATTTTAACGTTTACAAAGATAAATAAATAAATAACAATATTTATTGTATAACCACGAACCACACGAAACAATGTATGTATTTTTTATAGTGAATGATATAATTTTATTGAGTATTGCCAGTCATTTTTCATTGTTTAATTATATAACTTTATAAATTAAAAATAAATAAAAATTATTTGAAAATAATTAATAAATTATTTCTACATTTAGCTCTATGACATTACTTTACATAAGAACTTTAAACACCTGTATATTAAAACAACTACTTTTCTGGCAAATATCCGATAATTATTTTCAAACCATTTTTATTTATTTATTTTATTTATTCCTTTGCCTATCTACCTTTCGGTCCATTTTTATTTAATATATTTAAATAGCTGTAACCAAGTGAATAAATTTTCTATTTGTATAATTCTATATATATATTGTGAATATAAATAGCCACGCGTTTATAAATGGAGGTTGCGTATCTTTATAACTTTTCAATCAACGGTTTAAATTAGTAAAAGGTTTGTTTTATATTTTTTTTTTTGCCTTTTATTGATTGAAGTTTATACTCAAATTAACATGAGTAATTTAGAATACTATTTACGATTTAAAATATGCTTCACATTAACTTATTTTCTTATGATGAAAAAAAGTTTTCTGTTACACATATAAGATATTATATGATTTGTTAATTAATTGAATAAGTTTAGCGTGGTAATTCCATAAAGTCGAGGTTGACAAAAGTGAGACTTTATTTACAAAAATACACGTTTAGGTACCGTGGTGTCAAGTCAACATTTACAATCGATCTGATGATTTTATTGGTCTCGGGCTACGACTCACCCCTGGACTCAAACTAGTGCGAGGGCGAAGTAGTGCGCGCAAGCGCTAACAGAATATTTAAAAAGAGTTCGGAATTGGGAACAGTATGTAATAGATTGAATAATGTAATCATTGACGATACCATATGAAATCAGGCGAAAGATGGAGCTGGCGCCATCTTTCATTTATTAAGATTGAATAATGTTGAATGATTTATAAAGTGTTAGACATTCTTAAAAATCATTAAATGAAATGCAACGACAATAAAAATTTAATGTTCACGTGTGTCCTGTTGACCATCACGCCAACAAAAATTCGACGTTTACAACCCCTTGTTTTACAACCCACCCTTCCACAGCACGTGTCGCTATTAAACCCATAAGAACTTTAACTCCGGCGATCCACGCAGAATCACGAAGCCCAACCCTGTATATATACGCTATATACACACACAAGGGTCGTGTTTTACGACGCGGCACAAATTACCTGATCAAGTGTAAGGGCGGCGATAGCTCACGGATACACCACTTCCAAACCACCGCCACCCCCGGCCGAAGATGCCGAGAGATGTGTTTTTTTACAAATTGATAATGCGGACAGGGGCAATTTCAAGAGGGTCCCCGCTTTAATACCACGGGGGATGCTTTAATGTCAACCGTGGTTCAGATCGGATCGATTTCCACCGGAGTTATTTATCGCTACGGTATTTGACCGAATTACACATTTAGATGCGAATCTCCTGCACGAATGAAGCAATTTGCCCCCGCGGTCCGCGGGAAGAGATTAATGTCGTCAAAATTGAAAAATACTCGCGCGCTGCAAATGAATTTATTATCTCCGAGCGCCGGGTGCATCGGTATTAAAACGCGGCCCAAATACTAAATCGGACCATGAAATACTATACTTCTCGCTTGCTCTATTTATCTTTCCGATTTAATAATAAGGGCGTTTTCGATTGTTTTGGGTAAGTTTCTCTAATTGGACTATAAATCAATGTTTTATTATATTAAACCCAGGATTCAGGCGACATACGAGCGTGCAATAATTTATTTTGAACAAAATGAGGATATCGAAGAATATTCAATTTCCCGATACTGAAATTACAACGAAATTAATTTCAGTTCATACGCAATTATGATTGGATATTTACTCAATCAAATGTAAATTCATATGAAGTATGCTTTGAATATATATCGAATAGACATACACAACAATTATTCAGTATATTAATTTAAATACAGTTATTTTCCATACTCCTGTTTTTTTTTTATTATTATTAAAGTTAAAAATATTTCAAAAACTATATTTTATATTAACATTAATTAATATTAATTAATTTTTTAAATTAGAAAAGGAATCACTTGGTTTGTTTAACTAATTTTATTTATATATTCCGACTAGTTTCAACTAACAGTTATTATCAACGATAAATGAGAACCAAACTAAAGATATTAAATTCTACTTATGATGGAAACAATAATATACTTAGTTTTACTAAAAAACAGGAAATGAGAGAGAGATAATAAAAACATATTGTTACGAAATCGGGTTTAATCATACTCGGAAATAAGTAAAACAATGTATATTTATATATTTAGTGTATACTTAACACATTTATTAACATCACACTGTCACTATTTATTTATAACTAGATGTTAACTCTCAAATGTTAATTCAGCTTAACCTCGAATCATTAGCGGACAGGAGAAGGTTTCCTGATTTGTCTTTTTTACACCGACTGATTAATGGCGGCAAAAAATGAGTTAACTTAGTCTTGCTAAATATTCAAGCATCGAGAGGATTCGAGTCCAGACATAAACCGCTATTTCGTTTGGTCTTCCATTCAATTATATTATATATATATATATATATATATATATATCAACATATTATATTTGTTACGCAAATATAATATGTTGATATTAACTTTGTTATATTTTCGCCAACAATGCCTTATTTTTAACAGTGCTTAAGGGTGCGGTTTAGACGAAAGAGATAGCTATATAAATATTGGCAATCACTAATTCGAGTTAGATTGTTATTGTGATCAATGAACAATATTGTATTAAAATAAGCAGAAATTTCATCAGATGAATTAAAAATTATTTTAATGTTTAATTTGTGTAAAAAAACAATTATGCTAAAACAATGAAATTTGATCAAATTTATAGCAAATTTTAAATTTATTTTTTGCTAATAAAAACTTGTGCAATGAAAATTTCAAGGATTTCACTGAATTTTGCATTCAAACAACTGAATAGTCATTACCTATTAATTTCATAATATCTTACAATTTTCTTTTCTAACTTGAACTAGTAAATTGACGTAATATGCGAAAAATAACTATTTATTTAGACTGATACCTTATACTTGGTAGATAAAAAATGTAAATACATATTCATATTATTAAATCTAAAAGAATGGCTCTTTTCTTAAACGATTATTTCAATTTTACTATATACCTATCTCTTTCTACTAAACCGCAACCTTAAAACGTAAATCGCTGTCTAATTTATCAATTATTTAATTTTATCTAATTTTATAAGTAAATCTGTTCTTTGGAATTTGTCTGAATTTATTGTAACATAGTAATGTGCATATTTTCATTATTAATTAGATATAAGCTGCAACATTTATGTAAACATTTGCTAAAAGGAGGATACCGTAAATAAATGGAAATTATTATTATTAGTAATATTGTATTTTCTGTTTCAAATAAATAAATTAATTATTATTATTTTGGTAGTATAAATACAAAATAATAATTATTTATTAAAATTAGTGATGGGCAAAGTCGATCTTTTATTACTGCTATATTAAGTATATTATAATTTTATGAATGGTACTTATTATAAAAATATCAAGAATAACTTATCATTTATTAAGAAACATGAATTTGAAGTCACTTTTTTTGTTTTAAATACTTAAAATGAGACAGTTAGTAATACTCGTTTACTAATATTATTCGATTTTGCCCATCACTAATTAAAATGTATTTACATTTGAATGAATAATTAATATTTTGTAATTTTATTAATTAAATCCTAATACCATTTACAGACATTTAGTAATACTCGATTACTAATATTATTCGATGTTGCCCATCACTAATTAAAATGTATTTACATTTGAATGAATAACTTTAAATAATAATACCATTGAGTAAATAATATATACAGAGAGGCATGGATTTTGGCGTCACGCTTTCGGTGTATTTTTCGATACCCGAAAGCTGCTGCCACGGAGATATTGCGGAGACTCTACGAACCGCTTGCATGTACTTATTGAATTTTATTACCTATCACGAGCGCTGCTCTGTACTCACAAGGACGTATAATATAAACATTTTTCCTATACTTTTTTTGCCAGAAATATCTCTTTCAAATAAGATGTATATTGCAGTTTGTAGACAAAACAAAATATAAAAAAAGGATTTAATCACTTGGTCACAGTTATTTAAATATATTAAATAAAAATAATTATTAAAGTTAAAAAAAATTGAAATAATTAATTAATAAATTATGTTCAATTTTTTTTAACTTTACTAATCAGTTTTATCATAATTTTATAATTATTAAATTTAAAAAATTTAAAATAATTAATTAATAAATTATGTTTAATTTTTTTTAACTTTACTAATCATTTTTATCATAATTTTATAATTATTAAATTTAAAAAATTGATAATAATTAATTAATAAATTATGTTCAATTTTTTTTAACTTTACTAATCATTTTTATCATCATTTTTTAATTATTAAATTTAAAAAATTGATAATAATTAATTAATAAATTATGTTCAATTTTTTTTAACTTTACTAATCATTTTTATCATCATTTTATAATTATTAAATTAAAAAAATGAAAATAATTAATTAATAAATTATGTTCATTTTTTTAACTTTACTAATCATTTTTATCATCATTTTATAATTATTAAATTAAAAAAAATAATTAATTAATAAATTATGTTCATTTTTTTTCAACTTTACTAATCATTTTTATCATCATTTTATAATTATTAAATTTTTAAAAAAATGAAAATAATTAATTAATAAATTATGTTCAATTTTTTTTAACTTTACTAATCATTTTTATTCATTTACTAACTGAACGGATTTTATACAGTAACATTCATACTGAATAAAAATAGAGTAGTTTCTTTCTTTCATCAAGATTAAGCCTTTCTACCCTTTAAAACGTAAGGTTGAGAGAAGTTACAATAAATCAAATAATACATCTAACATGAACACATGTTTAAACTCAAACTACATATATAATCATTTTTTTGCGATATTTACAGTTACATTAACTTTGTAAAATATTACATTTTTTATTTACAAGATGGCTATCTACCAGCCAGTGGTCTTTCAACCGGCAGTCCTTGTCCTTTATCTCGTCTATTAGTTAGTCATTTATGTGTTCTGATATAAATTGGATTCATGAATGGTGGATTGAAGATATTTGAATTTTGGTGGGATATTGGGATTTCTGGTAATGCAGAGAAGGTTTTAAAGTTGCCAGATGAGGGATTTTGTGATAGATTTTTAGGATAGATGAATAATTCTTTGTGATACGGGGATAACGCCTTTTTTACATTTATTTATTTATTTATTTATTTTCGTAAAAGAATGTATTGGATTGGACTCTAACTATTTTGATTATTATTTAACACACCACATTCAAGATATCATCAGACATTAATAATTCATTCATTGTTAAAACCTTCTACCTTTTAAATAAAAAGCGGGTCAACTTGGAACGAGTTGAGGTTTAGTCAAATGTGGGCGAATTAAAATTCGTACATTCCTTTCCATATTTATTCTACACACCGCCGGTTAAATATTAAAATCAGCCAATATAAATTCCAGCGGAATGGAGGGATGGGGAAGGGGGCTGGCGGCGCTCTGTGTGCCGTGTTGAAACACTGGCGGCGAATTTTACATGCCGATATTTCAATTAATATAAATGGAAATTATTTTTGGACCTTAAATTATTATACGGCATTTCGATTGTTGTGTCGCGAATGTCGGGTGAATGATTTTCTGTTTTCAACCGCAACGCGGTTTATATATAAATAAAATAACATGTGATGTGAAATGCGTATAAAACAATACTCCAATTATTTTTTGTCAGAAATATTTCTTTTAAAGAAATTGCAGTTTGCAGATAAAAGAAAAATTTAATAATCATATTTATTTATAAATTAAATAAAAAATATTTGAAAATATTTAATAAATTATTTCCACATTTAGCTCTATGGCATTTTGATTTACGTTAGGTAAATACGTATGTAAGTCAACTTAAGTCAAAATGTCACAGAGTTAAATATAGAAATAGTTTATTGATTATTTTCAAATCATTTTCCTTTAATTTATTAAATAATTGTGATAAATATTTTTTCTATTTATATTTATTTATTTAACATACATATAAAATAAAATTAGAGTAAATAATCTAATTTTAAATATGAATAGATTATAATAAATGAAAGACAACGCAAGCGCCATCTTTGGCCTAATTAATGGCCATTTCGGTTTTTCGAACCTCATGATTAAACATGTTTTGCTGCAACTCACTAAAAATAACATTTTTTTTTTTTGTATTTTGCTCTGGTACAATATTACGTTTTTCTTTTTTAAAATTACTTATTATAATGTATGTTTGCTATATTCCATGATTTTTTCTTTTTTTTCATATTGATATATCAGTTATATAACCACAATACAAAATCCGTTCAGCCGCCTTCATCAAAGCATTGCACATGGAACACACTAGTCTTATGAGTTTTGAAAAACCGAAATGGCCATCACTAGTTATCCAAACGCTAGATGAATGGTGGCTGGACATTTTATTATATGAATAGATTATTAAAAATCTACTAATAAAGGCTGAAAGGCTTCCGGCCGATATCGAATCTTTCTTTCTTAATCTTATCCACTTTTACCCGCATTGGGTGTCGAGGTTATCGAATTCTTACAAGAACATTTATTTAAAGTTTAAATAAATAGTTAAAATTGTTAAAAAAATATTTGCTAAACCACACTTGTAAGAAATAAAGATGTAAATATATAAGTTAAATAAAAACACAGATAAAATTGAATAACTTTAAATTCTCGACTAGTTTCAAGAGAATTCAAAATTATCAGCACTCATTCCTTCTATTCAAACACTTACCTCGCTACGTTCCCTCTTCTTTTCTTTTCGTTACTGAAAATACAGAGACATTTCGCGTATTTGTATGTAGATATGAAAATAAAATCCCCGCTGTGTGCTTTCCATAGAATGTGCTCTTCTGGGCATTAACATAAAAATCAGAACCGCCAGAGAGAGCGGATAAATTACGTCTCGCCGGATCCCAGTCCCCTCTCCCGGGGGCTTATTTACGTCGAAAAAAAAAAGTAGAGGGGGCTGCACAGGCTTCGAAACCGGGAAATTCAATTTTCAATTAGGATAATTAGGTTGCTCGAATTTCCTCCGCGGCAGTGAATAAAAAAAGGAAGAAGAAGAAGGGCAACTAACGAACCACTATAATAACCGCAAGTGAATTGATTGAGATTATTGTAATAATTGAAAATATTTAAACGACATGATATGAATAATAGAAATAAAATAAGGTTGTTTTTTTCGGCGTTCACTATCAAGCATAGATTTTTTTGAGTTATCAAAATAGTTATATGACATTTATAGACTTAGAAAATGCTTTTTATAGGATTAAAAGAAACAGAGTTTGGGTCATTCTAAATCAAAGAAATGTATAAAATAAATATGAATAGATTATTAAAAATCAACCAATAAAAAAATTAGACACAGATTAGATTGAATAATAGTCTGAAATATTCACCCATTAGTCAGATATACTGGTACAAAATTTCATCTGTTTTCATTCATCCATTTGAGAGTTATGATTATTTTTTTTCGAAACGTCAATTTTTCCAAAAATATTTAAATATTTCAAAAATTATTAGGTTTAGGCATATGAATATATTATAAAAGTTAACTTTATTTTTGATGTAGAATCTGAAAAAAATATAAAATATGGGTCATTCCATTAGAAAAAATATAACTATGATACGCCATGC
This sequence comes from Philonthus spinipes, assembly GCA_963082785.1. NCBI lineage: Eukaryota > Metazoa > Arthropoda > Insecta > Coleoptera > Staphylinidae > Philonthus > Philonthus spinipes. The sequence continues at coordinate 11,921,372 of OY720310.1, forward strand.
TTTTATGGGACCCCCTGTATATTTGAAACTAATTTTAAAATATGGTCCTAATAGACCTACACACGCCTGCGAAAGCCGATTTTGAAAAAAAAAAAATAAACCATTTAGCCGTAAAGCTACTCGGCGCGCACGTTGAGACACCCTGTATATATATATATATATATATATATAAATCACATACCCAAATTGTTTTTTTTTTCAAACAGTACTTAAAACTATTAGCCACAAGTAAAAACAATTAATTAAAATAGTGCTTGCGGTATCATTTTTTACTTTAAAAATTATTCTTATATATAATTCCTTAGTTGATGAAAAAAAAAAAAATATGAAAAAATAAAATAACATGACTAGAAAATCGATAGTCGGAAGTTAATTAGGAAACATATTACGTACTGTATTATACATAATGTAAATTTCACAATAAATATGATTGTATAAAATAATATACATTCAACATTGTTTTTCTCTAAACTGTTTATAAGACTAATATTAGCAAGTTAAGGCAAATAAATTTAATTTTAAGTAAGCCTAAAGCAGTCATCGTTGACTTTGAAAATTGTTCTTAAATAAGGCTAATTCCATGGTTAAAAAGAAAACTATAAAAAATAATTAAATTACAGACTGAAATTGTTAAGAATTCTTAAGACTGCTAGTAATAAGCTAAAATAAAAAAAATATTGTTATAGAAAATTGTTCTTATAAATGGACATGAAAAAAATTATAAAAAATAACTAATATGCATACCCACAAGTTTCTTACTTTTAAGGCTGCGATTCCAACCTTTTTATAATCTTTACTCAGACCACATATTCTCTCTGCCACTACGTCACCTTTCTGTTTCCACCTGTCCATACTGTTTTACTCCCTCACACTCTTCTCCCACATGCTGGCCCTTTCCTTGCAGAACATAGATCGAAATAACCTTCACCCATTCGGATGGGGCTTCCATTTCTGATTTCTCTTGTAAACATTTCTTTTCATTTTTCTTGTCTCTTACCAGGAGCCGTAAAATAAGACATTACAAATCATACATCTCTATATTCCAATAATTACTGTTGTGAACCCAATTTGCTGAGCAATTTAAAGACCTGTGTGTCGAAAGGAAAACAATGGCAGGGAGTTTAGCCCGATTATATCAATTAATCATGGGGCATGCGGGATAATACCTAGCGGCAGGTATTAGGGGGGAGTGAATTAACACTGAACAAGCGGCAAGTCCAGACTTGCAGACTCTCCCGGTGGTAGCAACAGTTGGTGTTTTGTATACTGTTACGGTTACGTCGGGACAAGGGAATAAATTCCCGACACCGTTGCACGGTCCCGTTTATAATTAACATCAATCACGGAAGTCCAATTAGCGCCTGTTTCGGGATACAGCCGCCTCAGGGGGGCTTAATAACTCAATACCCCGAGTTATTGTCCGGTACACACTGACGAGTAACGGATAATAGCGTTGGAATGCCACTACATTAGTAGTAATGTAATAACATTGATGCTATTATTCAAATGAAATGTGCGTGGTGATCCTATATATATATATGTGTGTGTGTATATATAGTGGTTTTACCCCTTGTACCTTTCCTTTTGGAGCTTTTTGGATCAAACTCCTTGAGGCTGATCAAACCCCTTTTCCTCTGTCTATATTCGTGTGCTTGTATCTTTCCAAGTTTTTCTATTCATTGTTTTTTTTTCTGCCAATTTCGTTCGCCAATGATCTTCAAGTCCTGTGTAACTTCTTGAAGCCATGTTATTTTTGGTCTCCCTTTTCTTCGTTTCCCTCCTGGCCTACATTCTAGGATTGAATATATGGTTGATCCCAACCCTGCTCTCTATATGTGTCCCAAACATTTTACTCTTTGCTCTTTATTTTGTCTCACAGTGGCTCTTCCTATTTCTATTTTCAGTTCTTGAGTATTTATTCTTATGTGTTCGGATCCGACAGCTTTATTGAACAATAGCATCAATGTTATCAACCCTACACCTTAAAAGGTAGAAAGGGTCACTGAATATATATATATATATATATATATATATATATACCAATGTTAATATATTACTACTAATGTAGTGGCATTCTAAAGCTGAAAACATAGGACTAGTTTATATAGATTATGGAAAATAAAAATTACATACGCAAAACGGATAAAATATTTTAATTATTATCAAAGAAACTTTGGTCTTTAATAATTAATATTTATCCTTTATATTTATGTAACATAATTCATAATGTCAAAGTAGCTAAAGGGAAAATATTCATTATTTTCTAATTATTTTTATTTCATTTATAAAAATTTAATTTATTATTATACAAGGTGTACATAAAATTAATGAAAAGCTTTAGGTAGCGTGACTCTTTGACTAATTTTTAGATAAAAATATTAACGAAAATAAGTCACACGGTCCTTCCTTAAGCCTCACGGGCCACTTAAAAGAACTATACATTTGGCAACGCTGGGTCAAACAAGTGTGCATTTATTCTGTTTATAACTGCTACATCATCCGCTGGAGGTGTTGCATACACCTTTTCCTTTACAAACGAGCGTGCGTCGTTGCCAGATCTATTTTCATTAAAAGAATGCTTCTGATGAAGTTATAAAATTTTAAAAATATCCGTATTATTAATCATTTATATCAATTTTTTTGCAAAATATTTAAAAAAACAATACTAATTTATAGTCACATATTTAAAATTCCGATGACCTCGTGAGCCTCAATGAAGAACCATACAACATTTTTTTATTTGGATTTTCTATTAAAAATTAATTAATGAATTGAGTTACCTGAAGGTTTTCACTCATTTTATGTACACCTTGTATATAATATATAATTATTTTTTTTATTAGGATTATAAAAGAAATTAGGATCAAGTCCTAATATTTCCCCTTTTGTTGACAATATTTAATTTGTTTGAAAAGCTTTATACAATATAATACATTTCCCAAAATGCTAAATGACAAATTAATCGAAACAAGTTGACAACCCCTTGACTCACCTCCAGAAATCTACTTATTCCTTCCAGTAATAAACGCTCGCATTTCTTTACAAAGTACAACCTTTGGCAAAAAATATGATACATCGCATCTTCTTTTTTTCCTCACTCCTCCCCCGTTTCGCTTTATCCACAAAGTGAAAAAGCAGCGGAGAAAACAAACATCTGCGGGACAGGACATCTCGCGTGGCCGAAATCCCACGGAATAAATACCCTTCCCCCTTCGCCGTAATCCACTACAAGGGAAAAAAAGAGGACCACTTAAGTGGGCGAAATTCGCCCCCGTTAAAATTTGCCGCATTCACCACGCTGAAACAAAATTCGGAAGGCGAATTGAAAATCCGCGCGGAAGGTTATTAATGAAGGGTTGGCGGCGGTGAATGGGGAAATGTTTTTCACATAATGGCATCAACTCGGATTTATGACGTGAAATGAATTTTATTATGGGGATGATTAAAGCTCCCACAATGCGTGTCTATGGGTATATATTACGGCATTCATCTCTATTTCAGTGCATTTGCTTTGTTCGCGCGAATCGAGTTTTAAGGGTGGAATGTCTGATGGTCGGGATTAAGCGTGATATAAAAAAAGGATTTAGATGAAATATATCATATATGAATAAGAACAAAAATGAAAATGCATTAGTCATAATTTTTTCAAAAAGTAATATTTTTAACAACATTTTTTCAATACTTTATAACTAGCACATAACGACATCTTCTGTCTAATTTAGAAGATGAGGTTATTGTCATCTGGAATAGCATTCATTTATTGTAGAATAATCAACAAAGTGCTTCAAAGCTTCCACAAGGATTATTCATAGGATTAAATAAACAATATGAGAATAAAAAAAGGTCTTCATTTTCTTAAATAAATTCAATCCATTTATTTAAGGTTGCGGTTTAGTGGAAAGAGATAGCTATATAGTAAAATGGAAATAATCGTTTGAAAACAGGGCTATTCTTTTGGATTTCATAATATGAATGTGTATTTACATTTTTTATCTACCAAATATAAAGTATCAGTCTAAATAAAAAATAAATCGTTAATTTTCGTGTATTACGTCAATTTACTAGTTTAAGTTAGAAAAGAAAATTGTAAGATATAATGAAATTAATAGGTCATGTCTGCTAAGTTATTTGAATGCAGAATTTAGTGAAATCCTTTAAATTTTCATTGCACAAGTTTTTATTAGCAAAAATTTAATTTAAAATTTGCTATAAATTTGATCAATTTTCATTGTTTTTCATAATTATTTTTCACAAAAACTAAACATTAAAATAATTTTTAATTTATCTGATGAAATTCCTGCTTATTTTAAGATTATTTTAATGTATAATACAATATTGTTCATTGATCACAACAACAATCTAACTCAAATTAGTGATTGCCCATATTTGTATAGCTATCTTTTTCTTCTAAACCGCACCCTTAAGAAAATGAAGAACTGTTTTTTTATAATTTATTCCCATGAATAATCTTTACCAACGAGAAATTAGTATTAATAATCCAGCATTAAATTAGCGCCTCCACCAAAACCCTGGAGGGTGAAGAATATCCCCATTTTAATTTTTGAATATATAATTACCAATTCTCAGTGTTATAATTTAATGATGAGCTTATAAATAAAAAACAAAAAATATTTATCCCGCATTTTTTTTATATTTCATGGCTAATACACCAGCGAAAACCCCCTAAAGTTTCAAAATGCTGGGGGGGGGGGTGTAAGAACATCCCTATTTGAATTTTTGAAAATATAATAACATATTATCACTCTTATAATTTAATGTTGAGCTCATAAATAAAGAACAAAAAATATGTACCTCGCAATTTTTTTATATTTCTTGGCTAATACACCAGTGAACAATCCCCTAAAGTTTCAAAACGCTGGAGGGTGAAGAACATCCCTATTTTAATTTTTGAATATATAATTACCAATTCTCAGTATTACAATTTAATGCTGAGCTCATAAATAAAGAACAAAAAATATGTACCCCGCATTTTTTTATATTTCTTGGCTAATACACCAGTGAACAATCCCCTAAAGTTTCAAAACGCTAGAGGGTGAAGAACATCCCCATTTGAATTTTTGAAAATATAATAACATATTCTCAGTCTTATAATTTTATGCTGAGCTCATAAATAAAAAAACAAAAATATGTATTCCGCATTGTTTTCTTATATTTCATAGCTAATACACCAGTGAACAACCCCCTAAAGTTTCAAAATGCTGGAGGGTAAAGAACATCCCCATTTGAATTTTTGAAAATATAATAATATATTCTCAGTCTTATAATTTAATGCTGAGCTCATAAATAAAGAACAAAAAATATGTACCCCGCAATTTTTTATATTTCATGGCTAATACACCAGTGAAAAACCCCCTAAAGTTTAAAAACGCTGGAGGGTGAAGAACATTACCATTTTAATTTTAAAATATATATTTATTTAATTTTTGGAATATATAATTACGAATTCTCGGTGCTATAATTTAATGCTGAGCTCATAAATAATAATAAAAAAAATATGTACGCCGCAACTTTTTATATTTCTTGGCTAATACACCAGTGAACAACCTTCTAAATTTTCAAAACGCTAGAGAGTGAGGAACAACCCCATTTGAATTATTGAAAATATAATTACCAATTATAAGTGTTATAATGTAATACTGAGCTCATAAATAAAAAAAAATATGTACCCCCGAATTTTTTCTTATATTTCATAGCTAATACACCAGTGAACAACCCCCTAAAGTTTCAAAACGCTAAAGAGTGAGGAACAACCCCATTTGAATTTTTGAAAATATAATTACCAATTATCAGTGTTATAATGTAATGCTGAGCTCATAAATAAAAAAAAACAAAAAATAGGTACCCCGCAATTTTTTCTTATATTTCATAGCTAATACACCAGTGAACAACCCCCTAAAGTGTCAAAACGCTGGAGGGTGAAGAACATCCCTATTTTATTTTTTGAAAATATAATTACCAATTCTCATTGTTATCATTTAATGCTGAAGTCATAAATAAAAAATAAAAAATATGTACCCGGAAATTTTTGTATATTTTTTTGCTACTATATGAATGAACAATCTATTAAAATTTCAGAATGATCGGCGGTGAGGACAATACCATTTTATTAATAGTAAATGTTGCAAGTTTTCGAGATTATTTTCGATATATTGAAAAAAATTGAACCTAAATTTTTATTTCGATTAATGTTATCTATTTTAATTAATATTCCCTTAAAGTATTATCGAGCTTCTTTGTAATAAACTCAATATTTTATGAAATAATGACTCTAGCCTTTTTGGTGGAGGCGCAAATTTAATGTTGGGTTTTTAATAGAAACTTCTCGTCGATATAATCTTTGCGGAAGCTTTGAAGCACTACGTCGAACACACATATAAAAAAATAGACACATATTAGATTGGACTTGTAAATTCACTTCACTCCGTGTAGTTTTACTTATTTTTATTTTAACTTTAACTAAAAAAACACATCTACACATAACAGACGTTTTTTTAGGAAGGTTTCATTTAATAAACTGAGAAGCTTTAAAAATACCCATTTAAAATTTAAAGATACCAATATTCCGTACTAGAAATGTTAAGTTTAACGTACACGATATTTAATATCATCAAAGTCTAAACAGCTTTTGTAATAGATAAATATTCATAGAATGTGAAATTAATTAATAACTTCAATTTTGTTCTTATTAATCATTTGATGAAACATGTTTACAATATTGATAATTGAATAAAAGATACTTGGTTTGTTTCACATCCTTGAGAATGACGATAAATCGAAACTAGTTGGAGCAAATAAAAATAGTAGTGAAACAAATCAAGTGTATTTTATTCAATTATCAATAATTAATAACGTACACGTTAAATTCAACATTTCCCCAACGGATTATTTTCAAGAGACAATAAAAAAACAGCAATAATTTAAAAGCACAAGCATGTTTTATTTATTTTATATGCAAGGCAATAATAACCCCATTAATAACTGTGAATAACTGAATAAATATTGCGATATTCTTTAGGGATTATTGGTAAAATGGAGCAATGCTTATTATAAATTTTAATCAACGGAAATCCGCTAATTAATGAGCCGCCGTTTATTATATTCGCGGGGGCGACCACTGTAATAGCATTTTTATGTAAACATTTTTTTCGGGAGTCTGGGATAATAAAGGATTTACCCCAGAGGCACGGCCCTTTGCCCTATAAATCAACGTAATGCCCTAGCGACGATAACTTTTGAATATGAAAAATAATGGTAATTTAGATATACTGTACATATTGCTATCGATCCTTCGCCACAATACAACTGAGATAATCGTAAATATGAGGAATTTATAATATTTTAAATAAAATATTTTCACCTATAGATGCAAGACCTTACACATCTTTGGTAACTCATAGTAAATTATTAAAGCTTGACTAGAAAGTGATATATCCCTCATATAGTCGTGACTTGGCGCTAATGACTATTTTGGTGTTTGCAATTGTTGAGGGAACAACTGGTGTAACAGGGAGAATTACACCAAAAAGACGGAAGCCTTGTTGCTGGGGAATAAAACACCAAAGAGAAACTTCATTTGGCTAGACCGGCAGAATAATATTAATCTGAAAAACAACATTACCTACCTAGGCATAGCCATTGATATAAAACTAACATTTCACAAACATTTAAAGAGGAGAGGAAGCTTGGCTACGAAAAGATTGAGATCGTTACACCATTTGCCGTCAGAGATAGGGCAAGAAATGGCAAACCATCCTGAAGATGATCCTCGAGCCCACCGCAGAATACGGCCAGGAAGTGGCTATTAGAGGCATTATTAACACCAGAAGAAGAATGTGCACTACAGAGAATATTATCAAGCAAAACAATGGGATTCCCTTATTTCATACCAAACTCTGTGATATGGAAAGAACTAAAGATAAAAAATCCCGTGGAAAATGTTGAAAGAACAATAGTCCGGGAATATAAAAATGACCCCTCGTACCTTACCTGATATAACCATATCCAAATATCTCAATTTACTAATAAACCATCCTGACCAAAAAGTGACCGAAGCAGGAGCCCTTATTTTAGTAATGGTACTCTCAAACCGCCTTTAAGGCAACAGGCATGAGTCGCCATGTGAAATATCAAAGGCGACAAATCAGAAGATAGTTGGACGTAACGTGACCACTGATTCCAACTAAGCAGAGAAAAAAAATTAAACGCAGAGTTATGTACTTACAAGAAATTTCGCAGAAGGGAAAAAAATGGAATACATATATTTGATTAAAATGTATTTTATTATACAAAAAGCATCGCACTAAAAAAAACAATTATTTCAGTTTTGAAACGACTTTTCAAAATCCGATATAATGCTAAGCATGACAAATTGCTTTCTTGTTTGAAAACAACCGCGTATCACTCATTCAACCCCATTACGGTTTAAAACGAAACGTACTTTACCTTTAAAACCTCGGTGGATATTCATAAAAATCTCGAGACTTCATAAAAGAATGTAAAAAGCACAACTTGAAAGGCAGTTTACGTTGACGTACAACACGGCTTGTTTATTCTCTCCCGGAAAGCTTTTCCGAATAGCTCGTGATATACGACGAATATTTTCACCACTTAACCTCGTCGCTACGGACGAAATCGCCAGGAGATCGCTCCGAAGAATAACTCGTTCTCCATTTTCCGTATTACCTACCCCTTCCAGCCTTCTTATTTCTCTCTAGCGGCAGTCAGACGGCGATAAATAAATTAGAATATAAAACCGCATTGAGTTTTCGGATTTACAACCGTTTGTCTCGTGCGGAAAAAAAAATTAAAGGGGGAAAGAGTTTTTATGGCGGTAATGGGTTTTGTATAAATTTTCGGTGGGGGCGTTCGCAAAGGGATACGTTTTTATCAGGAGTAATGAAACGAATTATTGTTGGCCGGGGTTTTATTATGCGTGTTATAAACAGCGGGCCGTGATGTTTCAAAAATCGGGGGCATTACTGTTTGTAATTGAGTGGAAATGCGCATATTTGTTTAAAAAGGCTTTTTTTATTAAATATTTTAATCTTTAAATATATAAAATATAGGCTCTTATCATCACGTATCATCACAATTTGCTTTCATTTACAATTATCGAAAATTATGCATCAGATTTCCAATATCTTTGCATAAAAAAATGTGAATGATCTTTAAAAATCAATTAAAAGTCTTTATTTAGTTTAACATAAGTCAGAATGTCACAGAAGCTAAATAGGAAATAATTTAATTATTTTCATATTCTTTTTATTTAATGATTATTTTTTATTTTTATTCTTACAATTCCGTCAACAATTTTCTAATTATTTATTTAAATGTTCTCTTTATTTAATGATTATTTTTATTCTTACAATTCCGTTAATTTTCTAATTATTATTTAAATGTGTTTTATATTATTTTATTGGTAAATCGATCATGATCCTATATTGCGCATGCATTTGTTTTTTATTATTAATAACAGAATAGAATACTGGTAAATAACATACTCGTGATAAAACTGTGATCATTTACTTTTTAATTTGTTAATCTGCTGCTACAATTGTAATTTATTCATTTTGTGTTGTACATTTATTCACATTGGGATTTATTAAATAATTAATAGTATGTAATATTTTTGTAGTTATAATATTTATATAATGGAGATTCTGCAAATAAAATATTTATTCTATATATTTAACATTTATCTATTAATTTAGTGTATTGTTATATATATACAAAAATCTTTATTCAGACAGTAGAATTACAATTCTTTACATGGGCTTTCGACCGAAAAAAAAAATAAATAAAGTCTTATTTGCAAATCAGAAAGACCTGTCATGAATTTATGATGATTTGCAAATAAGACTTTATTTTTGTTTAAATTTAAACTTTACATTTTCTCATTTAAATTATTGTTTCTATAATATATGTAATTATATACCCGTAGATGTTAGTTTGTGTAGTCATAAGCAACATATAATAAATAAAATAAATAATAAATATAAATAAAATAAATTCTTTGAACAGTTTGGGAATGCACTTCTCTTACATATTAATAGTGTTACAAAATCAGGTTTAATCAGACTCGAAAATAAGTAAAACAATGTCCATTTATTTATTTAAAACACACTTAACACATTTATTTACAACACAATGTCACTATTTATTTATAACACGATGTTGAGCACTCGAATGTTCGTGATAGACTGATTGACTCCAGCGCCACTAGCGCTCGCTTATATAGCGTGCTTGTTTCTAGAACTTTCCGGAACTTTCGATGACGCCGCGTTTACCGTCGCGCGCTCTGTGGAACGTTCTAGAATGATGTTTCCAATTTCTTCTTTCACTTTCGCTACAATAGTTTAGGAATACCTACCTGAATGTAAATTATGTAATAAATATGTAAATTATTGTATAATATAAACAATTATAATGAAGAATTCCGCAATATAAAGCTAAAGTTAAATGATAATTGTGCAAATGTAAATTTAACTGTATAGTTTCGATTTTACGTGAAGTGATTAATCACAAAATAAAAAAACGGTTATTCCTTACTTCACTTTTTATTTTTATGTTAAATGTACATTTCGAGACACAAAGTGCTTATTATCAATAACAATTTTTACATCTAATATAAAAATAAAAAGTGAAGCAAGTAATAACAGTCTTTCTATTTTGTGAAACGTAAATGTGTAATACTCAGGAAAAAAGAGCGAAATAGTTGGGGGCGTTTTTTTATTATTAATTTTCGCTTGAAAACTTTGAAGAAAATCATACAAAAATATCCAATTTAAATAGTATTCAACAAAAAATACTTTTTATAAGAGCATAAGTAGAATAAACACTCACGTTGAATATTTGTTGTTTTTAATTACATAAAAACAACTACTATTTAGAAGTTTTAATTCATTGATTCAATTTCAGTCATAGTTTTTAAGCCATAATTCGATTATTCTAAAATGTTATCATTAAATATATGAGTACTTTTAATTTTTATAATTTAAGTCCAATAGGAGAGATGAAAATTAACATTAAATGAGATTTTACTGTAAAGACTCGTTATAGTAAAAACGGGACAAAGGCAATAAAAACATTAATTTGAAATTATTTTTTAATTTATTTTATTGCTGTATGAATATAAATATAAAATATGTGGCTGAAAGACCTCCGGTCGATAGCCGATTCATCTACAGAATATAATTCTAATTTTTGTATATTTTTGTACATACATATACACATTTGAATAAAGATGGTTAGTTAGTTATAAAATATCTATTTAATATTCAGGCAGAGAGTGAAAGAGTTGAGAATTGGATGGGTGCTTTTTTTTCTCTCTGCCCTTTATCCGTGCTTTTTATAATTTCTTATTAAAAAAAAGCATATAAGAATATGAGTGTTATGAAGAATGATTTAGATCTTACATTTAAAACTATAAAAATACTTTTGTATCAGCAATAAAAATGTGCAATCATGTATACAAAACATGATTGCACATTTTTATTATTCATATAAAAGTATTTTCATTGTATTAAATGTAAGATTTGAATCTATTTTTTCTTCATGTTATTATGTGCTTTTTTTTAATAAGAAAGTATAAAAAGCGCGGACGAAGGGCAGAGGTCAAAAGAATCATTTAGTTAAAAAATACATCTCATCTTTCTTGTCTAGACGTGCACTTTCCTCAACCCTCATTTGTATTCGACATATATCAAAGTTGAAACGAAACTCATACATTTTCCATCGTTCACGTTGCATACCCTAAATTTAAGTTCCTATAGGCTACTTTAATACTTATTTAATAATATTTATATATGTTTACTAGTCCAGATAAATGATAAATAATCGCGTTTATTAATAGTTACTGATAATAGTAGAAAAAAGTGAAAAAGAAAAATTGTTATATTTAATTTATCAATAATAAAAATTGCGATGTTACGTGAAGTTTTCCAATATTGCAAAATTAAAACAGTTCTATTCTCTTCAAGAGCTGGGTACTTTCCAATTAAAGATTGATGTACTCTATCCATTTGTTCACAATAAAGGTCTGAATTAACAGTTCGACTAGGTTTTATTATGCACTAAATGCACATTTCGGATACTAAGCATCCATTATCAATAGAACAACTACTATAGAAAAGAGTATTCATTCACTTGGTCACAGTTATTTAAATAAAATAGATAAAAAAGAATTTGAAAATAATTAATGAATTATTTCCTTATTTGTCTCTGTGACATTTTAAACTACGTTACATAAATATTAGGGGCTCGGAAAATAATGCCGTTTTTTTACATTAAATTAAAACAACAACATTTTTATCGATATTTTAATTTAATCAATAACATAATTATCCTCATTTTCTACAACCTTTTGCCATATTGCTACAGCATTTTTTTAGATGGAAGATAATAATAAAATAATAAAAATAAAGGTGAAGTATTGCCGCATCCACCATACTCACCTGATATTGCGCCATTTGATTTCCATTTTTTTATTACTACAGCATTTTTTAGATGGAAAAAATATAAATTCTGAAGAAGTTGAAAATTCCATTTCCAGATATTTTTATGAAAAACCTATTGATTTTTATCGATCCGGGATTAAAAACTTGCATACTAGAAGTTTCAATCCCGGATCGATAAAAATCACCAGAATTTTCATAATAATAATAATGTCTTTATTTTCTAACGGAAGATCCAATACAGGAAAACAATTAAAAAAAAGTAAGTACATGTCATTTAAATAAAAATATATGTCCTTTTTCCTACTTATAAATAAGTAGGACATATATTTTTATTTATTGGTTCAATTAACATGTATTTATAATCTTCTTTATGATGGTTGCTGGTTTTGAAGACTTTAATTATTTAAATAAAAATATATGTCCTTTTTCCTACTTATAAATAATTAGAACATACATGTTAATTGAACCAATACAAAAAAATCAAATAACCGAAAAAAGAGGTGAACTAAAAAGTCTAAAATTAGAAAATTATAAATAATTACAATTAAGTTTAAACTTTATATTTTTAAGTATACCGATCGCTTATGAATCATATTATTCAGATTATTTTTTCCATCTAAAAAATGCTGTAGTAACAAAAAATGGAAATCAGATGGCGCAGTATCAGGTGAGTATGGTGGATGCGGCAATACTTCCCATCCTAGTACATTAATTTTTTCAAGGGTTCGCTCCACGCAATGCAGTCTTACATTGTCGTGTTGTAAAATTACACCTTTTCTGTTAACAAGAGCTGGGTACTTTTCAATTAAAAATTGATATCCAATTGTTCGCAATAAAGGTCTGCATTAACAGTTTGACACTAACAAGAGGAGAATAGAGCAAGATACAGGCGATAGAGATGAAGTACCTACGGAGAGTCAGGGGAGTCACAAAAATGGACAAAATGAGAAACACTGAAATTAGAAAGGACTTAGAAATAGAACCGCTGGATGAATTTATAGAAAGAAGACGACAGCTCAGCTGGTGGGGACATCTAGAACGAATGGGAAGCACAAAAACAGTGAAACAAATATGGCAGGCAAGAGTAGGAAAAAGAAAAACGAGAGGAAGACCACGATAGACCTGGGATAAGATCATACAGGAGATTCTGGAAAAACGAGGAAAAACGTGGGCAGAAGCGAAAGGACTCGCAAGAAACAAATAAGAATGGGCAAAATTTGTACATATGAATAATAATTAACCAAGACAACCCACCCCTACACCACCATTATGGTAGATGGGGATTTTAGATTATATATATATATATATATTAACAGTTTGACTATGTTTTAGCACTTCAACATAAACAACCTCACGAGTATTCCACCAAACACACAGAAGTGTTTTCTTGGAGTGTAAACCAGGTTTTGCTACAGCTCGTGGGGGTCGTTTGGAGAGACCCATTTTTCATCCCCGGTAATCAATCTATCAAAAAATAAAACGGTTCTGTGATAATCCGCTGAAGCAATAAGTTGCAAGTATTGCTACAATAAGATTTGTTTTCCTCGGCACACCTGCTCTGCTTACTTTCCCAATCTTCTTTAAATGTTCCTGAATGGTTGATCAAGGTGTGTTAATATTGTTCGAAAGTTCTTCAATGGTGTGACATGGATTTGTGTCCACTTCCGTCCTTAAAATGTCATTATCCAGAGTTTTTGGTCTTCCTGATTGATAAGAGTTAGACAGATTGAAATCACCGGACTTGAACTAAGAAAACCATTTACGAGCATCTAAAGCATTCGAATAAACATCGCAAATACTTTTGGTAGCAACTGTTACATTACTACCCTTATGAAATTCAAAAAGCAGATATGTATCCATTCTGGTTTTTGACTGACCATTTCACCAAACATTGTAAAAAAGCTTTAAAATTTTATAACCTACAAGAAAACAAGTCACTCTAATCTTATAATGACAGTACTTTAAATTATCCAATGAGCTGCTAGACCAAAATTCACAAAAAACGACATTACTTTCCTTCTAAAATAAATTCACATAAAAAGAACTACAGTTGTAAGTAAAATGAATACAACTGTTTTTATTTTGCTATAATTATAAAAGAAAAAAAATCGTCTCAACCGATTCCAATAAATAACATTTAATCTTCCTTCCTAATTATGCATTCATAAAGTGGGAATTTTCCCCTTTGTACATTTATAATTATTAATTCCGAGTATTGTAATCTGTCTCTAACGAAAAGCCTTGCATCGTTCTCGTAATATAAAGAACCCTCGTGCTTAAGCGCTTAATGATATTAAAATTGATAATTAGTCCCTTTCGCCGAGCAATAATTCCTAGTTATAGTCATCGTTTCCGGAATTTCAGGGCGCAATTACAGGGATATTAAAACCCCCCGGAGGGGTGATTGAGTCGACGATGGGCATTGTTCACAACTAGGATATTTCATAATAAATTGGGCTTTAAATACAGTATTGGGATTTGCAACGTTGAGTGTTTAAAATATATTCTGTTGAAATTATGATTTAAAAAAAACAAGATAACTTAAAAAATATGTTTTTCTAATTTTTATATTAGATGTTCAGTGCTAATCATATAAGAACTTAATAACTACCGTCTTATTAAAATCGTACAAAAAAATTATAATAAAGAAAGATATCTGTCATACTTTAGGCAGTCAGCATTATAACTTACAATTTTCTATTCGAAATATTAAATTCAATAGATTAGCTGTGTCAACCTGACAAAAAAGAAGCAACTTTCATACGTGATACGATGGACATTTATGGTTGTTTTGTTTTTAATAAGTATCTTAGAAAAACTATTTAACAAACATTTACATTACTATTTGAAATTAAAAAAAATGAATCCTTATAATCCAAACATCCCCGTCCCTTGCTCCTCAGAAAAATCAGGACCAGAACGGCAAGACTGAGTATTTAAATCGTCACGTATGTGAGGCTGCAAATAAATCCAGCAATAAACAAGTGCATCCACCAAAACCAAATATTATTTAAATCATTATTTTAATAACAATTACACAGTGATTTGTTTGAATGTGGAAAATATACAGAGAGTCTAACCCATATATAAGGAGCTTTATAAGGACTCTGGATTGGCAAATTCTAGTATCAAGTTCACAAGTGATAGCGAGCACAATAAAAGCTATGGACTGCCAAAGCTTCGTGTCAAGTTTGCAAGCGATACCGAGCTTTATAAAGGCTCTGTACTGGCAAAGTCTAGTGTCTAGCGACATAGAGCTTTATAAGGGCTATGGATCGACAAAGCCTGATGTCAAGTTTGCAAGCGATAGTAAGCTTAATAAAGCCTCTAGACTGGTAAAGCATTGTGACAAGATTGCGAGCGATAGCGAGCTTAATAAAAGATCTGGACTGGCAAAGCCTAGTATCAAGTTTACGAGCGATAGCGAGCTTCATAATATATAATGTTACCGGCAAATATTTTTTGCCGGTCACAATAAAATTTTCAATTTTATTTTTCCAAAATAATTAAAATGAGTTTATCCCAAACGCACGTTTACCTACTGTGCCCAATCGGATTATCAAAAGCCATTAAGCGGCGATCCGTTTCGCGAGAAAGGATAATCTTTTCTTTATCGTTTCTCGTGAAACTCATTAGCCGGTATTTTGGTAATCCGAAAAGGTGCAAATCGGTAATCGTGCCACAAAGGACAGCCTCCACCCCCTACGACGAAATCGCTATATAAATTCGGAGAGATGATCCCAAAGAAACGAGAGAGCAACCACCGTCCGTGCTACCTGCCTCTCCGTCGACGACCGCACCCGTCGACGCCGTTCACCTGGGTTGCTGTTATTTTCATTACCGTTTTTTTTTTTTTTTGTAATCGTTTATTATTTTATTTTTGTGTGTAAATATACGTAATCATCATTTGGACCAGTTGTTTTGGATTAGTTGCTCTTCACGTGCTTCCTGAGCTAGAATCGTTCAAAGGAGTACCTTCCATCCTTTAACAAAATGGCGCCCAACTTCTTGGCCGAGTCAACGCCCACACCCTGAAGAGAGCAGCTAATCCAGAAGGTAAACAACAGCAGATCGCCGCACCAGAAACCTACGGGGCCGTTGGACATTGGACACCTGGACCGAATTCCCTCAACGCCGTTGTTTCCCGTCCGACAGCGGAGTTTCAGGGACCACCAGGCAGCACTACCCGTGTTGCCCGCCTTTGGACCGTCGCAGCTCGCCTCCGGATCCAAGGCCAAGGACGACTTTTCTTGGACACCGCCGTTCATCAACCAGCTGAAGAATGCCAGGAAACCACCAGGAACGAGACTGCAGTGATGTCGCATCTCCACCACAGTTTCGGGAGTAGTCATGACCGAATCTCGGCTACTCCAACAAATCAGAAAGGAACAAGGTCTCAGTGACGAATTATCTCCACTAGGCCTTGGAAATAGTCACGACCGAATCTCGGCTATTTCAACAAATAAACAAGGAACAAGGTCTCAGTGACGCTTTTCTCCACTAGACCTTGGGAATAGTCATGACCGAATCTCGGCTATTCCAACCGACGACGAGCGGATTACTCGTCGTGGCGCCCACAAAACACCATTGGATTCGGATCCAAAAGGTCGCAACAGCACCACCTTCGACGAGGACAGCAGGAAGCCAGCCATCGCCATGCATCACCGTCAAAGCCCTCGCCAGACGACCTCTTCGACGTAGGGAAGCCGTGCCCCTACAAGGATTGCCGCCCAAGTCATCTGCCGCCGTCCAGCCATGTCCAGCCCCAAGAAGAACGACGCTCAGCAACCCAAGGACCAGTCAACATCAGCCCAGGAGAATTTCGCGACTCATCTTTTGGGATAAACTCATTTCACGGGGCCGTTTGTTACCGGCAAATATTTTTTGCCGGTCACAATAAAATTTTCAATTTTATTTTTCCAAAATAATTAAAATGAGTTTATCCCAAACGCACGTTTACCTACTGTGCCCAATCGGATTATCAAAAGCCATTAAGCGGCGATCCGTTTCGCGAGAAAGGATAATCTTTTCTTTATCGTTTCTCGTGAAACTCATTAGCCGGTATTTTGGTAATCCGAAAAGGTGCAAATCGGTAATCGTGCCACAAAGGACAGCCTCCACCCCCTACGACGAAATCGCTATATAAATTCGGAGAGATGATCCCAAAGAAACGAGAGAGCAACCACCGTCCGTGCTACCTGCCTCTCCGTCGACGACCGCACCCGTCGACGCCGTTCACCTGGGTTGCTGTTATTTTCATTACCGTTTTTTTTTTTTTTTGTAATCGTTTATTATTTTATTTTTGTGTGTAAATATACGTAATCATCATTTGGACCAGTTGTTTTGGATTAGTTGCTCTTCACGTGCTTCCTGAGCTAGAATCGTTCAAAGGAGTACCTTCCATCCTTTAACAATAATAATAATAAGATATTTAATATTTTTGCATTTACTATTAAATATTTATCCTACGGCTGAAAGACCGATTTAGGAAAAATATTATAAAAAATGTATTGTATTACACCTAATGCAATTTTTTTTCAATAAAGATGATTGTATACATGCATGCAATCATTCATCCAACAATTTATTTGACTGAGTTCATTGGTGAAAGTAACAAAATGAACACAACACAATTTTTTTTAATCGTTTTATATATTATCCAGACTCATTTTATGATTTTCAAACAAATTAATTGATCAACAAACCGAAACGCATCGAGGCAAATACGCGATACACTTACCTCATCTTCTTTTGATCATCGCGCGTGTAAACACAGCCAGTTTGCACTGCAAACTTGTTAAAGCCAGTCGTGCATTTTACATACTCGCCGAGGAGAAGAAAAAATACTGCTTTCATTTCCCGACCTGTGCGATACCATCTCAATCCCGTGCATTACCCGTTCTCAGATAAGGCCGAAGGAGTTGCCAATAATTCGCTAAACGGAAATTGGAATTTTCTTTCATTTCATAAACGACGCGGGGATTTCGCGTCGTCTCGATTTCACATTAAGAGAAAAAGTATGGGTCTAGTTGGGAATTAGCCGGAGTTTCAGTTATTTTTAGGGACTAGATGCGAAATTAACTTTAAGGTTATTGGAGACGGCGTTCACTGAAATTCAATAGTTCGATTGTATTGTCTTGACTAACATAAATAAACATTAGGAACAGAGGAAAAATAATAGGAAAATGTAATGTACCCATAGTATAATAATTACCATTATTATTATTTATTTATTTATTAACAGAATCTCCTTTTACACAGATCTACAAATATTAAGATATATTATATTATTTATCTTAAGTCCTTATACCCTTTCGGGTGTCGGTCAGATATATTATATATTTATTGTACATTTTATTTCCTAAATTAAATAAAAAAAATGAAAATAATGAATAAATAAATAATGTTCCCTTTAGCTGACATTATGACTTATGTTGCATAAGTACTTTAACAAATATCGAATAATAGACATTTATTAATTATTTATTTTCAAATTATTTAATTTAATTTATTTAAGTAACTGTGACCAAGTGAATAAATCTTTTTTATTATTATTATTTTATTTCCTATTTCTTATTAATTTATGTATATTTATTGTATTCTGTATAATTCATTATTAATCTCTTCGCACAGATAACATTGGGAACAGCAAATAGCTCATTAGCACTAACTTAAACATCTTTCATATTTCTATCATATCATTAATAAATACCATTAAGGTCCAGTCAAAACCGCAACATTGTAAAGTAAATATTTTTATCTTCTACATTCCATACTGTACTTTCCCATGTTATGCGTGCTGCTAATTATATTTTAATATATAACTGTTATCACTGAAAGTAGTGGGTTGTTCTGGTATTGAGGAGAGCAACTTCACTTCTGGGGAGAATTGAGCCAACCTTCTTTTTAGAAACATTTACGTCTTTCTTCAAAACTAATATCGATGTTCAAAGTTAAGTTTGTAATTTTTTTTTTTTTTTCGGAAAATTACATACATTTTTACAAACATTAAATATACACTAAAATGAAAATGTTCGTCTGTCTCGGGGTATTGACCAGAGGTCTCTCTGTCCTAGACAGATTATTTTTATAATTTTGCAGGTGACTTAAAAAATCAGATAATATTTTTTTTTGCAATACAATGCACACCGTAGTTATATGTAAGACTTGACATATAAGCAACATTTTTTGGATACCATAATTTATTTTCCCGGAAAAAAAATTTAAATTTAAAAAAATTGCAGTAAAATGACACATCATAGTTATATGTTAAGTTTTACATATAACTATGATATGTCATTATACTGGAAATTGGTTAAATTTAGTTGTATCCCCAGGAAAATAAATTGTGGTGACTTAAAAATATTGCATATATATTAAGTTTTACAAAATACTGCAAATTTGTCAAATTTAGATTTTTTGCCAGGAAAATGAATTGTCGTGATCTAAAATTGTTTACTGATTTTTTATATCAGTTGATATTAACTAAGAGTTCTATTTAAAATAAGGAAGTTGGTAATCCATACCAACTTTCACTTTATTATTTAAAGTCTTCAAAATGTTGCAACTGAAAAAAAAAATGTTTGCATTACAATGCATTATTTGAAATATTCTTTATTAGTGCTGCTACAAAAAGATGTTTACACTCGTCATTAATACAATGAAATACAATAATGAATCATAAATACAATAAATAATTTAAATCAGTCTTACATTTCGGCCAAAGTAGACTGATAGAAATACGATGCGTATTAGAAGCGATGTAAAGTGACAAAGCTTGTGCTCGAAAAAGGTTGTTTTAAATATCACAGATTGATTTATCACAGCTCAAATATTCGTCCCATGGATAAAATGCTTCCTGTATAAGATATTTTTTTATGGTAATTTTAAATATATCAATAGGCAAAGATCGTACCGTATTTGCTAACTTATTAATTAATATATGAACTTTCGATTAATAGATTACAATACAAAAACATATGATTATATTGAATTATGTTAAATTAAAGGAACTCTATTTGTTTCACTTACCTCTCAATTATAGTTAAAATGTTTCATCAAGTGATCAATGAGAAGCAAATTGAAATATGATTATTTTCAATTTGTTTCAATTTTTACTTTCCCCGGACCCCTGTCCAAGGGAAAGTATTGTGATCGTGAAAATTTTCGAACCGCCAATTTCAACAAATATGTACGTTTTGAGGTCCCCTAAGTTCATTCCATCGAGTTTTGAAAAATGTCTGTGTGTGTCTGTGTGTTTCCGCGATAGCGCAAAAACGGCTAAATGGATTAAGCCCAAACTTTATATCTAAGCTTTTCATAACAGTGGAATGATCTAAAAAGCTTTTGGTTAGAATCAAAACTCATTAAGTGCAACTTTACTCTTAGCAAATTTTCATTTTTTTAATTCGGATAGAAAAATGTTTCAAATAAAAGTTTTAGATCTTGGAAAATAAATAATTTCTGTTATAAAACTTTTATTGCAGGACCTCTGGTTTTCTTTTTATAAATTTTTGAAATAATTATTTTAATGACAAATAAAACGTCAAAATGCCGTCATATTCAACACATTCGCAAACGCCTCCAGTTAGAAAAAATGAAGAAGAGTGTGGAGTAGTTATTTAAACCCATTGTAAGGTAAGAAATAACACACTTAATTATAATATTCTTCTAAATACTCGGTTTTAATTTTGAAAGACAACAATCATTTTTTTCTATTAATCATTTTGCTTTCCTATTAAATTTTCAATCCGAAACTTATTTGACCGTATTCACTGGGGAAAGTACCATGATGGACACATCACCATTTTTTTATTGGGCATCATTTTCCTTTGTAGTGCTAATTTGATACAATCCTATAACAATAAAACAAGAATTGAGTATGCAAGCATAAAACGAATAAAACAAAAATAAAAAAAAAGGAAACTGTTGCGTGACTTAATTTTATATAGCTTGTTAAATGGTGCATATTGTAAAGCCGTAAAACCTGAAACTAGTGTTTGGGCCGGCGATTGTTGCTTTACATGAGTGAATTAATGCCGGCTGGAACTTTATTTGCCGCAAAACACGTAAAGCGTGAACTCCAGGATTAATTCCTCGAAACTAACTCGTTCCTGAATCAAAATTACTTAACTGCCCAAACGAACGGAATGTAAATATTCACAGCGATTGCAATTGCTATAATAATAATATAAATTTTTATAATTAATTAAAGACGACGCAAGCGCCACCTTTTACCTAATTTCAAGTGACATCGTCAACGATTTGGGTCTATATGATAGACGACCGAGAATCATTGTTTCGTCTACGTTTCATTAAATATAAATTTTTATATTCCAGAACTGAATAAAATTACAAAAAAACTGAGATACTAAAAAATATGGATCAGAACTTCTCTTACGATTCGTTTATCGTAAGAGAAGTTCTGATCCAGGAAAAGAAGATCCAATTTAGATGTTTACCAAGGTAGACTTTTTTTATTATCATGCCATCTATATTATTATTTCACTATATTTTACAGAAAATTTCCGTGAAATATTAATATAGATGGCACGGAAATAAAAATGTTTATTTTTTTTAAATAAGAACAATGAAAAAAAAGATATTAATTATTTTTTATCCCAATTTAACCATTTGTATACAATCATAAATTTTACCTATGAGGTCGAATCAAATAATCAACTCCCATTTCTGGATTTACTAGTAATAAGAAATAACAATAAATTAGAATTCAATATTTTTGAAAATCAACTCACAAGAAGTACAAAATGCCGTAAAATAATTATTCGAGCAGCAGTCACAAGATTTTTTTAAGCAGTATATACATCGGTTGGTGAAACAATATGATGTGTGCCTTAATTGTAGTGGTAGTTATTTGTAAATATATTTTCCAACATTTTTAATTTTTTCTGGACCAAAGATGGGTTTCAATTGAACAATCTTCGTAGTTCCTGAATGAAACACTGTTTTGATTATAAAATAACAATAAAACATACTTGCGATGTTAGGTTGGCTTAAATAAATAATTGTTAAATTTTAATTTAAATTATTTGCTTAAAAAAATCTGAAAAATTTAGTGAAATAATAATATAAAGGGGCAGAAAGACCTCCGGTCGATAGCCCATGACAGACTACTAACCCATCAATATGTATTGAAAAGATAAATATTTGTAAAGAATTGTAATTCCGCTGTCTGAATAAAGATGTTAGTATAATAATATAAATGGCGCAGAAATAAAAATGTTTTGTTTAAATAAGAATATTAAAATAAAACACAATGAATATTAATGATTATGTATCCCAACTTAAGAATTTGTATCGAAGCATGAATTTTACGTATGACGTCGAATCAAATAACAAACATCTCCCAATTCTGGATTTATTAGTAATAATAAATAACGATAAATTAGAATTCAATTTATTTAGAAAATCAAGCCATACTTTTAATTATGTACATGCCAGCTCTACAGGGAGTGTTTAAACATAAATTATCAGTTTTTTACAGTGTGATATACAGAGATACATTTTTACCGATTTCTGAACAAAATAGAAACACTGAGTTTGATCTCATACATAAAATTGCAAGCTCTCTTAGTTATAACGACCATTAATAGATACATCACCAAATATACGAGAAAACGTATAAAACATATTTTGAATTAATTTCTCACTTAACCCGTGGTGAAACATATTTAATTAATAGACTTTGATGATTTTAATCACTTGTCCTAACCCCCACATATTAAAACAAAACATTTATCAGATTAATCTACATTCTACGTATTAGACAGAAATTAAATAAATTTTTCAAAACGTTCAACTTTTAAGTAGCTTATTATTCAGCTATAAAATTGAATAGTTTATTAGGTAATACATTCGAACAACTATATAGACTGTATTTATACCATAAGCTGCAATAATTGTAATAAAATATTTGACAAACTAAAAGATTTAAAGATCACTCCTATCATATCAAAAATCTCGATCTTTCTAAATCTGCATTCGCCCACCATATAAAGGAACAGGACATAAGTTTAATAAAAGCAATCTCACTCAGACTTCAGACTACTAAAACAGTCATTTTCGTAATTTATATATAGCCGAATCTATCGAAATGACAAAAAAAACACTTATATAATCTAGTAAATTTTAACCTAAGCCTACTTAATACCCTTCTACTGGACCTAATCTATAAACATAATGCTAATGAGACTGAATAGCGTACAAGTACTTGGAAAATTTAAAACGTGATCCAGGCTGAATTTATAAAGATTGGGGCTGCAAAACTCTACAAGCAGAGTTTTACAGCCCTAACCTCTGCTGCTAAAGTTTTACAGCCCTAACCTTCAGAAATTCTGCCTGGATCACGTTTTAAATTTAAATACTTGAAAATCTTTATGATACCGTGGAAGTCACGTTTGGAACCCGCACAAAGGATTCGTTCTAATTTCTTGGACAAAGAGTTGTTCAGCCTGTATATTGGGGTGCGCAATCTAACCTTCGTAAATGCAGTCTGGGTTGCACGGTAAAAGTGTAATGTATCTCTCAATTGTATTTAGATTTAATGCTTTTATGTTGTATATAATGGTTATTTTTGTGTAGTTATCGCTTTGTATAGATAACATTGGAAATCGCAGTGATTAGTAAATTAAATATTTTGCACATTCCATTCCAAATCATCTATTGTTATTAAGTAAACAAGATTATAATTGTTATTCAATGTTATGCATACAAGCTATTAGTGTATCTTATCACTTAAGAAATGATGTTGTTCTGGCGTTGAGGAGGACTTCTATTTCGGCAGTTGAGCAAGACAGTCAACAATCCTAAGTCCAAACACTGAATCTTAAAATTCTAAATTGCTGACCGATTGTATTTTCGTATGATTCGTATGATTTAAATTAAATACAAGTCTTTTAAATTCAAACCTCTTTGATTGGACTAAAGTTGAGTAAATCGCGTCTTCGACAACAAACTCAGGAAATACAAAGTACAAAAAGAACCGTAACGACAAATAACACCATGGTACGTTACAAAAGTAATAAATTTTTAAATCAAAATTGTTCGTATCTAATTCGAAGAATAAACATTTTACAAAACAAAAATTTAATATAAATAGAAAAGAGTATTTCGCAAAGCTAAATGTGGAAATAATTTATTAATTATTTTCAAATCATTTTTATTTAATACAAAAATTTAAATTATTATGAAACTGGTGCATTGTTTCAACACTGAATAGTATACAACATCGAAATAATGTATTTTTTTAAATAAAACTGAGATGATTCACACATTTGTAGTTATTTAAATTTTAATGAAATTAAACAAGGATAATGTTCTGGCAATTATCAATAAAATTCGATCAACTCTAAAAACTGTAAGACTCGGCCGAGTCGTTGATATATTTTTTTTTGAACCCATAAATCCGCACATTACACGCGATGTTATTGGATTTCTATATAGTGAAAACATTTGAAAAATATATGTATTTCTGTTCATGAATGTTCTGATTGTGTTGAAGATTTTTCAATTTCCTCTTATGGTGAACGCGCCGGGTTGCTGCTGTAAATATTGGCAGCTACACATTTTCTAAGGAAATAATTAAAATTTTAATTTAGCAATTATATATTTAAGCCAACCTAACATTACTTGCAATGTTAGGTTGGCTTAAATATATAATTGCTAAATTATAAATTTTATTGTTATTTTTTAATCGAAACAGTGTTTCATTCTGGAACTTCGATTGAAACCCATCTTTGGTCCGGAATAAAGATATTGGCAAATATTTTTTCAAATAACTACCACTACAATTAAGGCATATATCATATTATTTCACAAACCGATTATATACCCTGCTTAAATAATTATTGTGACTGCTGCTCCAAGAATACTTTTACGGCATTTTGTACTTCTTCGTGCGACAGAAAACGATTATCTTTTAACGCCTTTTCAGCGGTCTAAATATCTAAAAATAGCAAGGTGGTAAATTGGGACTCTTATATCCTCCATATTTTTTTCCGTTATAGATTTTCTTTCATTACTTTGGCAACATAAAGCCGAGCATTTCGTGCAGCAGAATGACACCACGATAAAGCTTCCCTGCACTTTTTCGTTCTATTGGATTACGGAGCTTGTTCTAAGTTTCATTATACAGGTTTGCGTTGATATGCACTCTAGGTTATTAGCAAGGGTCCTTTATAGCCGAAAAAAAAAAATAACATGACCTTGTCTGCAGAAGGTTGAACTTTAAACTTCTTTTGTGGCGGAGAATTTGCTAGTTTTATTGCATCGATGACAGCTTACTGGATGATTTAAAATAATGACACCAAGATTCGTCTCTAGGATTATTCAAGAAAGAAAGTCATTACAATTTTGCCTGTATTCTGTAAGATGTTACAAATATTCGCCTATTCTCAAGCTTTTTTGGTCCTCTGACAAAAGGCACAAACTTTGATATTGCCTGTATTCCGTAAGATGTTACAAAGATTCGCCTATTCTCAAGCTTTTTGGGTCCTCTGACAAAAGGCACAAACTTTGATGTAACCCAGTTTGCGTACAATCCTGTTCTCACACCAACTATATATGAAGATACCCTGATTGAAATTCGACGATTTTCTCAAATCATACCTTCCACACATGCCACATTCCTATCTGTTGATGCAATAATTAATGCACCTGGTCGCAGCTTATTATTCCTCTCCGCTCATCCATTCTTAAATTTTCGACACCATTAATCAATGTACCGGGTACATTGTTTAATGGTACATTTATCATTCGTTTCTGCTCTTCCATTCTTAAATTTTCGACACCATTCCTTGACAGTTGGATGCGTTCTCATAAACTGCTTGCATTCGCGTATGAATTTGCAATTGTTGCAAACCTTCAGCACACAAAAATTGAATGACCGCACGCTGATTATATTTGTACGGATTATTAACAACAAACGCCATTTTAAAGGTACAATACATAAAATCTCTGTGATATACAAATGATAGGAATTGATCAGTGCGACCTTTAGAAACACAACTAAGATTATTAGATGAAGAATTACACTTGTTTTGTTCCATTATGTTTTTATTTTCAGTTTCCTGACAAGTGTTTCGGTCTTCGCAGACCATTATAAAAGTCAGTTTTAACTTTGATAGCGAAGACCGAAACACGTGTCAGGAAACTGAAAATAAAAACATTATGGAACAAAACAAATGTAATTTTTCATCTAATAGTAATATTTGCTTCCATTAAGAGTGTAGCGCAACAAGCATTAACTTTATTAACAACTAAGATTGCTAAACATCAGTTGAGTGATTGTAAAGCTAATATTACCAAAGATGAATTTTAATTGAATGATCCTCATATAATATTTATATGAAATAAAAATTATGGCAATCATAAATTATGACTACTCCTTGAGGTACATTAATTTAATTGAACCATTTCACTGTATTGTCGTTAAAATAAACTACTCCCTCATAAAATATCAACAATTTCGCAGCAATAATTCAGAACCCCCCATTAAAATAAAACACAACCTCCCCAACACACATAAACAATGTTATCATTTATACAATGAACATTTTAAATATGCAACAACATTTTAAGACATTGCATTCTCTGTCGTTGCGTTATTCATACTGTGAAGTGAGAAGCGCGGGGGAGGGGAGATATAAACTGGTAAAAAGGGTGGGTTAGAATTGTATTATACGGGGTTGTAAACTCCCGCGTTTTCGGTAAACTCGATTCAAAATTCCCCCTTATTCCGGTCATCCTCGGGCCCCACTAGAATTGATTCGATTCGTTTCCGCTGCGAGGAAAATTTAGCAAATTTAGATGCCCCCCTTTCGAATTCGCCCGAGCGCACGTTGTTTATACGAAGACTAACAAACCATCTGAAGAATAAATTAGCCTTAAATTGTCTCGTCCCTTTTAGCGCTGTTGGATGTAACGGATTAAATGCACTTTGTTGGGTTTATTATTCTGTTTAATAAATATAATACGCTGCATTTAAGGCTCAAAGGGTTGTATAGACAAACAAGTTTTTCTCATTGCTATTTATTAACTGCTTTACTTGAAAATCCGCGCTACGAAAATGGAACAAAATGTACAATCATTCATGACCACTGCTAGCTGAGCTTGAAATATGTATATTTTCAATTTGAGTCTCATTAATCACTTGGTAAAACATTTTAGTAATATTAGTGAAACTTACTTAACAATCCCTAATATTGAAATATGTATCTGATTAAAATAGAGGCCCTAACATTTTAAAATTAATATTTATTGTTGAAACTAGTTCATTGCAGTCAATAATAAATATTATGGGGTGATGCCTACGTGCATACATTCAGAAAATCGTTTGTTAATCGCAGAATTCTAAAGTACGTACATTTAAGATTATTTCTCAAAAAGTTTCATATTGATTGGATACAAGTTATGCGAGTTTATGCAAAGTTAGTAAAGACCCTAGTAAACACATTTCAAATCTTTAAACTCGATTATCTCAAAACCAAATTTTTAAAATCGGTGACGGAAGTAATTCAACGTGTATTCATTCAATATTACAGCAGCTTTTTGTCTCATAGTCTGAACATTTTTTTCTAATCATTGATTATTCGGATTTCGCCTATTTTATATTTTTTACAGCCGATCAAAGATAAATTTTTAGACCAGAAAAAGCACTTTTTACTGAGAAGGCCGCCATTTTTCAAAACATTTTTTCACAAAATCGAACGATCAACGACAGCATTTATTCATTCTTAATGCAACGATTTTTTTATTTCAATTGCTTTCTGCATCTCCAGGAGACAAAGGAGCAAAGATCTTTGCAGTGACTCCTTTAGAAAATATTCTACGGGAAGTTGTATCAGGGGCCCCCAAGACCTTCGGAGAAGTCGAAAAAATTCTAAAATGACCACAAATGTATGTCAAGCAAATAAACTTGTGTTTATATATTAAATAAAAATGATTTGAAAATAATTAATAAATTATTTTCACATTTAGCTCTCTGACTTTTGACTTACGTTACGTAAGTACGTTAAACAAATGCACATTAAAACAACTACTTCCCGGGCAAATACCCAGGACATTGAATTACTTAATGTACACCTGCTGTTGCACATCAATAAAATATTGCATAATGCAACAAATTTTGATCCGAGAACAATTTAATGTAAAAACAACAAAAGGAACGTTACTTAATTTAAGGCCATCTGCAGACATGTGTTTCGGGATCTATCGCTCGTCAGTACAGCTATGCTTTACATTATTTAAAGATGTTAAAATAAATTAATTAAATTAATTCAAATACAATCAGCAAAATTAAATCAATTATATTGAATCAAATTAAACTAAATCAATTTATATTAAATTAAACCAAATTAATTAAATTTAAATCAAAACCGAATAAAATTAAACGAAAATAATTGAATCAAATTAATTAAAAAGAGCGACCCTCACCTCTTTTCTATTTAAACTTGTGTTATTGGATTTTATCTATCTTATTTCGTTTTCGAGAAAAAAATCCCAAATTATCACTTTTTTCGGCCTTGCAAGTAGGCATGATAACTTAATTTTAAGTTGTTAGGGCTTCTATTTTAACAGGATGCACATTTCATGCTCAGCAACCTTTTTTAAATAGAAATATATATTTTTAAAGCTAAACTTTTTTAAATTATCCAATTCATTCACTCATACGCACTTCTTGTTATAAATTAACAGTGCTGTTAGTTATGTGTGAATTTCAGATTGATGTAGTTTCACTAATAGATTAATTTACATCCTCGTCAAGAAAGACCTGTTACTGACAAACCTACATCAAGTGAAACAATAATACAAACATCATTGTCCAACGACGCAACTGACATTCTCCTCGTAGCTTTTAGCTAATTGGATGGACGCGATCACGCAACAAAGGAAACGAGTCGTCTCCGCAAAAGGAATCCGATTTGCCCTAACGACCAATACAAATTCATCGTGATTTGTGAATTTTCGGAATAATTTAGTAATTGGAATCATTGCTGCCTATCCGAGCGCCGGGATATCCTTGATTTATTCTCATATAAGCGATTAAACTAGTTAGCGTTAGTTTGCAACTAGGAATAAAGGGCGATTGTCGTTTTGCGTGGAAGACAGCCTTGCTGTTAATTAGCCGTGGATTCGAATGGCGGTCCGGTCTCGCTGCAATCACAACTTTATTGATAAGTTTATAATCTGGCTAGTTGTGTTTGCTTCAACTTTACGGAACACATTCAGAAGAGGATTCATAATTACTTCATATTTTCTTCGTTTTTTTTATATAGTGTCGCCAAACATTTTTTAATAATAATAAGTCTTCATTGCCCAACAGGAAATATACATCCCAATTACAAGACAGTATACATAAATCCATAGCGTAATAATGAATTTCAATTAATCTAGTTGTGGTGTACACCTTCGTTTTGGACCTTGAATCTGATATTTCTAAGTATTTATTCGAGGCTAATAATTGACAGTAAAAATTATTTCAAATTAAGTTTTACGTATATTGTTACAGTTTTTTTAATAATAATATATTTATTTACGGTATCTCCTTTTTACAAAACATATGCAACAAAAATCAATATTACAACTAAATATATGTATGTAAATGATAATCGAACTGAAATATAATTATAAATTGACAGTGAATAATACTAATATTTTAAATTGGTCATAACAAAAGTATTAATTCTGTTGATACCTACTTACATAAACGCATCATTTATGACAATAGTTGATTATTTTTTACAATTAAATTCCTATTTATTTATTCATTAACGGATCAATAATTTTACAACAGAAACAAAAACTAGAATTAAGATTACATCTTGTATAATTGGTTTATTTTCATTCGTTTATAAACTGTGAATCACTTTTAAAAGAAATAATTTACCCGGCGCATCCGCCATGAGAGTTCTTGTATAATTGGTTTATTTTAATTCGTTTATAAGCTGTGAATTATTTTTAAAAGAAATAATTTACAATTCCGCGGCTGAAAATCCGTGGGTAACTTCACATCGGTAACTTATTTTGAGATAAAAAGTCGTGTTTACTAGGACGAAAATCCTTGCTTTACTTATCAATGAGTAATAAATAAGTAAAGAAAAATCTTTGAGGATAAATCACGAAACACGTGTCTACAGATGATCTTAATTTACATACTGAAATTTTTGTATTGAAAAAATTCTTGAATCAAAAAAACGTTGCTTATCAGTATCACTGCGATGCAACGGCAAATATATGTTGTATAAAGTTAATGCATGTTGCGTTACACTCTTGATGGAAACAGATATTAACATTAAGTGAAGAATGACAATCGTTTTGTTCCATAACGTTTTTATTTTCAGTCACCTGACACGTTTAAACTTTGATAATAGTCTGCGAAGACGAAACACGTGACAGGCAACTGAAAATAAACACATTTTGGAACAAAACAAGTGTTATTCTTCACATAATATCTATTGTATAATTCAATGTCCGATATAGGTATTTGCCCGGTAATTTTTTTTCAATAAATATTTGTTTTTCATAGTATTTACTTCGTAAAAAGAATAATTCATTATCTTTTAATTTAATTAAAACTGCAATAGTAAAATGTTCACCATTAATATAATATATATATATATATATATATATATATATATATATATTTTCCATAAATATTTGTTTTTCATAGTATTTACTTCGTAAAAAGAATAATTCATTTTCTTTTAATTTAATTAAAACTGCAATAGTAAAATTTTCACCATCAATATAATATATATATTTAATTAAATTAAAAGAAAATGAATTATTCTTTTTACGAAGTAAATACTATGAAAAACAAATATTTATTGAAAAAAAAATTACCGGGCAAATACCTATATCGGACATTGAATTATACATCAATTAATATACCACAAGTGTGGTTTAACATTTTTTTACATTTTTGACAATTTATTTAAACTTTAAATAATATAATTAATAGATTTAATATTTAGACATTTGTAGTTCATATTGTATGAAATAAATATGAATAAATTATTAAAAATCAACCAGTAAAACACAGATTAGATTGAATAAACAATAAACAATGTTTTTGTAGGAATTGGCAATCGGCTGGAAGCCTTTCAGCCTAATTAAATTATAAGGATTATTTTATTTTAACGTTCTATTACGATGAATATTATAATAATAAAATATTCATTCTAAATGAAGCGCTGCAAAGTGTCATTTTTTTTTATTTAAGATGCCACTACAATTTTATTGCTTTAAAATACTCTTCAATCTTTTCTCTTAACAGCCCAATATAGAAAACATGCCCAAAGGTAGGCCTAACAGGGAGATTTTTTCCTTTGAAAATTTCATGTCTGATTTCGTCGACCGATTTTTCAACAAAGTGTCATTTTTTTGTTTTAAAATGCCACTACAATTTTATTGCTTTAAAATACTCTTAAATCTTTCCTCTTAACAGCCCAATATAGAAAACATGCCCAAAGGTAGGCCTAACAGGGTGATTTTCCCCTTTGAAAATATCATGTCCGATTTCATCGACCGATTTTTCAACAAAGTGTCATTTTTTTGTTTTAAGATGCTACAACAATTTTATCGCTTTAAACTACTCTTTAACATTTCCTCTTAACATCCCAATATAGAAAACATGCCCAAAGGTAGACCTAACAGGGTGATTTTCCCCTTTGAAAAATTCATGTCCGATTTCATCGACCGATTTTTCAACAAATTGTCATTTTTTTGTTTTAAGATGCTACAACAATTTTATTGCTTTAAACTACTCTTTAACCTTTTCTCTTAACAGCCCAATATAGAAAACATGCCCAAAGGTAGACCTAACAGGGTGATTTTTCCCTTTGAAAAATTCATGTCCGATTTCGTCGACCGATTTCTCAACAAAGTGTCATTTTTTTGTTTTAAGATGCCACTACAATTTTATTGTTTTAAAATACTCTTCAACCTTTCCTCTTAACAGCCCAATATAGGAAACATCCCCAAAGGTATGCCTAACAGGGTGATTTTCCACTTTGAAATATTAGTGAAAATCACGCAATATAATTTTAATAAAAACTTCAAGTTTTCATTAAAACGAGTAAAATATAGCTTAAACTGCTTAATATATATTCCTATTACACAGTATAGTCCAATGGAAAACATTCCTGACACGTAAAATATCGCTTTATTGAATTTATAAATTAATAGGGTTACCACCATCTATGGCTGAAAAAGTTATGGCTAACTTCTCATCGGTCTAACTTAAACACATGGAATATATTTCTTTTATTTTTAAATTTCTCATAGAAACATCTATCAGCTTAGACGGTAGTTGATAGATGTCTACTTAATTAATAGATATCAACGAGTAATTTTGAGAGGTACCGCAAGGGTCAATATTAGGACCTCTACTTTTCTATTTATATTTTTTTTTGTAAGAAATTCTTTATTTATAATATACGTAGATATATTTTATTACATATATTATGGATGTATTTCTGGTTCCTTCCTTCTTCCTTACCGCGAGATATTTTAGCGTTAATTCCCATCTCGGGCTAGCGGTATTGAAGGATTTATAGGATGTTGTATAATGTTCCGTTGAGTTTGTTAGACGATGTTATTTAGGATTAGATTTTTTATTTTAATTAATGAAAAAACTTTTTTAAACTTTGTTTGTAAAACTAACTAACTTTTAGTTTGATAATGACGCGTTAATGACGTCGAAACTATAGTCACTAAATAAATTTCAGTTATACAAAGTTTAAAAAAGTGTTTTCATTAATCGAATAACTATGTATAACAAAGTAGAAGCCTTAACAATTAGTATTTTTTTATTTTAAGTTTAAAAGGTATATATTTACGTTTTTTAATGCCTTCATTTAATTTGTTATATTGTCTTATCGATTATGTTGTTAATTTTTGTATATGCTTTGCTGTAGTACATTTTTAGTTTTTTTAGTTTCTTTCCTTATAAAAGTTCTGCTTTCTTATATGCCTATAACACGCAATAAGAACGTCAAAACTGGATAAAATAAAATCGCAAATTATTTTCGAATGTGGCGATTTTGTTTCGTTCTGAAAATAATAACCCCCGTTAAAAATTCATGTGTGTGAAGCTGGCAATAACTCCAGCAATAAACCGGCGCCTCCACCAAAACCAGTTATTATTAAAATAATTATTTTAACAATAATTACATAATGAATTAAAAGAGTTTGCACACTCACTGTTTACAACTAGTATTGCCCACAAAATGCGATAAGTTGCGTCAATATATAGCTTCTCTAACAACTTTAACGATATTTAAAAAAAAATCAAAATTCAAATTTTAAAATGTCCATATTTTCCAAAGACCACAATATATCTTAGTTTTTCTTTAATATTTTACTTAATTAGTCAATAAACAACAAATATAATCCTTCAGAAATATGTCATATATAAAGGTAAAGTTATTATCGGACTTATTGCGAGCTCGATCATCTGTTAAATTTAACAAAAAAATTAAAAAATCATAACTCAATTAATCCAACCATTAGTTTTAATTTTCTTTTATAATATATTTAAACGATCATTAAACAACAAATATTAATTATCAAAATTGTGGCGACAACAATGGTTAAATAGTTATCGGACTTATTGCTAGCTCAGTCATACATCCAATATGACGAAAATTAAATAATCATAACTCAGAAAGCCCGCTATTTATTTTAGATTTTCTTTCACAAAATGTTTAAACAGTCGATAAACAGTGAATACCAACGATCAGAAATGTGTCATGAACAATTGTTTAATTGTTATCAGACTTATTGCTGGCACTCCCATGCATTTAATAGGGCGGACGATTAAAAAATTCATAATTCGAAAAGCCCAACTTTTATTGTTGATTTTCCTTCACGAAATAATTAGCCATCCATAAAACAATAAATACCAACTGTCAGAAATGTGTCATTGACAATAGTTAATTTGTTATAAACAATTTAAATATTAAAAAAATCATATCTCGAAAAGCCCGCGATTAATTTTAGATTTTCTTTCAGAAAATGTTTAAACTGTCGATAAGCAGTGAATATCAACGATCAGAAATATATATATATATTATAAAAGAAAATCAAAACAATGGTTGGATTCATTGAGTTATGATTTTTTAATTTTTTTGCTAAATTTAACAGATGATCGAGCTCGCAATAAGTCCGATAATAACTTTACCTTTATATATGACATATTTCTGAAGGATTATATTTGTTGTTTATTGACTAATTAAGTAAAATATTAAAGAAAAACTAAAATATATTGTGGTTTTTGGAAAATATGGATATTTTAAAATTTGAATTTTGATTTTTTTTAAAATATCGTTAAAGTTGTTAGAGAAGCAATATATTGACGCAACTTATCGCATTTTGTGGGCAATACTAGTTGTAAACAGTGAGTGTGCAAACTCTTTTAATTCAATATGTAATTATTGTTAAAATAATTATTTTAATAATAACTGGTTTTGGTGGCGCCGGTTTATTGCTGGAGTTATTGCCAGCTTCACACACATTAAAAATTCAACTTAAACACCAAGAGTTGATTTTTATATAATTACCATAAAACAATGCTATATAATTGTTGAGAATCTGTGTGGAATGTTTATAAAGTGTTCAAATTGGAAATGCAACTGATAGCAAGGAATACCAAAGGGGGTGCAAAAATGTGAGCGCTGCTTTAGTTAACGTATTTCCCGATATTCGTGCAGCTGTGTTTTATCACGATAGCCATCGCTGCTGGATTATATAATCTTGCTGAAATGGCTAAAGTATATACATGATATGACCAAAAGAATTACTTAATAATAATAATTTAAACTAAATAAAAAAAATGTTGTAATAATAGAAAAAGGATTTATTCATTTGATCACAGCTATTTAAATAAATTAAATAAGAAGAATTTGAAAATAATTAATTTATAAATTATTTTCTCTTTTGCTACTATGACACTTTAACTTTGTTTGCAGAACCATTTTTTAAAATTAAATAAAAAGAATTTGAAAATAATTAATTAATAAATTATTTTCTCTTTGGCTACTGCCACATAATAACTTACGTTATGTAAGTACTTTAACAAATGTCTAATAAAATAGACAGATGATTATAAAATTGTTATTGTTATGCAACAGCAAATATCTATTATTAGACATTTGTTAAAGTACTTATGTAACATAAGTAATTATGTCACAGTAGCCAAAGAGAAAATAATTAATTTTAATAAAATAGTTATGCAAACAAAGTTAAAGTGTTTAAATTAATAACACTAATTACTTTCTTGTATTCACTTTTTATTTTTACGGTGATTAGTTTCGACTCGTCAGCGAGTCATTATCAAACCAAGTACTTAAAATTAACATTGAGTAATTGATTGATAAGGCTGATAAATGTTGAAAGTTCATATTCACTTTTATATAAATAAAACAATTTATAACTTTCAAAGTGTGGCGAAACAATTGTAGCGAGTTTACAATATATTTGAAAGTTATAAATCATTTTATTTATATAAAAGTAAATTAATATTGAAGTTAAGAATCAGGTAAAAACATCAAATCGATTTTGCCCATCACTATTTATAATTTTAGAAATGATATATTTTGTTGAATGAAATTGAAAAGTGGATATAAAATAGTTATTGGTGGCTCATTCAGTAATCAATTAAATTTTCTTATATAATTGAGTATAACAGATATATAATATACGAATAAAACGAAGGCAAACTTTACTACACCATTCGGAAATTTAATCAACATTACATCATTCCGCAAATTTTACGCTCGCAACTCAAAAATTCCGATAATCAGCGTTGCAATTTACAATTTACACACACGCCCCGCGGACGCGCTTTAAAATTCCGAACGTTCGGAATTCCATCGCGCTTTTTCCCGCTGGAAACAATCCGGACGATAATAAATTTTTCATCGTCGGCCGAACATAAATAATGTATCGAGGAGCGATCGCAATAATTCGGGCATGAAAGAAAAGTCCATTAATCAAACGGGCTCTGAAAGTAAATTAATACTTTTCTCCGAGTTCTAATGTGATGTATCATATTTTTCGGTCCGGGCCGTGCTTTCGATGCGGAAACCGCAAAAACAAAACGGTTAGTGTTATTATTTTCGCGGCGGAGCGAAAGGGGGAATTTCCCGCTCGGGAAAATGTTGCGCCGATATAAAATTTTATGTCTCGGCTTAGGTGCATGGAAAAGGGAACGGATGGAGGGAAATTATTGGCCCTACATTTCAGGTCAGTAAATATTCAAATATTGTGTATTTTGATTGTGAGAAATATTTATAGATCTTAATTAGATATTAATAGAATTGTAACTTACGATATAATATAATATTTTAAGCCTTTCTTCACTTGTAACTTACGATGAAGTTGTTTGTCGTTGCGGTTCTTTTATTTATTTTGATTTTTCTTTATTTGTTGTCGAAACACGATTTAGCCAACTTCAGTCCAATCACAGATTCAAAGTTAACCCAGTATATTAGTGAAAGTGCTTAATTTTATAATTTAATATTAATTTTAATAATTTAATAATTGGATTAATTGTGCATTGACTATAATGAGTCAATGCACAATTAATCCAATTTTTTAAATGTGGTGTTTTATAAAAAAAACTACTGATTCAATACTACAAATTTTACAATACGTGAATTTTAAAAGTTTATACAAAACCAATGAATAAATTCACAGTTGTATACGCGCGTGTATATTTTATAGATATAATCTACTAATAAAATATGCATTTGTATTTAAATATTGTAATATCCATCAGCGATTTTAAATTGGAAACTAGTAATATATCCTCGTGAATATTTTAAATTGGAAGCCCGATTTAAAATTATATTCCCGTCGCGCGGACTGCGAACGACACAAATTAGTTTAGTTTTATATATGGTTTCAGGAATCTATTTACGTGGAATCGTATTGTGTAAGTCGGTTTACGTAATAAATCGAAGTTTATGTAGATCGATATTTTTTTATTGTGACCTTTTATTTTGAATACAAATAGTTTATTAAAGTTAT
This sequence comes from Philonthus spinipes, assembly GCA_963082785.1. Lineage (NCBI taxonomy): Eukaryota > Metazoa > Arthropoda > Insecta > Coleoptera > Staphylinidae > Philonthus > Philonthus spinipes. The sequence continues at coordinate 11,958,898 of OY720310.1, forward strand.
AATTTACTATACTCTCTTAAAATGTACTTATACGGAGCCTACTAAATATACAGACTGGAATGTCGGAGTAGGTAGGACTCCAAGATGCATACGTATACCTTTTCTTGGAGCGCCTGCTCGTCTCTCGCATTGCTCTAATGCAGTATTTGTTTATTTATTTATTTAATACAATCATCATACACGTTTATTGATTCTACATAAATTACAAAAACTTAAAATTAACATAGATATAAATATATTATAGTAAACAAATATAAGAAAAATATAATTATTAACATGTTAGGAGTCGTGCAGTAGTTGCAGAATGTAATGATAGCACTTTTTTGGGGTAATTATATTGAAAATATCAAACATAGGGTCAACCGTTAATAAATTGTTAAGCAAATTTCTCAAACTATGGGTCGCGACTCACAAGTGGGTCGCGAGCGAATATTACGCACTTATTATAACACTTTTTTTAATTTCAATTAAAACAAATAAGACAGTGTTAAGTAGTTCCACAACTAGCTACTATAGAATCTGAGCTAATGATATTGGTAATATATCATTAGCAGCATTACCCTACGGGTGGTGGTGGACTCGTTTCCCAGTCCAGTATAGTTATCACAAATTAAATTAGAAAAACAGTCCCCATCTTTAAATAGCGATTTACCTGAGCCTCCTCTTTGCCTTAAGGGTGCGGTTTAGAAGAAAGACACAGCTATACAAATATGGGCAATCACTAATTTGAGTTAGATTGTTGTTGTGATCAATGAACAATATTGTGTTATACATTAAAATAATCTTAAAATAAGCAGGAATTTCATCAGATAAATTAAAAATTATTTTAATGTTTAGTTTCTGTGAAAAATAAATATGAAAAACAATGAAAATTGATCAAATGTATAGCAAATTTTAAATTAAACTTTTGCTAATAAAAACTTGTTCAATGAAAATTTAAAGGATTTTACTAAATTCTGCATTCAAATAACTGACCTATTAATTTCATTATATCTTACAATTTTCTTTTCCAACTTAAACTAGTAAATTGACGTAATACACGAAAATTAACGATTTATTTTTTATTTAGACTGATACTTTATACTTGATAGATAAAAAATGTAAATACATATTCATATTATGAAATCCAAAAGAATAACTATTTTCAAACGATTATTTCCATTTTACTATATAGCTATCCCTTTCCACTAAACCGCAACCTTAATACAGCTAAGAGGTGGGTCCCAAGATTGGACATTTTTGTTAAATAGATCGGAGCCCATTCAACTATGGGAGACACTGTTCAAATGCAAGCAGGTTAAATTGTAACAATTATTTTTGCATATGGTTTTTATAATAATAAATATTTAAAGTTTCTATTTAAAAAAATAATAATTACTTATAGTCATTAATTAATATTATTTTATTTAAATAAAAATAACATTCCAAATTAGGTAAAAAGTAACTATGAACGAAAGATAATTCCCTAAAAAACCTAAATAGAAGAATAACTATCCTAAAAAAATAACACTTATAGCGATTTTTTGCATTGTTTCGTATATGTATACCGACCTACAAACACTGAAAGAATTCCTTGAACAGCTTTAACAACATCGAAATATTTTGTTATCGGGAAAATTTCAATCTAAAAAGAAATTCTGGGATACACTTAATCATAGCATAAAAATATAATAACAATATGCATTTATTAAATAAATATTAAAATAATCTTTTTAATATATTAAATAAAAATGATTTGAAAATAATTAATAAATTATTTTCACATTTAGCTCTGTGACCTTTGACTTACGTTACGTAAGTACGTACGTGCACATCAAAACAACTACTTCCCGGGCAAATACCCACGCCGGACATTGAATTACATAATGTACACCTAGAGCTAAATGTGAAAATAATTTATTAATTATTTTCAAATCATTTTTATTTAATATATTTAAATAACTGTGACCAAGTGAATGAATAATACTCTTTTCTATTTATAATCTTTTTAATTTTTTACAAACACTGAAAGAATTCCTTGAACAGTTCTAACAACATCGAAATATTTTGTTATCGGGAAAATTTCAATCTGAAAAGAAAATCTGAGATACACTTAATCATAGCATAAAAATATAAAAATAATATGCATTTATTAAATAAATATTAAAATAATCTTTTTAATTTTTATTAAAAGATTGCGCGACTATTGTTTTGAAGCCACTTGAAAACATTTTTAATCGACTTTTCTGAACATTTGGAAAGGAAACAAAATATGTCCTGTATTAAAAGCAAAAACATTTTTTTATTATACTTATCTGAAAACACGTTGATTCCATATGCCTCTAGAATGATGGAATCGTCACTTTTTCAGGCGACCGCACAGAAAAAGTTTGTTTGTGCGATCATTTTTCCATAGCAACGATGTATTTTTCACTTCTGTGTTTCACTAACGTTTTATTTTCCGTCTGTGAAATTCGTAAATTTGTTCAAATGTACACAGACTTAGAATATACTGATATTGTATTTTGAAATAAAGTGCTTACCAGATCAAATTCCGAAAAACAGGTATTGCATTTAAATTTCTTTAGAATTAGTGTAATTATCAAATAATTTAAATATTTAGTTTTATATTGTTGTTTTCAGATAAGTATAATAAAAAATAGCGTTCATTACACGTCCAGAAATGGATTTTTCCGTGCTTGCATGACTGAACGGTCAGCGCGCACGGAAAAATCCTTTTTTCTGGACTCCTAATGAAATATACTATTAATAGACTTTTCTGAACATTTGGAAAGGAAGCAAAATATATCTTGTATTAAAATCGGGTGATCCGTCTGTAATAAAAAAAAAAAACTAAAAACAACCTAGATTTGTCACCGTTGAACGGTTTTCCATGAAACCATGCTGATTGGGACTGATGTTTTTTTTTTTATTTTGGAGTATATTTGACCATAGATAATCATTTCGAAAATGTTCGCAATATTGAAAACCTACCGGTCAATTGTGCTGTTTTTTAATATTGCGAAAATTTTCGAAACGATTATCTATAATCAAATATACTCCAAAATAAAAAAAACTACATTGGTCGTCACCATCATAGTTTCATGAAAAACCGTTCAACGGTGATAAATCTAGGTTGTTTTAGCGAAATAGTTTGCGATCAATTAAATAAATCGCCACAAGTTGTTTGCACATACACTGATTTAACTAAAGCGTTCGATCGAGTGAATCATTCTATATTAATTAAAAAACTGGACAACATGGACTTTCATATAAATTTAGTAAACTTCCTTAAACCATATTTGTTAAATGAAGAAAATAATGTTTATATTAATAGATTTTGCTCCAATACATTTATTTCTAACTCCGGGGTCCCACAGGGTTCTAATCTTGGACTTTTACAATTCGTTATTTTTATTAACGATTTGAGTAAATATATATCTTGCCATCATTTATTTTTCGCAGATGATCTTAAATTGTTCAGCCCTATTCAAAATATTCAAGCATGTATTAAACCACAATCAACAATTAATACCCTGCCGGACTGGTGCATTAGAAATAATTTACCATTGAATATTGATAAACGTAAAACTGTTACTTACATCCGTAAGAGTAATCTGATTTTATACCTATATCATATTGATCTTTAGAACGCTGCAATTCAATAAGAGACCTAGGTATTAGTTTAACTCAAAATTGTAATTTGGAAATGGAGATTCCGTTAATAAAGTAAATTGAAAAAATTGAAAATTCACTTTTATTAACCATATGCAGTCTATAGTTGCAAGAGCAGATAGAAACTTGTTTTTTGCTTTGATTTTATTGTTTGGTTATTTTAACTTCCAAGTTGACTTATATTCTCGATTAAATATCAACACTAGACACTTTGCATAACCGATATTTGAAAATACAAGGAAATATTTGACTTTGATAACATTAAGACCATGATTTTGACGGTTTTTAAAAAATCATAATACGACTTGCTTTTAAGATCTTCCATGCAAACGGCCATACTGAGCCACATTACACATGCGCTTTGAAGTTGGCCGTAAAATCTTTTCAAAATTGAAAAAAAAAGGTTCCGATTAGGAGATAATGTAAAAATTTCAATATATGACTGGATGTTTTTGTCACAATGCACAGTGTTACGAATCATGGACAAAATATCGAAATAAAAGTTTTAATTTTTGGTATTTTTGAACGATAATAGCGAAACAGATAAGACATTAATCCAAAAACTGTGTTTGGTTTTTTTCCTAATTATAACAATCATCTTGTAAAGTGAGGTAATGAAGAAGGTAAATATCATCTTTTATATGAATTAAATAAAATAAAACAAAGATGATTCACACATTTGCAGTAATTTAAATTACAATGAAATTAAGGAAAATTTCTGGCTGGTATTTTTTTGCAGTTGGAAAAAGGGGTTAATCGAATTTTATTGATCATTGCTAGAAATGTTCCTTGTTTAATTACACTGTAATCTTTTATATGATTTCATTTTTCTGCATTTTTCAAAGCGTTACAGTACAAGTTTTGTTTTCAAACAAAGTTATAATAAATTTTATAGTCCAGGATAAGTTTAAAAAACATTTTTTTTATAAATTTTGTAATAGATTTATTGCGATATAAATTTTTGAACATACCAACAAATTTTATATAAAATTTATACATTTGCTCCTCAAAGTTTGCAAATGTATAAATTTTATATAAAATTTATTGGTATATTCAAAAATTTTAAAAAAAAACGTATGAAAATGTTTTGAGGTGACGACTTTTTCTTATTAGTACATTAATATACTGTCGAAATTTATAAGGTTCATTTGCTTCTGTCTGCTCCTTCAATAGTTATAATTTTTATCAGGCGTTAGGCAAAAATAATTGATTTATATCTATTTCACTGTTTTATATATAGAACTTTTTTAACTCTATATTATATAGTTTTTGATGCTTTAGACGACTAAAATATTATTAAATATATAGTAGTGTTGGGCAAAAAAAATATTTATGGCTTTTCACGTTCAGGTGTTGCATATGATAATTAATTATTAATTCATTGGAAAATATGTTTCCAATTCAAAAATAATGCTGTGATTCCCAAACCTGACGCCCTAATCATATACGTAACAATTCAATACATAATACAGTTTTTATTGATAATTAATTTGTAAAAAAAAAAATAAAAAGGATTTCAAAATAATAAATTAATTCATTATTTTCCCTTTAGCTACTGTTGGGCAAAATCGAGTAGCTAAAGTTATTAAATAACAATAAAATTGAGTTTATTAATCAATAGGTAAAACTTTCCAATATTAATATTATAAATAACATTAAGAAAATTGTCATCAACTTTATTTTGCAGTGACAAAAAAGATCGAAAAGATCGACTTTGCCCATCTCTAATATATAGTGTGTCTCATTTACCTACCATTTAAATTTTCCATTTTTTTTATAATCAGTAGCACGAAAAAACTATATCAAAAAAGACAATAAACAAAAAATCAATTATACATGTTGTAAAAGCGTATTGCTGCCGAAACCGCCAGTACACTATTATCAGACAAAAATTAATGACGCACTTGAGAAATTGCCGTAGAGAAAATAATTAGAGAGAGAGCTCCCTCTCGCCGGCGCTCCGGGCCCGCGGGATTAAATTTTTCATCACTTTTATATTGGAAAGGCTCCACTCACGGGGCATAATGCTCTTATGCCTCCGTTCTCGATTCTCCACTTTTCATTACTATAACTGCTTCGCTGAAGAAGAAGAAAAAAATAAATTGAACCCGAAAAACTTTTGCACGATAATTAATTTGATTATCACGTATTATTACGTGATTATAAAGACCTTTTCTTTGCGCAGTTTTCGTAATTAGAATGAGGTGCTTTATTTGATTAATGTAGCGGAAGGTTTTAAAAGGGTTTTCTTTATTAAATGTGTAATTTACGTTTTATTTAATATTGAGAGAAAAAATTGGATTCAATATTTCTTAGAACACAAATAACCACTTATTTATTCTAAAATATTTATGGCTTTTCACGTTCAGGTGTTGCATATGAGAATTAATTATTAATTCATTGGAAAATATGTTTCAAATTCAAAAATAATGCTGTGATTCCCAAACCTGGCGTCCTAATCATATACGTAACAATTCAATACATAATACAGTTTTTATTGATAATTAAAAAAAATAAAAAGAATTTGAAAATAATTAATTAATTCATTATATTCCCTTTAGCTACTGAGATATTATGTTACATAAGTACTTAAACTAATGTCCAATAATATATATTTGCTGTTGCGGAACAATAACATATTGTATAATACAACAATTTTTGAAAAGAAAATAATTCAAAAAAACAAACAAAAAATAATAAAAGTTAGGTAATATAAGGCAATCTGGAGACACGTGTTTCGGGATTTCATCCCTCGTCAGTACAGCTGTGCCTTATATAATTGCAAAATTGTTAATTAAATTAATTAAAAAAGCACTGTCACCTCTGAGATCCTCGATGTAAGTGAACATAGAGGACGTATCTAGACAGGCAGTTCACGCGATTATTATGCGCGATCTTGATAAATTGTTTCGTGCAAAATTGTTGCATTATGCAATATGTTATTGTTGTTATTCTTCCATTCACCCTAACAGCGCTCATTGTTTCTGGTAATATCATTTCTACTAACCTTATCAGTTTACTTGGTATTCTCAGTTCTTCGAGGGTTGTATATAGTTAGAGATTAACTATATACAACCCCCGAAGACTCATTCGCTTGCTTGAAGTCAGTTATAAAGAGTGATATATTGGTTTATATACAAGTCGTGAATAAAATAAATTATGTTATATAAACAATTTTTATTTATATACAAACAATGTATATGTAAACTGTTTTTTTAATGGTATGTTTGCTGGGGACAATTGTAGGCCTGTTTCAGTAGCTTTTATCACCAAATTTGTAAGTAGAAATAAAAACTCAGTTCTCAGTTTTATTTATAATAAATTTATAGTATATGTTAGATTGTATGACTTTATTATAATTATTATTATTTTATTTAATCGTGTCTAAACTATACATTATGGTATTTATAAAGAAACTGTATACAACACATTAATATAATAAATATCATATATCTATCCAATGCCGTCCGCAATCAATTGCATTTGGGTTTGCTGCTTGGAGGCCCTGGACAGAACAGGGTGCTGGTAGATCGTTGCATACCAGATGTTCCATTGTCTGAGATTCGCCTCATTTATATGTTTTCTCTTCTTTGTAATTCCAAAACCTAAACTACTATTACTATCATTATTATTACACATATTTTGGTGTCCTCTTAATATATTTTATGATTTTAATTAATATGACAAGCACTAGGAAAACACGCTTTAATTAATGAACCCCCTATTTATCCCCTCTAGTCACGAGCTGCAGCCCACGTTGCAAAACCCTAATGAAAATGTACAGCAAAACTCCGAAACTTGCATACGGAAACTTTCCCTTTCCAAAGTCCGCACGTGAATATTTAATCCGCATTAAGCAGTTTTCATTCGACGGTTATAAATTCAGTGAAGACGCTAACGTTTTCAGCAAGTTCCCGTTGAATCATCAAAAGGGATGGCCATTTTCGTTCTACATGTGTGTTTATGCGCCCAAATGGCTGTTGGGAAGTAACTATCTAAGTTTATGCAATATTAATTTTATTACATATTAGTTTATATGGTGACATGTTCCGGGTGTAATTATGAAGGTCTGTGGGTTTAGAGACTGATGTTAGATAGTAAATTATGCGCGGAATTACATGATTGGAGGGAGGGAGCTTATGCATTACGGGGATTGCATGAGCTGTCATTTAGGGCATGCATAAATCTTGGCGTAATTGTTAAGATAATTCCGCTTGTCTTGGAATTCCGTGTGTTTGAGCGAGATTTAGTTATATCTTATAAACGACGGATTTAATTATAATACAAACAAGCGTTGATTTTATAGCAGGACGCGTTTTACTTTGTAATGTGTGAATATTCGATTAAGATGGCTTGGGTGAAAACAAATTTATTAGGGATTCTATTAAAAAAAAATGTGTGGCTAATAAATAAAAAAAATGAGAACGGATTACCAATTATTTAATCAAGACTACGAAAGGGTATAAGAATTCAAGTAGAAGAATTTTTTTGATATGCTACCTCAAAAATAATTCTTCCACTTGAATTCTTATATCAAATTCAAGAAGAATTATTTTTGATATGCTACCGCAAAAATAATTCTTCTACTTGAATCCTTATACCCTTTCAATGGGGCTTCTGTTTGTGATTTCTCTTGTACCCAATTCCTTCCATTTTTTCAGGTACTTACCATTATTTTCATTTTTTTATAGTATTATTCCCTGTGTTATTCTTCAACCATTTTTCTTGAATTTGGTTAATCCATTTTCGTCTCAATCGTTTGATCAAATGCAAGAAATATGGATGATGAAGGGAATAACAAGGAAAAATAAAAATAATGACAAGAGACAGAAAAAAAATGAAAATAATGGTAAGTACCTGAAAAAATGGAAGGAATGGGTACAAGAGAAATCACAAACAGAAGCCCCATTAGACACTTGAAAGGGTATAACAATTCAAGTAGAAGAATTATTTTTGATCTACCTCAAAAATAATTCTTCCACTTGAATTCTTATATCAAATTCAAGAAGAATTATTTTTGATATGCTACCGCAAAAATAATTCTTCTACTTGAATTCTTATACCCTTTCAAGTGTCTAATGGGGCTTCTGTTTGTAATTTCTCTTGTACCCATTCCTTCCATTTTTTTCAGGTACTTACCATTATTTTCATTTTTTTCTAATATTATTCCCTGTGTTATTCTTCAACCATTTTTCTTGAATTTGGTTAATCCATTTTCGTCTCAATCGTTTGATCAAATTCAAGAAATATGGATAATGAAGGGAATAACAAGGAAAAATAAAAATAATGACAAAAGACAAGAAATCATCAAAGGAATGGGTTAATCCATTGTCTTCTGAGTCGTTTGTCAAAATTTAAGAAATAGGGACATAGAAGGGAATAACATTAGAAAAAAAATGAAAATAATAGCAAAAGACATGAAACATGGAGGTATGGGTTTTCTTCTTAATCGTTTGACCAAATTCAAGAAGTATGAACGAAAAAGGGAATAACATTAGAAAAATGAAAATATTTGCAAGAGACAAGAAAATATGGATGGAATGGGTTAATCCATTTTTTTTTCTCAGTCGTTTGACCAAATTCAAGAAATATGGATGAAGAAGGGAATAACACAAGAAAAAATAAAAATAATGACAAGAGACAGGAAAACATCAAAGGAATGGGTTAATCCATTGTCTTCCGAGTCGTTTGTCAAAATTTAAGAAATAGGGACATAGAAGGAAATAACATTAGAAAAAAAAAATAATAGCAAACGACATGAAACATGGAGGTATGGGTTTTCTTCTTAATCGTTTGACCAAATTCAAGAAGTATGAACGAAAAAGGGAATAACACTAGAAAATAATGGCAACATACAGAAATCATGGAAGGAATGGATTAATTCATTTTCTTCTCAGTCGTTTGACCAAATTCAAGAAATGAGGACGAAGAAGGAAATAACATTAGAAAAATGACAATAATTGCAAGAGACAGGAAAACATGAAAGGGATGGATTAATCCATTTTTTTTCTCAGTCGTTTGACCAAATTCAAGAAATATGGATGAAGAAGGGAATAACACAAGAAAAAATAAAAATAATGACAAGAGACAGGAAAACATCAAAGGAATGGGTTAATCCATCGTCTTCTAAGTCTTTGTCAAAATTTAAGAAATAGGGATGTAGAAAGGAATAACATTAGAAAAAATGAAAATAATTGCAAACGACATGAAACATGGAGGTGTGGGTTTTCTTCTTAGTCGTTTGACCAAATTCAAGAAGTATGAACGAAGAAGGTAATAACACTAGAAAAAAAATGAAAATAATGGCAAGATACAGGAAAATATGGAAGGAATAGATTAATCCATTTTCTTCTCAGTCGTTTGACCAAATTAAAGAAATGAGGACGAAGAAGGGAATAACATTAGAAAAATGAAAATAATTGCAAGAGACAGGAAAACATGGAAGAAATGGGTTGATCCATTTTCTTCTCAGTCCTTTGATCTAATTCAAGAAACAAGGATGAAAAAATAGACATGAAGAAGGGAATATCACAAGAAAAAATAAAAATAATGGCAAGAGACATGAAAATATGGAGGAATGGGTTAATCTAATTTCTTCTCGTTTGACCAAATTTAAGAAATGGGGACGAAGAAGGAAATGACAGTAGAAAAAATGAAAATAATGGCAAAAGACATGGAGGAGTGAGTTAATCCATTTTCTTCTCAGTCGGTTGACTAAATTCAAGAAATAGGGATGAAAAAGGGAATAACATTAGATAAATGAAAATAATTGCAAGAGACAGGAAAACATGGAAGGAACGGGTCTAACCATTTTTTTCTCAGTCGTTTGATCAAATTCAACAAATATGAATGAAGAAGGGAATAACACTAGAACATAATGGCAAGAGACAGGAAAACATTAAAGGAGTGGGTACAACAGAAACAAAAGCCCCTTCCGACAACTGAAAGGGTCTACGGATTCGAAGAAAAAAAAAGAAGTAGAATTATTTTTGAAGTGAAATATGTAATGTCGATTAAAAAATTGCTGATCGGTTCTCTATTTTTTTTTATTTATTTATTAGCGGCTTTTTCTTTCCACAAAAATAATTATAAATACTTATAATTTTGTAGTTTTAAAAGATGCAGGAATTTCCTGAGATGGTTTAAAATTGATTTTAATAATTAGTTCTCCGAAATACAATTATGAAAACCAATAAAAAAGGTCATATTTATAACAAAAACGTAATCAATGAAAAATTTAATGATTTCATTAAATTCTATATTCAAATAAATTCACATTTATTAACTTCAAATTTCATTATACCTTCTCATTTTGTATATGAGTACACATATTTATTTAAATGGATAAAGATGTTTAGTTATTTATTTTTATCAATAACATAATTTTATATTTTTTTTATATTTTATTGTAGAACGAGTGAAATTAAAATGGCCAAAAAGATTGATTTTCTCATTTTAAATATTATATTTTACAAAAAATAATACCCTAATTGTGGAAATGAAGAAAAGCAATGTTTTCAGTACCAGTAGCATTAAATACATACATTGGAACAATAGCGCAAAGCGCCGTTTGTTGGCTAATGGTCATCACCAGTAATCCAAACTCTAGATTATTAGTGTTTGAACATTTCACTTATTCAAATCAATTTATATTGATATTATTATTTAAAGGTATTAAATTTCAGTGATAATTATTCATTAAATTATTTATAACATTTTTTTATAATTTTAACACCCTAATACGTTTATACGCCGTTAAAAAATACATTAATAAAGAGTAATGTTCCTCTTTTCCTTACAGGAATTCGCGACATTAACGAAGGAATTAAATTGCGCCAGGGAGCATCTTCTGGAGAGGGAAGAGGAGATTGCGGAACTGAAAGCGGAGCGTAATAACACTCGGGTAAGTTTCATTTTTATGAGTATTTCCACATCTTTTTTTGCGCTTTCTTGGCCCTGAAACGTTCATCAAATGTGAAATGTTCCATATTAAAAATTCTCACACAAAAATAACAAACGAATAAAATCCAAGACGAATAGAGTTTATTGTGTGCGTTTTTTTGATATTTTTATGATCAGTTGAAATGTTTTTAATTATGACGAAAATAAAAGATGATTATTGAAAATAAGTTAGATGCTTAATTATATGATAATCTACTGCGTTTTTTTTTTATATTTTTATAATCAGTTGAAATGTTTTAATAATGACGAAAATAAAAGATGATTATTGAAAATAAGTTAGATGCTTAATTATATGATAATCTACTTAGAACAAAAGCTAAATACCTTTTATTAATTTACTTGTTATTTTTGAAACTTTAAATAAAAAAAAAAAGAGATGGACCAGATTTTATCAGCTTCTTAAGTGTATTTTCTCTTTAGAACTCAAGCTAAATATCCTCTAATACAGATTTGTTTTTGAAACAATAGCAAAAACTATTTTGGAGTAAGTACACAGTCCATTATATCAAGTATTTTAATTTTACACCGTTTTTTTTTAATTTAGTGTATAATTAAAAAAAAAACATTTAATAAAATGTTCAGCCACCATTCATCTAGTGATGGCTATTTTATTAAATGAATTTCGATTTCTGTTCTCATAAACAGGATAAGTTCACCTTCCTTTAATAGACCCAAATCGTTTATGATGCCACAAGAAATTAAGCGAAAGATGGCTCTTGTGTCGCCTTCAATTTGTTAAAAACAGTATACTTCTTGATATTGATTTTTTTTATTAATTTTATAGGCATGATTCGACTATACCATCATCTGTAGAAAAAAGTCAGTTTTTTTATTATTAATTATTATATTATTAAAAGATGCCGAGAATTAGTTTAGCTTCTTCATTTTATGATAAAAACAAAATTTATAAATAGAAAACAGTATTCATTCACTTGGTCACAGTTATTTAAATATATTAAATAAAAATGATTTGAAAATAATTAATAAATTACGTAAACGTAACGTAAGTCAAAAGTCACAGAGCTAATTGTGGAAATAATTTATTATTTTCAAATCATTTTTATTTAATATAACCAAAAGTTATATATATTCACACTTATTTGTTATTTTGTAATTTTTGCTTTAGGTTTATCCAACATATGTGTATACTATTGTAAAAGGTGAAACCGTTAATAAATGAAATAAATAAATATCGAATGCTTCCAATAATGGTTTCACATTTCTATTTTTTTATTTTATTTATTTATACAGGAAATATTCAAGTATTATATGAAATAAAATGCTCAATATTTAATAAATAGTGTTACTATTGAACGTAACAAATAAAGGTAAAAGAAATAGACAGGAAACCCTCCCCATTTAGTGCATCAGGTTATATGCATCGTACGTACGCACATCAGGCGAATTTTATTCAATGCGCCGGCACATTCGGCGCGAATTCTATTTACCATCTCCCCCTTTTATTATATTTCATATTTCACGGCATAAGTAATTCAAATTTCCGCCCCAGTATCAATTCTTTTGCACTTTATTCCGCTCTCCCCATTCTCTCTTCCTTTCTTTCTCAAAAAAAAATATGATATGCAAATTCCAGCGCCCCTTATCACACATAACTGCTACTTTTTAAACGATTAATCATCCCCCGGATGTATGTGTGTGTGTTGGTGTTTGAGTTAGAAAGAAGGCTGTGTCTATACCACCCCCCGCGCGGGTGACAAATTGCCGCGATGCGAAGGTGCTGGGAGCGGGTATCGATCTCGGTTTTGAATTTTAAACGCGGGGATTTAATTAGGGGAGGGTTTTCAGCGATATTTCGTGAATTTTTAATTGTGGAGCCTGCGGCGTTTCCGCTGGTTTCGTTAATGTATGGAGTAAGTGCAGCGATATGTTAATTAAAGTTATTGCATGAGTTTATATAGGTGCAGGGTTACAATGTAGGTTATTGGTGCGGTTGGGAGCATATATTATTATAAGTTAATTAAGTTACGTGCTGACTCATAATGCAAACTTTGTTTATTCGCTATATTCTTTCCTTATTACTTCATTAGCAATGAAGAAAGAACAAATGAATTTCTATACACAACGAATAATATAAATATATAGTGAGTAAGTAAAGTACATTTCGTAAAAAAGTACGATTTGTTAATAAAACAAACAAAAAATGATCAAATTTTGACGACAACAAAACTTAACATGGGGTACAATTTTTACCATGTAAATCCCTACGGCCATATTTAAATAAAACAGAGTGTATATTAAAGATAAATAATATATTTATATTATTATTAAATAAATTAATAAATCGCTTTAGCTCATATTCGGGGCTATTCTGTACAGGAAATGTTGAGTTTAACGTCTACGTTATTAATTAATTTCACATTTTATTAATATATAATTATCACTATTACAAAAGCAGCTTAGACTGTAATGATAAAAATTAACCTATACGTTTAATTAATTTCTCACTTAACTCGTGGTGAAACATTTTTGAATTAATTCAGGATGATTTAATTGAAATTAAAACACTTGTTTTTTTGAAATAAACCAAGTGTTTTAATTTCAAAAAAATCATCTTGAATTAACGTATACGTTTAACTCAACATTTCGCCCCGATTGTATCATGTATGTATGTTACTGTAGTTAATGGCCTCTGTTAAATAAATAAATAAATTATGTATTATTATGTTGATAAATTAAATCCAATATACTTCAAATATATTTCACATTGCAAAACGGATTTCAAACGAAAACATTTTTGAAATATAAGAAATCGTATTTGATTTAACGTGAAATCCAATTGAAAAACTGCAATAAAAATAAATAAATAAGTTGTGTCTCATAATAATTTTAAGAATAGTTATGAAGAAAGGCGTAGCGTTCTTAAAAATCTAATCAACAATTCAACAATTTCCACACATCCCATAAAATACAAGCCCACATAAAATTAGTGTATGTTATTATAGTTTACGGTCGTATTTTAAAGCAGCAGATTTAAGCGCGGCAAATTTATGTTGAAGGTCTTTATGCGACGACCGATAAAATTGTCAGAATATTCCAGAGACACGTGCGATAGCAGGAAACGAGATGACATTTCAAAAAGTTCAAATAAGTCAGACTCGTCGTTTCCGGGGCTTATCAAAATGTATGAACGTTAAACAATACGGGAAAGCCAGGAGTCGTGGAATTACGACTCCCGGCGCATTCACCAGAAATGCAAGCATGTTGAGAAAATTGTACACAGTGATATTGTTTATTTAGTAAATTATTTCATTTGTTTTCGTATTGCAATTGCGGTTTCTTGTTAAAGTTAGATTCTATATACATTATTTATTTATTGCTGGATTCATTGCCAGATGCACACACATTAATTTTGTATCCATTTCCTCGTTTATTTTATTAAATAATTCAATGGTAACATCTGATTTATTTTAATTCTCCAACAATTTTTTTGCATTTTATAATTCATTGAATTGTTTGAAAAAAATGCCGTCATATTTCATACATATTTTGTGTAATTGTAAGGTAAGAAATAACAAAATTCATTGTAATATTCTTCCAAATACTTGGTTTTAACTTTAAAAGACAACAAACCTTTTTTATACATATGTTTTGTAATGTTTTTAGTGCGTCACACTTTTATTGTAAAATTTTTAATATGTAATTTGGAAATGGAGATTCCGTTAATAAAGTGAAAATGAATCAATCCATTTATTCATTTAATAATTTTCCTTTACTATTAAATTTTCATTGAAAAACGTATCTGACCGAATTCACCGGGGAAAGTACAAATATGGACACATCATGATTTTTTTTTAATTTTCCTTGATAAAATGTTTAAAAAGCCACTAAACAATGAATATCAATTGTCAAAAATGAGTCCTCGGCAATTGTTTAGTCATCAGACTTATTGCTGATGCTCGCATGCATTTAATTGGGCTAACTAGGAAAGTCCACTATTTATTTTTGTTTTTCTTTCGTAAAATATTTAAGCAGCCTATAATCAATAAATAGCAATTGTAAAAAATTTGTCGTCAACAATGGTTAATTTGATATAAACAAATTATTTAAAAAAATCATAACTCGAAAAGTCCACTATTTATTTTTAATTTTCTTTCATAAAACGTTTAAACAGACACTAAACAATAAAAATCAACTGTAACATTTGTATCATCAACAATTGTTTAGTTGTTATCAGACTTAATATTGGCGCTCATATGCATTTAATTGGACCCACAATACAAAAAATATTTGTTGTAAAACAAAAACGTTGAACAATTCGGGGAATCTAAGAGTTACGGAATTACGACTCCCGGCGCATTCACCAGAAATGCAAGCATGTAGAGAAAATTCTACACTATATATCTCTGTGTAGAATTTTCTCTACATTTATTTGGTAAATTATTTTCTTTGTTTTCCTATTGCAATTAGGGTTTTTTTGTTAATGTTAGATTTTGTATAAATTATTTATTTATTAATAATTAATAATAATGAAATTGAACAAGGAAAATGTCTAGTAATGATCAATAAAATTCGATCAATCCCTTTTTCCAACTGCAAAAATTACTTACACTGTAAATTTTACAAACATCTATTGAAACAACTACTTCCCGAGCATTTACCCCGCCGGACATTGGATTACACAATAGATATTTATTGTTGCATAGCAGCACTACTGCGAATTGCAACGGTTTGAGTCGAAAACTGCAAATGTGTGAATCATGTTTGTTTCATTTTATTTAATAATTAATACTTTTTATTAAAAAAATATTTATTTGTTTTAGTCTGTGTTAACGATTAATTATATCCTAATTTCAAATTAAATTTTTGTAATCTTTTTTTTTCTTATAAAATTTTTAATATGTAATTATAATTGTAATTTGGAAATGGAGATTCCGTTAATAAAGTAAATTAAGAATTGAAATAACTTGAAATAACCTCTCACGAAATCAAGTAGTGCAAATAAATTAAATTCGTCTCAAAATATTTCTACATCTAATTTAAATTTACCAAATATAATAATAACATATTTATTACTTAACAGGTCGGTTGAACCCAATTACAAAGTAATATAAATGGATAGTGTCTTAATCTTAATATTATTAATAAAAATAGTTTCATAACAAATGGCAATATATGCATGTATACTAAAAAACAATTTACAAGAAAGATAACATGTTTTTACGCTTTTTGGAGGTGCAATGAAATAAATCATATTTCGTTAAAAAAAAAATAATTATGAAATTTACATGTTTTAAATACTTGAAATGGTTCAAGTATATTTGTATGCATGTTCTGGTTATAAAAACAAGGCACATTTCTTGTAGAAACCTGAAGTACATTAAAAGGCAATCAACTTAATATTTCATTGAATTCTATTTGTATGAAATAAATATGAATAAATTATTAAAAATCAACCAATAAAACACAGATTAGATTGAATAACTTTAATTTTTTTGAATAAAAATATTTGGCCATGAATGGACCTGCGTTTAGATCAAAATGTCAAACGGTTTTTATATATTATTATTATAATTTATTCTTTATTAAAATACGGAATTACATTCTGGAGAACTAGCAGCGTAGTTGATTCCGTATTTCTAATACAAAAGACGAATCATCGTTAAATTAGATTATTCTGCGAGTTGTCGAGGAGTGTTCAGGCAAAATAAAATATTAACTGTATGCCATATCTACATATTAGAGTGCATTAAATTTATTTTCAAACATCGAATTTTTGTCTGATAACAAAAAAACTACAAGGTGGGCCACAAATAATTACGAATTTAAAAAAATCATTAAGAAAACTAAGTACAATTCACATACAAATTTTTATTTCTATAAAAATTTACATCTAGGAAATTCATTTCTTAAAAATAACGTCATCCAGGTGTGCACCATCGCGCTGCAAACATTCTTCGAATCTGAACCTCAAATTGGTAAAAACTCGCTGGCACATTGCACGGGGAATAGGTGCCATTTCTTCCCGGATATTGGTCTTCAACTGGTTAATCGTGGCTGGGTTATTAGAGTAGACTCTACTTTTTAGATATCCCCACAAAAAAAAGTCCAGTGGCGTTAGAACTGGACTTCTAGGAGGCCATGCAATGTCACCTTGGCGCGATATCAGTTTCCCAGCAAACATCTTATTTACGACCGTCAAAGAGGCATTAGTTGTATGGCATGTCGCGCCATCTTGTTGAAACCATGTCGCACGATTATAGGCTTCAAATTGTTGCAGTTGTGGAAAGAAAAAATCCCTTAACATGGCTATGTATCGGTCAGAATTTACAGTTACAGATTGGCCTTCTGGATTTTCGAAGAAGTAGGGTCGATAATTCCGTGCTTCAAACGCAAGAGTGTTTTTAAAATCGTACGCCTTTCAGGCCCACCCAGTATAATAACAAATACAAAATTTTGTAATGATTTCATTTTTCCTAAGCACAGAACACATTGCTTTCATAAAGGGCCATATTATATGGAAAATATACAATCATCTGCCTCGGTGAATTAAATAAATAAAATCACTAAAAATCTTGAAATGCAAAGTGTATGGTATTGCACAATTTGGAGCCATAGACTCTCAGCGAATTCTTTAATATTAATCTAATATAATTAATTTTCATTAAATGTGAATTTCGTTTTTATTGGTTTCATAAACAGAACAAGTTCGCCTTCCTTTAGTGGACGAAACAATGATTCTCGCTCGTCTACTTTGTAGATCCAAATCGTTTACGATGCCACTTGAAATTAGGCGAAAGGTGGCGCTTGCGTCGTCTTTAATTTACTATGATAATTAATTGTACTTTTGTACTTTCTTATTTATCAAATTGCATACTTGCTGTATTTTTTCTCTCATTTTTTCGACGACCTCTTTTCATACATATGTCTTGCATAATTGTATTGTAACAGTATGTTTATGTTTAAATAAATTAATGCATTATTATAACTCCATTTGTTACAATATTTTTTAAACCTGTTTGAAACACTCTATTATTGTTCCATTTTTACGTATTTTACTTTCTTTCGCTATTATCTGGCACATTTTTTCATGAAGATCACTATGTGCAATTTAGTTAGTTGATGTGTGTTAATTAAGGCACATAACTGCCAACACCCGCAACACACTCAAGCGGCAATAACGAAGAGAGGGAAAAAATCCGCTGACTCCAGCACAGATAGTTATAACCCGACATAGCGCGCAGACATAATAAAACATAAAAGCCCCCCGTCCAATAAACGCGATTGTCCCTGTATGAGAGAGTCAGAGGAAAAAAACGGAGGGGGCGCAATAACATCCCCAAAGCCAATATTATCAGCCGCAAAAAAACTAACCCGCTTAAAACACCCGACGCTGCAACGGGAAAACCTCAATTAACGCATCGATTTTTCAATTTTTAAAGTGCAACAAATCCCGCATAATCTTTTCGGACGCGCGTTTAATCCCCGTGAAAGCCGCGCCGGGATCGAATTAATGCGATCCCGTCAAAATTTTACGCGAAGGAAGTTACGTAGTGTCAAACGATTTAATAAATTTCAGTTACAAGTTTCGCACAATAAAAACTGCTCTTTTTGTTGTTTATTCACTGCGTCGATGGATTTAATAATCAAGATGAAAGATGAGTTATGCGATGTTTCTGGCAGTTTCCTACTTTCGGCTCCGCAGATGGCATTAGTTTTAAAGTTCCCTCGTCGCAATTTTATAACAATATTGGGATTATGGGAATTGGGTGGGGGAGAGTTGGATAGTTGCGCCGGAATGTGGGATTGTGTAACTGGAAAATGTTCCCCGGGCGACTAAATCTAATTTTGATTATTTTTTTTTTGTGTAACTGCAGCACCATCTAAAATCATTATATAAAATAAATATTAATAGATTATTAAAATCAACCAATAAAACACAGATTAGATTGTATAACTGTAGATGTTAGTTTGTGAAGTCATAAGCAACACTGAATCAATTCTTTGAACCGTTTGGGAATGCACTTATCTTACTTATTATTTATTAATAGTTTAGGAATACTTACCTGATTATATACAAATATGTAAATTATTGTATAATGTAATCAATTATAATGGAGAATTCCGTAAAATAAAGTTAAAGTTAAACTAGTCGAGAATTTAAAGTTATTCAATCTAATTTGTGTTTTATTAGTTGATTTTAATAATCTATTCATATTTATTTTATGCAATATGAACCACCAATGTTTAAATATTAAAACCATTTGTTAAGCGGACGTTAGTTTCTACGTGCCGAGGCGGAGAGCGCGCGCAAGCGCTTAACACCATTCGTCATTTTTATTTTTACTTTGTTGGTTGCAAAGAGAACATATTTGTTTATTAAGCATTTTATATATAAAATTAAACAAGGAAATTATTTATGGCTTCCTTTCATTAAATATTTTCGACTCAAACCGTTGCAATGCAACAAATATCTATTGTGTAATCCAATATCCGGCGGTGTATATTATGGGGAAGTAGTTGTTTCAATAGATGTTTGTAAAAAAATACTGCATAAGTAATTTTTGTAATTGGAAAAAAAGGATTTATCATATTTTACCATAATTGTTTATTTTATTGCAAATAAGTGAATATATATCTCTGTTTTACGTTTTTATATATGTTTCCGCTATGTTCGAATAATCGCATTTCCTGATGTGATCTCAATTTGCTCCTTACTCCTTTACTTCAAATATATCATAAAAGATTATGATATAACTTACAATGAAATTAAACAAGGAAAATTTCTGGTAATGATCAAAAAAATTCGATCAATCCCTTTTTTCAACTGCAAAAAAAAATTTACACTGTAAGTTTTACAAACATCTATTAAAACAACTACTTCCCGAGCATTTACCCCGCCGGACATTGGATTACACAATAGATATTTGTTATTGCATAACAGCACTACTGCGATTTATGAGGAATACTATTATATATGAGAGCTATAGAAATGTACTACATAACAAATAAAAAAAATCCGATAATTGATAGGACTTGTGACTATATACAACAGCTAAGAGAGATAAATATTGAAATACAATTTATTTGAACTAAAAGTCACAGTGCTAAATATACAGCGATGTAATGATGGACAAAATCGCAAACGGTTAAACAGATGAAGCACTTAGTGCTGTATTTAATAAAACGACAATTAAAGCAGCTTAGATTGCGATAATAAAAAATAACATACACGTTAAACTTAACTTTTTCCTTACAGAATAGCCCCGAATAATTCTATCATAATAGTAAACATCGAAATATATTCTATTTCCGTGGAGTTCGTAAACGTCCTGTTTAAACCGTATAATTCATCTCGGTCTTGGTTAAAACACAAAGCCGGGACCTTTCCGCAATAAACCCTTTGTTCTTGCCTTTAAAAATTCCACAGTGAAATAAAATGATAATAATACTTCGAGGAAGGAACAATGGCTTTCGCCTAAACTATGAATTATTTAAATACTTCGCCAGACTTGTTATTATTCAGATTCATAGAGAATTACTTAGTTTATTTTCATTTTTTTTTTATTAATGAAAACTGTTTCATTTTATGAATTTGTTGTTTTCATTTAATAAAATATATAATGTAAATTTTTCCTTTCATATATAATGTGAACTAAAAAGGTGTAATAATCTTTAGGTAGAGTGGTTAATTAATATTTTTTTAGCAGAAAATGTGAGGAAATAATATTGTATTATTGCTTATAAACGCGACCTAATTCAAATAAATGTAAATTTTAAATCAAGCGTTATTAAAAATAAGCACGACTGTAACTTACTGGCTTATTTATTTATTCAAATACACGGGTTACACCATTTTACATTTTGATATAACTTTTTTTTATAATAAAGTAAGGATATAAATAAATACTATTATTAATCAGTGTTTTTATTAAAACGTAAAAAAATATATAACGAAATTGAATAAAGTTTACTTTCATATAAACTACTAGATTTTATAGACATTAACATAATACTTGTTTTTTTCTTTCTTGAAATGTAAATGAAGCCTCTATTATCAATAATGCAATTATTAATTCGTATTTTTTCTCTATTTTCTTTTTCTTTGAGTATCTTCAAACTTTAAGAATTTCGACAAGACCTGTTAACGGTCGGATTAAGATTAACCCCGGCAGAAACTCCAATTTGGCAAAACCTGAGGGATCTGGCCCGGTCCCGGTAGGTGTACCATAAAGGCCCGTTAATGGCGCGCAATTTAATTCCAGTAGGGCGGCTTTGGCGAAGAAACCGGAGTTCATCCCCTCCGCATTATGATACATTGTATGCACCGGGGAGCCCGACTAAATGTAGCAAACCGCGACGGGGATGGAGTCACGGGGGTGTGTGTATCAGAGGGGCGAGCAGCCAGGTGTGTTGGTCTGGATTCTCGATAAAGCTGCGCACAGTTCACGTGGCAAATTGGTCGTGTGTGATGGAAATGAAGAACTCTTCCGCGAGCCCATTGATTTTACGGTTTTACGGGCGGAAATTGCTAATCGGAGTTTTATGTTCGCCGTTTTTGCGGCGGGATCTGCGCCCACTATTTTACCCTCCTGTATATATAAAGTTTATTTATGGGTTTAGTTTCGCGGGATAAATCTAAATGGGGCTTGTCAGGTTGGAACTTTTGTAGTTACTTCATTAGAAGTAATAGCCCGCAAATATTTACTACTTAAAGTTAAATTGTTAAAAAGTACCCCGTCAAACAATTACCATTATAATATATCATAAAAATACACATAAAAGCAACAAAAGGTAGTACATTTTTAAGAAGTATAATCAAGGTTGAAATTAAGCAGCGATAAACTCGGTAACACCAGTAATATATACGACAGAGAAAAATTTAATTAGCTATTTAAATTACTGTGCACATAATAAACTTTACTTTAATTTTTTGAAACAAAGAAATTTATCTAATACAGGATATTTAATTAAAATTAAAAATTGTGTTGGGCAAAATCGAATGAATTTAGTAATCGAGTATTTCTGAATAGCCAATTTTAAGTAGCTAAAGTTAATAAATATCAATAATTTGGAGATTATTAATTAATATGTGATACTTCTCAATATTAATAATATAAATAACATTGCAAAACTGCATACACTTAATTTTGCACTGACAAAAAAGATAGAAAAGATCGACTTCCATCTCACCATCTTTAATTAAAACACTTGGTTTGATTCACTTATATTTTTTCTGGCTAGTTTCGACCACTGGTTATCTTCAGAAAGGAAATCGTATATAAGTGAAACAAACCAAATGTTTTTAATTTTAATTAAATAACTTGTTAATTGTTGAGGCTTCTACTTTGTTATACATTGTAATTCAATTGTAATAAATGAAACACTTTTTTACTTTGTTTGTATAACTCGGATCCGAATCGGAGTTATACAAACAAATTTAATTAAATATCCTGTATCAGACCTAAAATGTTTAATTACGGATTAAATGATAAATTAATTAAGCATATAAGAAATTAATAGTTGCGATATCATCAGTTATTTTTTAATGACAAGGTATAATTTTAAGTACTCTTTTCTATTTGTATAATTTTATTTTTTTATTTCCCAAAAAAATGTCTGGTAACTTCTATATAATCACAACACGAATTTTATGAATTTTAGACTGATAACGTTGACAAATCACTAAAGAAGATGTTAATAAGTTAATAGTAATATTAGAGGAAAACCCGCTATTTTAATTTAGAGACGGATTTTATTGTATTTTTTATGTAACTTATTCAAAATTCTGTGTGGTTAGAAATTGAAGCAATTTGAATAAAAAAATTCTCCCCGTAGAATGTGTTTCAATGGTTCTTTTTGTGCCCCTGCTTTTTAAAACTATAACACAGTAGATGTAAGACTGTATTTAATTGAGGAATACTCTTTTCTTTAATGCATTAAATAATTGCAACATTTTATAATGAAATTAATTATGTTTTTCAAAAGTCGTTGAATGGAGGTTGTCTATTTTAGGATATATTATGAATATTAATATGTCATCTTATAAATCATGTTTTAAATATATTGGTTTTGTCAAGAGATATTGATACATTTGTCTTGACAAAATTAATACATTTAAAGCATGATTTATTAAAATTCCTGTGTTTATATAACAATTTAATTAACGCAGCTCTGTATAATATTCACTAATTAAATAACAGATATGCATTTGACAACGTATAATATTTACATAAAATAAACAGTCAAATTAAATATGGAATAATTTACTTTACCTTACTTATTTTATTCGTATCACCGATTAAAGTATTTTTTTTTTTAATATGACGAATTTTAGGGTGTCTTTTATGTCAACAGTTGTCGAATTGTTTCAACGGCAAGGAATTAAATTAAAATAGTACAAAATATTGATATTAATGTTCTAAGAGGTGCAAATAATCAATGTTGTCGAAGCGCCATAAAAACTTAAAATTCAATTGAATTTTCTAATACATTAATAAATAAAATATTTTTGATTTTCAATAAGTTTGTATTTAATATGTTACAAAATTGTTGAAAATCAAAAATATTTTATTTATTAAAGTAATCATGGATTTTTAAAATTTAAGTGCCTCAGTAATCAACGATTTTAAACCATCTGACAAAACATAAACTTTTGATATTATCTCAAACAATTATATACAAAATATTGTTAACCAATTAATAATCAAACACCTCAGATACTTTAACAACTTAAAAACTTTAAAAACATTTATTTTCAGTAAATTATTGCAGTAAGAATTCAATGAAATTTGTATAATTTTCAAAGTGCCAAAAGTCATTGTTGGGCGCTGTCGATTTTTGATTTTATTGGCCATAAATATTTATTAAGGCTTTTTTTGTAATATTAAAAATAAAATTATTCCATATATGTTTTTTTTTGTTTGGACATTTTTTAGTTAGATTTATAATTAATATAAATCAGTGTTAGTTTTGTTTCATTATCCATTGTACGATTTTAGGTTATACAATTCTGAATATACCACTTCAGTGTTGAGTTAGTATTAATGCAAAATTAATTGCAAAAATGTTAACTTATAAAAAAAAATATTGTCAAAAAATTGTCATATTTAAAATTCCAGGAATGGCTTTATTCCTTAGCAAGAAAATTATAAAATAATAAATTTGTAAACTTGGTTACTATTAATAAAAATTTGAAAATTTTTCTTTGGATTATTTAATTTTATAATACTACCTTTATAATATAATTGCCCTTTGAACGCAGGAAAAATAGGTGTTTAATTTTCATGAACATATTTGGTATTTTTATTCGAAAAATATTCTTTATAACAAAAATATTGAAATAATTTTTGTAAATAATTGATATTTTTAATTAATGCTGAAAACGCCCCCTAAGGATTCATTATTCGCTTAGGGTGACTTATAAAATTGTTTAAACAAAAATGACACATATGTGGCATTTTGTATAGTTTAATTGTATAAATAAAACGTTCTTAAATATATATGCTTCATAAAATTGGGTTTTAATAATGCTATGATATGATAAAGAAATTATTTAAACAATAACAAGATATATGTCGTATTTTGTTATTATTGAATATTATAAACAAAGCCTTAATAAACAATTATAGCCCATAAAATCAAAAATCGACAGCGCCCAACAGTGACTTTTGGCACTTTGAAAATTTCGAATTTTCGATATGAGTGTCCGACTAAAAAATTGTTTAAACAAAAACAAGACATATGTGGCATTTTTTTATTGTTTGATATTATAAACAAAGCCCTAATAAACATTTATGGCCAATAAAATCAAAAATCGATAGCGCCCAACAATGACTTTTGGCACTTTGAAAATTATACAAATTTCATTGAATTCTTACTATAATAATTTACTGAAAATAAATGTTTTTAAGGTTTTTAAGTTATTAAAGTATCTGAGGTGTTTGATTATTAATTGGTTAACACTATTTTGTATATAATTGTTTGAGATAATATCAAAATTTTATGTTTTGTCAGATGGTGGAGACGCCGGATTCGTGGCTGGAAATTCGTAGCCAACTTCTCATCGGTCGATTTTAATACATTAATAGAATTATTTATTATTTTATTGAAAAATATATATTACTAATATACAGTATCTCATTTGTTATTCCATCCGTCGAGCCCTTACTCAAATCGACTCCTAATTGAATTTGTATATCCAAGTGTTTAATTGGCATAAATTACACATTTAAAGTTCAAGAGACTGAATAATTCCCCCCCGTGGAGTGTGTCTGAATGGTCCTTTTGCGCGTTTGCTTTTGAGCCGGGTTGGGTTTATATTTTATTCAAATTTCGCGCCCACCCCTTAATTACAAATCATTCCCAGGACGTCACCTATAATTAATCCCATATATTAAATTATCGCTGAGTGAATTTGTCCCGTGGAAATTAACTAGCGTCTTGTCTGAGCGGGCGGCCAATGAAGACATATGTTTTGTTTGCTTTTTTTCCGAAAGAAGAGGAATGTGTATATCAAATAACTGACGGGGAAAGTCGTATAAATGAACAAGGGGAGTGATTGATGGTTGCGAATCCGTTTTTAGCCGCAGATTACATTGTGACGTCTCTGTAAGGTACGATATTTCCATGGGTCATTTGTTTCAGTTTCTGTGATTTATTTGGAGTTTTGGAGTGGAGCGTAAATAAGGTGTAGAATTTTGTTTATTTTATATATTTTACAACACATTTACACACAGTTTATAATATTAAATAAAAATTTTATTTAATTTATCAATTCATTTATGCGAATCATAAGGGACAGTTCAGCTGGCTAGCACAGATTTTTTTTCCTTGACTTCATCATAAATTCTTCACAGGGCTGAAACCTCTGGTCGATAGCATAGACAGACTAACACCAACATGTATTGTAATTATTTATGTTATATTCTTTTGCATGACTAACACCTACATGTATATTGTAATTATTTATGTTATATCCTTTTGTATTAACTATTGTCTGATTAAAGATATATGTATACAAGGTGGCCAGAAAAGGTGTGATAATCTTCAGGTAGTGTGATTCGTTGATTAATTTTTGACAAAAAATATTAATAAAAAATATTGTATTCTTTCTCATAACATCTCACGAGGCCGTTAAAATATTAAATGTGTCTCTGGAAATTATTATTATTTTCTAAATATTTTGGTAAAAATCAACAGAACTTATCATTTACACATTTGTAAAATTTAAATGGCATGGGTGATAAATAAATTGGAAACATCAACAAATTAATAACTTCTTTAGAAGCATTTTTTTTACAAAAAAAAAACAGATCTGACAATTATGTATTTTCATATGTAACTTTATTAAATTTCACTTTACTTTGACATATACATTTGACACTTTCGTGTAAGTTTGTGTAAGTTCATCATCCTTTTTGAAGATGTATACATTCAATCTGCTTAGAAACGGATGATTATCAATTCGAATATTTACTTTAATCTTTCATTTTTTTGATGTATACTTCAACTATGAAATTTATCTAGATTTGTTAAATTTATGATTATTATTAAATTAAACACTTCTTTGATCCACCTAATTAACATTTTTTTAAATTGACTCATGAGGAGTTGTAAGCCACAATACAATATTTTTATACTTAATTTTTCTGCTTTAAAATAATCAATGAACCACTTTACCTGAAGATTATCGCACCTTTTCTGGCTACCTTGTATATAAACTCCTGGAGAAAATTAACGCACCACTTTAATTAATCTAAATATTTATAATATAATCACAAAATAAAATTAAGTAACATTGAAATAATAGGTACACCTATAAATTAGTATAACACGACCTTAATTTGCCTAATTTTTTCTTTAAAAAATAGTTTTTACTGAAAATGCATAAATAAGCTAGCATTACATTCTGTACTTTGAAAGTACGGTACATTCTGTACTTTGATAATGGCCTGAAAAGACCGAAACACGTGTCAGTATTCTTAATAAAAATATGGAAAACAACAAGTGTCATTCTTTATAAAATATTACAAAAAATGTTTAAGTATGTACAAGTCTTCCAACAATCCTCTCTGTTTCTCTTATTGTACGAATAGAAATAGAATAAATGTATTTATGAGAAATGTAGTTGTCAGATGCGTTTGCATGAGAAATATTAAACATTGAACCCCCTTGTCAGAATTATTAACGATTGGCTAGAAGGAACGCTCGTTCGGAAATCCCGCATGTACGTACACAAGGTGTCCGCATTTTTCAATTGATCTTATTTGAGCGGCTGTAAATTCCCTTGTCGTCTCGGGAGGAAATTAAGTTTGACATTAACCCGATACATCCACCCTTTCCTCTCCCGCCCCTTAATATTTTACGCCAAAGTTAACTCCGCGTAATCACGATTACGGGTTGCGAAATATCAGCGGGCTGCAGGAGGTTCTCCTTATTGAATATTTAAGGGCGACCCCTCTTGTTTATATAAGGGAGGCGGGATTAGAGTCTTACACGGGTTTCCATATATATATTTTTTTAAATATATTTCGTGTATAGCCTTGGGGGACGTTTTAATAACGTCGTTGTGTCGTCGTTGGTGACTCCTGTAAACCTGCTTTATGGGGATTTTAAAATATTAATATCTGGTTCGGAGGACTGTAAAGTACAGATGGCGCTTGATTCGGTTTTATTATACACCTTCTTTTTCTTATTAATAATAATCTCTATTACTATAACTGTATAATATATAAATATACAACATGAATAAATAATAAAAATTATTACTAGTATTATTACTAGGAGCCTGTTCTTGGTATTTAGTATAGTTTGTGATTGAAATAACTTGTTGAAATTCAATAAACCAATAAGGGTTTGTGTTTGTGGCGATGTATTGGTACTATGCTGTATATTCTTATAATATTTCGGTAAATTAAAGTCCCCAATAATGATTGTTGGGTTAGAAAAATTGATATGTTCTTCGATTAATTCCAGTATATGATGGTGTTAAGCCTCGCAAGGTCGCTTTCACCGACCTTCCAAGAAGTGCGACCACCCCCATGGTGTTAACCGGATGCGTCCCTATTTTGAAAGGATGATAAATTGCGTGTTATGTTTATTGAAAATGTAAACAAATTTTGAAAATATATATCATTTTGATTGTAATCAATCCATTTTTACTTTGAAGCAACCATTACTTTTCTGATCATCTATTAAAATATCTCAAATTTATAAAACAATCACTTTTTAATTGAAAATCCAGTTACTATAAAAAAACAAAATTACAACAAATAATGAGAATTTATTTTCTCTATCTGTCAGTTAATTAATCGATACAAACCTTTTTATTGATCGCACTGTAAAAAAAAGACTTGTTACCTGTATACAATATTTTAATTTGATTATTATCGAAAAAATGATTATTATTTATTTTAATTAAAATATTGTGTACAAATAAAAAGGTTCAAAATTTAAATCTAAAAGAAAGCCTAGAAATAAATAGAGCTATTAAAGAAGGAAATTCTTAACAATATCGAAGAAATTTGGACCTCCCCCATCGCGACTTCCCTTGTGAACTGACATTGTCAATCTTCCCAATTTTATATCAACTTGTTTGTACTTGTCATTTCATAAGTTCCTTCAATATATATATATATATATATATATATATATACTATCAAAAATATAATAACTTAATCCGATATCGCGAATAACAACCATGTAAAAATAACACCACGGTAAACAAGAAAATACTGATAAGTTTACAAAAAAGTTACTGAAGTTACTGAAATGAAATCGTAACCTTCAATTTCATTTTTTATTAGCTCCAATAAATATTAAATAAATTACAGCAAATGTCCATCTTTTTCAAAAAAATACAAGTATTGGACTTTCCGTAAGGTTTCAGATGTTTTATTATTTGGAAAACCAACCAAAAATATTGTAATATTTCTATATTATCAGTATTGAAATTGTGCATTTTTTTTTTGGGATTATTTGAATTGGGAAGAAAATGAATTGCGAGCAATTCCATTATTTTAATAATGGAACTCGAAACCTTTAAACTAATAATGTGTGTGATTTTATCATCGTTAAATTTAGTCCTAAATTGAAAGTTCACTAGGTGCTTAACCTACCACCGAGTGTGATGACATTTCATACATAATGTAATTATTATCATTAAATTGAACCATAAAACACATATGCACATTCAATCATGCACATACATCATAGTAACAATATGAAATTCTAATTTCAAAAATTTATATCTTGAAAATATTTGCAGAACTGCTATTTGAAAGTATCAATGTACGGGGTGGTGAATTTTAGTGATGCCACATATGGAAACCTTTTTAATTTTAAGAGATACCTAAAAACCGTTCACGCGACATTTGGCCAATTTGTAATGATAAAAACAATGGGGTAGAAAAAAATTATTATTATTTCCCCAAGCTACATTTTATGCTGTCTTCAAATATGTCATCACGATTTATTTATCATTTATAATTTTTGCTTTATAAGGTCAAACTTCGACTTTTCAAATTATGAATATATATATATATATATAGTTTGTATAGTTTTTGCCAAGTTATAATTTTTTTTATAAATCTATCTTCGATATAACTCAAAAACTAAAAATGATAAGTAAAATGTAATAAAATATTCAAAGTCAGAATAAAATGTTGCTTTGAGAAAGTGTTAATTATATTTTTCCATTTTTAATAATAAGGAATTTACAGGCATCATTGACAATACTTTCTTGTAAATATAATTTCATGCGTACCTTTTTACAGACACGTGATATTGAAAATTGAACCAAACTTTTAATTAATCAAATTTAAAAGAAACTAAATAAACCGTAGCATAATTAACAAATATATGTAATAAATTTTCGGAAATAAGACGATCGAACGACGCTCTAAAAAGGGGCAAATAAGGGAAACTACCTGCTTTTCTAACCGATGGAGTCATAAATTAAAACATCAACACCCCATAAATTGTGGTTTCTTTTCTTCCGTTATCCTCCACCGCTTGTAGAGGGTGTCTCTCTTTAAACATTTCGAGTTTGGCCATTTTCATAAGGCCCTCCGGGCGAGAGAGATTTTTTTGTAAATATGTAGTTTGGTTTCTAGTTTTAAGTCACTCTTTGTACAAACGTTGTGGAGAGCAGATCTCGAATATAAAATCAAAAATACTCCGTTGAAATTCATTTTCACCCCGAAGGTGCTTAACTAGACTGCTTACAACAGTCCGCGGTGTAATTGATGGAAATAATCCCATAATTACCCCAACAGATGGTATGTTTACAAGTTTGAATCAGAAGCAATATAAAGAGAGATAAATTTGATAATTTTCGAATGAGCTAATAATCTGACTGCCACAATCTCTGCGATACAATGTGAAGTTGTGATATTGGTGAGTTTTTGGGAAGGACATTTCAAATCAGCAGCAATTAGGCATCCGCATCCGTTTTTACCAGCTCTATCATCTCTAAATATAGATAATTTTGGGGGAAACAGTTCAACATCAAAGACATCTTTATGTAGCTATGTTTCAGTGAATACAAATATGTCGCAATCCGTTGAAAGTATATTATTAAACAAAATTCGTATTTTAGTTGCCAGACCACGCACATTCTGATAAATTAATTAAAAATGATTTTATTTAATTTATTTAAATAACTGTGACCAATAGAATGAATACTCTTTTCTATTTACATTACTATCAGAATGTAAATAGAAATAATTTAATTAAATAACTGTGACCAATAGAATGAATACTCTTTTCTATTTACATTCTGATAGTAAAATTGCGGATAGGAAGAATTTATTGTTAAATTGCGGTGTTTTTTTGGAGGTATCTGTTGTGTTACAGTAGATATGATTTATAAATCACATTTTTAGATCATGTTCGCCGTTTTTATTCACAAAATGTGTCAATAACTTTTAAACCATATTAAGAAAATAATCTGATGGCTGATAGGAAAGAATCCTATGCCAAAAGAAAAACATTCTGAAGGAAGATATTAAAATATATATATATATTAGGGGCAATTCTACAAGGGAAATGTTAAGTATAACTTGTACGATATTTTTATCAGCACAGTTTAAGCAACTTTTGTAATATATTTACATATTTATATATAAATATATTTACACTCAGTTGTTAACAAAAAACAGTTTTTTTTTATTTAGTGTTATGAATAAATCTTTGTGTTTTACAATCAAAGAAGCCATAAGGATGTAGAAAATACATCGTATTCGTTTGGAGAAAAATTGTAGTCTGGCTACTCGGTGACGTGGGAGTAATTTTTAATACAACTTCGTGCAACCTTCGACGAACTGTCCACATATTCACAGCTGTGCCACAAACCTCGCGGAGTTGGTTTCTTGTCTCTGTTCACATTTCACAGCTGTGCCACAAACCTCACGGAGTTGGTTTCTGGTCTCCACGTCCCCCTGAAATGACATAACCAGATTCCGTCAAATAGTACCAACGATAAATCAGTCATCGATAACAGCGGCCATCTTGATTCTCTTTGCATAATGTCGAATGACCTATTGCCAGTGAACAACACATAACTTTAAATTTTATTTTTGTTTATTTATGTTCATTAAATGAACTGATAAATACCATATGTTGTTTTTCCTGCATCTTAATAGTTTCTTTGATTGTAAAACACTAAAAGTTTTAATCGAAATAATAAAAAAATACCCGGAATTTTTGCAAAAAAATACCCTATGACCCACTTTTTTTGCATCTGAGAGTATATCTAAATACATTGAATGGATAGGTTATTAATTATCTTCTAATTAATAACCTACCCGTTAAACTTAGCATATCCCGTACGGAATAATTATGATTATACAAGGTGTACAGAAAATGAGTGAAAAGCTTTAGGTAGCGAGACTCTTTGACTAATTTTGAGATAAAAATATTAACGAAAATAAGTCACACGGTCCTTCCTTAAGCCTCACGGGCCACTTAAAAGAACTATACATTTGGCAACGCTGGATCAAACAAGTGTGCATTTATCCTGTTTATAACTGCTACATCATCCACTGGAGGTGTTGCATACACCTTTTCTTTTACAAACGAGCGTGCGTCGTTGCCAGATCTATTTTCATTAAAAGAATGCTTCTGATGAAGTTATAAAATTGTAAAAATATCCGATTTATTAATCATTTACATCAATGGAATTATACACGTGTCAAATTGATTGTTAATGCTATTGATTTTTTACAAAATATTTAAAAAAACAATACTAATTTATAGTCACATATTTAAAATTCCGAAGACCTCGTGAGCCTCAATGAAGAACCATACAACATTTTTTTATTTGGATTTTCTATTAAAAATTAATTAATGAATTGAGTTACCTGAGGGTTTTCACTCATTTTCTGTACACCTTGTATTTAAAATTATGTTAACTAAAATTTTCAAACAAATCTATTTTTTTTTATTGCAGTTACTATTAGAACATCTAGAATGCCTGGTTTCGAGGCACGAACGTTCCTTGAGGATGACGGTGGTGAAGAGGCAGGCGGCAGCACAATCAGGAGTCTCGAGCGAAGTAGAAGTCTTGAAAGCCCTCAAGAGTCTCTTCGAACATCACAAGGCATTGGATGAAAAAGTAAGTGAAATACAGTTATGCGTCACCACGTTTCGATAGATGCACGCGGGAAAATAACGAAATATCCAACAAGTAAAATTTAAGTTATATTTTTCCGAAAATAGGGCAATGAAAATAAAAAAAATAGTTTTACTTTCAATAATTTTATCCAATTTTATTTTTTTATGTATTTGAATAAATGTAATGTATGTAGTTTAGATACATTAGATTTATTGAAATACATAAAAATAATAAAAATGGATAAAATTATTGAAAGTAAAACTATGTTTTTATTTTCATAAATGTAATGTATGCAGTTTAGATACATTAGATTTATTCAAATACATAAAAATAATAAAAATGGATAAAATTATTGAAAGTAAAACTATGTTTTTATTTTCATAAATGTAATGTATGTAGTTTAGATACATTAGATTTATTCAAATACATAAAAAAAATAAAATTGGATAAAATTATTGAAAGGACAACTTCCGCGAGGGTTTGGAAATTAGGAAGGCAGGGTAAACCAATTGTAAATAATATGGATGAGATTTGTAATTATCTATTTATTACCTGACTTTATGATAGTATGAATTTGAATATATATATATATATATATATATATACAGAGAGGTTTGTTTTTTTATCAGTATACATTAGGGGAAGTGTATACCTGCAAAAAACGCGAGTCAACCGCAATTTGTGTATGTTTAATTGCTTATTTGGTATCTGTGTGTTCAATTGCGTGTTATAGGCAACTAAACACACATACATCAATGCGTTCGACTCGTGTATTTTGCAGTTATACATAGGGGAAATGTATACTATTAAGAAAAGCTCTCTGTATATATATATATATACAGAGAGCTTTTTTAAATATATATATATTGATTGTAAACAATGTTTATTCCTGTGTACATGACCAATGGTCGAAACTAGTCGGAGAAAATGTAAAGAAACAAAGTATTATCCTGATTTAAATTGAATGTATATTTTTACATTACATTTATTCAAATTATTAAAGTTAATTAAAAACATATAATATAGAAAAATAATAAAAACAGCCTCGATTATTTATAAAAAAGTGTAAAATTCCCCGTGTATAAAAAAATATCTTGTAATATGATTCTTACTATACGTAAAAAAATATAATAGTTCGTGTATTAGAACTGTGAAGTTATCGTAAAAAAAAGTTTCCTAAATAAATACAAAAAATCATATACAATTTTAACCCACATCTGGAATTCTTGGTATGACTACGGTATAGTAAAAATCTACTAATCGCCAAACAATTAAGTATACATTTTTAGTACAATGATTCGGCGACTTTTGAAGACCGCGGTATTTTAATCTTATCAATGTTTATAATAATTCAAATGCCAATGTTTAGATATGAATCGTGGTAAACCAGGCTAAAATAATGTACTTAACAAAATAAACAACTTGTATTTGCACCTTTTTTATTGTTGATTTGCTTTGAGATTCAAATCATTTTAAAGGTTCGAATCCTCTAAAATGATTTAAAGTAAAGCAGTAATAAAAAAATAAGTTGCAAATGTAAGTTGTTTATTTTGTCAAGTAAATTTTGTTTGTATGATTTACCATGATTCAAATTCTAAAATAATTGGAATCCCATAAAATTTCGAATCCTGCCTCAGTTTGGCAGTAATAAAAAATCTATTTACAAATATAGCTTTTTATTTTGTTAATTAAATCAAAATCGTATATCATATGTCTGTGAACGTTAATTCTAGATATTCTGATATTTTTATTTAAAATGTTACTAGCTTTGTATCACTGTATCACTATTTTTTTTTATTTTTTCCTTTTCATGTATGTATTTCTTTTTATTTCTGGGATATATTTTTCTGTATGTTTATTATTTAATTATCTTGTATGTTTGCCCGATTATGGTTTTTCTACGTCGATAATAAAAAATATTATTATTATTATTATTTTTTAATAATTTCTTGTAGTTATTTTTTTCACACTCTATTCATTTATTATATATTAGAGTGTGAAAAAAATAACTACAAGAAATTATTAAATAATAATAATAATATTTTTTATTATCGACGTAGAAAAACCATAATCGGGCAAACATACAAGATAATTAAATAATAAACATACGGAAAAATATATCCCAGAAATAAAAAAATACATACATGAAAGGAAAAAATAAGAAATAAATGTTTATTTTAAGTTACTTCTATATATTATATATTATGTACAAAGGAGATTTCCGTTGATTAATAAATATATAAATATTTATTTTATTTAAGTTAGAATTATGTTAACGAAATTGATTAATTGAAATGTTTGTATCTTATATGTTTTTTAATTTATTTAATTATTTTAGGTCAGAGAACGATTAAGGGTAGCTTTAGAAAGAAATTCTACATTAGAAGAAGAATTAGCATTAACCAAAGAAGAAGTAAGTATATTTTATTTAATTAATTTACACAATTATGAAAAAATAATTAACAATATAACATTTTAGTTGCAACAATATAAAATAGGAGGAACACCCTCTGGAGTACCTGCAATAGAAGACAAACCAAAAGAGAACGGCCAGATCGAAACTGGGGACCAAGTCACAAATAATTCCACATCACTCAAGGTAAATCCATCGACCCCCATAACACCACTAATAAAAAATCACATCTCCACATTCGTATCATCATTCAATATATCTCAGAAAAATAAACATCTACATATATTCATAACAAGCATGACAAACAATTTTTTTCAAAAAGAAACAGCTTTTAGGCGGAAGGTAGTGGAATTTATTTCCACGCGCAAAAAAAAGAGCGAAATTTTCACGAGATCATCACCCTCCATTCCCATCGAATTATTTGCTTCTTTTACGAGTTCATAAGCGGATATTAACTAAAGTGTGCATGTTGACTTTTTTTGATTTGATGTTGTGATGTGGCATGTTTATATGTGGATTAATAGGCTGCTGGAAAACCGCGACTGACGAATGGCGGCGTTGAGTCCGAGACCGATAGCGCGGCTCGGATCGCTGACCTACAGGCAGCTCTCGAACAACAGGTAAACCCACGAAACACAACACACCAACACAAGAAACACATATGAAAGTTTAATACTGAACAACGTACACTTTGGTTGTTTGTTATTTGATTATCCTGAGAAGTCCGGTTTTTGTTATTTTTGCGTGTTTGTGCGTAGACGGCGGAAATAAGCACATGGCAGCGGAGGGTCGCCGACATGACGAACCGCGTCGGGGAGTTGGAGGAGAATCTGGCGAAGACACAGAAGGAACTGCTCAAATCCCAGGATGCCAATTCCAAGTTACAGCGGGATCTGCGGGAGAACGTCGCGCAGAAAGAGGACCAAGAGGAGAGGATCGCCACTCTCGAGAAGAGATACCTAAGCGCACAAAGGGAATCCACCTCGTTGCATGATCTGAATGAGAAATTGGAACAGGAATTACAACATAAGGAAGCACAACTTAAGGTTATATATAATTATTTTATAAATATGCGTTTCTAATTTATTATACTCCTTCAACTTCCTTCTTCTTTTCCTAAAGACAACTTGTAAACACAACCTTGCCAGTAGGTGTATAAAAGCTGAAATTTATCTCTTTGAAAAAGTCTTTTTAATAGGCTAAGAATTTCAGGTTCTCTTTTAAAGTTAAAAGAGAAAACTTAAACAAGAATTTGAAATTCCTCACTTTGAAAAAGTCATTTTAATAGGCTAGGAATTTCAGGTTCTCTTTTAAAGTTAAAAGATAAATTTAAACAAGAACCTAAAATTCCTCACTTTGAAAAATTCATTTTAATAGGCTAAGAATTTCAGGTTCTCTTTTAAAGTTAAAAGAGAAAACTTAAACAAGAATCTTAAATTCCTCACTTTGAAAAATTCATTTTAATAGGCTAGGAAAGTTAATAAATATACTTCTTGAAATTCCTCACTTTCAAGAAGTATATTTATTCGGCGAGGAATTTCAGATTCTCCTTCAAAGTTAAGAGGTATAACTTTAAAAAGGATTTGAAATTCCTCTTTAAAGAAGTCTTTCAATCGGCTAGGAATTTCAGGTTCTCCAAAGTTAAGAGGTAGAATTTAAACAAGAATCTGAAATGCAGCACTTTGAAGAAATCTAGGAATTTCAGGTTCTCTAATACTACCTCCCTTTTTGGACAACCAAACACCAGTCCTCAGAACTACCAGCCCATCTGATGGAGAAAAGCTAGCAGTGTCGAGGTCCGCAGATCCCTAATTATCGCCATATCTGGCCATTCCTCACCCAGTATGGATCATCTGCTGGAATTGAGAGCTGGGCAGTATCCTAGGATATGCGAATACTTGTTTTAGCTGCTGCATCAATCAATTCGTCAGCTTTCCTGTTCCCATTGTTATTACTAAGCCTTTTCAGATAGGATACCTTAATTTTTTTGTGTATTGAGGCCTGAATCCTTAATTTACAAGTCAAAATATCTTGATTGTTAAATCCAAAAATTATAAAGAAAATATTAATAATAATGATCCAAACATAATCTCTTGTTATTATAATTAGTTACAAGAAGAAAAGATCGCCGCGATACAAGAGAAATTGGAACTGGCCGAGCAGAAGTTGGCGCAATATTCAAAGTTACCAGAGATAGAGGAGCAGCTTAAGCAACGAATGGAGGCGTTGACGCAGGTGAGAAATCAGGTACGCGCTCAAAGCTCACTTTCTATTTTATATTCTATTCTTCTCAACTAGCACCATTGAATAAATAGTATGCAACACTCTCTCTTTCTCTTGCGAACACGAATTTTTATACTTCAAAACGCTAAAATGAATATTTTTCCCACACACAAAAACAAGAAGTTAAACACATTTTTTGTGGACATGTCGTTTTGCTTTGATGATACTTTGTGTTTTTATTAGCACACAGTTAGTTTTGTATCTTAAGAGCTTGAACAAGTTTTTAACGATTAGCGAATCGTAATATACAAATATTCATTATTTTAGGTTACTTTTGTGTTTATTAAAATATTTTTTTAAAAAATATTAAATTTTAGCTTGTTTTTTGTAATGTTATTTATCCTCGCAAAATATGTAAATCCGCTTGCATCAAAAGTGTAGCGCAACAGGTATTAAAACTACACAAAGCTATTTTTTCAATTTATTTAAGCCGCATCCTTATTTGCATACAATCAATTCCACAGTTGAATTTAGCTAAGAGAATATCAGTTGAAATTATAAAACTTGGTTGAATTACACTTGATCGATTAATTTTAATTCAATTTTCTAAAATATTTTGATGTTTCTTTTCCACTTATATTTATTCAATTTAAATTATGTCTCAATGTTGTACATTTTTTCAATTCGTAGATAAAAAATATTTTAGAGGAATATCAGTTTAATTAATTTAATTTGAAGGAATTTAATTTAACCGAAATTTTTGGCGCATATAACCATTGATGTCGAAGCTCTTTAAAACTCATATATCATTAGGTTTTTTCGATTGTTCAGCACTAAATTAAACTCAGTGGAAGTTTGTGAAGTCTCTCATAAGGTTCAAATTGCTGTCAATACAGAAGGAGTAAAATGTGTTAAACCATTTCATCTAACGAACAAACTTTACCTTCAACTCAAATACTTTTATATATATATATAATATCTTTATTCGTGTCAATTTACAAAATTAAATATTATTTACAATACATATGTTTTAATTTATCAAAATGGCTATCGACCAAAGGTCTTTCCGTCTGTCTTTGTCTTGTACTTGTCGTTGTCTACATCTACTACTACTACTTTTAATAAATCGATAATTGTCGTTTACTTTATTTATTACCTTTATATATATTTTTTATATATAGAGAGAGGGGGATTTGAAATCTGTTTTTAGACACTCGTCAATGCTCGTTGCTCTAACCGACGAGTAGTGCTGGATTGGTTGATGGTGGTGTTATTTACCCTTCCCCCTTCTCTTCTCTCATTAGATTCGCACCTGGAATCGCCGTCCGGCATTTCTTCAGATACGGAGCGGTAACTTAAGCTTTCGCAGCTCTATCCTCCGCGTCATTCTTTGTCAAAACAATCTTGCAGAAGCGGCACACCATCTCCCAATAATCCTCCAATTTCATCATTCTCGGGACTAGCGACCGCTCTTCGAAATTCCCATGATCATCCCTTTACCTCCCATCGGTCACACTTAAATAACATGTGTTTCGCTGTCTTCATCGGTACCGCACTGCAGGAACTTGCTACTGTCGCACTTCTTAAATCGACATATGTATGTCCTGAAACTCCCTTGTCCCGTTAACATTTGGGTCAGGTGGTACGTTACTTCCCCGTACTTCTCTATCCAATGTTTAACATTCGGGATCAATGTCAGAGCCTATCCCGATGACGTCCCACCTCTCCTGCCAGCGTATCAGTCCTCTGGCCTCAGTCGTTATGTGCCTCGCAGATAGCTCTGAACTTCAAGTCCCCCGGGAGCGTGGATGCCAATACTTTTGCTGCCTCAGTGGAGACCGTCCTGTAGGCTCTGATAGATCTTAGTGCACCGGTTGAAGTTTGAATTCCTCACCACCTCCACGGCTTCACCTCTGGCTGGTTCGACGTACGCCAGCGACTGTGGCGAGAAATCTCCTACGTGATGTAGGATGCGGACTATCATTGCTTCCGTTTGGGTAGCGGCTTCTACTGTCGCTCTAACCTGCGCGCTACATCTTGGGTTTTTTTCAAGAACAACCCCCCGGATATTGATACACTTTTCCATCCTTACTAGATGCCCGCCGACATATATAACGTGGAAGATGTCTCTATTGCTACTTGTAGTTCGATCTGGGTCATCTTAGCGATGTAAGGTCCGTTGCCTCAACCAAGAGATCTTTTAATATGTCCATACAGCGGTGCCTCGCCAGGTCGTCCGCAGAGGCGATCATTTCTATTCCCTCCGGGATTGTCAGACTCAGAATTTCGTCGTAGATCAAACTCAATAGAGTCGGACCTAGAACTGACCCCTGTGGAACCCCCATATTTATCCATTTGGCTTTATCTCTGTTATATGTATTATATACCATATACTTCTCACTGAGGTATGGAAGCACAAAGTCGGTAAGTTCTTGTGGTAATCTGGCCTTCGTCGCCGCATTAATACTTCGCCAAGGTATTGAGTTAAAAGCGTTTCTAACATCTAGTGTCACCAAAAGGCACGCACGCGGACACGACCTATTCCTAAGCCATGCCCCGCTCCGGCCATATACCTTTCGGCATCGACCATGTGGAACACCGCACATATCCTCGAAGCCGTTGCCCGTCAGAGGCCAACCCACGTATGGACCGGGAGGGCGATAGACACCCTCGGGCTTTTAACGGCCCTCTTCATTTAATCGTGACAGGCACGAGGACTGAGTCGACCGAGCCGTATGCAGTTAGCCATATCCTAGATAGGAACACGGGAGTGCCACGAGAAGGCCTGCAATTTCGACTTGGGTATCTGGCCCATTCAGACATCAATGCTCGAGAGCACGGTAGACCCCGCAGCTTGGCGGTTCCAAGCTTTTTTTGCGATCCCCCTGCTACCAAAAGGCAGTGGCGTCTTTTCCTACGTAGTCCGGAGTTTGCATCCTTTGCCATGGCCATTGCCTCTGGTCGATTTTTCTCTACATGGAATCAAACTGTCTTTTCAAAAAGCCTCCTGTGTCTTCAATGTATCATTTCGTTCAGAATATTCTCTACGACCTTCGTAGGTCCACTTAGGAGGCACGTTGGTCTGTACCCGGACGGTTGGTCTACAGGTTTGCCGCTTTTCGGTAGCTAGGCGAGCTTCGCAACTTTCCATTTCGCCTGAAACTTCCTCTCATTTAAGCAAGCATTTATTGATTCTAAGAATACATACGGGTTTATCTTGGTCGTCCGTTTAATAACTTTATTTGGTAGGGGCTTTCCTACCCGGGGTATCCTTAATAGCTCTTATTAATTCATCAAGTTCATTTTCACTGGCCATTCCTGCGTGGCAAGAGTCTCTTCACCACCGCATCTTCCCCTCCTGGTACTAGCACGTCGGCGCCCGGTCCCTTCTCAAACTTGTTCATGACAATTTTGTAGGATCTCCCCCAAGGATCCCGTTCTACTTCTTCACAACATGCCTCTTTACTTCTCATTATCTCTTTCCGAAGAATATTTATCGCGGATCTTCTTAACTGGACGTTGTAGTATCCTCGTTTCTTCTCCTGGCTCTGGTCAATTCTCTCCTAGTTATTATTGCTGCCTGCCTCGCTTCGACAATGGCTGGGCACTACCAGTAAGTCGGATTCTTATCTCCCCAGCCCTTAATCCTTAACGTGGAGCTTTTGTAAGCTCAATTAGCCATCGGCCTTAGATTCTGCGTCCACTCCTCCGCAAGTTTTGCCCTCCAATGCCGTTGCGAATCTCTCTTCGTCAAGTCTCGAGAGACACCACCTCTCCAAGACCTTGTCACGTCTAGTCTCAATGGGAGTACACTCGACTGTAAAAGTTATGAGCCTGTCGTCGCTCATAGTTTCAAATATCCATTACTTTCCACTCTTTT
Organism: Philonthus spinipes; assembly: GCA_963082785.1. NCBI lineage: Eukaryota > Metazoa > Arthropoda > Insecta > Coleoptera > Staphylinidae > Philonthus > Philonthus spinipes. Next base: position 12,000,604 of record OY720310.1, read on the forward strand.
TTCGCTCTGGAGTGTCCCGCATCGTCAGATCAATGTATGAAGATGTGCCATCCATTCTTACAAACCTGGATGCATCGCCTACATTTACCATTAATGGATTTAGGACCTCCACCATTCCCACATAAGTCTGCCCCTCGCATCAGTCCTCGGCGAGCCAGTTGGCGTTAAAATCTCCCGTGATGATAGTCGCGTTTGCCCTTTGCACGTTCACGACTCCTCTCAAAACTTCAAACCAATCTACGAATTCATCCACCCCAAAATTCTTTCAACACATTAATTAACTGCTAACACTGTTTTATTAACTCTGTAGCCATTGATTTACTACTACAATATCTTTATTCAAAGTCATTTGTTTTACATATATTTACAATATATTATGGTATATTTGTTTCTTTCTTGCTTGCTTGAACAGGCTATCGACCTATGGTCTTTCCGCCAACCATTGATTTATTTATCAACACTTATTCTATTTTGGCTCGTTGTTGACTAACCGTGGCCATTCTATCCGCCGCATAAAGTTGGCGAACAAAGTTAATGTACTGTCGTTACAGTATTTAAAATCAAAACAAATTATTTATATACAAACATCTTTATTCCCAAAGAATACATACGTATTTAGTGTAATATACAATACATAAAACAATTTAAAACAAATATATATTCTTAAGGGAAACGAGTATCGACAGGAGGTCTTAAAATAAATTATTTTTCCACAAATAAATTAAACATGACCACTACAACGATAAGCATTTGCTTCAATTAGCAATTAAGCAACTATTTATTCAATGCTAGCTCCTTTAAACCTAGTAAATCCCTAATTAGTTGTTATACGTAAATAAACTCAAAACGACAAAAGATTTCAAACCAAAAAACACTACCAAACTTAGATATTTTGGCAACTACTATCCATTGATTAAAAAAATCGCTTTCAATGTATAGTTATTAATAATAAAAAAATGTATTAGCGAGTAAAATAGAAGTGAGCCTGTGAGCTGTGCCTTAATTACCAACGCATGCTAATTTATTTCCGTTAAAAACGTACGCATGTAAAACGTACCCCATCCTCCCAGCCACCGTCAAGGCCAATCCGTAGATTTCCCCTTAAACTTTATATTGCTAATAATTTCTCCCAGGCGCAAGAAAGACACGGCTCCGCGGAGGACCGAATACAGCGGTTGGAGGCGAATCTCGACGAGAAGAACGCCGAATTAGTCCGTTTGAACCAAAGATTGAAGATGAACGAGGAGCACAACGCGAGGCTCTCCGCGACCGTCGACAAACTGTTGTCCGAGTCCAACGACCGGCTCCAGGTCCATCTGAAGGAGAGGATGCACGCGCTGGAGGAGAAGAATAACCTAACTCAGGAATTGGATAAGACGCGCAAGAAGCGGGAGGAGATGGAGATGCAGAAGAATGAGATCATGAAGGAGCTGGCGAAGAGCCGTTTGGAGATTGATAACGTGAAGAGGCAGATGCTGCAGCAGGAGATCGCTTACAATATTCAGCAGACTGATGCTTTGACTAGGAGTCTGTCGCCGAATGCCGTCGATCCTAATAGTTTTTCGAGGAGCGCCAGCCATTCCAGTTTTGATACTCATTCCCTGCCTAGACGGTAAGTACTTAATTCAAGCTAGCGGAATCCTTCATTATTATTCCTCTAGATGAGGACTTAATACATTATGAAGAAACTATTTAAATAAACTGATTTGAAAATAATTAATAAATATTGTAAATTTAGTAAAGAGACAAAAGTGGAAACAATCAACCTGATTGGGACAACAAACAAAATGAGAATATCTTTCGGAATAGTAAATTTATTAATAAAATGTAACTTTTTGTAATTTGTGTCACTTGATAATGACAGTTAAATGTCGAAATGTATGTTTTTATTTATGAATACTTAAAATAAATATTTTTGGTAAAAAAAAACTTAGTAAGTCGTAATAAATGGAAGGCAACACAAGGGCCATCTTTTGCCTAATTTCATGTAGTATCGTCAACAAATCGAGTCTACAAAAACCGAAAATCATTGTTTCATCCACTAAAGGAAGGCGAACTTGTCCTGTTTTTGAGAACAGGAAATTATTTTAATAAATGCTTGTTCATTTTATTAAATAAACAATTATTTTTTTGTTTTTTTTTTTTAGGGCGAACAAAACGAGAACCCCGATCGACGAAGACCCTAACAAAATGCCGTTCGCGGCCAGATCTATGGCAGAACAAGAATGGGAGAAACTCCAACAAGCCCACGTCCTGGCCAACGTCCAGCAAGCGTTCGACGTGTCCAGCGACGCCGAGTGCGACGACAACGAGAGCCTGTTCAGCACGGCCGACATTCTCTCGCCGTCCGGACACACGGACGCGCAGACGCTGGCGATGATGCTCCAGGAACAGTTGGACGCCATCAACAACGAGATCCGTCTGATACAGGAGGAGAAGCAGACGACGGAGGCCAGGGCGGAGGAGTTAGAATCTCGGGTCGGCAGCATGGAGCACATGAATCTCTTAGCCAGAGGTAGGAGCCTTGAAAGACAGAGTCCGCCGGTTAGTGGAAGGTCGACGCCGAAATCTCACCATTCGCCACAGCGGGACTACATGCACAAATACCATACGGTGAGTTTTTTTGTTTTGGTTTAGTTTTGTTGAATACGTCACCTCTTCTTCAATTGCATGCGAGTGATTTTTTTTTTTCTTAAATATGTAGCAATCATATATTTTTGTTTCGGAAATTCGATTGTGATTTCTATGCAGTGTATTTTAATTATTCTTTTAAATTTAAACCTATAAGAAATACCTATTCTACAATTGAATACATAAAAATAAGAGAGAGAGAAAATAATCTTTGGTCAAACTAGCACAGATTTTGTTAAGAACGCCCTACCGTTACCGTAAAACGGGGTTACTTTGCAATCTGATGGATAACTTTGCACCACTGCTGTAAAAGTACAGAGTGATCGTAGAAATAGAGAATAAGATGGTAAGTTCCATGTATTTGGCGGGAAACACGCGCAACGGTATCCAGTGATCAAGTGGATAACTATTTTCCTGTTTCATAAGATTTTTGAGGTTAACAAACTATTGAAAACAAATGAGAGGATTTATTTAATAATCTTTCATTTATTCTATTTATGAAATAAATATGAATAAAGTATTAAAAATCAACCAATAAAACACAGATTAGATTGAATAACTTTAAATTCTCGACTAGTTTCGGGTTATTAGCCCATTTTCAAGAGAATTTAAAATTTCTATTTAGTTCACTATTATTTTTAATATAGCTAACCATAAACAAATTCATTAATACGAAGGTTATTCAAAATTAATTAAAAAATATTTTTTTATATATTTCATGCAAATTTATAAAATTATCTGAACAAAAAAATAACACTTAGAAACAACATCATTATTAGGTACAATATATTTTTCTTAACTTGTTGGTAGATTCAAGTACTTAAAATATACACATAAAAATCAGTTGAAAATTTCAATATATAATACATAAATTTAAATATTGTGGAGTCTGGAACAAGTTGAACATTTCAAATCTATGTTAAATATAAATTCTTAAAAAAATATAATTGAATTAAATAAAATGAAACAAAGACGATTCAATTTGTTTAATTTCATTGTAATTAAAATGTAATTGGCCGACAGAAAAAAATTTAAAAATTATTTTCAGTTTATTTTGTCTATTTGAATTGACGAAGTCCCATTTACATAGAGCCTTACGGATTCAAGTACTTAAAATATATACATAAAATCAGTTGAAAATTTCAATATATAATACATAAATTTAAATATTGTGGAGTCTGGAACAAGTTAAACATTTCAAATCTATGTTAAATATAAATTCTTAAAAAAATGTAATTGAATTAAATAAAATGAAACAAAGATGATTCAATTTGTTTCATTTCATTGTAATTAAAATATAATTAGCTGACAGAAAATAATTTAAAAATTAATTTCGCTTTATTTTGTCTATTTTAATTGACGAAGTCCCATTTACACAGAGCCTTACGTAAACGTTTTAAGCGAGACGGGCCGACCGGCGCTTTTCGGCGCGACGTTGTTTAAAATAAGATAACTTTATTCATAGAAGCGATAGAATATCGTAACTTGAAGTATTCCACTCAAAAAGGATTTATCTATATTTAACTAAAAAATCATTTAAATTGAGCTTTTGCGTTCGTCTACAAAAAATCCCAAAGTTCAACAACTTCTTAGCGCATATTTTGAAGGTCCAATTTACTCGCCTGCTATAAGAAAACTATTTATTTTATTTTACTTAAATTTACACAGTTGATGCTCCCATTCATTGGGAACATTTTGGTATAATTTGAAGTTATTCAATATATTCTTAATTGAAAACATGGCAGTAGAGAATTAAAATTCTAAACTTGGCTTGAAATTGTTTACAGCTGTAAAAAATTAAATTACATAACAATGGCATAGGATCATTATTCTTGAACTATTCAATGATAAAAAAAAAACATAAAAATTTACTCCCAATACGAATTTTGTATTTATGTTTTTTTTTCCATTGCCCCACTCTGCCGCTGGTATCAAATACAGGGTGTTTCATTTAACTTGAGACTGCTAAATATCTGAAGAATAAAGTATTAGCGGGGCAAAAATTATTATAACAGAATAATTTGCCCCTTGAAACATTGTGGGTTTATTTGAAATATATTTGATATAATGCTTTATTCTCCAGATATTTAGCAGTCTCAAGTTAATGAAACACCCTGTATAGTTACTCTTTATTCATTTTTCCATGGCATGAACTTGAAGCGATATATTCCTCTGATTTTCCGGCGGGAAATTTAACTTGTCTGCATCATTGTTGAACTTTTTTCATCAGTATACATTTTTCCCATGTATACCTGCAAATTACACGAGTCAAATGCATTGATGTATGTTTAGTCGCCTAAAACATGCAACTAAACATATGCCAAATAAATCAATCTTGCTAGACTTCAAATCATGTGATATATTTCGTCAAAATGTATAATGAATGTATATTTGACTCGCGTTTTTTGTAGGTATACACTTCCCCTAATGAATACTGATAAAAAAACCTCTCTGTATATATTTAAATTTATACAGACTTAATAGAGACTTCAAATAATCATAGAGTAAACTGTAGTGAAATAGTGAATAGCGTAAAAATAAAAATATACTTTACAGCAGTGGTGCAAAGTTACCCATCAAAATGCAAAGTAACCCCGTTTTACCGTAAAAAAAATGGTTTTCATTATTCTATAATAATCTTTATTTAGGTTATAAAATATCAAAATAATATCACCGTTTGGTTTTTATACGAAAATTAAAAGGTTTAGGTCCATCTCGGACATAACACTGCAATCCTTTTATTCTGTAGTGAATTCAAAGATTGTGATAAGAATTACCAAAAAAAAAAACTATCTTAACCAGATTGCGAATGGAATAACTTAATTAAGACACTTTTTAAATTAATTAATAAAGGATAAAAAATACAGGGAATATTCTTAAGTAAGTTATGCAAATATGTATGTAATGTATTTCGTTATAATTGTTTAAAGTGAGCCAGAGAAAATTCCCTACGTTTTTTTTAAGTGATGGACATGGAAATACATTAAAATATAAACTTATGGCTCACGTAAAAAATATCCCCTGTATATATAATAGGGGTGGCCAACCAAGCTTATTGATTGACCGAGCCATTTTTCAAAATTTGAAATTTTTCGCAAGCCGCAATTAAGCACGTATTTGAAAGGTATGCAAAAAAGGTTAATACTTTATTTACAGAAATTATATTTATTGAAAACATATAAATAAAAGTACAAGATATGTGTATTGAATTTAAATATTGTTACAAAATCGGTTTTAATCAGACTCGGAAATAAGTAAAACTATTTATTTATAACTAACATCAATTGTATGAATACAATTTACAAAATAACTAACATCTAGTTATAAATAAATAGTTTTGAGCACTCAGACGTTCGTGATAGACTACGTGTAGACGCTTGCTACTCGAATTTTCTATAACTTTTCATGACGCCATGTTGACCGTTGCGCGCTCGATGGAATATTCCAGAGTGTTCATTCCAGTTGCTTCTTTCACTTTCATTACAATATTAAAAATTAAACGCATTTATTTTACTTCTCTTGAGAATTCTTTAAAATTTGGTGGCAGCACTTTACGTGAAGAATTAATTGTGACTAAAATACAATAAATAAATTGCGAATGCTTGAACATTTTATTAAATGAATTTTGTGTCCTGTTCTCATAAACAGGACAAGTTCGCCTTCGAAACAAAGCCTGCGAAACAAGCATTCTCGGGAAAAGATGGCACTTGCGTCGTCTTCCATTTATTATGATACAATAAATAATTGAAAATCAGAAATAGTGTTCAATAAATATTTTTTTTTTTATTTTTTATGGATTTTCAAAAGTTAAGTGCCTCAGTGTAAAATTTAAAGTTTTTCTTCAGAGGTTCTTTCTGGTGAGGTGGATGTGTAATTAAATTAATTAAATCTAATTGTAATTATTTAATTGTATGAATCCAATTTACAAAATAATTTAACTACAGTTCTGCACGAGGGTCAGGGAGAGAGTGACACATTTTAAAATCTCTCAGCTAAAATGTAAAATGTGTTTAAACAAAAAATGTTTAATCAATGCATGCACAAGCCAGGGAGTACTTTGGAATAATTGATATTTAATGTGTATTCTTCCCAGGCTTATCTATGCATTCTTTGTTATACAAAATAAACCCAATTCTGCTAATGATATCTTCGTGAACTAATCAACTAAATACAAATATTTGATATCATTAACAGAACTGTGAATTCGGAAATTGGAATTAAATTATAAAATAATACATACATTACATCAGTAACCATAAAAAATAATTTTACAAAAGTGAGCATAGATTTTAAACAATTCAACATTTTCTACACTGAATGATTGCCACTTCTTTCAATCAAATTATGTTTAAATCCAGATTTAGTGTTACAAAACGAAAGTATGTAGTTGTAAAAATAACTTTTATTCTCAACGATTCTCTTACAAAAGTAACACAAACTCTCTTTATTCTATATAATTATTAAATAAATTAAATAAAAATGATTTGAAAATAATTAATAAATTATACCCACATTTAGCTCTGTAATTATTTGACGTACGTTATGCTAAATGTGAAAATAATTTATTAATTATTTTCAAATCATGTTTATTTAATTTATTTAAATATCTATTACCAAGTGAATGAATAAATTCTCTTGAAAATGGGCTAATAACCCGAAACTAGTCGAGAATTTAAAGTTATTCAATCTAATCTGTGTTTTATTGGTTGATTTTTAATAATTTATTCATATTTATTTCATACAATATGTTGTAATTATTTATATCTATTGTACTAAATAAATAAATATATATTTATTTATTGAATATACGGCGTACCTTTTACATGAAATCTGAAAATTAAAGGAAACAGTAATATATAAAATTAATAATAATATCGTTGTATAACGTTTGATTGACTTTTTTTATTAAATTTTTAATTAATAAATTACTTTGAAGTTTCCTTTAATTAATAAAATTTGATTGGAGCAATTTGGGATTCAATACACCAATTATACTTAGGATTTTATTTATTAGTTTTTTGTAAATGAAATGTATATTGTAAAATAAAGAACCATAAATAAATAAAAACATTAAAATACACTGTATAGAAAGTAAAAAAAAAAATAAGAAACGTCATGTAAATATCTGGAAATAAGAATTTTGTAAACTCATGCATGCACCTCTCATTTGCACACGATTTGTGAAGAAAAAAAAAAAGAAAAATCATTGTGTTTTGTTGGATATTGAAATGGTGGGTGCTGCGTGTGGTGTTATAGGCGCCGGCCTCAATGTCTCCGGCTCATTTACAACAGTATCACGGAATTATGAGCCCCAGCGCCTTGTCTGAGTCCCTGCCCAGCAGTCAGGTTTGTCACAAACACACAAATACAATGTACAGAACAAAACAAAAACAAACAGAAAAAAAAATTAAAGGTTACGCACCTGATAATGGCTTTTTCGCTACATCCCAGTATGTTTATTTGGAGAATTTATACAAAACTACTTTGTTCGTTCAGACACACGTATACAGTTGGTTGGTTTGTTTTTAGAGTATTTAGTGGTGGTATTCTGTATATAAACTTTATTTTTGGTGATAGGTTATTAATATTATTATATTAAGGTAATTAAAAGTATTGTTTATAGTCTGTAGAGATAAATTATTTGTTTAAAGTAATAAGTAAATTGGAATGATCACATTACAATAAAAATGCATAGTTGGTTATTGAAAGTAAAAAAGTAAACAAGTTTTCAATCTATTTAACAATATTATTATTTGATTATACGTTTACATAACGAACGAGCGTATTTTCGTAATATTTATTTTATAAGTTATTTTTTTTAAGGATTGTACAGAAATTTTAAGATTAACATATATTACAATGAAATTAAACAAGGAACATTTCTGGCAATCCATAAAATTCGATTTATCTCTTTTTCCAACTGCATAAATTACTTACACTATAAGTTTTACAAACATTTATTGAAACAACTACTTCCCGAGCATTTACCCCGCAAGACATTGGATTACACAATAAATATTTGTTTGTTGCATAGCAGTTGCGAATTGCAACGGTTTGAAATATATTTATCTTCACATTCTATGTATATACACCTATTACAAAAGCTGCATAGTTTGTGGTGATAAAATATAACTTAACATTTTCCTTACAGAATAGCCCCGACATGCATATTTTTATGCCTAAGATTTATAAGTGCGTAAATACTTCTTATATAAGTCGAGAGAAATAAACAATTTGAGAATTATCAACAGTTAATTTTATCTTTGGAGAGTGGAGAGAAATAAACAATTTAAGAATTATCAACAGTCAATTTTATCTTTAATGACCACAGAAAGTTCTGCTTCATTATGCATCGCGTATAATTAAATGATCAAGCTTTCAACATATGAAATTCACTGGACTTCGCAGTTAAATTTAGACACACTGTTTAGCAGTTTCGATCTTTTAGTACATGAATACTTTATCCAGGATTAGGACTACAAATGTTACAATTTTCATTCCTGTAACTTCATTCTGCTTTGTGGTATCATATTTAAAAAATAATTTAAAAAATAATAATTTCCATAAATATTGAAAATATTAAAATATATTGAAAATTTTTATTTTTGAGTATTACATTATATAATTTTATAGTACATATATATACAATCATTTACACATTGTTAGATCTCAGAAAATGGCTATCGACCGTCGGTCTTTCTGTCTTTCTCTGTCCAGTTCTTGTCGTTTTAGTTAATCGTCATGATTACTAACGTCATTGTCTAAGTTCTCGGAAAATATTAATATTTAGGGCAGAAAAGACCTCATGTCGATAGCCCGGACAGAAACACACAATATTTATTCTTGTTAAGTAAATAAAAATGTGTGTATGCTTATGTAATATTGTCTGAATAAAGATGTTTGTATATATATTAATATTTTTTACATATTTTTAAAATATGATTATGATTAAAATATGATATAATTTTTATATTTGTGAAAATTATTATTATCCTTATGAATTTTGTCATAAAATAATATGTATAATCCAAATTTAAATAAAAAGTATAGGGTTCTCATTTAAAATAACGAAGTTAGAATCTGTTATATGTTTTTAATTAATTTCTCACTTAACCCGTGGTGAAACATTTTTGAATCAATTCAGGATGATTTAATTGAAATTAAAACACTTCGTTTGTTTCACTTATTTATATTTTCTCCAACTAGTTTCGACCATTGGTCATCTTCAGGGATAAAATTAATAAATAAGTGAAACAAACCAAGTGTTTTAATTTCAATTAAATCATCCTGAATTAGAATCTGTTTATCGGAAGTGCTAGGATCTTGAAAATATTTTCATTAAGATGAACGTATTTGTGAACATTTCATTACAATAGGAAATCTATATACTTTTAATGTGATTTCTGGATGAAACACCCTGTATGAATTGATTACATTTTATGCATTTAATGCAATTGCTTTTTCTTTTTTATTAATAATACTTTATACATAACTTAAAAATAAATTAAAATAAATGCAAAAATAAAATGTAAAAATATTTTTTGTTCAAACATTCCTTTAAAATAATTTATCTCTATAATAAAAACTAACAGAACTAAGAAACACCATCCCACTTATTATTTCTTTTATTTACAATTTTTGTGTACTGGTTGCAGTAAATCAGCATCAAGGTACATTCGTTGATTAAGTGTTTTGAATACAGTTACCGTAGATCATAGAGTTCGTTCTTTGCTGGTGCGCCATTATCTGGTAGTAATTTAATTTGCTTCAGAACAAATACATCACTTGCACATCGACATCAATTTCACTGATCACTAGCTGCATGCTCACCTTTCTCGGAATTGAATGTTTTTAGCTTCAGTGCGATTGATTTTCTTTTTCTGGCCTTCGTTGTTTCTGGTTAACGTTGTTCTTGTGGTGCAGCTGCAGTTGGCGCCGATGTCCTCGGAGATGTCCAGGGAGGAGATGCTGATGGCGGATAATTCCAGTGGTGGCGGAGCGTCGCCCCTCACCGCTCGATCTTTGAGGTTGGAGCGTGTCGCACAGGCGTTGGTTAATAGTCAGGAAGAATTGAGGAGGTAATTAGATTTTTGTTTAAAATTACGCTAACGTCATTAAAATATTTCGCAATGGCCAACCATCTTGTATTTCAATATAGTGATGAACAAAATCAGATAATGAAAAGTTATTTGAAAATAGTTCAATTAGTTATAAAAATGATACTAATTTTAAGTTTGGAATGACATCTGATAGAAACTATTAAATTATCATTTGATTAATTAGTTATAATGATTGATGATGATTGATAATAAGTACATGGGTCTCGACATGTACATATATAAAGAATCTTTATTGTCAGTACATTATACATATAAATATAAAAGAAATTAACAATAAATATTATTATTGTATTTATCGACAATCGGCCAACAGCCTTTCTGCCAAAGAAATGTACATTTAGCTATCACACAACTCATAAAACAAATTTGACATCATTTGATTATTGAAAATAATCGATTAATTCTATAATTGAATACGAAATAATATAGAATTAATCGATTTTGCACATCACTATTTGAATACAAGAATATTCAGTGAATGTTATAAATATTTCCCCGAACCTGTATCTATTGATATTGGATATTGAAAAATTCTGCAACTCTATCCAACTCAATTACAAAATAATATACTGTTAAATTTGCCTAGTCTTTGATACTTTCATATACGCATGAGAAATATGTAAAAAAAATAATTAATTAGATGAAAGTATCTCATGTTTTGACAAAATTATTTTATAATTAAATCATACAGCTTATTTAAATTCCACTAATCCTACTAATGTTTATCTTTTTGTGCTGCATAAATCAGGAGAACTGGTGCAAGTGGTTTACCAACAGGAGTAGCGACATACAGGTTATTTTACGTTGGCGACTTCTATTTATGCACCGCATTTTTTCCTAGGCACCAATTTATTTTTTATTTATTTTTTCATTAGTTTATATTTTCTTAATCGCTCACATTCTTTTGCAATACTAGTTTTAGAATAAAATCAGTAATATTGAAACAAGGATTTAATAATCGATAGTTGAGGCTTCTACTTGAAAAAACTCCACAATATATTAATTGGAAATAAAACAAGGTTTATTTATTTACAATATTTAAATTAAATAAATTTGTTTTCTTTGTAATGTTTTTTGATTTAAACAGTATTATCCGGTGAAAAGTGCTCCTCAAAGAAAAGCAAAAATCTTGATACTCAGATGAGTGACATTTGTTTTTACATCACAATTTTTAAATTAAATAAATTGAATACCGCCATAAACAATACAATTGAGAAAAGTACGTGATTAATTTGAGATTACTTGCGTGAATTAAATACTTTAAATGTATTTAATACATAAACAATACAATTGAGAAAAGTACGCGATTAAATATATTTAATACATTTAAAGTATTTAATTTACTCAAGTAATCTCAAATTAATCGCGTACTTTTCTCAATTGTATTGTTTATGACAGTTAAAGTCATAAACTGTCATAAATAATAGATTAAGAGCTTGAATATATCGGGTTTAATAAGACACGGAAATAAGTAAAACAATGTCTATTTATTTATTACAGTAAACTTAACACATTTATTTACAACACACTGTCACAATTTATTTATAACGAGATATTGAGCACTCGGACATTCGTGATAGACTGACTGGAACTGACTGGGAAGACTGACCGCTAGCGCTCGCTTATATAGCGTGCTTGTTTCTCGAACTTTCGACGCCGCGTTTAACGTCGCGCGCTCTATCGAACATTCCAGAATGATATTTTCAGTTTATTCTTTCATTTTCGTTACAATATGCTTACAATTCATTGGCTTGTTTTGTTTGTAATTAAACCTCGGACTATATGCAATAAACTAAAATCCTGTATATTGTGCTATTTCAATTTAATTATACTGAATCGAATATTAATTTAAATTTACTATTTGTTGATTATAAGAAAAAGTATTGCATAAAAATGTGGATTAGTGTTTTATATGTACAAATTAATCTTTGCTAATAGTTTGATCTAAAAAAGCAATATTTTTAGTAATTTTATTAATACATTTATTTTAATCAATTTCTTCAGTTTTGTGGTATGATTCTGCTTATTTAAAGATTGTAATGATCTAAATGAAATTCATTTATTATTGCAGTTATTTAAATTGAATTAAACATGAAGACATGGAAATAATCAATGAATATTCATTATAATTAATGGTTTTAATATTTAGACATTGGTAGTTCATATTGTATGAAATAAATATGAATAAATTATTAAAAATCAACCAATAAAACACAGATTAGATTGAATAACTTTAAATTCTCGACTAGTTTCGAGTTATTAGACCATTTTCAAGAGAATTTAAAATTTTAAATTCTCTTTTAAGAGAATTTTATTGGTTGATTTTTAATCATTTATTCATATTTATTTCATAAAATATTCATTATTTTATTCTCTTACTACTGAAATTAAAACACTGACTTACTTAGATTTCGAAATATTAACTTAATACTTACATATGCTCTTTTTATTGGTAGATTTTTTTAATAATTTATTCGTATTTATTATTATAATATAAACTACCAATGTTGAAATAATAAAATTTATTTATTTTAATAATGAATTTTTATATATTAACAAAATGAAAAGTTCATTAAAAAAATGAGAAATTGAATAGTAAATATTCTATTCAATTGATAAATCATAGAAAGGTGGTCTGACACGTTCAGTAAACCTTCACGTTAGTATGTGCTGATGTTTTATGCATCCTTTCAATTGCTAGGCGTTGAAGTTAATTAATATAATTTGTTTATTGATTTTGTACAAATTTAAAAATTGTGGTGTTTTATTTAAAATATTTGTACATATACTTTTAAAATACTCATTTTTAAATATTTATATTGTGTAGAACTCAAATGAAAACTAAACAAACACCCTGAAAGATTGTTTATAAAAGTATTTAATTAATTATAATCGGGGCTATTCCATACGGAAAATGTTAAGTTTGCTTAGACTGTGATGATAAAAATTAACGTGCACGTTAATCGGAATAACCCCATTTATTGATACCAGTGTTGGAACTTTTACATTTACACTGTAATGAATTCAATTTCAATTTACTTTATTAACGGAATCTCCATTTCCAAATTACAATTATAATTACATATTAAAAATTTTATAAGAAAAGTGTGACGCTCTAAAAAGATTACAAAACATATGTATATATTCCCTTTAAAATATTTAATGACAACTCAAATTGTACTGCATTGATATTTAATGGTTATACATTTTTATTGTTTTGTTTATTGTTATCTCATTCACTTGGTAAAATATGTATTAATTCACATTAATATTAATTATTTGATGGAAAAATAAATTGAGTTGCATTAGCGTTAAACAAATAATAAGCAATTTGACGTGCTTTACCATTTGAAACAATGTTGTTTATTCCTTACTTCCCATATTTATTTTCACTGTTAAATATATTTCGATCATTATTAACATTTCTTCATTTTTTCTCCATTTTGGTGAATGATGTTTATTTGAAGAAAGTACAATTGTCCAGCGTTATTTTTTTAATAAAATATCAATAGTACAATAACCCACTATAAATTAAAGTCTGTACATTTTCTCCAAATTTTATTTAATAACAAATATTTTTTTATTAATGAGGAATAAACAAAATCCTTTCAAACTCAATCCATAATTTGTTATTGCATTACCATTAACTGTTTAATGGCAATTCAGTTGCAAATACATTAGATTTAATTGAATTCCGATAATGCATTACTTTTAATAGTCATTAAATGTTGCCTTTTTGTTGGTTGAACTAATGTACAATAACCCACTATAAATTAAAGTCTGTACATTTTCTCCAAATTTTATTTAATAACAAATATTTTTTTATTAATGAGGAATAAACAAAATCCTTTCAAACTCAATCCATAATTTGTTATTGCATTACCATTAACTGTTTAATGGCAATTCAGTTGTAAATACATTAGATTTAATTTAATTCCGATAATGCATTAGTTTTAATAGACATTAAATGTAGCCTTTTTGTTGGTTAAACTAAATTGATCAAGATATTAAGTGATCACGTTCTAAATTTCATTTTTATCAGAAAAATAGTTCGAAAGGTTCCACACTTTTCCAAAACCCTGTATAAATAAAATTAACAATGAACATCAACAATAGTTTTCAATGTTTAAAATTTAATTAAAATATTTCCAAATGCTTATTTCTACAAATTAATTATTAAAAAAAATAGTGCAATGAAGACTTTTTAAACATTAAAGAAAACTACATTATCTGTTAGAGTTTATTATACAATATAAATATTTATTACATATATTTGAGTATTCTTCAATTGCATGCTGTAATATAAATTCTGAAAAAAATCAATCATCATATCGAAATCATCCCCGTCGTTCCGATCATCCGCTTGTGGTTTCTTTTATGCTTGTCTAGACATAGTTTAGAGTAGATGAGTGTGTTTAGGCCTGGACAGACACCCCCATCACCTCTGTCCTCTCGTCATAGTAGCCAGGAGAGCCTGCACAAAAACGCCATGGGGAGCATGCCCAGGGACGTCTCGGCCGCGGCGGTGGCGGCAGCGGCGGCTGCTCAAAAGAAGAAAGGAATCAAGTCATCTCTAGGAAGATTCTTCAGTAAAAAGGAGAAGGTATACAATTTTATTTATCTATATTAATATTTTCTTATTCACTACAAAAACTGATTTGATTATTAAGGATTAAATATTGTGCAAGAAATTTATTAAATAAAATGAAACAAAGATTTTCATTAAGGTTGCGGTTTAGTGGAAAGAGATAGCTATATAGTAAAATAATCGTTTGAAAATAGAGCTATTCTTTTGGATTTCATAATATGAATGTGTATTTACATTTTTTATCTACCAAGTATAAAGTATCAGTCTAAATAAAAAATAAATCGTTAATTTTTGTGTATTACGTCAATTTACTAGTTTAAGTTAGAAAAGAAAAATGTAAGATATAATGAAATTAATAGGTCATGTCTGCTAAGTTATTTGAATGCAGAATTTAGTGAAATCCTTTAAATTTTCATTGCACAAGTTTTTATTAGCAAAAATATAATTTGAAATTTGCTACATATTTGATCAATTTTCATTGTTTTTCATAATTATTTTTCACAGATACTAAACATTAAAATAATTTTTAATTTAGCTGATGAAATTCCTGCTTATTTTAAGATTATTTTAATGTATAATACAATATTGTTTATTGATCACAACAACAATCTAACTCAAATTAGTGATTGCCCATATTTGTATAGCTATCTCTTTCTTCTAAACCGCACCCTTAAATAATTTCGCATCAATAAATATCTATTGTGTAATCCAATGTCCGGCGGGATAAATGCTCGGAAAGTAGTTGTTTCAATAGATGTTTGTAAAACTTACAGTGTAAGTATTTTTTGCAGTTGGAAAAAGGGATTTATCGAATTTTATTGATCATTGCGTGAAATTTTCATTGTTTAATTTGATTCTAAAAGAAATTTATTAATCGATAAAAGAAGAAGCAATCATTAAACTATTTAATATAATTTGAATGCGAGGCACTTACCTCTTGGAGAGAAGAAAACCTAGTGTAAGGGATTGACACACGAAACCGAACTTTTCCAATAACAACTGCAACTGTTATGGAAGAAGTACAATAAGCCCCATGGCTGCGTTACAATAACCCACACTTCCATTGCTTGTACAATAATAATAAAGTAAAATAAAATGTTCAACCACCGTATGGATAATTGGTGATGTCCATTTCGGTTTTTTGAACCTCATGAGACCAGCGTGTTCCATGTGCAATGCCAAATTAAGCAAAATAATGGCGCTTGCGTTATCTCACAATTATTATGGCTAAAACTAGCTTAATAAAATTTTAAATTAAACTGCTTTATTTTGATAAAAGATTATTGAGTAGTTGAATAAATTCTATTAACAAAATGTTGCTGAAGTTCTAACGACAAGGGATATATTATTTATTTATTTTATTATTTATTTTATTTCATTCTGTAACATGTAAATGACATTTTGAAAATAAAGATTATTATTATTATTATTTATTAAAAACGGGCAAAGACGGGAATTTCGATAACTCATTCTTTATACAGGATAATCATGTTTAACCAAGCTTTTAATGAGTATATAGTGTTAAACAATTTTTAACAAAGTGTTGGGTGAGTCAACAATCGTTAAAATGTTTTCATCTCTTTCACATAATAAATTAAAGATAACGCAAGGGCCATCACTAAATGAATCATGGTCGAACATTTATTTAAATAAATCTTTTACATAAACTAATTTTATATTAGTATTTTTTGTAACCATTGAGTATTTCATGATTGTTGTTTAGGTGAAAGGAAAAGATGTCGGAGACAGCAATTTGAGTTTGAGCCAGGCAAGCATCGGATTGACGGACGGCGAATTGAGTGATACGATGAGCATATCAGGAAAACTGGGACAGAAAGGAGACTTTGACAGGCGACAGAAGAAGAAGTGGGTGTATGAACAAATTTTATTACAAATATATACTAATTTCTTTTTTTCATAACTAATATCATTCATTAGTTATTAGTAAAAAAAATACAGCAAAGGAGATATTCTCAAACTGAGTTTATTATGGAATTAAAAGTGAGATTTCAATTTTGATTATTGAATAATTTTAGAAATGAATTTTGATAAAATATTTGATGCTCCACTAAAATAAAGATTATTACTAACTTCAACTTTAATCGTTCCATTGTTTAGGTTACTTTAGACCCATTGTTTGCCCATTACTCTAATTCCATATATGTTTCCAATTTTTGAAGCATTTTTTCTTAATCTATTTAATTAGTAATATCTATTTAGTTAGTAAAATCTTTATTTTATTAGAACACAATTAGTTTTATTACTATTTATAATAAGCTTATTATCCTGAAATCTTATTTTGTATTTTTATTATTCTATTTTTACTCAGTTCCCTTCTGCTTTATATCTGTAAGATCCAATCCTCTGAGAATTACATTAGTATCATCTGCGTAACAAACAAGTTCGCCGCTTTTACAGATACTCTTCAATTCAGTGGTAAATAATATAGAAAATAGAGGCCCCAAAATGCTGCCTGTCCCCGACTGGGACATTTATATTATTCGACTGACCTTTTTCTCCATCCTTGTCCGCTTCAACTTTAATCGTTCGATTGTTTAGGTAACTTTAGACCCATTGTTTGCCCATTCCTCTAATTCCATATATATTTCCAATTTTTGAAGCAATTTTTCTTAATCTATGCAGTCGAAAGCTTTTGACAGTTCAAGAAATATTCAACAATTTTGATCAAATGCCTTTAATATTTCAGAGATGTAGTCAAACAATGCTGATTCAGTTCCACGGTTGTTCAAAAACCTGTGTTGTGTATCACTAAATATTTTATTTCCATAGAAAATGAACTAGCCTATTGTAAAATACGATTTCTAATATTTTTGTGAAAGAACTTAATTACGCAATAAAATGGTAGTTTTCGTAGTTATTGTAGTCGCTTATTTTAAGTAACGGTTTTGGTATTCCGAATTTAAAATTTTCTGGAAAAGTACCAATCGCTAAGGATGTTTGTTTAATTAATAATTTCAGCCAATGGCTATTGATGTGTTGCATGCTGTAATAGCTTTTATTGGGATTCCATTATATCGATAGTTATGTTTATTAGGCATGCTCATATTATTATTTGATCTAATCTATGATATTAGGATTAGTGCAAATATGCACTAATCTATGATATTAGAATTAGTGCAAATATATTTTCTACCGGTAATGCCTGCAAAGACCAGGGTCTATTATATTTCCCAATTACAAGACAATATACAAGATAACAACAATAATTAAAATACATTGTTTTATAAAGCAATAATAAAAAAATAATTATTTCATTGACATAAAGCGACTATGGATATTCAAAAAAAGATTAATTTTGTTGCTATAGTTTTAAAAGTATTGAGAATATCTTCTATACAAATATTTTTCGTTTGCTTTTTATAACACAGCACACCATTATTTCATTTTCCAAATCCGAAACGTGCAATTAATTTCGCTATGAATTCGATCCTGTAAGGGAGCGTGATTACAGACACGAGCTGCTGGCCGAGGCGATGAAGGCGGGCACGCCGTTCGCCCTCTGGAACGGCCCCACGATCGTCGCCTGGCTGGAGCTGTGGGTCGGCATGCCCGCTTGGTACGTGGCGGCGTGTAGGGCCAACGTGAAATCCGGTGCCATAATGAGCGCGCTCAGCGACACGGAGATCCAGCGGGAGATCGGCATCAGCAATCCGCTGCACCGGCTCAAGCTGCGGCTGGCGATCCAGGAGATGGTCTCGCTGACGTCGCCGAGCGCGCCGAAGACGTCGAGGACCACGCTCGCGTTCGGCGATATGAATCACGAGTGGATCGGGAATTCGTGGCTTCCAGCACTTGGGCTTCCGCAGTACAGGACGACGTTCATGGAGTGCTTGGTGGACGCGCGGATGCTCGATCATCTGACCAAGAAGGATCTAAGGGGGCAGCTTAAAATGGTCGATAGTTTTCATAGGTGTGTAAAAAATGTATTTTACACAATACATAGCATAATCTATAATTAAAAAATATTTTCTACACAAACCATTGCAATATGAAGAACTACTAGTATGCAATAATAAACAACCATAGTATAATCCATTCTTTAGTGACCAAAAATAGTTATTTCAAGAAATGTTTTAACAAACTTAGTAAAAGTAATTTTTGCAGCTATGAAAAAGACATTGATCGATTGGTGTAGTAAAATTTTTATTTTGTTTCAGAACTAGCCTACAGTTTGGTATACAATGTTTAAAAAGATTAAATTACGACAGACACTTATTAGAGGAAAGGAGGAAAAATTCGGAAAATGCCATGGTAGATATATTAGTGTGGAGCAATGAAAGATTAATTAGATGGGTTTCTTGTATTGGACTAAAGGTATGTTAAAGTCTAAATTACATTCAATCCACTGATTTTTAAATTAATATGATAAAAAAATACATAATAATAATACAGGGTTATGAATGCATACAGGATAATCAAGTAATTGCACTGATTATTTATGTTTTTTTTACTAATTTTATCAATTAACCCCACTCCCCAGAAAAAAAAACTCCTAAATGTGCCCTTAAAGATGGTATATTTTAACTAAACCCTGCATATTTACTTCGATATCCATACAAGATAAAATTAAAATTATACAGAAATGGTTTTATTTCATTAAACATAGCATAAACCAATGATTTGCATGTTTATTGAAGTATAAAATTTCTATTCATTTGTATTAATATTGATTTCTGGAAGCCTATTACATTAATTCAAATCATAATTAAATTATATCTACGGTAACCTTTATTGACAGACATACAACGTTTTTCTAATTACATATTCGGAGCTATTCTCTAAGAGAAATGTTAAGTTTAACGTATACGTTAATTTATATCATCACAGTTCTTCTAATATATATGTATTCATAGAATGTGAATTTAATTAATAACGTACTTGTTAAACTTAACATTTCTCATATAGAATAGCCCCAATTATTAGGTATATAAAATATAATATGAATCATCTGTCAATCGGTTATCGACTGGAAGCCTTTCTGTCAGACTTTGTGATTATCTAATATTTTAATTGAATTATGACTAAATTATTTTTTATATATACAAACATCTTTATTTCCCAAGAATACATACGAGGTGTGTTCAAAAAGTAAGGTGACTTTATATTTTTATAAAAAAATATTTATTTATTCATCAATATTTATATTGTCCCTTCAAAGTAATCACCCTCAGATACACTTGTGCCAACGCTTTTTCCAGTCCTCAAAGCACCTTTTGGTATAGCCTTGAGCAGTTGCAGTATTTATTTCATCAATTGTTGCAAATCTCCGTCCTTTGATTGGTCTTTTCAGTTTTGGGAAGAAGAAAAAGTCGCAGGGGGGCAAATCATGTGAATATGGTTGTGAGGCATGATTGTCGTTTTGTTTTTAGCCAAGAAATCTCTTGCAAGCAACGACGAATGAACAGGTGCATTATCGTGATGCAAAAGGCATGAATTATTTTTCCAAAATACCAGACTTTTTTTTCGTATTGCTTCTCGCAAACGACGTATAACTTCAAGCTAATATTCCTTATTGACTGTACGACCTTAAGGTAAAAACTCCTGATGAACTATGCCACGGTAGTCGAACAGAAAACAGTGAGCAAAACATTTGATCGGACTTTACGTGCTTTTTCGGTCTTGGCTCTCCTGGGCGCTTCCATTGGGACGACTGGGCTTTAGTTTCGATGTCATAACCATATACCCATGATTCATTGCCAGTTATGACCCTTTCGAGCAAATCAGGATCATCTAGTGCTCCTGAGTCATGCTCATGCGACGGTTCTTCTTATTAAAATACAGAACTTTCGGAACAAACTTCTCTGACTCATACCCAAAACATCCGAAAAAATTGCATGACACAAGCCGACTGATTTGCCAACATGCTCAGCAACTTCTCTTTGGTAATATTAATTATAATTTATTCCCTACTGTCTACATTTCACACAAAATTTGATGCAAATTCTTTGCTCCATTTTTTATAATAATAGAAAATCGCCGAGCACAACAAAACACGTCTAACCTTTTTATCTGTCAAAAACAAACGAAGTATACTATGTACTTGAAATTGTGAACATATTTTCGGGACATGCGTATGAACACAACAACAACAAAAAAATCGATAATCGAATGTACGTGGCACGCAAAACTTGAAAAGTCGCCTTAATTTTTGAAAGCACCTCGTAGATATTTAATTTAATATACAATACATGAAATAATAATTTAAAATAAATTTATATTCTTAAGAGAATATTGCTAATGGCCGGAGGTCTTCAGGCCTGTCTTTGTCTAGTTCCTGCCGTTGATTGCTAACTGTCTATGTCTCGTCCTGATTAATTAAGTGAATTGAATTGATGAATGGTGCATAAATTTTGGAGTTATGTTTGGGTTGAGGAATACATAAGTGTTGGATGTAAAGGACTATATGGTGGTTAGTGGCAAATTTTAAACAGAGGATTTCTAGCATTTGTTTAATGGTTGGGATTTGGCAGGTTTTGTACAAAAGGGAATTGGATGGGTTATTGGGGTGTCTAATTATTTTTTAAAGAATGTCTAATCATTTTTAATTAATGAATTTGTAAATAAAAATACTGTTATTCCTTACTTCACAATTTATTTTTATAACAAATTGTGTCTCAAAATGTACATCTAACATAAAAATAAATTGTGAAGTAAGAAATAACTGTCTTTTTATTTGTGATTAAACACTTCATGTAAACTTACAAACAATGTAGTTAATTTTGTATTTTATTAATTTTTATCCAATTTACAGGATTACGGCAATAACTTATTGGAATCTGGAGTTCATGGAGCACTGGTAGCCTTGGATGAAAACTTTGATGCCAATAGTATGGCTCTGGCACTACAAATTCCAACACAAAATACCCAAGTAAGATCTTCTATTTTTTTTTTGTTTTATTATTCATTGACCCTTTTACCTTTCGGTGTAGGGTTTATATTCAATTCTATGAATTACATTTTATTTCTTTATGTTGGTTGTTGGTTGTGGAGACTATTTATTTAAATAAAAATACTTGTCCTTTCTCCTACTATATATATATACTATATCTAGTGAAATAAAAAATATGTAGGAGAAAGGACATGTATTTTTATTTAAATACATTTTACTTTCCCCGGACCCCTGTCCAATGGAAAGTATTGTGATCGTAAAAAATTTCGAATCGCCAATTTCAACGGATATACACGTTTTAAGGTCCCCTGGTCCATTCCATTGAATTTTGAAAAATATCTGCGTGTGTGTTTCCGCGATAGCACAAAAACCACTGAATGGATTTAACCAACACGTTGTATTTAAGCTTTTTGTAAAAGTTGTGAGATCTGCAAAGTTTTTGATTAGAATCAAAACACCTTAAATGCAACTTTACTCTTAGCGATTTTTTTTATTCGAATAGAAAAATGTTTCAAATAAAAATTGTACATCTTAAAAAAACTAAATATTCATAAATTCATTTAGTTTTCATGTTATACGAAAAATGTGCTAGCAATACAAATAAAATTAATATAAATTGGAAATTTTGGTTATAATAGCGCCACCTAGCAAAAGTACTGTTGGATTATCCCTTCCATTTGACTTTGTCGTCTGGTTAGTGTTTGAAATAAACAATTATTTTTATGTCAAATAAAAAGTCAAAATGCCGTCGTGTTTCAGTAACTGAATAAATCTTTTGTGAACGACTACAAAAATGTTTAGTATGGGAAAATATATAGTCATTGTAAGGTAAGAAATAAAATAACTTGTAACATTCTTCGAAATATTTGGCTTTAGAAGACAATTCATGTTTTCGTTTTTTCTATTAAATGTTCATTCAAAAACTCATTTGACCGAATCGACTGAGAAAAGTACTATGATGGACACAACACCATTTAAAAAAAAAAGAAACACTTAACAGTATAATGGTATAGATGGGCGATATATCGGATAAACTGTGATTGCAGTCACTGTTTAAGATCACAGATTTTAAAAAGTGCCAAATTTCTACTGTTACTATTGTATGTATAGAAGAAATGGTAAAAATATAGTAACAGATTTTATTACTTAAACCACATATAAACTATAACCACAGAAAACTATATGTTTGTTTGTGCTTATACTTTTAACATGTTTGTGTTTAACGACAACGTAAATTATTTTAACTGTAATTGTTGTTAAATGGTGTTTTTACAGAGCATTTTCCATAACGGTTCTTAGAGAGGTCCCAGCACCCTCACTTCTTCTTGGATATTGGTCTTAAGCTATTGGATGGTTCTTGGCTATTGGCACACACCTTACCGTTTCTGTAGTCCCATAGAAAAAATATCGGGAGCCGTTAAATCGGGCGAACTCGGTGGCCAATTATAATAAAAAAAAAATCACGATATTATTCGATCGCCAAAAGTTTCGTGCAGGAGAGCCATAGTTGGTCGAGCTGTGTGAGCTGTGGCTCCATCTTGTTGCAACCACAATTCTGGATTGTTCTCAACCTCTGGCCTTAAAAAAATTCAATCATTGCCCAGTATTCATTACCATTCATATTAACCTTGGCTTGTTTGTCGTTTTAAAAAAAAAAAAATGGTCTAATTATCCTTTCTAAAGTTAATGCACACCATATTGTGCATATAGGTGGGTTCATTTGATGTTCGGCAATTATTCTTGGATTTGAGGTGAAAATGGGCCTCATCGCTCATTATGACTTTGTGAATAAACTCTTTGTTTTCTAGGCACAATTCTTGAAATCGGGGACTAATTGAATGCGTATTTGTCCATCATTTGGTTTTAACTCGTGAACCAACTGAATCTAATATGAGAAAAGGTGTAAATTATGTAAAATTATTTGCAAAGATTGCCTAGACATCACCAACTGCTGAGAATGTCGCCTGTTGGAAGTTTCGGGGTTTTCCTCAATACTTGCTTGCACCCGAGCAATATTCACATCAGTTCGAACGGCAAGAGGTCTTCCAGCACGCAGAAAATCATTGACAGCTCAAAACGCTGAACCAATCAGTAAATTGTTGGATGAACATTAAAGAAATTTCAACATGATTTTTGTGTCTAAATAATCGAATGCTGATTTTCAAAATAAAATTGAACAATTTTGGATCTTCGTTCTGTGCTGAATCTTTCCATCATAAAATTCCCAAGTTTTTCAAAGTTATTTCTGATTTTTTTTTTTATTAGTAAACAATGAATATTTTCATTTATTAATGCGTAACGTTTATTTATGCGCCATCTAAATAAAATTAAAATTATTTAAAAGATAATAATAAAATAATATGCATAAGGTATGCATATATAAATATTTCATTAAGAGTATTAAAAATAATGAATAATGGTGTTTAGTAGAAGCCAATAAACTTAATTCATTCACTAATTATATTCAATAAAAATTAATTACTCCCACATGTGTTAATGTCAAATAATTGCATATTAAGTGTATTTTATAAGATCTTCTTGTACAAAAATATTGTATTAACTATTGGATTATTTCTGTATCTTCTCATCTGTTTTTAGAGAAATGGAAGATTTTGGAGAAAGTATTCAAATAAATGGATCAACCATTTCTATAACCTCACCATGCTTTAGAAGCATATCACAGCTTTGATATTAATATTCAATATTTTTTATATAATCAATATTTCCATTGTACCCTTTTCTGGTGTTGGATATTCAATATTTTAATTTACTCTAAATTATTGTCTGAATAACGACGTGAATTATATTAAATAAAAAATCTATACATATATTATCAAAAACCCTTGTACCCTTACGGGTGTTGGGAATACATTTTTATATCAACTCAATATTTTGCTATGCAAATTTTGTATTTTGCAAAATATTACGTGTTTAAATTGCATTAACCATGCATTGCATTAATCCATGTTAAATCATCAAAAATGATGTTGATTTTAATTGGTTCTTTTATATGAAATTCATGGCTAATGCAATTATACGATAATTTGAAAAGTTTATATTATTTATTAATTATACATCAATACTAAATTTAAACAAACTATTATTTTAGATAGATTTTGAAATTCTAAACATATTTTAATTCTTTCAGTTTTTCTCTAAAATTTGCAAACAAGAAATTGTTTTTACATATAAAATCCCTGATCGCGTTAACACTCTATAAAGAATGTTAAAAAATGCTTTTATTTAGGTTAAATAAATTGATATTCATTTTATTTTTTGTTTATTAAATAATTGTTTTATTTTAGTTGATTAAATAATTGTTAAAATTTCAGGCAAGACAAATATTGGATGTGGAGTTCAACAATCTGCTGCGCATAGCAAGAGACCGTCACCCGGAGGAGATAAGATCTTGATACGGCATGGGCGTCCAGGCGAATCAGTAGTGCTACCTCCCTCTCGTCGCCAGTCGCCACTCTGTCCGACAAGAGCTTTAACCTGTATCGTAATAGTATTATCCTGTACATTCAAGTTGTTGTTCTTTGTTGGGTCGTTCCGGCAGCGCCAGTCAGTATTAAACACGCGTGTGCCTGCCCTGCCCCGCCCCGCTGCCAGCTTCTAGACACTAACTATTATGTTTGCCGATTGATTGGTTGATTGATTGATTACTCTTAGTCAAGAATACAGAAAAAAAATAATAAACAAAAATTGCAAAAAAAAAAAATAATACGATGGTATCCAGTTTCGAGCTTCTGGATGTGTGTGCGCAAAAATAAATGGTGGTTACCCCGAAGAGCGGACATCAACAAAACATACAAACATCATAATATGACAGTTATTTCCGTTATTCCATACCGTTACAGTAATTAGCTCCATTCTGTATATATTATACAGACGACGTATTTTTTTTTATTACTTTAATAAGTTTTATACAATATTTGTAATATATTTTTACTTGTTATTTATTTTTCACCTAATATATACATATTGTGCTTATATCTTGTTATTAACATGCGGAGTCTTATGCTCCGGGAATGATTGTCATTACTCGTAATTGATCTAATTATAGTGTTAATTTATGTACATTGTATTATACATAAATATAACGAAAATCGATCATTATAATTGAAGTTTACAATTATTTATCAACATTTATTTCATTCATCACTTATATTATCATCCCATATCAATTAATAAATAAGTTAAAATTTTCATCCAAATATACTTTTTTTTTATTATTGTGTATTCTCTAAACTAAAAGAACAAAAAGACAAAAACTTTTCTTTTTTTCAGAAATAATCATAAATGATTATAGGATACACAAACATAAAAAGAATATCTGAAGCAGCATTTGCAGATGGCGTTTTAATATTTACACGAAAAAAAAAGGGAAAATTTAGAAGTATGGAACAACAAGCTAAAATCATATGGAATGACGATGAATAAAAAGAAAACAAAAGTTATGGCTATAAGCGGCCAACTAAATATAACATCAGGAAATGAAAAAAGTAACAGCCATAAAATATTTAGGAGTAACCATTGACCATCAAGTTTTACTGGACATAGAAATACTAGAAAGAATAAACAAAACTGTTAAATTATACCATACTATGAGGGAAACATTTATTAACACAGCAGAAATATCAGAGGAAACAAAACTAAAAGTCTTCAAAAGTATTTACAGACCTATACTTACACATGGTTGCGAATCCTGGAACTTGACACAACAACAAATCATTCGCCTTGTCAGTCTCGACTCTTCCTCCATTTATCGTCTTCGTAACACATTCTTCAACCAGGTAAAATAAGGAAAAGGTTTTTTTGCGAAACAGATCTGAATCTTAAAATTATGCTTTATAGAATTAATTGAAAATTGTTACATTTTTTTTAACATTAACAATATTTTGCATAAATTACAATAGAATCTATTTTGTCACGGGTAGATCCAAGATTTTTTAGGAACTCGCTAACGGCGAAGAGGGTGACAATTTTTTTTTAACATTAACAATATTTTGTATGAATTACAATACAATCGATTTTATCAACGGTGGATCCAGGTAACAAAATTTGATTATCGACTTAAACATAAATAAAAACTGGATATAGGGGAAGCAGTTTCCTTCAAAAATTTTCGCAGTGGCTTCCCCAAATTTTCCCATGATATATGAAATACACTATTTATTTATTTATTTTATTTAGTCTTATATAACATCGTTATATGTTCCTCTCTACTTCTCAGTATGAGGTGAAATACACTTATTACGATTATTATTAAATAGTAGTGATGAGCAAAATTAATTATTTCAATAATCAAATATGAAATAATTGATTATTTCTTGTAATCAAATGACAATTAAATCAATTCTATAATATGTATGAATAACTACTTAAATGTAATTTTTATAATTAATATTTCAATAACTGAGATATTTTCAAAATAAAATTTCTTTACTCTTTGTAGTTTTGAAATATATAGATAATTTAAATAATCGATTTGCCCATTACAATTGACCCTCCATGAGTCGCGCACATTTTTCAGACTAGTTTAGCCACACGGTCAACATGTGTAGACCATTTTTATAGCATAATTTGACTTGTACTTTACATGTGTTGAAATATTATGTTTATTGATTGGCTTTTGTGTATTGATAATACCCTCTATTATCAACAGCTACTGAAAAATGCGCTTGCGCAAATAACTCGTGGTTCCAGTTGTATTTTATTTATTTATTTAGCCTTATATAACATCACAATAAATTAAAAACGACGCAAGCGCCACCTTTTGCCTAATTAAATGTGAATTATATAACATTGTTATATGTGTCTCTCTACTTCTCAGTGTGAGGTGGTTCCAGTTGTAACAATTTTTAAAAGGCTGGTCTACAACTCTAGAGCGCGCGACTAATGGAGGGTTAAATAGAAATAAAATAAATAAACATTTTTTTTATACATTAATAAACACAAACAATTTGAAATATCTAATTTAAGCGATGTAATGATAAATATTAGAATCTTCTGCATCCCTAGTCAGAAACTCGCGTTCAATCAAAGTCTCAATCCGCTTTTTGATATCATTAGGACTCACTGAAATTTTCAAAATTTCAAAAATTTTCCCAACCAATTCATTATGACGTAGCACTTTGTGTTGCTTCATCAGCCTCACTAAAGCCGCATCGATTTCCAAATTTCTGTCACGCTTCACTTCCTCTTCCGTGATTTTCTGCTCCTCTTCGGTTTCTTTATACTGAATTTGGTTGATTTTAATCCGCATCAATTTACTCGTGAAATTATCATTAATTTCGAAGCAGTCTTCAGTGTGGATTTCGAACGAATCCGGTTGTTTCGTCAAGATTTTAATCTTACCGAAAACCAGCGAGGCTAAAGTTCGCTTCAATTCCGAATCTTCGAGCTTCAAATGATTTTTCAGGAAAAAGTACGTGACGCTTGTGTTTTCATTGAACAGCAACAAAATCAAAGCTTGGTATAAAGAAACTTGAAAATCCTTGTTGCCGTTTTTTAAATGAGCCCTCACCAAACAAGAGCCCAACCCGCAGTTCCACTGCAGAGTCCGGCCCGAGTGTTTCGATTTATAAAATTCTTGAAACGCTTCTTGATACTTCAAAAACATTTCCGGTAAAGTCACCTCGTATTTCGGGAAACTAGGCCAGGAACTGCTCGTCAGCACATTCACGTTGAAATCAATAGAATTAAGCCTCGGGGATTTTTGCTTGAAGGAGCTGTTCAAATTATCGCTCAAATCGATATCACGAAACATCCCTTCTAATTTCGAGGTGAAGACATCCCCACACTCCAATTTCAATTTCGTGATCATATACTTCTCCGCATCGATGCTGGAGGATTTTCCCAACAGCAAACGCTTAGCGAGAAATCTCTTGTAGAAAGCTTCAAAAACATCTTTTCCCTGTATGTACCTGAACAAGACTAAAATTTTGTCAAGTAATTCTTCTGGGATTAATTTATCGCGCATTTTTGAATCGATGTATTTAACTAAAGACGACGCCGGTTTGTATTTTTTGTCATTAACAAATTTTTTAAAGCAGGTTCTAACTGATTCTTCGTAAGTGTTACTGTTGTTGAAACAGGTTGAAACAATTTCATTGACTCGATCTTTAAAATCCAACAACTCGGATATCATGTGTTTTTCATTGGGGTTCGACATGAATACGTCGCCTTTTTTTAATAAGTAATTGTTGAAAATTTTGCAGAGTTGATTATTGGCTTTAGGTACAATAATTAATAAGTTGTAAATGGTTATTATGTCGTTTAATTCGAATTTATCGAAAATATCAGCCGCTTCAAGTTTTTCCATTAGAACCCCTAATTTGTCCTCGAGTAAAACAGAATAAATAATCTTCAATAACTTTTTCTTGGTTTGATTCTTTAAGTAAATACCGAGCCGGGAGTCTTCCAATAAGATTTTATTCTGCACATAATAAAAATATGCCAAGATATCTCCCCCAATAATCGTCTCGCGCTTTGTTTCATAATACCTCCTCGAATCGTCCAAAAAAGCATTCTCGAAAAACTCCTTGTAAACGTGCAGAGCATCCAACATCCCAATAATCTCCTTAACAATCCGTGTTTCTATCTTCACATCCTCCCGGTCCATCTCGATCAACTTCAAAATATAACCAATCCTCCCCTTGATCGTATCATTCGAAATAATAATCTTGAAAAACTTATCCATGAAAACAGACCACAAGCTAAACTTGCTGTTCTCCTTCTTCGTAACGAAACTCTCGAAATACAAAAACATATTCCTCATCAGCTTGCACGTCTCGCAATAAAACTTCCAGAAATCATTCAGCTTATCCAAGAAGTGCGCCTGCTCGAAATTGATCAGATTGATCTTGCTTAAATTCAAAAACTCGGTTATTACACTCGTCAAATCCTCGAACATCTCCTCTTCGTTGTTCGTCAGGCAGAGATCCTCGACGGTGTTGTACAGCTCTTGATACGAAACGTTCAGTTTGCGCTTGTAGAGTATATTCTCTAAATTCGTTTTCAGCTTGCATAATTCCCACTGGATGTATTTTCCGGAAATTTGTTTGGTAGGGAAATGGAATTTCTTTACTTTCACCTCGTCTCGCAACATTTTTAAAGGCGCACGATATTTTTGTTTGTTTGACAAGTTATGAACGGTTCGTTTGTTTTCGAAAATTTTGTTTTACGGGGAAAACAAATTCGCGATTTTTAATAAGATTTAATCGATTTGCTTTTATTTCAATTTTGTTTTCTTCAGGGAATTAAGTTGATGTAATGATAATTCAATTCGAAAAATACGAAAATTTGAATAAGTAAAATGGTTTATGTGGCAGCACTGTTAAAAGTTCGTTAAAAAATTTTATAGCTGGAAACATAGATGTAGTATTTTCCACATACTATATCTATGGTTGAAAATTAGTGTATATTAACATCTATGGCTGCATATTATTAAAATGACGTATATTCTACTCTACGTCTATGGTTTGCTGCATATTTTCTCTCCTTCTTCCTTTAACGCTATTTAACGTTAAGGTAAGTTATTTTATGATAAATTTAATCAGTATTCGGAGCTATTCTGTAATAGAAATGTTGAGCATAACGTGTACGTTAATTTTTCTCAACACAGTCTAAGCAGCTTTTATAATAGATATATAATGTATAAAAAGAAATTCATTTTCGTACGGGAAATGTTAAGTTTAAAGTGTAGGTTAAACTTAATATTTCTCGTACGGAATTGCTCCATATCACGCAATCATAGTCGGGGCTATTTTGTAATGGAAATGTTAAGTTTAATGTGCACTTTATTACATACTTAACATTCTATGAATATATATCTATTACAAAAGCTGCTTAGACAGTGATGATTCAAATAACGTACACCTAACATTTCCTTTACAGAATAACTCCGACTATATATATATATACAGAGAGGTTTTTTTATCAGTATACATTAGGGGAAGTGTATACCTGCAAAAAACGCGACTCAAACGCATTGAACCGATTAATGTGTGTATGTTTAGTTGATTATTTGACATATGTGTGTTCAGTTGCGTGTTATAGGCAACTAGACGCACATACGTTAATGCGTTTGACTCACGTATTTTGCAGGTATATATAGGGGACATGTATACTAATAAAAAAAGCTCTCTGTATATATATATATTATATATATATTATATATATATATATAGTGGCTAATACCCCTTGTAGGGATTACGCCGCTCCTGTTGGAGCTTTCTAGATCATTAGATCATTATTTACGGGGCTGATCATTCCCCTCAAACATATAAAATATTTAAATAAATACAATATTTTAGAAAAACGAATATAAGTAAAATTTATCGATATTTTTTAATTATTATGGATATTGAATGTAATGGTAAGTATATATTATAACGAAAAGAGGAATAAGTATATTTTTAAAGTAATTTAAATTTATTTTAAGTTTCTTATCTACTCATTTACTATCTATGTTTCCAATAGCGGGGGACTGTACCGCTAGATGGCGCTTTTGTATATCATTTTATATCTTATAATTTTGCCAAAATAAATGTTTTTTATTATTAACTCATCATTAAATTTTGTATTACATCCAATAATTTCTAAAGATATTTGTTTTTTTTATGCGTAGGTTCTTGGTAGGAGATTTGTTATCTCTATTATTTTAATGAAAACTGCACGCCGTTCTACTCCAAGTCATTTCTTTAAATTAAATGTAGTTCCGTCTCCTAATTGTGAGTGTTGTGATTATGGAGATTTTAATCATATATTTTTTGATGTCGAAAATATTGTAATAATTGAAATAGACTGTACTCAAAATTAAACTTCTTGATAATTTTCCGCCTATTTTTATTCTGTGTTATCACATCTTTCATTTAATAGACACAATATCTTTTTCAACTTTTAATTAAAAATAATATTTAGTATGAATTTCTTTGTGTTTTTTTTTTTTTAGATTTTCTCTAAGTTTTCTGTGTGTAAGTTATACTGGCTAACAAAGAAAATTAGCTCTGATACGCAAGAAGAAGATTAATAACTCGATTAATGTGTATGTAAGATAATTTAGTAAATAGAAATTATTAATTATTAAAAAAGTTAGGTAATACATTTTTAAATGAGGCTAATTTAAGTTAGAGAAAATTCCGTTAGATGGAGCTGGCCCAGCGCAACTGGCATCTGTTAAAAACGCGCTAAACTAAAAAAACATGTTTCCTAATTAATTTCTGAAGTTTTATACCTAAAACGATTGCAATAAATTTGTTTTTTTTAGACAACGGAATCCAATTGAATTTATCCTGTCTATTTCGGCTAAAAACAAAGTTGAAACGATACCGAACCACGATTGATAGAGAATGCCGTGTAGCAGTCGCATTGGGATTCCCCTAGTTGATTATTTTGGGTCTTTAAAATACATCCGCTTTTTCTAAAATATTACAGTTTCTGTTTCTATTTCAAATAACACGAAATTCGTGCGTACTTCACGAGATTTTTATCTATCATTTACATATTTACGATATATTTTTAATAATAGCTGGCGCTGTTAATATGACGTTTTAATATTTGAATACAAATTAAAGTCTCGCCACTCGTCCATCAGAATAGCCAAAGAGGAACTGTCTCAGGTGTAGTCGAGGATGGCCTCTTTGTAAGGTTGTAAATTAGACGGGCTGCATTTGTTTAAAACTTTAATAATCGCTAACAACAATTTCAAATAACGCAACGTAACCTTAATCTTCTCATCATATTGATTTTTGTTGCATATGTTTTGTAAAAAGGAGATACCGTAAATAAATATAAATATATTATTATCATTCTCTATGATTTTATCAACCTGAACATAGCTCTCCTAAAATTTCATAAGTCTCGCCAACATAAAATAAATTTCCTTTAATTTAACCAATCTGCTTCTTTAAATTTTCGAATTAAATTATTACCGAAATATTTTTTTCTCGGGCATTACCAATATTTATCTGATTTATAATTAGAAAGTGATCACTTCCAAAAGTGCTACTTAAAGTTAAAGGTTCCATTAATAATCCTAAGAAAGAGATGTTATGATCAAATCTATTATACTATTTGTTATTGTAATAGGATTGAATTTTGTTGGCTTTCCATCATTTAATATTAAAAGATTATTGTTTTCTGTACAGTTAGCCAATATTTTGTCCCCTGTATTACTATAATTGCCATTTACTAACGATAAATGACAATTGAAGTCCCACAATAAAACAAAATTACAATCTATTGAGAATAAATTTTGACAACCTCTATCTTCAATAACAGTATATGAAGGGAGATATCTAGAAATTAATGTAAATAAAGTTTTCATTTTTTCTGCAAAAAAATGAGCTTGTTCTGGTATATTAGATCTATCAGTAGGTGTTACAGAAAATAGAATATTTGCCATCAGGTCTTGAATCAAGAATTGGAATAATATTTTTTTATTTTAATATTAATTTAATGTATAGTTAGTATAAAGCAATATGTATTTAAATGGACTTACCGTTAATAAACAATAAACAATAAACAATTACTATTGTCTTTTAACCATTGTTTTATAACCATTAATATATTTTTTTGTCATTTTGCGTAAGTGAATTATCAAGATCCATGCACGATTTTAATTTGTCTTCTCGAAAGGTAAAATTCATTATATTTGCATTAATTCTTTAAGTCGTAACCATCACAGCTTAAATTCAATCACCAGACAGTCTAATAATAATATTATCACGGTTTATCGAATTATCAAAACGAATTTAATTATCGGCAATTTTTATCTTTACACACAAACAATGTGTTTTTTAAAAAACCGCATTTAATACAAATATGTTTTATTTACACTTTATATAGAAAATATTCGCTTACCTTGAACTAATCAATCCCCAATGCATATCTCCAGAAAAAAAATAAGTGCAAAACCGTTACAACGAACGAAAATTTATCAGTTATTCGACAAAAAAACATGTATACATACGCTTTGTTAGTTTCCATTTACATAGTGGTGAGATTATATTTTAAATTCACCACTAATTGGAATAAATCGTACACTTGTTTAGTTGGGAAGACTACAATTGTCACAGGGGCTAATTCAGGTAAATTATTTATAATTACTGTCCTGATAGGGCTGTATAGTATTTTGATTTATGAAGCAAAAGCTCCGATTTTCATTTGTTTAAGATATATTTTGAATAATATTTATTATTATATATACAAACATGTTTGTTCAGACAGCATTTAAAATAACAAAGTTGATATCAATTTCCGAAAAAATGCAGAAGTCAAGCAAATTTTATTAATAAATTAATTGGAGTCATCGAAGATGGGCACTTCGATATCACATAAAAAAAATTATATCTGAGAGGAATTACTTTAAATTACATCACAATATTAACATAATAACATTTATAATAATAGTAATAATAATAATAATTTAAAACTAGTTAAGTCTCAGAATATGGCTTTACTATATTTTATTATAATTAATATAAATTTTCACAGGAATTGGTTACTATACAGCTTTAGATTTCGCGAAGCGAGGAGCCAGGGTAATTTTGGCTTGCAGGAGCGAGGAAAGGGCAATTCGGGCGAAGGAAAATATCATCGCCGCGACTGGAAACGCAAACGTCGATTACAGATTAGTGGACTTTACCTCGCTGAAGTCAGTCAGAGAATTTTGCAAGGGAATCAATGAATCAGAAGAGAAAATAGACATTCTCGTTAACAATGCAGGCGCTGCGGGTTTGGGGAATAGCTTCACGAAGGACGGTCTGCAAATACTTTGGCAAGTGAATCACTTGTCTGGATTCTTATTAACACATTTGTTAATAGGTAATGTTAATTTAAAGTTTTTGTTTTTTTTAATAATCCTTTTTTTTTATTTAATAAATATGAATAAATTATTAAAGATCTACCAATAATATAAACAAAAGACTGATGTAATTGAATAATAAATTAAATAAAATAGATTTGAAAATAATTAATAAATTATTGCCACATTTAGCTCTGTGGCAATTTTGACTTACGTTACGTAAGTACTTTAAACAAATGTACCGGGTGTCCAGATAAGAAAGGTCACCGGCTATATCTCAAGAACTATGAGTGCTAGAGCTTTCAAATAAAAAAAAATGATGATAAAAGTGATCAATTTCAATTTCAATTTACTTTATTAACGGAATCTCCATTTCCAAATTACAATTATAATTACATATTAAAAATTTTATAAGAACAGTGTGACGCTCTAAAAAGATTACAAAACATATGTATATAAAAAAAGGCAAATTACCAATCATGATGATCATGCTGGAAATAAATTTCAAGTACGTAACTCTTCCGGTAGGGGGCGTCGAAAAGTAATATTGCGATTACTTCAAAAAAATGTTTAATAAAGACATCATGAAACTACACTTTTTGAAATCATGATAAGTTCATGAAACAAAAATGTTACAGATTTTTTTTCTTACTCTTGAAATAAAGGGTGGGGGAAGGTCAGAATTTATAAAGAGCAACTGTCAAATAACTCTTTTGTTTTTTAACCGACCTTAATGATTTTAATGTCATGCGAAAGAACTTATCATGCTGATTAAAATTATTGGCAACAATCAGAAAAATAACAACTAACTTTATCGCCGCTAGGTGGCGCCAATTTAAAGTATAGATAATTTTCCTATTTTTCTTAAAATTTTCAAATGGAATGATATATTTTTCTTAATGTTAGTAGAAAGAGGATTAAAATGTAAGAAATTTAGTGAAAACCGGAAGTCTAAATCTAAATCCTATCACAAGTTATAATCAAAAGAATTTTTAGAATTAAAAATTATTAATGTAATTTTAAGAATTTTATGTGTTAATTTAAAATAAATGAAATTATAACTAAAATAACAAAATTAAATTATTTTGTCACCGGTAGGGAGCGCTTTTTATTTTTAATAATAATTTTATAATTTCTTTAAAATATTTTTTATAATACAGATGAAGAGAATATTAAAACAAAATGAAAAAACATTTTCAATGCCAAATTTATCTCAAAATTTTGTCTTTCAAATCGTCATATAACTCCACCGTCATATTTAATACAATCAGATAATTTTATACAATTAAATAAGCAGCGACATCTACTCTAGCAATAGCAGTATATCTTTGCTGAAGTTTTTGCATTTCAAATATATATTATTATTTTTCGATTGTTTATTGCGCCCCCTACTGAAAGATATACGAACTTGAAATATATTTCCAACATTTTCTCAGGGTCACTTTTATTAATATATTTTTTATTTGAAAGCTCTAGGATTCTTAGTTCCTGAGATATAGCCGATGACCTTTCTTATCTGGACACCCGGTACATTAAAACAATTACTTCCCGGGCAAATACCCCGCCTGACATTGAATTACATAATGTACACCTGCTGTTGCATATCAATAAAATATTGCATATTGCAACAAATTTTGACCCGAGAGAAATGATTATATGGTAGACATCATTTTAATGTATAATTGAAAAAATCTTAACTAATTAAGGTATTTTGTCTCCATTAAAAAAAAAATGGCGCTTGACATATTAGAAAATTATTGAAAATCCTTGCAGGCATACATAAATTATCTCACTAATTATTACTTTTTACGAACAGAATAAAATAACGTACTTAATTATCAATAATTACATAATTTAACCGAAATGGTAAACATATCGCTCGTTTTCGAGTATAATTGAATTCTGCAAGCGCTATTATCGCAAAAAAAAAAACAAAAATCGATGGTGCGAACGCATTCGTTAGATACGTCCGGGTGCAGGCTACATACAAATTAATTAGTATCGGCGTGTGCAATTCATTTTTGTTTTGAAAAGTGACAATTAGTAATATTACAGATTTTACAATAAAGTTAGTTTTCCATTATTCAACAACAAATAAATGGTGAATGTTTATTTTTAATTCATATTTAGTTCTAGTGTTCTGTAATATTCAATCAATACTTTATCCACTGTAATAATATTTTTTGGACTAAACTGAAAGCTATATATACTTGTAATTGTAACAGGTTGACGAAAATAGTATGGAATTAAAATAAATATTAAATAAACACAGTATTCTACAAAGGCTTCCAAATTTAGAAAATAAAATGTGGCGTCATATCAATGATGAATGAAAATGCGATGATTTTTCCACCGAAAAGCTGGAGGTTAAGCGTTCCTTACAGAGTAAAGAATATTGTTAAAAAATCGGGTTTAATCAGACTCGAAAATATGTAACACAATGTCTATTTATTTATTCACAGTACACTTAATACATTTATATAACACTGTCACTATTTATTTTTAACGACATGTTGAGCACTCGGACGTTCGTGATAGACTAACTGGTTGCAGCGCCACAGCGCGCACTTATATAGCGTGATTGTTTCTCGAACTTTCCGCAATTTTCGATGACGCCGCGTTTACCGTCGCGCGCTCTGTGGAATATTCCAGAGTGATATTTCCAATTTCTTCTTTCACTTTCGTTACAATATATTACGCCCTTCTGATCCCACATAACACAAAGCATTGTCTCCTTTCAAAAGCGATTTGGTCTTGCAATGGTTGTCGATGGTTCACCCATGATTTACGACGATTAGGATTTTCAAAACATATCAATTTTTCATTACCTGTCACGATTCGGTGGGGAAATGATTTTTTTATCTGTCGGACAAACGATTAGGATTTTCAAAATATATCTTTTTTTTTTTCATTACTTGTCACGATTCGATGGGGAAATGATTTTTTTATCTGTCGAACAGACGATTAGGATTTTCAAAATATATCAATTTTTCATTACCAGTCACCATTCGATGGGGAAATGTTTTTTTAACTGCCGAACAGACGATTAGGATTTTCAAAATATATCAATTTTTCATTACCAGTCACGATTCGATGAGGAAATGACATTTTTTTATCTGTCGAGCAGCAATTGACATGTGGGTTTCGATTTTCTTGTTGCTTTTCATTGAGTTCATAGCGAATCCATTTTTTCCGCTTTCTGAACCTTTCCCAAACGAATGGAGATGGCTTTCTGCGTAGCATTCAATTGATCCGCGAGTTCTTGTTGAGTTTGTGTGTAATCTTCATCCAATAAGGCTTGCAATTCGTTGTCTGAAAATTATTTTTCTGTGGATTCATACAGTCTTCGTTTCTAACGTCAAAATCACCACTTTTTAACCACTCGAAACATTGTGTTTTACCATGATAAAGTTTACCGTTAGCATCGACAAACATTCGATGCGATTCTGCAGCAGTTTTCTTCAAATTATACCAGAAAATCAGATTAGAAAAATGATGCATGAAAGCCATCAATGTAACGAAAAATCGATATATTGAAAGCTTTTGTTCTACTCGCAAAAAAATGCGTAAAACACCTACTTTTCAGCTGGATTTAGGGGACTGCCCCCTAAATATGTTTCACCACAAGTTAAATGAGAAATATATACAACATATTGTGATTAGTATTTTTTACTATAATGTTTTGTTTTTATAAAATATGTAATTTATATGCTTTACGTCGCGTCGCATTCAATTGATCCGCGAGTTCTTGTTGAGTTTGAGTGTAATCTTCATCCAATAAGGCTTGCAATTCGTTGTCTGAGAACACCTTCTTTTCAGCTGGATTTAGGGGACTGTCCCCTAAATATGTTTCACCACAAGTTAAATGAGAAATATATACAACATATTGTGATTAGTATTTTTTACTATAATGTTTTGTTTTTATAAAATATATAATTTATATGCTTTACATTTCAGTTTCGTAGCTGATCTAATACACCCTTATATTAATTCCTTGTTTTTTTTTATTTGTTTTGTTTTTAAGATAAGTTGAAAAAGTCTACATCGAGCAGAGTAGTCATGGTCTCTTCAGTGATTGCAAGGTCGATTCGTTTTAAATTGAATCAAGTCAACACTTTTGGTGATTTATTGCATGATATATACGACGCGAAAACGTACGGCTTCACTAAAGTTTCCAATATTCTATTCGCGAGAGAATTTGCTAAGAGAATACCGTCTGGAGTCAACATTTACGCTCTGCATCCTGGAATTGTAACTACGGAAATTTGGAATAACTTTAAGGGTTTCAAGGCGAAAATACAAGCGTTTTTCAAGAGTTTTATTTATATGAAGGTAAGTAAAATATGAATTAGTTTGATAATTCGCTTTTAATGTTCCTTTTACCCCCATTTTTATCAGAACAGGTCGTTTTGCTTCGTTTAAAATATTTCATCTTCAGTTTTCTCATTGTTTCTTATTGTGTTTATATTCTTACGTATTTTGTTAAGTTCTTTCTTGTAACGAACCAAAAAAAAATAGTTTATATTTTATAACTATACATGTCACGAGAATATGATATTAGAATTATATAATCATAAAATATCATTATGGAGTACATGATGACATTATATTTTTTTTAAATTTTATTAATGCTAAAATAAAAAATTAATTCAAATTTGCAATTTAGTTTTAGACGAATGTGTAAGAAATAAATTATTATATTCGAAATAATAAGAAAAAAATTGTAATATTTTCATTCATAAGGTAAAGCACACTCATAAAGAACGCATTATAGCTAGAGCATACGCAAAGCAAAGCAAATTGTGACTTTTATATACAAACATCTTTATTCAGACAATATGACAACAACATTTTACAAAATTTATTATAACAATATGTACAATTGCGTTAGTAGTCTGTCATGGGCTATCGACCATAGGTCTTTCTGCCCTGTATGGTGATATACAAATTAAAACTATTCCAGCTAGCTGACAGTTCAACTAGCTAGAATAGTTTTAATGTATGCATGAGTTAATGAATTGGAGGATAGTGAGCGAAGGGTTGTTATGTTTTGGGGGAATATTAGGGTTGCGAGGAATACAATATTTTGTAAGGAGGGATAAATTGTGAGGGTTTTGAGCAAATTTTGTGGAGAGGGTAAGTATACGCTGGAATTATGATTTTTAATAAATAACATTTATTACAACCTTTATCAAAAACTTTGACAAGAAGAGTGATTACTAGAGATCGGATTTCTAGCTATTATGCTACCAATCACGAAAAATGTGATAATTTGGCACTGAGAATGTTTTGCTTTTTTTGTCCTTTTGTGCTTATTTTTAATTGTTATGCCTTTTTAAATTATTATGCCTATGCAATAAATTTTCTTATGATATGAGAAATAAAAGGCCATATGATAAAACAAAAATATATATATTTTTTTTCCAGGGGTTCTTAATAAAACTTTTTTTTTAATTTCATTTTAATTAAAAAAAATCAGTATTTTTACAAAATATTTTTTTTTTAATTGAAACAGCGATTAAAACTTTAACAATTTGAAACATATTTAAAATGATGTTGCTTTCTCACATATAAAATAGTTGCAACAATTGATTAAAAATATACATACTGATAACCGAGAATATTTTGAATTTCACGATATTTGCGTGTTTCTCACGTTTGGCGCATGAAGTAAATTAGTTGTAATCGTAGTTGTTTTGTTTTGACGGGATTCAGTCTAGAAAAATATCTCACT
Organism: Philonthus spinipes; assembly: GCA_963082785.1. Lineage (NCBI taxonomy): Eukaryota > Metazoa > Arthropoda > Insecta > Coleoptera > Staphylinidae > Philonthus > Philonthus spinipes. Next base: position 12,041,398 of record OY720310.1, read on the forward strand.
TAATAATGACGGTTTTTAAGTATTATATTTAATGTAGAGATGCGTAAGTACATGACACAAATTATAAATTTAAACAAATTATGTTACAATTAAATTTATTTATTTATTTATTCAATTAACGGAGGCCATTAAATACAGTAACATACATACATGATACAATGAATAGTTACAATAATAAAATAATAGAATTAACAGAAAATACAATACTTCAACGCTCTCTGGTGATTACAACTTATGATTAATTTTTCATTATCTATTTTATGTAAAGCATTTTTCAATTTTACCAATACAAGTAGATAAAAAACACTATTTTTAATATATCTCACACAGTAAGAGTGTTATGATAAAAATATATTTTGTTTTGGTAAATATTTAATAAAATATCGGGAAACATTTAAAAAAAAACTATCACTTTTAGTTTTCAACAAAATATTTTTAGCACCTACAAATATATTAAATTTTATGTCGATCTTTCTAATCGTTTTTACGGATGTAAAAACGGACATTGTGATTAAATTTACCCAAAAAAAAAGAATAATTTTCATGAATACATTGTTTTCACTTGTTCTTAATAAAAAAAAGGGGAAAGTGTAAGTTGTGGAAATAATAAACTATAGACGACCAAATTCTGGAAAAGTCTTTAGAATTTCAAGTATAGAATCTTTACCTCATAATGGTTTTTCTTACAGTTATAGAAATCCCATGTTCCAACCAACTAAATAACCAGGCGAAACATAATATTTTTACACATGACGCGAAACGTATTATAAGGACGTATAGCGAGGTTTTTAAGATGTTCTTTAAATAAAGATTTTTTTGAAAATATCAGAACTTTTAACCAATATTTCTGAAAGATCAATTAACAAAAAAATCCTATCGACCAAATAACAAATCGGTGTGACAAATGGTCTGTGAAAAAATTACGCCTGAAGTATTCAACAAAATTAGAAAATTGACTTAAAAAAAATGGTGATGTGTCCATCATGGCACTTTCCCCGGTGAATACGGTCAAATAAGTTTCTGATTGAAAATTTAATAGGGAAGCAAAATGATTAATAGAAAAAATTGATTGTTATCTTTTAAAGTTAAAGCCGAGTATTTAGAAGAATATTGTAATTAAGTGTGTTATTTCTTACCTTACAATCATTCCTAAACACTCTTCTTCATTTTTGCAAACTGGAGGCGTTTGCGAATGATAAGTTGAATTTGACGGCACTTTGACGTTTTATTTGTCATTAAAATAATTATTTCAATAATTAAAATCTCTAAGGGAATTTATCAGATAAATGCTTATAAAATGAAAACCGGAGGTCCTACAATAAAAGTTTTATAACAGAAATTATTTATTTTCCAAGATCTAAAACTTTTATTTGAAATATTTTTCTATCCGAATTAAAAAATGAAAAATTGCTAAGAGTAATGTTGCACTTAATGAGTTTTGATTCTAACCAAAAGCTTTTCAGATCATTCCACTGTAATATAAAGCTTAGATATAAAGTTTGGGCTTAATCCATTTAGCCATTTAGGCGCTATCGCGGAAACACACAGACACACAGACACACACACATACATTTTTCAAAACTCGATGGAATGGACTCAAGGGACCTCAAAACGTGCATATTTGTTGAAATTGGCGGTTCGAAAATTTTCACGATCACAATACTTTCCCTTGGACAGGGGTCCGGGGAAAGTAATAAAAACTAAAGAGGCACCTACACTAAAAATTATTAATAATATTTTGAAAGAAAGGATCGTGTAGTTCAGCAACATTAAGCCAATAGACTATAGATTTATAGATAAAAGAAAGTACCTAATGGAAAGGGAAAATATTAAAAGAATGGCGATACGAATATTAACAGAAAATTGAAAAATACTATCATGAAATTTTCTCCATCTAAAGGAAAGCGATTAACATTTTTATATTGCGGCAACGAAAATGGTTGGGTAAACGATTGTTTACTTCTATCGGGAAAGCAGATCTCTAAATGATATCTCGATTATCATAACGATATGACTGCGATTTTATTCTAGTGGAATTCTCCTTCAAATTTACAGAAGTTATGTTCCAGCAAAATAACAGCGTTATAGAATTATAGCTCTTTCATGCATTTGCGGCATATATTACAGTATTTGGATTTGAAAAAATAAGTATTGTATGAGAACAACGTGGTTTCTGACCAGGTAGATCTACGGCAACAAATCTAATATCGTATAATAATTATATTGTGAATGCATTCGAGAGTCGGTATGAAGTCGATGCGATTTATACCGATTTTTCCAAGGCATTTGATCACATGATTTGCTTTTACGTAAACTAGATATACTTGACTTAATTCGAATATAATTCACTGGCTTAGAAGATTTCTTATAGATCGTAGACAGTTTGTAAAAATAAATAAATGCATATCTCAATTAATTTCTGTTAAATCAGGGGTACCCCAAGGCTCCAACATGTGTACTATATTATTTTTAAAATTCGTTAACAATATTATTTCCAATTTAAAATTCTGTGCGGCTTGGTTGTATGCAGACGATATAAAAATGGTCGCCACCATTACCACTAAATGTTCAGCAAAACCTGGATCAGATAGCCTTGTGGTGTAACTATAATAATCTCCAAGTTAACTTAAAATTTCTTTTTACCGTGGTAAAAGTCCAATTGCGACTCGATATACTATAAATGGATAATATATTGAACACGTAACAGAGATAAATGATTTAGGAGTTTTATTCGATGTAAAAATTAATGTTATTTCACATATTCACAGTGTAGTTATAAAAGTTTAGAATTGTGAAAGATCGGACTTTGAATGCAATTAGACGCTTGTATTTATCATTAGCCGTACTGCTCGTGTGTTTGGTCACCGTATCAAAACTATCTCGAAAGAGATTAGATAAAGTTGAAAGCATTTTTTTACGCCTGGCTACTTACAGACTTCATATTTCATGTGTTAATTTAAACTACAATGGTTTACGTCTTCAACTAGAAATTCCCATTCTGGAGGAGAGGCGCATAATTATTGATTTTTCTTATAAAGCGGTTAACGGTTTTATAAATTGTTCTAGAATCTTGGAATATATTGCCTGTAATGTCAGATTTTTTGGAGCTACTACCCGCAATCAATTTTTTTTTCCTCTCTACATCTAACACAAATCATGCTTATATCGAACCAATCTCTATAATGATGAGTATTATGAATATATTTCTAAATATATACGATTTTTCTTTGTTTTCTATGAATTTATATAGATTGAGACGTTTAGACCTTAGTCTTATTATAAATAGAAAAGAGTATTCATTTTAATTCAATTTGTTTCGTTTAATTTTATTCGGTTTTGATTTAAATTGCATTAATTTGGTTTAATTTGATTCAAATTGATTTAGTTTAATTTGATTTAATATAATTTATTTAATTTCGCTGAGTGTATTTGAATTAATTTAATTGATATATTTTAACATCTATTAATTATGTAAGGCATAGCTGCACTGACGAGGGATATATCCCTAAACACTCGTCTGCAGATTGCCTTATATAAAGTAATGTTCCTTTTGTTGTTTTTACATTAAAAAAATTCTCAGATCAAAATTTGTTACATTATGCAATATTTTATTGATATGCAACAGCAGGTGTACATTATATAATTCAATGTCCGGCGTGAGTATTTGCCCGGGAAGTAGTTGTTTTAACGTGCATTTGTTTAACTTACTTACGTAACGTAAGTCAAACGTCACAGAGTTAAATGTGGAAATAATTTATTAATTATTTTCAAATCATTTTTATTTAATATACTTAATTTTATTATTGAATCGATTAGGAGTATTGTTTAACATTTAGTGTAATTTAGAATATTATATTTTTTTTATTGTTATACTCTAGCTTTATATCTATTATTATAATGTATCTATTATATGTATACAAAATTATAATCACTTGTAATGAAAATATTATTATTATACTATACAATAATTCATCTTTTGTTTTGTAGTCTTCTGAAGAGGGTGCCCAAACAACAATATATTGTGCCGTTTCAAAGGATTTAGACAATAAAACGGGGAAATTGTACGCCAATTGCAAAGAAATTCCAATGTATTCTACGTGCTTGGACATGGATTTTGCGGAAAAATTATGGGAGAAGTGCGAAGAACTTGTTGGACTGGAGGAACATGAGAAAATTAAGAAGAATCAATAAGCACGTGTTAATTTTTCCACTGTTTTGTTTACATTAATTATGCGATATTGCGTTATCCTTAATGAATAATTAGTTTACATTACTTAAACGTGAACTTTGGTGATAGTTTATTCACCGTAGGTGAAAGGAGTTGACCTTTTACGAGTTTCAAAAATAAACCATTTGCTTATTGAATTAACGCATACAAATAATAAAAAGTAGGTGTTCCTAAATTGATGCAACATTTTTATTCAATATATATATACAAATATCTTCATTCAAACAATTACTTTTTTACAAACATATATACTTAATGTTTGTAAACAATTTAATAGATATTACTATATCTATAAAATTATTTTTGACTGTGGATTTTCCCCTACCATATCCGAGTTGGGTTGTATTTATAATTTATTAAAGAAATATATTAAATAAAAATGATTTGAAAATAATTAATAAATTATTTCCGCATTTATTAAAGAAATAATTGATTCGGTTTAGAGCCAAACCTTAACCTAATTATTTCGGTTACCTATTGGGGATGGATTAGTGTTAATGAATGTCGGTGGGTTTACAATTTTCGGAAAGAAGGGTTAATCTAAAGGGCTCAGCTCAAAATTAAGTAATTGTTTTTAATCATGGTGTTTTCAAAAATTTTGGAGAACACTGGTAAGAGGCTAATCTATAATTGCCAATTTCCGATGCGTTGTTTTTATTTTAATATGGGTTTTATCAACGCGCCTTTCAGTCTGTCCGAAAAGATTCCATGCACTACGGAATTATTAATTATACGTGTTAATGGTTTTATTATTTCGATAACACTGTGTTTTAATACAATACTTGGTATATTGTCATCAATCATTTACTTAAAACCATAATATTACTAAATTGATAGAAACAGGATTTATTCACTTGGTCACAGCTATTTAAATAAATTAAATAAAAAGATTCACATTTGCTGTTGCATAACAATAACAATTGTTATTGTTATGCAACAGCAAATGTCTATTATTAAACATTTGTTAAAGTACTTACGTAACATAAGCCAAATTGTCACAGTAGCTAAAGAGGAAATAATTTATTAATTAATTATATATACAAACATCTTTATTCAGACAATATGATAACAAAATTTTACAATATTTATTATAACAATATATACAAACCCCGACACCAATTGGTAAAAGGGGACATCGATTATATATAAATATATAATATATACAATTATGTTAGTAGTCTGTCATGGGCTATCGACCATAGGTCTTTCAGCCCTTTATGAATTTATGGTGATTTGCAAATTAAAACTATGCTATAATTAATTATTTTCAAATTCTTTTTATTTAATTCAACCGGAGTATAGTTCAAGCTATAATAATAAGTATAAATAAACAGGCAGAAAATATGTAATTATTTTTGTTATATTGTTTATAAAAAAATTTAAAAAATATCAATAAAATAAAAACATATTGAATTAAATAACTTAACACCTATATGTATTGTAATTATTTATGTTATATTGTTATGTATTATCTGTATAGTTTGAATAAATATTTGCATATATATACATATATATAAATATATATGAATAAATATAAGAAAATACGAATAAAATAAAAATACATTAAATTGAATGACTTTAGATTCTCCACTATTTTCGATTTATTTTATTTTAAAATATGAAAATGGTGCAATCATCCGAAACCAGTCGAGAATTTGAAATTACTCAATTAATGTGGATTTTAATTATTTACTAAATATAATATAATCGTATTTATAATATATACAGGGTGACCCATTTTAATACATCCAATGGAATATCTCGACAAATATGCATCGTAAAAAAATGCTTCGAACGAAATTTAATGGTTTCGATGTTGCAAAAAAATATGGGTTCCCATTTAAGATTTCAAAGTTAACCACCTCTCCCGCCCCCGGGGAAAAGGGGACAGGGGTGGCAGTGAACCTATTTTTACAGCATCGGATGTCTCCCTCGAAACCATTAAACTTTTATCCGAAACATTTTTTTTATACGATGCATATTTGTACTGATATTCCACAGGATGAATTAAAATGGGCCACCCATTATTTATATAGATATAAATTATATAAATAAATAGAGGAAATGAAAAATTAAATAATTATTGACGAAATCGACTCAATATTTGCATTATTTATAGCCTTACCTTGAAGCAGAAAATAATCAGCGGCAAGTGTATATCTCGAGTATAGTTAAATAGGAACGTTTCAAAACATAAAACGCCGCGCCGGATTTAACTACTCACACTCCGTCCAAAAATGTATATATACGCATTATTAGCGCTCTTGGCGTTCGTCGTTTTTGTAATAGTCAGGTTATGTTTTAAGTTCGGTACGAGATGGAATAATTCATATACGTGTTTAGTTGGAAAAACTGCAATTATAACCGGATCAAATACTGGTAAATATTTAAGAATTAATAAAATAAAACTAATTAATTTATCAAATATAGCAAAAGCTAAATAATTTCAAAGAAAAACCTCCAAACAGACTAACATCTAAATTGTTTATACTATTTTGAATTATTTCAAGAAATAAATCATTATTCAGTATAACTTACAAACAAGTTATATGAAGGTATAAAACTTAAATTAAAACACTTGTTTATTCCATTCTTCGCTATTTTATTTTTTTATTTCGAGTATTACGTACTTATTTTCAATAACAGAATACCTTCAACTACTTTTCAATTGTTTATATATACCTCGCGAGGATTAGAGCCAAACCTTAACCTAATTATTTCGATTGCCTATTGGGGATGGATTAGTGTTAATGATTGTCGGTGGGTTTACAATTTTCGGAAAGAAGAGTTAATCTAAAGCGCTCAGCTCAAAATTAAGTAGTTGATTTTTATATTTGTACATTTCTATTGATTCCAATATATTTAATTGACAAATGCTTAATTCTTTTAATAATTTAAGAATTTTTTTTGAGTACTGATGGCTGGTTTCGTAATTATGAAATGCTATTGTTTTTTTTTTCAGGTTTTTTATATTTTATATTATATTTTTCTAAATCTCCTTGTTAAATTCCGATGAGTTTAACCTATGTACACTTTATCGTAATTATTGCATTCAATCATGTAGATTCCTGATTTGTTTAAATTATCTTTGTTAGTGATTTTTTTGTTTAATAAAGAGTCTAAATTTGTGTTGCTGTAGTTTGCAGTTGTCAATTTGAACTTATGAATATTTTGTTAATTTGGTGGCGAAAAATGAATTTAACAGGTAAAAAGGAAACTAGCAATAGGAACAAGTATGTTAAATTTATTATATTAGTATATATAGAAGGGTAGAAGAATGGATGCGAGAGGATGGTGCTGGTGTAAAAATTGTGATGAGGTTAGGGTGGGAGAAGTCAAGAAGAAAAAGTTACAGAATTCCGAGTTCTGCACCCGAGCAGGCCGGTCATGCTGCGCGAAAATTAAAAAGCAAAGCCAGCACGTGGTTGATCCAAATCCTAACCCATCCTTTCTTTTCCTTCCTTTTCCTTTATTTTCCTTCTAAATGTCCTTTCCAAACCGATTTCACGTGTATTTTCTTTTCCTCGGGTTTTTAATTTAACATAAGTTAATATTATAAAACATTAAAATATTAATTCAAATATTGTTCTATGATAAAATTAACTTAACTTTAATATTATGAAACATTAAAAAATTATTAATTTAAACATTTTAAAAACTTTGTGATTGGTCAACAGAGCATATTTGCTAGGGCCATTTAAACCACGCAAGAAGAAAAAGAAAAAGTTAAGTTAGTTTATGGTATAGTTAGCATATGTATATATAAATTGGATATGCCAATAAAGGTCTTTTTTTAGTTGTTATTGACAATGAGCACTCGAAATATGTATCAAAGCATTAGAAAATAAAGTGTGAAGAAAGGATACAACAGTGTTAATTATTTTGATTATACTCCTCACGTAACTCAAAACCAATCATCGAATAATATTATTAATATATAATATATTGTATAATTATATATAATTGTATGTAATTATATAATATAAAATTATATATAATTATGTAATTTCAAAACTACGCTTCATTTAATGGGATAAGTTTTATTTTAAAATTATTTACCTATTTTTGACTGATAAAACAGGTTCACGCATTATTTAGTGAGAACTCATTTATATTCGAATGTCCATGATAAGAATGCATAGCCCACTGAGCTATAAATTTGTTTCTCACACCGGTTCTTGCGTAGTGGGGAAAGGCAAAAATGAGACTAAATATTTTAATGTTCTTTTAACATCATTGTATTCTAGATATTTTGATATCTGTGTACATAAATGCTCATTACTATTGGATATGCAAATATTCCGTAATTAATCATTTTAATGATCATCGGATTCTAGATATTTAATAGCTAGGTATATAATTGCTCATTACTATTGGATATGCAAATATTCCGTAATTAACTCAAAAACTTGAACAATCAAAAGTATTTTTATAGAATTAACATACATAAAAATATATTTTGTATAATTTTATGTAAATACAATGAACTTGATTTATTTAATAAAAAATAATTAATTAATTAATATATACTTAGGATGATTTATATACACTTTTTAATTCAATGCTTTTATTACTTTAGAAGACAATATGAGTAAAATATAAAATATCGTGTAAAATTATAATTGAAATTTCTAATTGAAAAGTATCTGCAATTTATTTGTCAAGTGTTGTCAAAAATCTACTTACGCTACGATGATCTTCACATCTTCCTTCATATTTCCATGAAAATTACAAATCCGAAACGATCCGATTTCGTGAATTATGTTTTTTTTAATTTGCCTCGAAATTGCAAGCGCGCTGCCGTAAATATGCATGAATGAGATAATGACAGTCAATCGATGCGCCCGTTGCTTGTTCAAAAATCTAAAATATGTTAGAAAAATCGTGAAATGCATGTACTAAAAAAAAAAAATAACTCATAAGATCGGATCGTTTTAGATTTGCATAGAGAATTAATTGGAAATTATCATGTTGTACGTAAAATTTTGACAATAATAATTTATTGTCTAAATGGAAAATCCCATAATAGGTGTCTGTTTTCTTATAACTTGAGAGGATTAAAAATAACTTTCGTATATGTTATGAGTATGAGATATAATAAAATTTATTTAATTAATTATTGAAATGTTTTCCTAATCTGCAAACTTTTTATATATTTTATATTTATATATTTTATTTATATATTTTATATTTATCTGCATATTATCACGTCGTATAAATTAATTTATAAATATATAAGGAAATAGTAGCGGCGACGATATGTAATATTTTATTAATGCAAATATTATTCGAATTTCACAAGATACAACATGTTTGTAAACAAGTCCCATTGTACCTGAAGTGTTCTCAGAATAACTTGCGGGTGGTTGTTATTGTAGGAGCGACCATTTTTTGAGAGGCAGGCATTAATAATCCTCTCCAAGAAAATTTCAAATTTATGGAACCATATGTTGTGGCTAATAAATTTCGGGTGAAATGGTCATCCCTACAAGGGCAATCTAATTTAACATTGCCATTTAGGGAATGGGATAATCATGATTTACAACGTAGAAACGATAAATAGTAAAAAAGTGCACAAATCAGCAATCGTCTTGCGGTCATTAAGTTCTAAAAGTTTTAGATCTGACAAGATATTATTATAGCATCCACGACAATTTTGAATTCCTTTGCGATATATTTTTGTACATACCCAGAAGTGTGGGAAGACCATTATTCGACTTTAGATGGGAACATGTTAGCGCTATGTATCGTCCTCGGGCCCATTACGAATGTCTGTATAAATTGAATATATATATATATATATATATATATATATATATATATATATACAGAGAGCTTTTTTTAACAGTATACATTTCCCCTATGTATACCTGCAAAATACGCGAGTCAAACGCATTGATGTGTGTGTGTTTAGTTACCTATAACACGCAATTGAACACACATATGCCAAATAAGCAACTAAACATACACACATTGCGTTTGGCTCGCGTTGTTTGCAGTTATACACTTCCCATAATGTATACTGATAAAAAAAGCTCTCTGTATATATATATATATCTGTGGTGTAGTTTCACATATTTAATTAAAATTAAATTATACCTCAATGTTGTACATTGAAAATTTATACAATTCATAGATATAAATATAATTTAAAAGGAATAACAATTTAATTTGACCAAACAGTTGTCGCATATTCAAGATGACTTCTTACAAGAGAGCAGTATTGAATTCTTACACAATCAATATTAAAATCCTTACTAATATTCCAAACAAAGCCCCAATGCATTAAAACATATATTTTCTATATGAGTATTTAATGACAGGTTATTATTATTAAAAAACTACGCCCAAACCTCTAAATGTTGCTACTTTTTGAAATGTAGTACCCCAATTATCCAATTCTTTGACCTCGATGAACTCATAGCGTAACACTTGTTTAGATTTAATAGTAGATGATTCTCAGTGCACCATGAGTAAATTCTGATTGGGTCATCTTCATTATTTTTTTTGGCAATCGTTATGTTTTGCCTAATAAAATGTGGTAATTATTTTAGCACAATTCACACCTTATTAAAAGTAAATTATATATATTTATGGAAATATGACACTGCAAATTTTACAAGGAACATTTTCAGGCAATGATCAAATAAAAATCGATCAATCTTTTTTGCGAATTTTCCTAATATGATTTTTTAAAATATGTTTTATCTCAATTCTCTGTAAATTCATATTATATTTATGTAAATTCGTTAAAGGATTAATTGGTAACCCTAGTTTATTTGATAACATTTCAGATTCAATAAATAAAGAAGTATTACCTTAGAAAAAAAGGTTTTTTTTTTAATTTCGCGAATAAATACTTAAAAAAATATAAAATAACACCACATAGGAGAAAATGCTTCTTCCTTTATGATAATACGTATATCTGTAGAATATTTTTTGTTTGCTTATTTTCTAATAATCATTCAATATATCAGATATTCAGATTGCCATTTAAGTTAATTTTAAATTTTATTATATTTCCCTTTTGTTTTTGTTCCATTTTTTTGTTTAATTCACACCTGTTACCTTATTAAAGAAAAACTTTTTTTTCAATTTTATTATAATTTAAATTAAATATAAATTGAAACAATTAAATTTAAATCTTTCGATCGAAAATCGATTGAAAATTTGGAACTGTAAATTAATTATGTATTATACAATTAATACCGTGTAATCATCTTTTCTCCTCTAGGGTGTTTCGATTTTTTTCTTTATTTTACATTTTGTAAAATTGTTGTCGTGCACCTCACAACCATTTCCTGTGCAATCAAACAAAACCTGGATTAATTCATTTTTTAATCACCTCTATTTTTTTTTAATATTAATATTCTGAAAACGAATGCTCATTGTTACTATTACATTTTTATTTTTCAGGAATTGGATATTGGACAGCGTTAGATTTTGCGAAACGAGGAGCCAGAGTCATTTTGGCTTGCAGGAATGAGGAAAAGGCGAATGAAGCGAGGGATAAAATCATCAAAGAGACCGGAAACACAAATGTCGTTTACCGTTACGTCGATTTCACCTCGCTACGAACAGTCAGAGAATTTTGCAATAAAATAAATGAGACCGAAGAGAGGTTGGATATCCTCGTGAACAATGCGGGTGCATTAAATTTGGGCGATAAACTTACAGAAGATGGTTTACAAATCTTCTGGCAAGTAAATCACTTTTCCGCATTTTTATTAACACACTTGTTATTAGGTAAATATCTATTTGATTAATTTACAACTCAGACAATAATAGAATATTTAAACATTTCGACGTAAATAAACTTAAATTATAATAATACTAAAATGCACATAACTCTAGTGTAACCCTCAGTGTATGTCTAACCCTAAATGCTGATCTCTCTAAAAAATAAAACACTATGTATTCCTTTCTTCACTCACATTAGTGAAGAAAGGAATACAAAGTGTTTTATTTTTAATTGTACGAATCTCTTCACGTAACTCACAACAACACATCAATAATCCTCTCTATCCACATTCGCCAATATATATCTAATTAATGATGTTTGGCAAAAAAAAAACATGCATCCACGAGTTTACTGAATTTGGTGATAAAATTTTATCATAAAGAAAACACTTAATAACTTATTTATATTTATTCAGATTTATTTCTCTGTGATTCGTTTCGGCTACACGATAATCATTCTCAAATTTAGTTTATACTACTATTGAAAATTCACCACGAAGTAAACGTCTCAAAGATTCAAGAATATAAAATTTTAATTCAAATAGTGAGACAAATGAAACTTATTTTTTTTTATTGTAGAGGTGAATTAAAAACCTACAGAAATATAATAGTTCACAAGATTGATTGGGTTGAGTAATGTGAAGTTGAGTAGATCCCAGTTTTAGAAAATCTAGATATGGCATGCAGCTATGAACAGTTTACCGACATCATGAATGTTCACTGCCTTTTCTGAGGTTTTCCGTAGCCACACTTTCACTGCTTGCTCATAATAGCACTTAAAGTAAACATAAAAGAAACGTCGAGTGGTGATGTATGATATGGTATCACTAGAATTTTCACATGGCATGCTCGGGTCAACTCAATTACTTCTATGTTCTTTACATGAGTAGCATGCCCATTAAGAATGAGTTTTGTGATTTTTAGGAACCTATTTGAGTTTCAGCACCAAACAAAGTTTACTTTTTTAATTAAATCTTAGAGCGAGCAACGCTGCTCTTTCACTTACCATGAATGAATCTTCTATGAAATCCACTTGTCGTATAATACGAAAATGATGAATACATACCGATAAGGAGTTTCAGCACCATTCTACGTTGTTTTACTATTCTTGCAAAAATCTGATTAGAACTGGATCGCTTTCAAATGTTTTAAGAAGTTTTTACATATGGTACGAAAATATCTATTTGCATCCATCCCGTTTTGAATGGAACTGCAATTGAACCCTATTTCAAATTAAGGATTGTGCCTTACTCGCGGAAAGAAGAAAATAGGTGACCAGCCACACTAAAACTAATATCTTCAGTTACTAGTGTTTCCCTCTCTACCGTTGTTAAACACCCAATTTCCTTCTTCACTCTCTTTAAGATGACTTCTGAGATTGTGGATATTCCTGTTTCGTCGCAGTTATAAATTCTATTAGGAGCGAAGCTGTGCTCATTTAGAACAGTATCCAGAAGGCTGTAAAATTTCTTTACATTTTTCATGTTGAAAGCAAGCAAGACATGTTTTTGTTTATGTCAGCTTTCGATTGATTGATTCGTTGTTGAATGAATGTTTTTTATTGTTCATATCTGCATATTGATATGCAAGAGACATCAGTTCATTGATAAACATTCTTGACTCCATCTAGCAGATAATTCACTAATTCATTTTCTTGTTTGGTGAATACTGTTGTAACTTTCCCAACTTTTTCTGCTGATTGTATTAGCCACGTTGTTCAGGAAATTGAAGAAAGAAGGAAATATCTTCTTTGTTCAGTTACCTGAATAACACTATCGGAATACTGTGATTCCTCGCTCCATAGTATTCAAATGCTCATTATTTTCACGGTCTGCTCTCATTGCTGCTATATATTTTCTTCATTCCAGTTATATGCTTAATTTTTCTTATATATATATACTCGCACCATATTGTATTTATGAAGATAAAATACATTATTTATTTTCTGTTGTGGTAAAAATGTATATCGATTCTTGGCTTATTATTTTATATTTTTACATGGCATAACGAAGGTGTTATCTATTCAATGTATGTTAATTCTGTCAAAATAAAAACTGCGTAATTCACAACTATCATACTTACACTTGTTATTGACGAAACACCGAATATTTTACAGCACATTAATAACACAACTGATCCACTATTTGTGAACGTGAGTGGCGGCAACTATTGGAATAAACATATTTTTAGGCATAGAAGTGCCATCTTTGATATTAGAAAAATCATTTCTTTCACTTTTCCCCGACTTCCCCTACGTACCAAGTATTGAACCAAATGTACATCTGGTTCAATAAAGAATAAAAGTGAAACAAGAAATTTTATTTATGTTATCCAATTAATATAATAGTTGTTTGTGTATGTTTAAATTTTCATAACCTTTAACGTTTTGTTTTGTGTAACATTTTTATTTTAAAATATATCTTCAGTTTCGGTAAATTCCTCATTGAATTTATGGTTAACCTTCTATTTCAACTTTGTTTATGTAAAACTATTTTTTTTAAATTCGTCATTGAAACCGTAAAGCATTTCTTTAAAAATAGTTGCTTGTATATGTTTAAATTTTCATAGCCTTTAACGTTTTGTTTTGTGTAACATTTTTATTTAAAAATAAATCTTCAGTTTCGGTAAATTCCTCATTGAATTTATGGTTAACCTTCTATTTCAACTTTGTTTATGTAAAACTATTTTTTTTTAATTCGTCATTGAAAACGTGAAGCATTTCTTTAAAAATAAGTTTTACGTCTTCTTCGATCTTTTTGAATTTTCATTGGGGGAAATAAATTATTAATAATTCATACCTTTTAATATTCAAAATGTTTCACCTAGTGATCATTAAGAAAGTTATTCAAGAAACATAAACTGATTAAGCGTTTATTTATTTATTTTTTTATTTTATTTTATTTCTTTTAAGATAAGCTGAAAAAGTCTGCTCCCAGTAGAATAATTATGGTATCTTCAAGGATGGCGCAGTTCACCTCGCTTTCACTGAATCAAGTTAACACTTTTGATAAGAGTCTCGATGTACGAAATTTATATCAAATGAATACATATGGATTCACAAAAATTGCAAACGCTCTATTTGCGAGAGAATTGGCCAGGAGAGCACCTCCGGGAGTAAACACTTACGCCCTGCATCCTGGGATTATTACCACGGATATTTGGAATACCTATGAAGGAGTCCCTCGAATAATTTACGCTTGTATGTATGGCTTAATTTACATGAAGGTACGTATTAAATTGACTAACTAGGATACAAATAATCTAATTTTTATAATAATGAGATATAATACACTTAACCATTTGAATAATTTCACTATTATAGATTCGTTAAATTCGTCATTTAATCAAATGGTTGCAATGGTTAGTTAGTAATGCAATTTTATATTTCGCAACTTAGCCCAGAAATTATGAAATGGGCTAGAAATCGGGGGACATGGGTTCAAATCCCACCAGAGATGTTTCTTTATATTTTCATATGAAGTAACTGTTGTTCAACGAGGGCGTGTTCCAGTGATGCAAATAGATAATAAACTGATGCTAGTACCATCATCTATAGGAAAATTCGAGTTTCATACTTCTCCACCTCGTAGATCAATTACATTTACATGTGTAAAATTATATTTTAGATAACATTATTTCTTTGTTTTTTTTATACACACGTATACACGTAGTGAATTAATTACAATACACAATTAATTAGAAAAAGGCCAACTTTTCTAAAATATCAATTAAAAAAATATTAATTTGTGAAATTGTTATTAAATACTTATTTTTTTTTAGAGTTCTGAAGAAGGTGCCCAAACTACAATCTATTGTTCCGTTTCAAAAGATTTAGAAAACAAATCTGGAAGATTCTACGCGAATTGCCAAGAAATTTCAATGTATAGCAGCTGCTTAGACATGGATCTGGCCGAGAAAGTGTTTGACAAGTGTGAAGAACTTGTAGGATTAAAAGAGGATGAAAAAATCAAACGTCATAATTGATGTTTTGTACTTATCTTGTATTGAGTAATATGACTTATTCCCATCGGTTTGATAACCGTGGCGCACAAATGCAGCAGTTGTTAAATACATTTGTTATTTTTGTTAGGAATTTTGATTAGTTGGACGATTTTATTATAAATTTATAGTGAAATAAATAAAGCGATATAAATTATTTATCATTTATTTTTATTCCACCAATGAAAAGTGAAGAATATCGAAAAGACGTAAAACTTGTTTTTAAACAAAGTCTTCACGTTTTTACAATGTTGACTACGGATTTCCAGCCAGGAATCCGGCGCTTCCGCCATCTAACTAAACATCAATTTAAATGTTAACTAACGTTCCTTTTGTTCTTTTTACATTAAATTTTTCTCGGATCAAAATTTGTTGCATTATGCAATATTTTATTGATGTGCAACAGCAGGTGTACATTATGTAATTCAATGTCCGGCGTGGGTATTTGCCCGGGAAGTAGTTGTTTTAATGAGCATTTGTTTAACGTACTTACGTAAGTAAGTCAATAGTCACAAAGCTAAATGTGGAAATAATTTAAATTTAATTTATTTTCAAATCATTTTTATTTAATATATTTAAATAACTGTGACCAAGTGAATGAATATTTTTTTCTTTTTAAACATCAATTTTTGATATCTTAAATAATTGTATGAAATAAATATGAATAAAGTATTAAAAATCAACCAATAAAACACAGATTAGATTGAATAACTTTAAATTAAAAAATCAATATATCCATTAATGTAAATATCCATATAAATTTAATTAAAACAAATTTTAAATTCTCTTGAAAATGGGTTGATAACCCGAAACTAGTCGAGAATTTAAAGTTATTCAATCTAATCTGTGTTTTATTGGTTGATTTTTAATAATTTATTCATATTTATTTCATACAATATGAACTACCAATGTCTAAATATTAAAACCATTAATTATCTTAAATAATTATTTACAAAATAGTTTTAACCCATTATTAATCAAAAGCTACAGATACTCTAATAATTTTGAAAAGTGAAAAACGTTTCTTTAAGTAAATAATAATATTTTATTTTAATTTAGATTTTTAGTTATGTATATATGTATAAGCTGCTGGGAAAAATGTTTATAAAAAAATCGCAATAAAAATTTGTATAATTTATAAAGTGTTGAAAGTTAATCTTGGTCGCTGCCGAAAATAGATTTTATTTACAACATACGGTAAGTTTTATTTAAGTGTGGCCATAGGAATTTATATAATAAAAATTATACCTAATGTTAACTTTTATTATCGTCGAAATTTGACACATGTTTTTTGTTATATTAATAAATCAATACTTTTCTACGAAATGTACATTGCTAGAAGGTACATACATATATTGGATTTCTTTATTTTCGCAACTAATAACGCAAATAATTAAACTAAAAGCTCAACTTAGCACTGTTGTCTTACTTGGAATAGGACGATTTGCATGTACCACAGCGAAGTGGTCCGCAGTTTCTGTACTTGACCTGATTTTTATGTATACTGATGCAATTTCTACTTGCTCTTCAGTATTATAAACATAAATTTTTCTTCATTAATAAACTTTAAAACGGCGTAAAATGTCAATGAGCAATATAGCATTTATGCAAAGTTGATTTTTTGTCTTAATTATTTCTATTTCAATTTACTTTATTAACGGAATCTCCATTTCCAAATTACAATTATAATTACATATTAAAAAATTTATAAGAAAAGTGTGACGCTCTAAAAAGATTACAAAACATATGTATAAAAAAGGCAAATTACCAATCACAAATTACGACAAAATAAAAATAATACGCATCAAAATATTTATTTATCAATCCCAAACAGTTCATTGTGAAAACAAAATGCAACCGGCTTATTCCTATCTTCAAGTGATAATAAATAAATATAGATAAAGAAGTTATGTAATTTGTGTTATTAATTACAACTTTGAATGCGAAAATAAATAAACTCAATATGTGTAATGTACATTTTAAAGAAAAATTATTAATTTATTAATAAAACCAAAAAAATGTTTAAAATTTTGACAACAAAAGTTAATATGGGGTACAATTATTAGCATGTAAATCACTATGACCACATTTAAATAAAACGCAGTGTATATTTAACAAGGTTTTGTTTTAATATTAAACATTAAAACGATGCCACATATGTCTGGTTTTTGTTTAAAAGTATTTTTTGTTAAACACATTTATCGAAATATATTCATTTTCAAAGTATTAAAAGTCATTGTTTATTCACAAATATTTAACAAGGCTTCGTTTATAATATTTAATAATAAAATATGTCTTGTTTTTGTTTAAACATTTGTTTTTGTCAGACGCATATAGCAAAGAATGTAAAATTTC
Organism: Philonthus spinipes; assembly: GCA_963082785.1. Taxonomy (NCBI): domain Eukaryota; kingdom Metazoa; phylum Arthropoda; class Insecta; order Coleoptera; family Staphylinidae; genus Philonthus; species Philonthus spinipes. Next base: position 12,059,720 of record OY720310.1, read on the forward strand.
AAAATGCCAAAAGTCATTGTTGGGCGCTGCTGAACATCGATTTTATAGGCCACAATTATTTAACAAGGCTTTTTTATAATATTAAACAATAAATCATATCAAATACGTCTTATTTTTGTTTAATCAATTTTTTGTTGCATATACCAAAATATGAAATTTTTCAAAGTGCCAAAAGTCATTGTTGGGCGCTACTGAAAATCCATTATATTGGCCACAGATATTTAACAAGGCTTTGTTTGTAATATTAAACAATAAAATAAATGTCTTCTTTTTTTTTGCAATCTCATAGCGAATTATTTATTTATTTATGGACTATATTATTATTATTATTGTGGACAAAAACATTTTGTTTGTTGGATACTCATAGTGAAATATCTAAATATTCAAAGTGTCAAAACTAATTTTTGAGATTGTAATTTATGTAAATTATTATAATTTTGTATATTATTTTGTTATACGTTGTACGATTTAGAATTATTCAATTCTAAATATTCACACGTACACTCATAGTGAATTAATTACAATACACAATTAATTATAAAAAGGCCAACTTTTCTAAACTATCAATTAAAAAAAATGTGTAGTTTTAAATGACACGAGTGGCTTTAATAATAATAACGACTTTTCTAAATTTCGTTGCCAGCAATGACCCGCATAATCATCTTTATTGTGATATTTACAATTACATTAAGTTTATAATTCATTACATTTTTATTTACAAGAGGGCTATCGACCAGAGGTCTTTCAGCCGGCAGTCCTTGCCATTTGTCTCGTAGTTAGTCATTTATGTGGGATGATAGGAATTCATGAATAATGGATTGAGGCTGTTCGAATTTTGGAGGGATATTCAGATTTCTCCTTATGTAGAAAAGATAAGTAAGTGGCCTTTCAGCTGCAGTCCTTGTCACTTGTCTCGTAGTTAGTCATTTATGTGTGATGATAGGAATTCATGAATAATGGATTGAGGCTGTTCGAATTTTGGAGAGATATTGGGATTTCTCGTTATTTAGAAAAGATGAGGGATTTTGAGGTATTTTTTTAAATATATGGCTAATTCGTTGCAATAAGGGACAAGTAATGACTATTTTTGATTAAATTATTTAATTTATTTTACTACCGCAATAATATTGTTACTGAAAAAATAAAAATTGTTTCTCCTGCGTTAAGGAGAAATAATCTTTATTTTTTCTTCCTCTTCGAATTTGTGGAATTAATTAAGTTTTCATGAAATAATAATAATAATAATAAATGCCTTTATTACAAAGAGGTATGATATATAAAAGTATATGCGAAGTTCAGTCAGCATTACGAGTTACTGTTCTTCCACTTAACCTACTTACAATAAAGCAAGTAGTACAAGTGAGTTTTTATAAGTGAAAAACAAACAATATTCTACAGTTTCAAAATAATATTTGTAATACGTTTAAGTATTTATAATAATAAAAAATAATATTCTGCAGCGTATTTTGTTTTAATAAATATTTTTATTCAATCGTGGAATTACCCTCGAAGGATCGATAATAACTAATGTTATTAGGTATAATAAAACATGTTTTTTTTTATGAGACAAATGTTGTTATATCTATACTAGGGTTCATATTATAATTTTAACTTTTGTAAAATTAAATTTAAACATTTGTGTTTACATTAAATTTAATTTTTGCTTGGAGATAAACTCTTAATTTGGAGAGGTTCACTACAAGAAGCGCGCCACAAAAAAAGCAAACTTAAATTTTGCTGCCCTGAATTATTATTATGCTATTTAAAAAAATGCGAAATCGGGAGGACGCTCCTGTAGAAATTCGAAACTTTGAGCGTAGTTAGAGAAAAATTTGAATTAATTTATGAAGATAGTCCGACACCTCATCGAGTTGATATATCTTATATAACACTTTCTAAAGTTAAAATTTATATTTAAAATTTATCTCATATTCAATATTTTTTTTTACTTTTGTTCTAAAATAATTAGGGACTTAATTTTTTAACCATAATATTGTTTATGTTATAAACACAATTGTACATAACAATTATAGAATAAAATTTATAGATTTTTTTAAAATTATATATCATATATATATTGATACATTGTGTACATTATGTAATTTAATGTCAATAGTTGTTTTAATGTTCATTTGTTTAACGTATTTACGTAACGTAAGTCAAAAGTCACAGTGCTAAATGTGGAAATAATTAAATCATTTTTATTTAATTTAATAATATTTAATTAATTTATATTATATATACATTGAAATTTCTTCAACTCATAAAATTCTAATATTATCATATAATTATCTATCCTTCACATTAAATTAAACAAATAAATGTAAGGACAGACAAATGAAATAGCAGTTATCGTAATTGATTCAATATATTAAAATACAAATATGCATAATACATGTAAATGCAACATTTTAAATAAGTGTATTTTCATTATTTATAGTCTTACCTTGAAGCATAAAATAATCAGCAGACAGTATATATATCTCGGGTATAATTATGTAGGGTACGTTTCAAAACATAAAACGCCGCGTATATATTCTCTTCGAAAATGTATGTATATGCGCTCTTGGTGTTTCTTGTTGTTTTAATAAGATTATATTGTAAGTTCAGTACGAGATGGAATAAATCATACACGTGTTTAGTTGGGAAAACTGCAGTTATAACTGGATCAAATACTGGTAAATATTTTATATGATAAGAATTATTAAAATAAGAAACATTAAAACTCGCTATGGTATTAAACGTGAATAAATGCCAATTCATATGCTTTAGCAAACGTAATAGATCTATAGATAATTTAGATATAGGTTAAATATAAATATATATATATATATATATATATATATATACAAATTGCCCATGGCAGACCGCTAACACAATTGTACATATTTTTTGAATAAAGATGTTAATATATATATATATATATATATAATTATCTTTACTCAGACAATTACAATTTATACAAACATTCTGCCGTAATATTGAATTAAATTTAATTAATTTGATTCGCGATCTAGACGTTCTATTTGATGCTAAATTAACTTTCATACCTCATATTGACTATTAAATCATAAAATTGATAATAACTGAGGCTACAACATTTCTATACATTGTTTGCCAATTAAATAAAATACAGTAAGCAGAAAGACCGATGGTCGATAGCCGTTTTCTAAGAACAACGTATAACATATTATAAGAATTATATTGTTAATTTATTGTATATAAAATTGTCTGCAGAAATAAAGATGTTATATATATAAAACACAGTTAATGTTTATAGCGCTACATTCTTGATAGAACTCAACACTAATACTAAGTAAAAACAATTACTCTTGTTATCTTCTATGTTTTTTTTTTACTTTCCTGACGTATGTTTCGATCTGCACAGATCATTTTCAAAGTCTAAACTAATTACAAAATAGGAAAGAGACATTTTTTATAATTAGTTTAACTTTTGTAAATGATTTATGAAGATCGAAAAATATGTCAGGAGACTATAATAATAATAAAAAAAACAATGGAACATAACAATGATGATCTGTGACGAACGAAACATATATTAATAAACTAAAAAAAGGAAGAAAAAACATGGAATATAACAAGAGTGATTGTTTTTTACCCAATAAATAAAACACTTTAAACTTTCTTTTTATTATGATAAAAATTAATTTTAATTTTAAACAAAATCTGAAATGTTTTATTTAACTAAACCATAAAATAAGATTCCTGTGCAACCAAAAAAAAAGCCCCCATATTTGTTCATTTTAAAATTCCCTTGTTTTTTTTTTTAATGTTAATATTCTACAAACTATTGATTTTATAAATTTATATATTTCAGGAATTGGTTATTGGACAGCATTAGATTTCGCGAAACGAGGAGCTAGAGTCATTTTGGCTTGCAGGAATGAGGAAAGGGCGAATGAAGCGAGGGATAAAATCATCGAAGCAACTGGAAACCTAAATGTAGTTTACCGTTACGTAGATTTCACTTCGCTTAGAACAGTCAGAGAATTTTGTAATAAAATTAATGAAACAGAAGAGAGGCTGGACATCCTTGTGAACAATGCGGGCTCATCAATATTGGGGGATAAACTTACAGAAGATGGTTTACTAATGTTCTGGCAAATAAATCATTTGTCTGCATTTTTATTAACGCATTTATTATTAGGTAAGTTGATTAATTTCTAAACTAGATTTTATGTTATCTTTATCGTTTTACTAAAAATTAGTCTATCAATGACTTTTTCGGACCAATTTGCAATCATTGACAAATAAAAATAAGTTTTAACTATATTGAAATAAATTTACAATATTTACAAATACAATGATGATCAATAAAATTCGATCAATCCAATCCAACAATTGATGCCGCGGGCGTGTTAACTTGATGAAGTTTTGAGATGTTCTGCTCTCTCGATTTCGTCCGTTTCTCCTGGATTATTTTTTTATTTAAAAACAAATTTTATTTTATTACATAAAATCGTGTTATAGAAATAAATTTAACTTTATTTATTTAACATATAATATTTGATCAAATAATTGATTGATGAGGCTGATAATAATTGAAAGTTCTTAATTACTTATATTTAATATCACTAAGAAGCCACAGTGTGGTGAAACAATTGTAACGAGATTACAACAGACATTGAAATTCTAAATTAAGTGTAAATTTAGTCTTAATGTCACATTAATTATATTAAATATAAGAAGTGATATTTCATATAATTAATATAATATTTTTTATTGTGAAAATTTTTCAAACATTAAGACTAAATTTAATCTAATTAATATTATGTACGGCAGTGCTGTACTAATGATGGATAGATCAAATAATTTTATTTATTTAACATATAATATTTTCTTTTTATTGTGAAAGTTAGATATCGATTTTTACTTTCATTTATGAAGCAATTATGAAGCAAAAGAATTGGTATTAACATTTTCAAAATCGGAATGGCAGCCCCTAAGTGGTTTTTAAAAATATCTCTCTATCTGTGCAATCCCTACAGGACAAACATCTTAATTGATAAACTTCATATTGCATATTTGAGCGCTTAACTATATTCCGAAGAGCCCTATAACTTTTGGATAAAAACACCAAATCTTAGTTTATTCTTAGAGATAATTTATTTTTCAAATTATTTAATTAAATAAGCATCGAATAAAATATGTTTCAAATAAATAGTTTTAATATTTAAACATTATTAAAAATCTACCAATAAAACAAATAAAACACAAATTAAATGCTCGAGTAGATTAGGGTTATCAGCACATTATAACCTGAAACTAGTAATTTTAATAAATCCTTCATTCGTTTCTTTTATATTTCAATTAAAAGAAATCAACACCATAAATTAACCAAGTATTAATACTATATTAATCATAATAAATTAAAGGCGAAGCAAGCGCCATCTTTCGCCAAATTTCATGTAGCATCATCACAATTATTAAACAACACTTTATTGTTGTAACTCACATGATTTTTTTTTATTTTAAGATAAGCTGAAAAAGTCTGCTCCCAGTAGAATAATTATGGTATCCTCATTGCTAGCGCAGTGTGTCACACTTTCAGCGAATCAAGTCAACATTATTGATAAGAGGTTTGATATACGGAATCTATATGAAATGAAAACATACGGGTCCACTAAGCTTGCAAACATTTTATTTGTGAGAGAATTGGTCAAGAGATTACCTCCTGGAGTAAATACGTACGCCCTGCATCCTGGGATTGCAAAAACTGGTATTTGGTGCAGGGTTAATAGAATCACGAAAATATTTTACCCCCTTTTGTGTAGATTACTTTACGTGAAGGTATGTATTCAGTTGCAGTTGAAAATGATAAGTAATAACAGTAAAATATATATTAGGTATTTAAATGAATTCACTTTGTTTTGTTTTACATATATATGTATATCTAGGCGCGTAGATAGAAATGAATTTTCAGAGGTGTTTTTTCATAATTAATAGTGTTAATAATGAAATACAAATACCTTAAACTAGTTCAAGGTGATGAAGTTAACGAACCCATATTTTGCGATGATAACTTTACGCAGAAACCAAGGGGTTTGCGATGGCTGTACAAGACAGGGTGATTAAAATTACAAAAAATACGAGAAACAGTGTCAGAAGTTGAAGGTAGAGGATAAACATCGAAAATGCAGAAGTGGTCGGGAGGCAATAGAATATATCATGGCCAGATGTCTCACACTTCCAGCTACTTAGGAAGACAAAAGTTCGCTAAACTAATACACCAACAGATAGCAAAAATAAATCTTCTCGATAGTGAGCCACCACCCTATGTAAATACATCCCACAGCCAGTCCCGGAGTCTGTAAATAAAATGCTATACTGGGACAAGATAATTCAAAATATTCAGGATCAAAGATGAACAATATTCAAAAATAATAGAATATCCGCAGAGAGAATGGATAATGTAAGAAATCGAGTCGAAATTGAATTGGGAATGAGACGAGAGAAAAATATTATTCTAGAAGAAGAAGAGGAGCAGACAGTAGAGGAAGCTATAGACGAATTAGAAGAGGAATTCCTGAGATGATATATGTTGTACGAAGGAATGGACCCAAGAGCAAAACCACGGCTACCAAAATTCAACGATAACCTTATTAGCACGAATAAACAAAATAGTAAGGAAAGCAATACGAGAAAATACTAATATTAAAGGAATCCACAGCCTAATATACACGGAAGCGTGCACACTATTGATAATGAACGGACAGAAGAAAAAGAAAGCCCACTCAGAAAAAAATACACCCCGTCATGGGAAAGAAGGATAATGGGCACTATTGAAGAGTTAAGAAAAGAATCGGTATAGTGACTCAGTTAACTAGACCAGTCGCAAGCCAACGCGTCATACGAAAGGCAGAGGATTTGATTCTGAGATTTCACAATGAAGAAAATCCTACGGTATTGGAAGTGCTAGACTACTTAAAACAAAATTAGCAGCATTCGCAAAAAGGGTAAAGAGGTAAAGAACCAGCAACACGTGGAGGAAGTAAAATAAACTCTCTTTAATTCAAGGAAGATTCTGTAGAACTTTATCAAAAGTCAATGACCCACATGAACAAGGAGGAAAATCACCATCCACTGAACAAACAAAAGAATTCTGGGCGAATATATGGAAAAAACAGTCAAACACAAGGTAAATGGAACGAAGAGCAATAAAAATAAAATCCAAACAATGCTGGACTGAGAAATCTCCGAAAAAGAAGTAATGGAGGTTGTTAAAAGAACTAAGAATTGGAAAGACTCGTGGACTGGAAAAAATCCACAATTTTTGATTAACGAAATTCACAACAGTTCACGAACGTCTTGCACTGACGAACCACCTGAACAACCCACAACTAATCAGGATTAATCAGGGTATAACACACCTTTTACCAAAAACAGAGATCCCGAGGTGAAGGCCCGGATAATATCGCCCAATAACCTGCTTCTCAGCTACTAACATCCATTCTAGCAGACAAGATTTACAATCATCTACAAATCAATAAACTGACATTGACATATACAGTACATTGAGATGGATAGAGGATGGTAATCTCTTTAAAGGGACAGAGGGATCACTAATAGCGATCCAAGACCAAGTGGTTCTCACCAGGTCCTACGGAAAATGCAACCTCAAACAGAATGTGAAAGTGGTATGTCTATACTAAAAACAGGAGAGCCTAGACTACTTGATAGGTGGCTGTGAAATTTTGTCCGTAAAAGCATACTTGAAAAGACATAATTATGTAAATAATTATCTTTTTATCCCAGTATAGTCTTACTGGTAGTATGAAATTGGTTTTGTATATTCCTGTATTCCGGTAGATGCATTTTTATTAGTTCCTGGTGTACAATAGGAACTAATAAAAATACATAGTTCCTATTGTGCACCAGGAACTAATCAAAATGCACCTACTGGAATATACAACACCAGTTCCATACTATCAGTATGAACCTGTGCCGAAATATACAACACGTTTCATACTACCAATAAGACTATACTGGGATATAAAGATAAACAGACATGATTATCTACATAATTATATCTTTTCAGGTATGCTTTTGCGGCCAAAATTTCACAGCCACCTAACAAGTATCGGAATATACAACACTAGTTCCATACTACTATACTACTAGTATGAACCTGTGCCGGTACCAGAGAATGGTATAGCAAAATTATAACGAGATAGAAAGATAATTATAGATAAAACAATCCCTAACAATATCCTAGATATAGTCTTGCTACTCAAAAAAACAAAAGATGGTATACATAATAGATGTCGCCATCTCTGTACCTGAAAACAGCGAAAAAAATTAACAAATATTTACCGCTCTCGGATGAGATAAAACAATTGTAAGCATTGGATTCCGTCGTCATTATTCTAATAATACCGTAAAAATCTCAAGAATACTGCATTACAGTGTAATTAAATATTGTGAAATTGTTATTAAATATTTTCTATCATTTTTTAGAATGCTGAAGAAGGTGCCCAAACTACAATCTACTGTTCCGTTTCAAAAGATTTAGAAAATAAATCTGGAAGATTCTACGCGAATTGCCAAGAAATTCCATTTTATAGTAACTGCTTAGACATGGATTTGGCCGAAAAAGTTTTTGCAAAGTGCGAAGAGCTGGTAGGATTAAGAGAGGATGAGAAAATTAAACGTTATAATTGATGTTTTGTAATTATCTTGTATTTTAATAATAAAATTTAAAAAAAATTGCCAATTGATGTCTTTTGGTTCATAATGTTTATATTATTAGAGTGGGAGGTATGAAAGAAAGTCTTATGGAACTGAAATAAATAGTCGTAAAAAGCCTACACAGTTTGAGAAATGGGATTATCTTTAAGTATAAGATGTATTTTATTCCATATTTCGTCCAGGATTGTTGAGAGAATTGAAATGGTACAAAATAAAATATGATATTAAAGTTTATTAAAGTGGATATTCCAACAAATACTAATAATAATAAACATTACACTTGATTCTATTGTCTCAAAGGAGACTTATACATACAACTTATTTTTAAATTGCACGTATTTATTTTGCTTTGCTATCTGTATCGCGCGAAAATAGTTACAATGTTCTCAATACAAATGCTTGAGGGTGAGTGATGTGATATCTGGCCCTAATCGAGTTGGTTCGGGGCGATTTTTATGCTTAGGTCCGCTTTTTAATGTATGCACCCCTTGCCAAGAGAACTGGCCAACTCCACGCTTTCTCTTCTTCCACGAAGGGCGTATATTTATCCCGTGCTTTCCAGACACAATAGCCATTCTTCTATAAGTTACTTATTGTTCCTAATAGGACCAGTTTCCGCTGGGAAACCACTTATTTCCTTCGGCGCTGTCCACCCTTGACATAAGCAGCAACAACGGTATTTCGTTTGTACGCGAAATAATTATATTGGGCCATTTTATATTACACTTCTATCGAGTAAAAAATATTCTTTACTTTTATATTACACTTCTATCGAGTAAAGAATATTCTTTACTTTGTATGAAATAACATTGCCAATTCGTAAACCAGGTAGTGATATCATCCAGGAGATCCTGTAGAGCACTAACCGCATTGGAAATAGTGGGAGCATGTGTTACTAGAGCGGTGTCGTCGGTATATAATAATGGATATGACGAGGGATTGAGAAACATGGGGTTCGGATTTCTGATGTCGTGTACAAAAATATTATATAATATTGGGGATAAGAGGGTTCCTTGAGGGAGACCTTATTTAAGATTAATGGTATCGGAAAAGGACTGGCGGATTTTGACCTGAATACATCGGCTGTTGAGGAAATTGGTAAGGATATTTATTAGGTGATAAGGGATACCCAGGGAGTATGTTTTTTTTTTATGTCTAAAAATAATACGGCAGATTTTTTGTCCTCAAGATTTGCTGTTTTACAGTTGAAAGTGAGGATTGATAAAGGCTGTGGAACGATGATCGATAAGGCCGAACTGATAAGGAAGGATTTGGTGTTGTATGTCGGATAATATTTTTTTCTTGACAATTGATTCATATAATTTTCCCAGGACTGAAAGCGAGGTGATGGGCCCTTTGCTTCTATTATATGTAACAATAGAAAAGGGTATTCATTCACTCGGCCACAGTTATTTAAATAAATTAAATAGAATAATTAGTAAATTATTTTCATGATGCGCACATATATGAAATTAATTGATTTTTCAATACTAAAACAAAATATTTTTAAAAATGGAACTCTTAGATTTAGAAGTAGAGTGAGATATTTTCGATTAATATTAATTGCATGTAAACGATTTTTAAGTAAATTATACACTTGATTAATTCAGTGATTATACATAATAAATTAAAGACGACGCAAGCGCCACCTTTTGCCTAATTTCGTGGCATCGTCAACGATTTGGATCTACAAGGTAGACGACCGAGAATCATTGTTTCGTCCACTAAAGGAAAGGAAGGCGAACTTGTCCCGTTTAAGCAAACATGGAAAACGAAATTCACATTTAATGAAACGTTCAGTCACCATTCATCTAGCGTATGGATAACTAGTGATGGCCATTTCGGTTTTTCGAACCTCATCAGACTAGTGTGTTCCATGTGCAATGCCTTGATGAAGGCGACTGAACGGAAATTGTGTATATATTTTAAAATTATTTCTATTTAATCTAGTATATGTATTATTTATGTATATACACTAAACACAGAATGGGGGGTATCAGTAACTATTATAGTAATCGCATAACAGTTTGAGTACGTTGCCATAGGGTGAGGAGGTTGATGGAATCTATTTGCGTTGTTCATTATGGCAAAGGTCAAGAACGGATATCTACATTCTTGTTAATTTGTAAGTGTATATCACGACGAAAATCGCCCATGAAACAACTGAAAGTAGTAATCGAATCGAAGGAACATGTCATTATTTATTAATTTAAATAATTACAGCTTATTTATTTAACTTATTTGATAGATGTTTTTTTGAATAAAAAAATACAGTTATTTTCATCGATACATTGCAACTCGTGTATTATTTTTTTATTACATTTGTACTAATTTGTATGTCATTAATATTTATATTTCAATGACATTTCTAGCAATCGTGTATTGTATTACAAAGAATTATTATTACAGATTGTATTTTTGTACATGCATATTGAATCATATAATTTCATGAATATTAATTAATTAATAAAAAATCCATTTATTTATAATAATAAAATATATTATAAATACCACAAAACCCATAAATCAAGACATTCTAAACTAACTCTGCATAAAGCAAAACCAAAATTTCGCCATCCAGAATCCACTATTCATACATTCATCTCATCTTTCATCGAGGACTAAAAGACAGACATGACACATAAGACAATGTTTTTTGGCTGAAAGACCGATGGTCGATAGCCATTTTAGAAATAATAATCAATAATATATTGCATAATGCAACAATTTTTGATTTGAGAATATTTATAATATATATACATATATATATATACAATCATGTTTATTGAGTTTTTTTTATATACATCGTTAAATACAATATATATATATATATATATATATATATTATAAATATTCTCAAATCAAAAATTGTTGCATTATGCAATATATTATTGATTTAAAACAACATGTGCCCATTATGTAATTCAATATCTGGCGGGGTATTTGCCCAATAAATAGTTGTTTTAATGTACATTTGTTTTAAAGTACTTACGCAACCTAAATAAAAAATGTCACAGATGCAAAAAAGATGTGTTCTTATTCATGTGTATTTCATATATCCATGCAAAAATATATTAATTCACTTTCCAGAACGTATTTGTTTCAATGGATGCTTATTTTTAAAATGCCTACGTTATGTAAGTAAAAAATTGGTGTAGCTAAAAGAAAATTAATAAATTTTTTATTCAATTCTAGAAATTATATTAATATTTATTTTTATTTAATTTAACAAGATACACATTACATTTAATAATTTTTGTGTGGAATATATATATTTTCCGATAGGCCATTTTTAATTTCACTTTTATTTTATTATATTTACGGATACAAAAAGTAATACAAAAATTATAGAATGATTGTAATGTAAGCAGAAATGTACACTTTCTAAAAATGTATTTAGTTCTACACTATGTGTAGAATAATAGTTGTGGTTATTCATCCCAAATAATTTTAGTTTATTTATGACATATGATTATTAACATTGATGTCAATTTTTGTATGGAATAATCCCAAATATTTCTCATAACTAATTGATTATTTTAAGAATTATTACTGTTAATATAGTGTTTATTAAAAAAAACAGAAATAATAAAACTATTCAACTTTGCCGACTTTTATACACACAAAAAAGTTCTCGACACTCGAATTATATTAATAGCTAAGCTTATAATTTATTGATAGGAAACAATCAATATTTAGTTCAATCGTTTAAAACGAAGGTTGTAATCAAACACGAAATTAGAGGAGTTAAATGTTGTTTGACGTTACATAGTGTAATTGAATTATTCAATCAAATTGAACTAAAATTACATTCTAAGAAAAAAAAAACTGGAAAGAGAGAAAACGCGTATCCACTTCCAATTAGAAATCAATTATTTGAAAAATTAACAGGGGCTAATTTTCTTAATAAATAATTGAAATATACAAAGTGGTTTGTATTATCTTTAGGTAGGGTGGTTCATTGATTAATTTGGATAAATAATCGTAAGAAATGAGACGTTGAATGAAGAAGAATTCAGTTTTTCGTAACGTCTCACGAAGCCGTTGAAATATATAATGTATTTTGGAAATTAGTATTATTTTATATATATATATATAAATACATCTTTATTGGTGTAATTTTATATAATTATTATTTATTTATAATACATATATGTAACATATTGCGAAATGGCTATCGACCATAGGTCTTTCAGCTTTTTTTATATATTTTGGATGAAATCAATAGATTTTACAATAAAATGCACCTTTGTAAAATTTTAATCACATAAGTTATAAATAAATTGAAAATTTCAACATTTTTATAAAAAAATTAAAAAAAATAAAATTTTAGTAAATCATATTTTAAAGTGAAAACAGCGATTTTGTATCAACTGTAACGATTATTGCTTAACAGATTCACTAATTAGTTGTTTTCAATATGTTTTGCTATTTAACCTGATCAATCAAAATAACTCGAAAATTATGTATCGTACACAAAGACGTTACAAGACGTTAAAGGCGATATCATCCTGTTCTAAATTCAGCCCCCTGCTGCACCCTCAGTGAGTGGGACTGGGTCAAATTTCAAATTGTAACCCCCATTTTTTATCCAAGAATCGAATTCTAGGGACGAAAATACATAAGATTTTATTAAAATATTATTTTTGCTTGTAACAAAATTCAAATTTAAAAATGAATAGAAAAGAGTATTCATTCACTTGGTCACAGTTATTTAAATAAATGATTTTCCGGCGGGGTAATAGCCCGGGAAGTAGTTGTTTTAATGTGCATTTGTTTAACGTACTTACGTAACGTAAGTCAAAAGTCGCAGAGCTAAATGTGAGAATAATTTATTAATTATTTTCAAATCATTTTTATTTAATTTATTTAAAAATTAATTATTATTTTAAATTTCACTTTGATTGTAGCTATCCACAATTATATTAAATTTACAAATTGAAATTAAAAAAAGCTAGCAAACTAGCTTAGTACAATTATTCTACGTCACATATTCTCTTCTAACTTTTCATCATGGATTGCACGGAAACATACTACAAGAAAGAAATGAAATTATTCTTATTTATGGCGAATGCATGAGAAATTCCGACGATGCTGTCATTTTGTATGCTGAAGGTTTTCCTGAAAAAAAAAAAATAAAACCACGTTTTTCTTTCGTTAGAGTTTGTTAATCAGTTTTTTTACTGACGGAAATATACAACCGAAGAAAATAATGCGAAAAAGCCACTAATTGCATTTCCCAAGGAGCAAAATGAGCTTAAAAAAAACAATATTGTTTTTTATTGTTTTTTAATATATCGGACACTTTTTTTTTCATTAATCACTTGGTAAAACATTGTTAATATTGAATTAAACTTGTAAATCAAATTCACTTGGTTTTGTTTTACTTATGTTTATTTTAACTTCAATTACTTTCAGCTTAATGCCACTATCAAGAATAAACATAAGTAAAAGAAAACCAAGTGAATTTGATTTACAAGTTTAATTCAATATTAACAATGTTTTACCAAGTGATTAATGAAAAAAAAAGTCCGATGTATTAAAAAACAATATTCCACTATCGATTAATGTTGTTATAAAGTCGATAACTTTTTTTTGTGAAAATTTTATTTATTGTGGCGTAGCGAACCACGATAAAGTTAAGACTTCTTAAAGTTAGGTGTTGTATTGCTAATTCTGCGTACCGGTTCTAGTACAGAAATGCGAATGAAAACGAACACAAAAATGGTACAAATTTATTTTTCCACAGATTGGCGTTTTAAAAATATTAAAGTTGCGTGTTGATGAAAAAACCGTCCCTCTTAAACGTTTCATTTTTCGAAGTACAAACGAAAAGACGAGTTGATTTTTGAGATACTAACGAGGTACAAACGTATTACACCATCAGATTTTTAATTATTAACTAACCGATGTGTTGTTGTGAGTTACGTGAAGAGATTCGAACAATTAAAAATAAAACACTTTGTATTCCTTTCTTCACTTATGAAGAAAATATTGTGAATGAATAATGTGAAGAATACACTTTGTATTCTTTTTTTCACTTGTGAAGAAAGGAATACAAAGTGTTTTTATTTTTAATTAATTATTAATTAATAATTGAATTATTGAAAATGAGCACATGGTGTTCGAAATGTACATCTAACAGAAAAATAAATTAGTGAAGAAAGGAAATAAAATAGTGTTTTATTAGTGATTATTACTTCACATAACTCAAAACAAATAGTGAATAAATTATTAACTAAGTTGACGTCGGTCTTCTTTAGGTAAAGAATATTAATGATATCTAAAAATAAATACAATAAAAAATTAAAAATCAAAAATAGTGCTTAGAAATTTGTTTTTAAAATATTTTAGTTAAACAAAACGAAATAATAATATATATTTTTATTGACAAGTTTTTGTTTGAGTTGACAATATTGATAACAATAAAAATATTTTAAAAATGTAAATGGCTATCGGCCGGCATTTCAGGTGTCTTTTAATTTTTTTATCATTGTGTTTTTTGCAAATTATTTTGTCGTTGGTCATCATTGTTAAACTATCTTTTAAAATCGTCAGTATTTATGTCTTGGAAGAATGTAATGAATTAAAATATTGTCGTGGAGAGATTTTTGCGAATGGGTTAACAAAACATAAAAAGTAGTGTTTTATTTTTTATGATTAACAAATTAATGCCTTTATTCTAAATGTGAATTTTGTTCAATATTCCGATAATATAATTCACAAGGCAAGAGAGACCAACATCTGATTTTTTTTCATTTATTATTTATTTATATTTTATATATAGAAAATCTTTATTTCTGACAAATTCGTTAAATTACATTACAATATTTACATTACAATCATAAACCTCTAGTTAAGCCTCAGAAAATGGCTATCGACCATCGGTCTTTCTGCCTTTATATTTTATATTGTCGTATATTTGGATTTAGTTTCCTGTTGGATAAAAAAATATTTACTTTTATGAATGTAAAAAAATACATATCCAATACCATTTCACTTTCTAATTAGAAATCCTTCATTTAAATATAACACATGGAAATATTCATAATTGATAGCTAGAAATTACAACTATAGCCATGTGTAACAATAATAAATTTTCTTTGTTTCAATTTTCAATAAAAGTTAATATTTTTTATTGAAATTTCAAATTGAAAGTCAAAATAGAATTATAAATTTGTACAAAAATTAAATTTGCAATGAACTAGAGATAATAACTTAATAAAAAACATTTGGTTGATTTCACGAACCAAAAACAATTGGTTGATTTTACGTGAATATCACACATGTTTCACCATGTGATAAGCGAGAAAATAATTACAAATTTGTAATCAACGTTTGATTTTGAAAGGCTGCGAAAATAATTAATATTAATTTATTTCCATCCATCAATAGAAAAGAGTATTCATTCACTTAGTCACAGTTATTTAAATAAATTAAATAAAAATGATTTGAAAATAAGTAATAAATTAAATTGATAAATAAATCAAAAAATTAAAAAATAATAAATTATTTCCACATTTAGCTCCGAGACTATTTGACTTACGTTACACAAGTAATTTAGATAAATACCCGTTAAAACAACTACTTCCCGGGCAAATAACCACGCCGAACATTGAATTACAAATGCAACAGCAGGTGTACATTGCTGTTGCATATTAATAAAATATTGCATAATGCAACTTTTTTTTTGATCCGAGAAAAACTTCATGCAAAAAGAACGTTACGTAATATAAAAATGGCATTATATTACGTAATGTTCTTTACGTAACGCAGACACGTGTTTCGGAATCTATCCCTCGTCAGTACAGCTATGCCTTACATAATTTAAAGATGTTAAAATAAATCAATTAAATTAATTCAACTATACTCGGTGAAATTAAATCAATTATATTAAATCAAATTAAACTAAATCGATTTAAATTAAATTAAACCAAATTACTTTGCCAAATCGATCAGATAGTCTTTCTGTCATATTTATTTTAAAATCTACAGTAATCACAGAATAAAACACAATTAACTTAAAAAAATAGCGCGTATAATAAATATTAAAATAATATTATAAAGCACTCAAAAATCCCACTGATTTTCTCTTTGCGGTTTAGACGAAAGCAAAATCATTTCCTTCCTCCGCGACAAGTTCAAGCTATTGAACAACTTGTTTAACGTTTTTATCCCATCCTTTTTCTCACCGTCGTCCTTCACTAATTTCTGCCCGAACACTACAGAATTTTCGAAATCCTTATTCTTCGCACTGGATTCCGGCTTTTTGCACACAATGGGATCCAACACAATATACGTTTTCCTCCTCAGGAAACGCGTGCGGTCCTCATTCAAGGAGGTGACACTTTTCGAAATGTCCTTAGCGGCGTCCGTGCTGTGCGGCTTTTTGCGCTTCCTCTTCTTCGGCTTCAAGAGGTCACTATCCGAGTTGTAGTTGAGCATCCTGGAATCCCTTTTTCCGATCGGTGGGATGCGGGTGTAGGGGGTGAATACTTCGGATTTTAAATTCGGTAAATTTTTACTCTTCGCGCGTACGTCGGTTAGTGTGGAATTATCGAATGAGTTCAATTTTTGTTGCCTTAGCTTTTTAGCCATGGAGGGTGGTTGCGTGCTGTCATTATAAAGGTGGCCGACGGACTGTAGGGAATTAATAAAGTACTTACCCGTATTACACGCAATCCCCCCGGCGGTTGTGTTTTATTATTCATCGGTGGTGGAGCGGTCGGGTTCATCATTTAGATTATTCATGTTTTGATACGGGCTGATAAATTTTTATCTAATATATCGTAATGCTGTTTTATTGATTTGTATGTAAATAATACAGGCTATTATAAGATTGATTTAGTTAGATAAGCTTAGTAGAAGGGCAGTTCCGCGCTTTACCCAATAATCAGAGTTTTCTGCGCCGCTTCTTAAATCGACCGCCACTACATACGCCGGCCTGCCTTGATCTCCAGCCCTAATGGGGAAGTAATATGCCGGACATGAATAAATGCCTAGAAATTAAACACAAATTACCAATAATATTTATACTTTTTTTACTGCAATCAACATTTCAAGGGCATGTTTGTATTCGAATATAATTTACAATAAATTCATTATCCATTATAATATTGGATTACGAAATAATATTTCTTTTCATGTTCAATATTTAATGAACCCACTTCAAGTAAATTCTATTATTTTTAACAGATTTGCATCTTTAGATTAATAAGATTTCTTCAATTGAATAAGCTTAATAAAATATTGAACATGACAGCAAAGTTTATTGGATTTTTAAAATCATAAGTATCCACTTAAATCGGGCAATTCCGTATTTGAACCGTTAAACTTAACATATATGTTATATTTTAACTTCACATCTAAGGTTACATGCGAATAGTTTAAAATCTTAGAGCCCCTAATTAACTTCTACTGTGCATTTATAAGAAGTAAATTGGAATAATGTCGTGTAGTATGGAATTCATGCTACCAATCGTATATAAAGGACCTTGAAAAAATCCAAAGGAAATGCCTCTATTTTAAAACAATGACGAACACGTTCGATAAAATTTTGGACAGCCTCTTTCAAATCCTGTTGCTATTCCTAATATTGAAGCTAAAACTCTGCCACCGAAGATGCCCACGACAAGTGTAAACTGCATTTGACATAATATCGTTACAAAATATTATTTGCAAACTTATTAATTATCAGCTGCATGATTCATACCTCCTATCTAGGCTAAACTTTGCTGTTCCCAGGTCAGGCAGTAAACATAAGATTTTTTTATTATTAAATTAAATTATTATTATTATTAAATTATTAATAAATTTATTAAAAAAATCAAATTTCAACCTGTTTTGTAATTGGGGAAAATAAAAATTAATTAATTAAATATTTCTCGTTTCTTTTTTTTCTCAAAATTAAAAAAAGTGTAGCTAATGATGCAAAAAAAGTACATACAAATTTACTTACCCCTGGTTCTTTTCTTCAAACTTTCCACAGGTCTGAAATGTATCAAAGGCATTGGACATACCAGTTGCATCGGCTGCGGTTCCACTAAAACTGCCATTTTCTTATCCCAACCTCCTCCTTCCAAATACAACCCCCTAACATAAACCCCACTCTCCGGTTTTACTTGTATGGAATACTCTTCTACAGTCAATACTGTAAAATCCCATCCAAGTGAATCGATTGGGACTTCCATTGCTCTTGCTGCTGTCTGTAAAAAGGTATTTTTAAGTGTTTTAATAAAATAGGCTAAAGCTGGCGTAAGTACGATCTTTCAAATTAAATAATTTATTTGTACGTATACCAAAGTATTATAAGTTTTAATAAAAAAAGGGTGTATTCACATGGCCACACTTATTTAAAATAAATTAAATAACAATTTATGTGTACGCACATCAAAGTATGATAAGTTTTAATAAAAAAAATGATTCTTTCACATGGCACAGTTATATAAAATAAATTAAATAAATTGAAAATAATTAAACAAATATTTAATTAACAATTATTTCTCGGGCCTGTACCCCTCTAGACATTACATAGTTCAATCGACCTATTAAGTGTCCATTACATAATGGACACTTGCTCTTGAATAGCAATAACATATTGTATAATGCAACAATTGTTTAATTAGCTAAAATATATAATATATAAAAAATATAAAATATAAAGAAATATATAAAATATATAATTACTGATAAGTTTTGTTGAAATTCAGTCCTTTTATTTCCTAAGTGTTTTGTGGCCAAAAAACTTTGACAGAAAGTGTTATAAAGTTATTAAGAAATTTAATAAACAAAAAAAAGTCAATAAAATTTGAGATAAAAATTATTGAATTTACCTGTAAAACAGCAGTCAAAAATCCTGTTGGAAATGTATATGCACTCAACCAAAATAGCAATGGAGGATGAGTTGTTTCGGCCCAACGGGCAAAGTGTTCCACGCGCATTATCAAATCCCTTGTCCAAGATCCAAGAAGTTTCAATGACGGGTATGCTAAGAATTAAAAAAAATAAAAAATCTTTTGTAAATCATCGTATACAAGTTATGTAATATTGTTTTTTTATGTCCACTAAAATCTTCTTCCTCTAATTCATTTTACTTTATTTTATACTTTTTATTGATATTTTAATTATATATGCTTATTTTTAAATTTTATGTTATATTGTTTCATTAGCATCAATAAATTTATTATTATTACTATTATTATTATTTTAAGAGACAAAAATCTTTAAAAAAATAAGTAATACTATGATATTGTATTAGTTAATACTAAGAACTGAAAATTTAAATACTAAATTAACATTAATTATGGGTAAAATTACAAATTATTGAAGATAATAAATGAGAATTCAGAGATAAAAAAAATATAAATGCAAATTTTATAAAGATTAC
The DNA here is from genome assembly GCA_963082785.1 of Philonthus spinipes. Taxonomy (NCBI): domain Eukaryota; kingdom Metazoa; phylum Arthropoda; class Insecta; order Coleoptera; family Staphylinidae; genus Philonthus; species Philonthus spinipes. The sequence continues at coordinate 12,079,815 of OY720310.1, forward strand.
TGATCTCGACAATCCTGCTTCGAGATATATCCCTCGTCAGGGAAATTTTAGACATATAGCGCTGCAGCGCAAAGCGCTTGATATCCTTGAACACGCTCACGAAAATATGGCGGTTTTTTTGTTTACAGCTGCGCGGCTTGAAAAGCAATCAAACGAAAAAATATGCTTTACCGCTATATAAAGCGCTGCAGCGCCACATATAAAGAAATACCATTCAGCGACACTACTTTCGTAAAGCGCTGCAGCGCTACAATTCTCTGAACGCGCCCAATGATTGCAAATTGATAGATAGGTAATTAAATACGCATGTTTATACAACTGATCATATGAAAAGAAAATCCTTTACATTGCCATTGGCGTAGCAAACTTTTCTTTTTCAAATAAATTTAGTATTTAATCATAACTATATATGTAATTTATAAATGCATATATATATATATATATTATTAATTTAAATATTTAATAATAATATACAAGATGTACATAAAATGAGTGAAAACCTTCAGGTAACTCAATTCATTAATTAATTTTTAATAGAAAATCCAAATAAAAATGTTGTATGGTTCTTCATTGAGGCTCACGAGGTCTTCGGAATTTTAAATATGTGACTATAAATTAGTATTGTTTTTTAAATATTTTGTACAAAATCAATAGCATTAACAATCAATTAGACACGTGTATAATTCCATTGATGTAAATGATTAATAAATCGGATATTTTTCCAATTTTATAACTTCATCAGAAGTATTCTTTTAATGAAAATAGATCTGGCAACGACGCACGCTCGTTTGTAAAAGAAAAGGTGTATGCTACTGATGTAGCAGTTATAAACAGGATAAATGCACATTTGTTTGATCCAGCGTTATCAAATATATAGTTCTTTTAAGTGGCCCGTGAGGCTTAAGGAAGGACCGTGTGACTTATTTTCGTTAATATTTTTATCTAAAAATTAGTCAAAGAGTCACGCTACCTAAAGCTTTTCATTCAATTTCTGTACACCTTGTATATATATTGGACACAAGTAACAGAATTATTTACATTATATTATTTTGTTACAATACATTAAACATGATTATTTTTTTGTTTTTTGGAATTAACTATCGGTCTTTCCGCATAAATTCAAACATTTATTTGCTATTGATAAAAAAATTATAGAGCAAATATAATTTCCCTCTATCAAGGATGCTTGAAACGTATTGAACGTATTGTACTTTCGGTTATCAAAGAATGATTGTAACTTAAAAAAAATCAATATAATATTGATTTTTCTAATTTATAAATAAATATATGTTTTCATTTTACCCTGAAGATGTTTATTCACACATCGTTAGTTAAATATATCAATAAAACAGTGTTTTTGGGTCAAGAAAAAATATACCAATTGATGTTGAAAACCATAATTTCTATATCGGAATAACGATGTATTTCTAAATGGACATCCATAATGTTTCTTGTATGTCCTGAATATATGCAGGTATGATCAATATTCACATTTAAAATTGATGGTAAGTATATAAAATGAAACATCAATTTTGTTAAAGTCGCAATTTTAAATAGAACAAAATAATTTAATTTATTTACAACAGAAAATATTCAGAGTGATCGACAATTATTGCAGATTGATAGATAGGTAATTAAATACGCATGTTTATACAACTGATCATATGAAAAGAAAATCCCCTACATTGCCATTGTTTTTTTTTTTTAATAAATTTAATATTTAATCATAACTATATATTTAATTTTAACACGTTCAAGCTGCTCTAGACTTATGTTCCTTATCTCTTTTTTAATTACTGCATTCGATTTTTAAAAGCGTAATGGCAAAATACAGCGCACGGCGTTGCTAATGTCAAATATAGTTACAAGTTCGCCTTCTTTTAGTGGACGAAACAATGATTCTCGGTCGTCTACCTTGTAGACCCAAATCGTTGACGATGCCACTTGAAATTAGGCAAAAGATGGCGCTTGCGTCGTCTTTAATTTATTATAGTTACAATATTCATTTTTCCTTAGCATAAACTTGACGCCATAAATCTCCCCGGATTTTTCATCGGAAAATTTAACGTGTCTGCAATCATTTTTGATCATTTTGTATTAAATTGACTCGGCTAACGCAACTTGGGAAATCACATGTAATTTTCGAAGTGTTTAAATATTGGCTCCTCTATTTATTTTAAAGACAAAATGTATGTATCTTTTTTTATAGAAGGAACAATTCTGGGTTTATTATTATAATATTTTCTATCTAACACTTAGCGTTTTTACTTTATTTGTACTTGATATGTAAAAAAAAGAAGAATAATTACATATAGATATTATTAAATCCTAATGACTGAATCTCATTTAATTGATTATTTCTATTTTACTGCTTTTAATAATTGCCTTAATTGGTCTAAATGAGCAAATAGCTGTCACAGCGTAACTTACATTGAAATATTTAAAAATATATTTTTAGACCTGATATGAATACTTTTATAAGTTACTAAACAATATTGTAATTAAAAGAACATTTAATTAAAAAAAATATTGTTGCTTATAACTCTACGCTAGCCTATGTAAACCACCATCTTTTAAGCTGAATTAAATTTCAACAATTTTATTACAAAAAATGCGCAATAATTGCAAAATAATAACACATTGAAATAGATGTTAAACATACCACTTAGCCATGAAGAAGGAACTCTTCCTTCATAAAAGCAAACAAATATTTCTTCCAACTCAGCGGACATTACGACTAATCCTTTGATGCCTTTCTGCAACTCTTCCAAAGCAAAAGCCATTTTAACCAATAGAACATTATATCTACGATAATTGGAATTAAAATTAATTGCCATTTATCGGCATAATATTCGTATACCTAGATATTTCTTGAAGTAACACTACATCTAAGGGGGTTTTATGAGCACCAATCAGTTTGTCTGTGTCTTCGTAATTAATGGGTTCGGGAATCTTCGATAAGACATCCAAGGCTAGTTGGGCCACCTAAATAAATAAAAGAGGTTTAATCAACGAATTTAATTTATTATATTTATTTATCTCGACACCCAATACGGGTAAAAGAGGATAAGATTAAGAAAGAAAGAATATATATTTATGGAATAGAAAATTACCAATGTTCACCAATGAGTTAATCCCATCTATTAGTACTGAAAACGAATCAGAACCGGACCTCCGATTATAGAGAGAGAACTCCCTGTCACAGTGGTAATACCGTCTCATTCGGATTCTCATAGCTTATTATTTAAATTTAAATAAATTAAAATATTAAGAAAATGATTTATTCACTTGGTCACAGTTATTTAAATAAATTAAATAAAAGAATTTCAAAATAATTAATTAATAAGTTATTTTCAAATATCTATTATTAGACATTTGTTAAAATACTTATGTAACATAACTCATAATGTCACAGAAGCAAAAGAGAAAATAATTTATTCATTAATTATTTTAAAATTCTTTTAATTTAAATTAAAATATTGTGACGCGCATAGAATACGCTGTGGAGGCACGCCTGGGAGAGATTCCATGGAAACAGGTGTTGATATAAAAGAAGTGGCTCCGGATAAAAAATCAATTTTTACAAGTTACATTACAATTTCAATGAAAATGAATCATCTCTGCTGGGTTGTTCAAATCCTCACGAGAAATGTTTAATTTAAACATTTAATAATAATATACAAGGTGTACAGAAAATGAGTGAAAACCTTCAGGTAACTCAATTCATTAATTAATTTTTAATAGAAAATCCAAATATTGCTGTGTTCAAATCCTCACGAGAAATGTTTCCCTTTATCTAATTTTTTTATTAATTTAGAAAAAAAGATTTATAAATGATTTTATTTATTTTACAAAAAGAAGGTATTTAGTTCAATGTAATTCCTATCAAAGAAGTAGAGAAAGAAATACAAATTATTTCATTTTTTTTTTTGTAATCCTTGTCAATTATAAGCGTTTTTCAATTCAACACACTGACCTTATCTTCCTTGCTTTCCTCATCTTTTGCGGAAGCTTGTACTTGCAGAGACATGAGGGTCTCAAAGAGTTCCCTCGATTCGGTGATGAGGGAAGTGATATCCGCATTAGGGTGTTGACCAAACGCTTCTGGACGATCAATGTTGGGGAGAACGTTGATGTAATCCTGGTACGATTGTAAAGAACCATCTCGGGGAATGTAATAGGTACCCAATGATGACAATCTAAATAATTACCAGGATTATTTTTATAATAAATACTATAAGTTAAGAAGTTAAGTTAAGAATTTTTCGAAGCATGTAAATGAGCATAAATAGTTAGGAAAAAAACACTTCTTTTTCATATAGCCGATATTTTGTTAATAATCAAAATTTTTCATAAAACTTGTATAAGTTTCAGATAATTTCATCTTTCAGGCATTATTTTCAAATTTCGTTTCAAGGTACTATGGAGCCCTGCAGCAACTCGTACACGGTGTGCACCATGACGCAATCGCAGCTGGTGCTCAGTCTACATATTTAATTTTTATGTGAACAAATTCTCAGATGTTTCTTAACGTTACATTAATAAAAAAATGCATGTGAAAATGGTATTTGATTCTAACGTGTGTGGTTAAAATTTTCAATTAATTACACTTTATAATTGAAAATAAAACGTTAAAGAAAACAAATTTTACAAGTAATAATCTGATATTTGATTGTAACGTGTGGGTTACGTTATAATCAAATGCCAAATTATTACTTATAAAATTTGTTTTTTTTAACGTTTTATTTTCAATTGTAAAGTGTAGTTAATTGAAAAATTTATTTTTATTAAAATTTATAAACAATTGAATACTTTATTTTCGATTCAAATTTTTAAACAATTAAAAACTTTATTTTTCAATTTGTAAACAATTAAAAACTGAATTTTCAATTGAAATTTGTAAACAATTGAAAACTTAATTTCAATTGATTTTTTTATTTAGTTCGTGTGAATCAATACACGCATAACGATCAAATGTCAAAGTGACATTTGATTTAAGGTTATGTTTCTTGACGTTTCATTGACAGATCATTTTGTTTATGTGAATGAACACATGCCTTACAATCAAATATCAGAGCTTGTAATTGCAATTAATTAACAGAATAAATTTGCTTTAAAAATAACTTTGCTTTATCGTAGATTTCTACTTCCATAATACAATATAATTTATTTTGTATTGTAACAAACCGATAAAGCGGCATCGTGATAGCATCATCGCAAAAGAAATGGTTAATGTAGGTCGTCAGCAATCTCCTATCCCAATCGTCAGTCACGTGACCGCCATAATTAACACCCGCGATTAAATATTTCAGCGCGTCCCACGGAGTGACTTGATATTCATCTAAATATATCGTCAATAGATTTTCAGACACCTGACGAACAATAAAACGTTGAAAAATAACCGTAATATATTATTGGTAACCGGGTTACATACTTCGAAATCAGAATCGTTAAAACTATAAATAACATTCCAGCCCAGTTGCTGAAATTTTTTACGCTCGATCAGAATCGCGTGGAAGTAACAAAGTGAAAACAGCAATTTCTTGTATTTATCCTTCGCGTGACACGTATTGAATTGCTCCTCGGTTATTATCTGATACAATCTCTTCAAATTCGCCTTAATTCCCTAGAAATATGTAAATAAATTCGAGTGACCCGTTTGTTTTGTTTGTACGCTATTGGAAATTACTCTTGGGGGTTCCGTCGTCATTTTGATGCCGGCTTGTAATATTGAAATCGGAAAATCAGGATGCGGACTCGAGCTAAGCCATAATCTGAATCTTTGGTGGACTTTACCGATGCGTAGAGTTTCAACGATTTTATCCAATTTGGGCATCCAACTGAGTGAAAGATGACAATTGGCCAGGAATACCCAGTGGCCTTCTTTTGCTCCAGTTGCTAACATTCTGAAATATTTTGTAACATTATTATAAAGAAAATCATACTTTAATTTTAAAAAATCACGCTCTAAAAATTTTCAAAAACACCAACATGTTAAAATTGGATAATCATCAACATAATTTTATTATCTAACGAAAACATACATGATGTGGGATTAAACTGCTGAAAATATATTTGCAATTTAAGTACGAATTTATTAAAGTGTTTGAAAATTTTATGTAATTAAAGTTTTAGAAACAAAACCCAATATAAGAAGACTGTGTGAAAAAATACAACTACAGATATCTCAATAAACGTTTTAAGATTATTTTATAATATTATGTCTCTTTGTTCCGTAACATTATTTTAGAACTTCATTTATTATAAGAGGCTCTACAGAAATTGCTTCAAAAGGGCTCTACAAGTAAAAAAACGACTATTGATCAAAAATGTTTAGAACCACTCCTTTAATATGAACTGGTTTCCAATTTCAAACATGTATAAAATGTCTCTTTGTACCGTAACATTATTTTAGAACTCCATTTATTATAAAACATAAGAGGCTCTACAGAAATTGCTTCAAAAGGGCTCTACAAGTAAAAAAACGACTATTAATCAAAAATGTTTAGAACCACTCCTTTAATATGAACTGGTTTCCAATTTCAAACATGTATAAAATGTCTCTTTGTACCGTAACATTATTTTAGAACTCCATTTATTATAAAACATAAGAGGCTCTACAGAAATTGCTTCAAAAGGGCTCTACAAGTAAAAAAAAACGACTATTGATCAAAAATGTTTAGAACCACTCCTTTAATATGAACTGGTTTCCAATTTCAAACATGTATAAAATGTCTCTTTGTACCGTAACATTATTTAAGAACTCCATTTATTATAAAACATAAGAGGCTCTACAGAAATTGCTTCAAAAAGGCTCTGCAAGTAAAAAAAAAAACGACTATTAATCAAAAATGTTTAGAACCACTCCTTTAATATGGACTGGTTTCCCATTTCAAACATGTATAAAATGTCTCTTTGTACCGTAACATTATTTTAGAACTCCATTTATTATAAGACATAAGAGTCTCTATAGAATATGCTTTTAAAGGGCTTTGTAAGTAAAAAAAAAACTTTTAATGAAAAATATTGAGAACCACTCCTTTAATATGGAGTGGTTTCCAACATTTTTTTTATCAACAGTCGATCCTTCAAATTAAGATCTGAAGAAAAATATTATATTTTAGGCTGAAAGACCTCCAGTCGATAGCCGATTCATCATCTACAGAATATAATTCTATTTTTTGTATATTATTGTACATACATATACACATTTGAATAAAGATGGTTAGTTAGTTAATATATTTTATATCTATACTTCGTTGCTATTGGAGCTTGTCCTTGTCCCAAACTCAAAGCATGAAAGTATTCTGTCATTTTAGAAATTTCCGCCAGCTGCATAAGTGCATTGGTCGGATCCACTCCAGGAGACAATACAAAAATCAATGGTGTCTGTGGAATCGACTCTTGTAAAACGGCCTTGATGTCCAGCACTGGAGGCTCAACAAACCTAGATCCTAATTGATTGATTATGAATGTTGAAATACAGAAGGATATCCTATCCTGTCGCAACGAACGAACAAACAGCATTTTCTGAAACTCCGTACAAATGTCTTCCCATTCACCTGAAATAATAAATAAAACAAGTAAAAAATGGCGTTGGTATTTGCTCGGGAAGTAGTTGTCTTAATGTGCATTTGTTTAACGTACTTACATAAAGTAAGTCAATAGTCACAGAGCTAAATGTGAGAATAATTATTAATTATTTTCAAATTATTTTTATTTAATTTAAAAAAATGGATAACTGATTTTTTTTGTAAAATTTTGGTATTTTACTGTTTTTGAACAAAACGTTGCATAAATTTTACTTTAACTTTCAATGTTATTTTAATATTGATGTTTCGATAACATTAATGTGTTTAGTTGAATAACAGCGCACTAATATTTAATTCGTTCATTACATGAACTAATTATTAATTCAACGCTTTTTATGCTTTCTACACTGACAGCAGCGTAATTATCATGAATATAATTATGCAATAGATGGCGCTTGCGTTATTAAAAATATCAATTTTTTTTACCTACCAACTAAAGGTTGAGTCTCTGGTTCAGTATGAATATACCACTGATACCAATCCCTGGGAAACTGTTCAAAAGACCCGACTACACCATGGAACCCACCGAGCTTATCCAACTCCGCGATATTATCCCAATTTACATCACTCAACCAAGAACAAGGATTATCCACTTGGTTCTCCCTATCCAAAACCACACCTCCTTTCAGGAGGAAATTGTACTCCACTTGGATGATTTTCGACTGGGCGTCCAAAATTTTCACGCACATGTGGAAGGCAAATAGGAGTTTGTGCCTTTCGAAAATCGCTCGGCAGGTATTTTTGTAGACGGCGTACGTGTGATAATCGTTGAGAAATTCAATGCGCTCATCAAGGCTCTGAGACTTTTGGCTCTTGTCAATGGATTGCGTGAAGAGGAGAATGTAGGAGTCCAACGCAAACTGGTACATTGGATCGATTCGTCCCATGTCGTTTAGGACGAAGAATAGAATTGAGGCTCTTTCGGCGCAAGGTCTGTAGCCCTATATTTGTTAAATATTAGATTCATATGAATATTTATAAATGCTATACCGTCTACATCTAAATGTATCACCAACCACATGGTATAAGATATATTACTCTTATGCAACTTAATAATAATAATAATAATAATAATTATTATTTTCAAAATGTCATTTACATGTTACAGAATGAAAATAGTGTCAGAATAATAATATAATAAACTATTTGAATTATTTACAGATGTTACTTAACTAAATATTAATCTATTTACAAAGTATATACATAATATGTAGAATACAATGTCATACATTTTATGTACAGTCCTCCATATTATAATTTTAAAATTCTTTAAGAGAATACGGTTCGCACTTTATTAAATAATCGGATAAGTGTGTCTTTAATTGATTGAACTTATTTTTGAAGACTTAGTCTCTATCATCTTATTTTTCAAAACGTATACGATGACTTAGATGAAGCTTTTGATGGCTGGGCTGAGAAAGTGAAGCTCAATATATTTTCGACAATATCTTTACAACGATGAAATTATTTTGAAAAAAATCTGTATGGTTTTCCTTACCTAATCCCCTCTTGAAAACTTCACTCTATTATATATCTTCATAAAAAAAGAAAAAAGAAACAAGAACGGGCATGATTTTGAATAGACTAAGTTGGAAAAACGCCGTTTATGTAGAAGAAACTGTGTTCGGTTTTCCCTTCAAAAACTTCACTCAATTTCATACCATCATAAAAGTTGAAAAGAAAAACAAGATTATAGAGCGGCCATGAAGATTTTAAATAAACTAAGTTAGAAAAGGGAAACGTTAGTTATTTTTAATAAACTATATTATATTTTCCTTTTCCAGTTGTGTTTTCAAAAGTATTATCCCATTCTGTATCAACGTAAAACTTTTAACATACAAGATGTTAAAAAAAGGGGTGAATAATTTTAAGATTCTAAGATGGAAAAAAGTAATTTTGTTTCTTGTAATTTACCTCACGGGCAGCATCAATCTCTTTCTCAGTAGTTTCCGAAATCTCCAAACTTTTAGTCACCGCAATCGAAGTCTGCTTCGACGTTTGTAACGTATTAAACAATTCCGCGTCCTCCAAAATCGAACCCCTGCTCTCATTCAGCAACCTCAACAATTCATTCTCCAAATCCATCAGCGTCCTTTTCCCCTTAGCAATAGTCAGCACCATTTGATCCTTCTGCTCCTCCAGCTGAGGCCTCTCCTTCCTAACAATAATCCCCAACAGCTGCGCTTCTAAACCTTGTTCTTTAATCGCGAAATTAACTAGAGTGGTTTTTGTGGAGATTTCCGGGGGGTAATGTGGGTTGGTTAGTTTCGTGGTGATGAAGAATCTAAAGTTGGTGTCGTAGGAGACCATTTTGTCGTCGAGTTTGATCATCAGCATGCCTCCTTGTTTGACAACAGCGCGATCCAGGATGGGATTCACGGAGGGATCCATGGTTTCTCCGATGTTTTGTAGGAGAATGGGTTTTCCGAATTGCACAGCGTATTCGATGTATTTCATAAAGTCCGACATGCCAAAATCAATCACCTTAAATATAATATACTTAAAATATAACTACCAATTTTTAAATTAATCGACATGAAAGTTCAAGAATGGATTTAGTAAGAAAAGTGCATTATGTCATTTTTTTTTAACAAAACATTAATTAAAAAAAGCTGATCATCAGATAATATTAACGCGTCATTATAAAATTTACAAAAACCATCATCAAATAAAAAAGTGTGGGTTTATAGTTGACAATAAAGTCCCAACTTTTCTATCGCGCATTATGTCAGTTTAATAATGACGCGTTAAAACTATATTCACAATAAAAAGTTCAGTTATACAAAGTCAACATGTTTTCATTATTGTAATAAGTAATACCAATAATTGCTGGAACATAAGTAGCGACATGCTCTTTGCTATTCTTGAACAATATATTTTTGGGTATAAAATATCTCACTTTTAAATCTCTGACTGCTTCCATGGCCTTAATCCACTTTTGAGCCTGGCATTGAGGATCAATAACCAGCGGCCAGCGTGAACCCCTCACTACGATAATCCCATTCTCAGTGCTGAACTCGTCAGATGGAAGACCTTGAATATTCCATTCGCGAATTGTAGTTGGGTCAGTCAAAAATTTGATCACGTCGAAGTCCTTTGCGCATGGAACTTCCCATTCTAAAACCTAATGAATCCTTTAAAATTCGCTTCCTTGATGTAAGTAATCATATGAAATTGTTGAGTTCTATTTATTTAAGATTTTTCAATAAACGTTTTTCGTATTTAAAATAAGATTTCTGACCACATCGAAATCTTTAATATTACGAACGAAACCTAATGGAATCTTTAAAATTTCTTTCCTTAGAATAATTATGTAAACGCTGATGCAACCTTAATTGGGAAGTACAGCAAAAAAATCCGTAAAATATTCGTTTTGTTGGAATTGTGCAAATTAGGAAGGCAACAAAAACTCTGACGAATACCACGAGTGGCTTGAAAAACACAAACCTTAATACAGCAAATATCACGGCAAGATGGAAGTAAATGCGATAGTTGAGATGTCTCGTCGATTCTACGAACAACTTGGTGTGTTCTACGGAAATTACATTGGGGACGGTGACAGTAAGACTTGTAAAGCCATTCTCGAGGATGAATATTGTTGTTCAGAAGAAAGAATGCGTCGGCCACGTACAAAAACGCATGGGATCCTGACTGCGTGCCATAAAGAAGAACGGAGAAGGAAATGATGCCGGGAATTTGAGAGATAAGCTCATAAAAGATCCAACTGTACATTACGGTTTGGCGATAAGAAGGCATTCCCATTCAACCGCCGAGATGAAAAGGGCAATCTGGTCAAAGTTCAAACCCTCACCAACTGATGAGAACCCTCAGCAAGAGTACTGAACCGAACGTAAACAGAGTGGATGCAGCTGGCGCGTAACGGAGGCTCGAGAGACCCTGGACTTTTAGTACCATAAGCCTACGATTTCGCCTAAAGTCCAACAAGCCATCAAACCTATCTACAAAGCACAGTCAGATGTGCGCCGTGACCAGGTTTTACACATAGCCAAGGAATCGTGCCAGAATGGAGCAGCTGAAGGAGAAGAGACGTAAGAATGAATTGCTGGAGAAAGAGGAGGGACTATTGTTTGGCCCTGGAATAGCAGTGGAATAACTTTAAGTTAAAGAACAGTACCGAAAACTTTAAAAGCGTTTTTTCTCGAAATCACATTTTTTCTAACTGGCGTTTACGATTGCAGCCGACCTAATTAACTTATCGTTTAAACTCGGCCACAGAAAACCTTTTTCTTGGGAGGTTGACGTAGAAACATTTTAAAGAAGTTCATTTTAAGCATTTTTATTGCGAACACCAAACATGAAAAAAAATGAGTGAAAAACTACCTTTTTCTGAAATCCTCATTTTTATCCAAAAATCAACTTTTTAAAATCTTTTCTACGTTAAGCTCTCAAACATTTATTGTACTTTTGGACAATAATATTATTTTTCAATTCAGTTCGACCGTTCTGACTCCAGGCTGCATGCCGTGAAGACAACACCGTTCGGGAATTGTGAAGAAAGGGCCCAGTTGAATTTTTTTTATAAAAATAAATTCTTAAAATATAGCCAAAAGAATGTTTAATTGAACATAGAAAATCCGAATGTACTAACTCTAATAGATTTTGAAAACAAAATATACAAAAGTAGCCTTTTTTTCAGCTTTAATTATCGAAAAAAAAAACCGTATTTATTCAGCGATTATAAATATGATTATGATCCCTAGATATTTAAGTTTTTTAGTGAATTCTTATTTACAATTGCTTTTTTTTCTTGAAGTGACTCGTAGAGATTATAAAATAATAAGATAACAAAATGATGAATATAATTTTACTGTATAGTTTAAAAATACCTGATATACCATTTTTGCGATTACAGCGCTCTCTGTTACGAATAAAAATATTTTTTTTAAATCTTATATATTTTTATCCCTAGAATCCGATTCTTAAATAAAAATGAGGTTTCCAATTTGATATTTCAAAGTTGCCCCCCGCCCCATCCACTGATGAGGCAGCAGGAGGGGGGGGGGTGAAATTTAGAACAGCATGATGTCCCCTTAGGAAGCATTCATTTTTGGTTTCCTAATATTTTCTCGTACGATTCGTATTTTTCGAGTTATTTTGATTTGTCAGGTTAAATGGTACACCCGGTATATCAAACACAACATTACCTCATTCTTCCACATCTCCATCATCTCATCCCTGTACTGTGACACAAAAGGACCAGCGTATGATATAAAAGCAGTTCCTAAAAGACAATCACCGGGAAGGTAATCAAACATTTCATCGAGATAAGCGACGGTATTTTCCCAGCGTATTTTTTCACCGGACAAATTATCGACAAGCATAAAGGCCCTTTCTAATTGAATCCGTAAAATTTCCGCCCTACGATTCAACTCCTCCTTTTGCGCCAACTTCTCCTCGTATTCCGCTTGAAGGTGCGCCAACATTTCATTCAATTCGCGCAACTTTTCTTCGGCCTCAGCCAACAATCTTTGCTTTTCTGCGAGCGATTCTAAAGCTTCGTCTAGTTTGGCTTGTTTCGGAGCAACGTATCTGTTTAAATTAAAATTATGTTAGCTAGCACTACAAAAGTGATTAATGATAATTTGAAAATATCCAACTTTAATCGACTTTCTTAAATTATGTATTTAGCTGGAAGTACATAATTAGATAAAAATTATAAAAATATGTATTTGTATTTAAAAATTATGTATTATATATATACAAATATCTTTATTCAAGGAACTTTTACATTATATTAAGTACAGTATTGTATAGTATAATACGATATATAATTTGAGGTTGTCCTTTCATAGGCTATCGACCCGAGGTCTTTCTACCCAATTATGTATTATTTATTTTAAATTATGTATTTGCAGCCAAGTACATAATTTAAGAAAAATCGATTAAAATTGGAATTATTATTTTTTAAGTTAATTTGAAGTTTATCAAACTGTGTAGGCTTTTACGACCAGTGTGAATAGAAATGTTGATTTCCAGACTTTTAGGCCGTGTCTATTGGACTTTAATCCAAACGTTTCGCTGACAACTGGTGTCGGCATCTTCAGTGGCTCCGTGGTCGAAGGGCGTATGAACTCTTCGATGTCTCCTCGGTGACTGGTGATCAGTCAAGTATACAAACTCCAACAGACTAATAGCCCGAAAATCAACATTTCTAATTTAAAGTTTTCCATTAAAATCTAATTACTCACTTCCAAACTTTCGCATACTTTTCAATGGCGATAACCCACATGCACAAAGATTTTGCTGCTAAAGAAACAACTCCGATTTTATCAGGAACAAACTCCTCGTTAGAAGTGTATTGTGCGATCTTCTTCAACGTTTTTTCACTGATGTGGTTTTTGTCAAATTCACGTAAATCGTCGAGAAATTTCGGCTCTCCTAATTGCCTCTTTGATTCCGTCCATGTTGGATCAAGCTATTGTCAAGCATTGATATTAATTTAGTGACATATTTTAATGAAGTAATAAATATAAATTTTAAGCTAAATAAAACAATGGAATTACTACTAAATAAAACAATAAATAAAATAAGTCCATTATTTGATTTAGTTTGAAGCTAAATATGGATATAATCAATAACAACATGGTTCTTTAAGAATATTCCAAACTTGATTGGTTTGGAATGTTGACTTCGACTGAGCCATAATAATCACCATGTAATCATCTTAAACACGCTGGGCATTATTTCATTTAAGCCATATGCATGATCCACTAATTGCAATTAACACGTTAACCACTATCTTATTCTTTTTATGCCTCCAAGTTTTGGTCGATTCTCGATTTCATCTTCAGATAATTATTTTGGAATTCGAATGAGGGTAAAATTCTGCTGTGTGAGGTTTTGTGAGGAATTTGAGGTTGGAACTGTGGAAGTTTGGATATTTGACAAACATTTGTGGAGACCGAACAGAATAAAACAAGATAAGTTAAGCATCGAAATTTTTTTTAATTACATTTTTTGTTCGAGGCAACAACCAGTAAAATCAAAAAAAAATAAAATAAGTGAAATTAATTTTAATTTCGTTGTTGAAACAAAGAGGGGATTATTTATATATTTAACGGAATATACCATTTTTACAAATATAAGACATACATGTAAAATGCAATAAAATTATATGTATTACTAACTAATTTTAAATACAATAGTTAATACTAATTTTTGAAAACTATTTGTCTGTTTAAGAGTAAACAAAAATGTTGTAAAGAAGCTGACGTCATTTTGCGAGTAAATTATTTGTGCGAAAGCGGATGCGTTTTTATTTTTCATAAAAAAATCAATTATGTTTGTGATCTCAACATTTTTTTTGTTATTATCTTGATAGGATATCTTTAATTTACATTATCTACCATTATTATTAATATTTGGATTGATTATTATTTAATTATTAAATGTTCTATTGTTAATTTTCTTAATATATTTTTTTACAATTTTTTTAAGAGCTTATTTTTTGCTGCCTTTATTTTCTTGGTTTTTACCATAAATATATTTCTAAATCAAGTGGCGTTCAACAGTTAATTTTATTTTTTTATAAACCATAACTGTTATTTTTTTTAATAGCTTATTTTTTGGTGCCTTTATTTTCTTAGTTTTAAAAGGATACCATAAATACATTTCTAAATCAAGTGGCGTTCAACAGTTAATTTTATTTTTTTATAAACCATAACTGTTTTTTTTAATAGCTTATTTTTTGCTGCCTTTATTTTCTTGGTTTAAAAAAAAATACCATAAATATATTTCTAAACCAAGTGGCGTTCAACAGTTAATTTTATTTTTTATAAACCATAACTCAGCCTACTGAGATCGAGTTGCCGTTCGTTGTGACAAAGTTAGTCGCGATTAGAAGACTATGCATATGGCTGTTTGTAATTAATTGGATATAAAAAATTACTTGTTTCAAAATCATAACCGCTTCCATGACCATTTCAACTTTTTGCGGTGGTTTCGAATAAGACTTCATTTCACTAATATCCTTTTTGTTCAATGAATCCAACGCCCTGATGGCTTCCTCAAGAGCCGGCATAGCTTCATCCAAATCAGCCTGAGCCGCATTCGCCAAGCGTTTGCAAACGACCTCTTCTTCCGAAATCTTAGCGCTTGTAGCCGCAACCTGTTTAGCCTGCTCATCTGCCTCTTTCGACTGAGCCATAATAATCACCATGTAATCATCGCACTGTTTCTGAAACTCGGCGACTTTGATCTGCGCTTCGGCCAGCTCCAAAGACATGGTCTCGACTTTGTTGCGGCAATCCTCGATTTTCCACAAACCGCTGCGGAGTTTGTTGGCTTGCTGCGCGATTTCCTTTCGTTTTTCGGCTAACATTCTATTCAATTTTAATGATTTATTAACGCTAAAGAAAAACTATTTCATTTACTAACAGTTTATAACCGGAAACCAATTCCATGTAATTTATTGGGGTAACGTAAGAATGCCTTTTCAGTTCTTCGGCCATTATTTTGGCAAATTTCGAAACGGAATCGTGAATGGTGGCGAAAATTGTTGCTACACTCTGCCTCATTCGATCTTGCCCGGAAATAATTAAAGAATCGCGAGTTAATTCCTGTAACATAATTATTTAAAATTATTAAGTTTGTTGAATAACTTTCTCATTTAAAACATTATTAATATGATATTTAAGGGAAATAATAAAAACACTTTGTTTCACAAAATATTTTCTGACAATTATTACCTTATTACTTGATAATTTAATCTATTTATATAATGAGCGGTCAAATTTTCTTCTGTATACTCCTGAAAATGCTGTAAAAAGCGGAACTAATTGACTAAATAAATATTTTTTAGAAAATATTTTGTAAAACAAACCAAGAGTTTTTATTATTGCCTTTAAATGTCATAATTTAGTTTGGTATTAAGTGATCAATATCAACTGCCCTTAGTTGGCAATGTAACATTTAAGATGGCTTGACCCAATGATAGCCTAGTGTAAGATAATATGTTTTGGTGATTATAAAACTGCCAACAAGATTGACAATGTCTGGCAGTTGACAGAAAAAATAATTAACTGCATCATGTTTTTAATTCATGAAATATGAAAAAATATGTAAAGTCTGTTTTAAATATGACTAAATTTGGGGAGTGTGAGAATAATTGTAGGCAGATCGCGAAAAAAATATTATTCAATCAGTTATTATCATACAAAAAAATAATCAATTGCGTTGTTATATTACTTGTATCATTTCTCCCATTCGTTAAGTAAGAAAGCTATTCCAGATATATATTTAGTTTATAAATAGAAAAAAGTATTCATTCACTTAGTCACAGTTATTTAAATAAATTAAATAAAAATGATTTGAAAAAAAATACTAAATTATTCTCACATTTAGCTCTGACACTTTTGACTTACGTTACGTAAGTACGTTAAGCAAATGCACATTAAAACAACTACTTCCCGGGCAAATACCCACGCCGCAGGTGTACATTATGCCATTTAATGTCCGGCGAGGGTTTTGCCCGGGAAGTAGTTGTTTTAATCTGCATTTATTTAACGTATTTACGTAACGTAACGTAAGTCAAAAGTGTCAGAGCTAAATGTGAGAATAATTTATTAATTATTTTCAAATCATTTTTATTTAATTTATATTTAGTTTAATTAAGAAAATATCATACCTTTGCTTTTCCTGTAATGGTTTCCACAAAATTCAACCCGAACAAATATTTATTGGCGACTTCTAAAAGAGCAGCTTTTGGCCATTCGCAGAACCAATCGATCGTGGAACAGTTAACTAAAGCGGGATATTGGCGTAATCTATTACGGAAAGCATCTCCAATTGGGCTCATACACAGTATAATATGCAGGTTTGTACGAACCCGTTCAATGAAAAAGTTGTACAAAGCTTCATTTGTTTGAATCACTCCGGCTTTAACGGAATGTTTTTGTAATTTTCCTTTGATCTAAAAAAAAATAAGATGGTTATCTGCATTTCCAGGTTATAGCGAACATTTTTTTCTACTTTTGAGGCATTTCGTGCATTTGGATAAAGAAAATTAAAGAAAAGGAGGCGATACACAAGCAATTAGTGAAATTAAAGAAACCAGTAAAGCAGAAATAGACTCGCGCATCTTGGTTTCAGCTAAGCCGCAATATATCGATAATTATCCAAAACTAAGTAAAATGTTACTTAGATATTTTTTCGAAATAATTAAATCCACTACTTATAGTTTCGATTTTTTTAATATTAATAATTTTTATAAATTAATTTTGTTATTATCAATTTATCAAAAATCATCCCAGTAAGGAGTAGATACTTTAAATCTAGAGATCTTACGGCTAACAGTTTACAAAAAAATCAAATAATTTAGGAGGTATCGCGAAACAAAAAATTAGTAGGGGTATCATTCCTCTTAATCTGTTTATATCGCTTAACAATTTGTTTAACTCAGTTTGAATAACGCATAATCGAAACTAATCACATAATAACCAAAATGTTTCATTCATATGGTCATAATTGTTTAAAGTAAATTAAAGAAAAAGAATTTTGAAATAATAAATTAAAATCACATTTATTTCTAAAACAGAAATTCATTTTAGTAATAAATATTTATTATTGAAAGATCTTATTGTAATAAATAAAGATTTATTACAACAAAAAATAATTTTTGTTTTAGAATAAATATTTTATTTTATTAATTAGTTTCAAATTCTTTTAATTTTTTTGTAAGTATAGAATTTCATCTTCTATACTTTTCTATAGATACTTAAGGATATGAATGAAGATAATGGCTTCGGCTGCTAGGACCATCTCAACTTATATTCAAATACAAAATCAAATTAAATTCAAATAGATTTACATTTTAATATTAATTTAAGATGAATCGTAGAAATTTTCAATGTATAACATTGAGGTATAATTTAAATTTAATTAAATATAAAGTAGAAAAGAAACTTCTCTGACGGGATTTGAACCCATGTCCCCTGATTGCCGGTCGGATGCGCTTCAACTACACCACATAGTTTTAAAACACAAAAGTGTTTTAAGATGTCACTATACACCCACGGACCCGAATGAAATTTGTCTTTCTTCTTCTCCCTCATGAGCAAGGCCTCGGCTATCCCAACCCCCTTCTTTTTATTTAATTTATTTTGAATAACTATGACCAAGTGAATGAATCCTTTTTGCTATTATCAGTGTGATTAGTTTCGATCACCCGGTAATCATTTTTAAACTAAGTGAAAACAATTGTTAAGTAGTATAAAAAAGTTATTAAATTTAAAATATTTAATATAGTTTTTATACCACTTAACAAAATAGAAGAAAAATATGACATAAATCAAGAAGACGTCCAGTTTTTTTTTTTTTAATTGAGTTTGGTTCAAGTATCTATACTGCGTGTTGTATGTTTTGTTATGAATTTACCGTTACAAATAATAAAAGCTAAATTAAAATGAGTGTTTCGGTTAGTTCATTTATACAAAACATTTCGTTCCTGTCATTGATAAAGAGATTATTTGAGTAAAAATGAATCAATCGACAACTTGTACCCACCTCTTCAAATTCATCCGGTTTGTACAAATTAGCAACTTCACCACTACTCAGCAAATTATTAATAATCTCCAAGAATCCCTCATCCATTACTTGCGTGTCATTAAACAAAAACGACGTAGCCTTTCCATCCACGCCAGTCAAAGAATTCAACTTCTTCAAATCCTCCTTAAACTCGTTTATCTTATACGATCGCGACACGGTAATTTGAAAAGTCACCAGCTCCGCTATGTAAGCCGCGATCCGCGAAACAGACTGCCTTCCGCTCCCGCCGATGCCGACCAAAAGCATGTTTCCCCTGGGCTGGGAAATCACGCGGACTATTTTGCAAATGTGCTCCATTGCTTCTTTGAAAAGTACCAGGTCCATTCTGACCACGTTTGGAGACGCGTTGTATTCCTCCATTTGGAGTTCGAGGTGTCTACGCAGGGCGACCATGTCGTTTAGGTCGTCGTAGAGGCTGAATTGGTGCATGAAATCGCCGAAGACTGGTATTTCTTTGTTGGAGCAGATTGAGTTGAAGGTTAGCTCGAAGTGGCGACCTAGTTGTTCGCTGATTTCATTCATGAACCATTCTCTATCTCTAATAATGAAAATGTGAAAGTGGATTAAAATGTTTTATTTATTAAAATTTGAAGTAGTTACATAATCTTTAATTATTTTTATATTAAGTCCCTGATTGTTTTAGCTTATTTTATGATAACATCACATATCATAAAATAAGCTAAAACAATCAAAACAATTGTCATTTTTGTTACAGATCTAAATTTCATTATTCTGAAGAATATTTTTAAAGTGGATCAACAAAATGATCTGCTTTAAAAATATTCTGCACAATAATAAAATTTGGAACTGTAGCAAAAATGACAATTGTTTTGATTGTTTTAGCTTATTTTATGATGTGTGATATTATCATATGTTATAAAACAAGTTCAACAAAATCAGGGTTTAAAATTAAGTGCAATGAAACAAAAAAGTCGTCAGTAAAGTTAGTAAAAGAGTATCCTATACTTAATTCTGCATTTGAAATTACTTCATGATGACAGTGTCTATACTAAACTGGATCCAATATATGGTAAGTCTAAAGGTTGCTTTAAATTATGATGAAAATAATTGAGGCTAAAAAAATAGCTATGGAGAAAAACTACCATTTCACGCATTAAATATAAAATTATAAAGACTAAAATTATACTAAATAATAAGTTCTGCTTCTTGTAAATAAAACATGTTTAACATATACTTACTTGTCATCAATTAACCGATCATAAAACACTCTGAAGCATTCATGAACCCACAATTTCAACATGAAAAACCTGCTGTTCGCAACATCTCTGTGGGAACGAAGTAATCCTTGGAAAACTTTCGATATATCTCTCAAATTGAAAAGGTAGTGTATTTTAGTGGGAGTCGGCAGCATTTTGATGGTAACATTTCTGTACAAATCGATGGTGGCGTCCGTCACTGGCCTGGAAATCTCCTTCACTTCGTCTATGAATTCTCCCACGTGCTGGACAATCATCGTTCCGAAAATTCTGGCAATCGTCGTTTCAGTGGGGAAAGTCATGTTGATAACGTTGAACTTGCTTTGGAGTCGTGGCGAAATGACGTTACGGCCTCCGCCGGGTGGACCCATGCCGGCCATAATAAACATGTTCTAAAATGAATACAGTTTTTAGGAAATATTAAGAATATAATACATAATTTAAATTAAATTAAAATAAAATAAAAAATTAAAAAATCAATATATCCATTAATGTAAATATCCATAGAAATTTTAATAAAATAAATTTAAAATTCTCTTGAAAATGGGCTAATAACCCGAAACTAGTCGAGAATTTAAAGTTATTCAATCTAATCTGTGTTTTATTGGTTGATTTTTAATAATTTATTCATATTTATTTCATACAATATGAACTACCAATGTCTAAATATTAAAACCATTAATGATACAATTTATTTCATGAAATTTTTAATACTTAGACAATGACGTTAGCAATCATGACGATTGAATAAAACGACAAGAACTGGACAGAAACAGGCAGAAAGACTGAAGTCTATAGCCATTTTCTGAGGCTTAACAATTTGTAAATGATTGTAATAAGGAAGGAATGGACAAAATAAGAGAAGAGCTAGAGAAAAAAAATAAAATGGGCAAGAAAACTCACACAAAACAGAAAGATGTGTATGTGTGGCGAATATATTATATTATATAAATAAATAAATAAATAAAAATGATTATAATAATGTAAATATTGTGAAATGATTTAATTAAACTCACTATAAGTTAAATAACATTGGATTACCAAACTCCAATTACATTGATATTAATGATTATTTAAGATTACTTTGGATGTCAATATTTTCGTAGTAAGCCTCTTCGTCTAAATTGTCATCTGTGTGAGGGGGAAAAGAGGTGTATTATTGTATTATTGGTTTACATGCCAATTTCTCATTTTGAATGTGTTTTCATAGTATCTAGCAAATGTCTCTGATATGTCCTTATCAAAAGTGAATCGTTGGTTTGACACTGGGTCAGTTATTTCCAGGGTGTTACTATAACATTTGTGTCAGCTTATTGTTTTTTTTAATAATATTTTTTTCTATTAATCTTACAGAGTTGAATGAAAAACGAGATTTTTAAGAATTTTATAAAATACTAGACGGGAGTATTTTAGAAAATTCTGAAAAATCTCGTTTTCATTTAATTATTCATAATTTTATTAAATACTAGACGGGAGTATTTTAGAAAATTCTGAAAAATCTCGTTTTCATTTAATTATTCATAATTTTATTAAATACTAGACGGGAGTATTTTAGAAAATTCTGAAAAAACTCGTTTTCATTTAATTATTGATAATTTTATTAAATACTAGACGGGAGTATTTTAGAAAATTCTGAAAAATCTCGTTTTTCATTCAATTTTCATAATTTTATAAAATACTAGACGGGAGTATTTTAGAAAATTCTGAAAAATCTCGTTTTCATTTAATTATTCATAATTTTATTAAATACTAGACGGGAGTATTTTAGAAAATTCTGAAAAATCTCGTTTTTCATTCAATTTTCATAATTTTATAAAATACTAGACGGGAGTATTTTAGAAAATTCTGAAAAATCTCGTTTTCATTTAATTATTCATAATTTTATTAAATACTAGACGGGAGTATTTTAGAAAATTCTGAAAAATCTCGTTTTTCATTCAATTTTCATAATTTTATAAAATACTAGACGGGAGTATTTTAGAAAATTCTGAAAAATCTCGTTTTCATTTAATTATTCATGATTTTATAAAATACTAGACGGAAGTATTTTAGAAAATTCTGAAAAATCTCGTTTTTCATTCAATTTTTCATAATTTTATAAAATACTCCCGTCCAGTATTTTATAAAATTCTGAAAAATCTCTTTTTTCATTCAACTCTGTCAGATTAATAGAACAGGAACTAAATTTATTTTAAATAATCAGTTTCGTTACTTCTATAACACAACATTCTTCACACATAACACACAAATTACTCCTTGAAAGAAAGAAATCATTAAATAAGTTCGATAGACAATTGATTTACTTATATTCTTTTTCAAACTTCTTACGATTAATACTTTTAAAGATCTATTTTTTAATTTATTTTGTATACCACTTGGAGTGATGTGTGACCTTTATTATTTCTTTAGATTTAGTATAATTTTGAATTTTTGCTTATTAGCTAAGATTAATCTTTTTTTTATGTTACTGTATTTTCGAATAATCACTAAATTGATAATATTTTGATGATATGAGTTATAATTTTTGACATCAAATTGTAAAATTCATACTTTCAGTTTTTTTTAACTAAAAGATCGATTTTCTTGAAAATGGTGATAGATAATAAATTTCGTACGCGAAACATGAGTTTTCTTTTTTTACACTAAAATATGGGTGTATTCAGATGTCAAAATTATAACTCATATCATCAAAATGTTATCAATTCAGTGATTATTCGAAAATACAGTAACATAAAAAAGATAACCTTAGCTAATAAGCAAAGATTCAAAATTATACTAAATCTAAAGAAATAATAAAGGACACACATCACTCCAAAAAGTACTTCAAATCATGTTCATCATTTTTTTAAAAGTTTGTGAAGCTGTTTTAATAAATTTGACAAACCTGAATATATTTTCGCCATTGCTTCTGTCTGTCATACCAGAAACCATAATCAATCCACTGTCTTAACAATTCTAAAGGTGGCTGAGAACCATACGTCTCTTTGGCTGGCATGTTTAGGTCATCCAAAAATGTTATCATAAACTTTCCACCAGGAGGAGCGTACGCACTTTTCGTTCTCTTCTCGGTTCGACTTTCAATTGCTTCTTGCACATTTAAAGACGTAGTCTACCATTAAGAAAGAACAACAATATATTATATTTGGTTATTCGGTTAGTATAACTTTGCTTTATATACATATACAAAAGCTAAACACCCCACACGGGGCTTCGCTGCTTCTTTCCATGAAGCCCTTACAATCATCTTCTTTGGGTGGATTAGTCCCAGAACTTTGCCTTATAAACCATTAAAATTATTAAAGTAATTAAAAAAAATTAACCAAGTAAATAAAATACTCTATTCAACTAAATTTAAACTGTAATTATTTAAACAAATGAAAAAACAAAGTAGAACTAATGGTTTTAATATTTAGACATTGGTAGTTCATATTGTATGAAATAAATATGAATAAATTATTAAAAATCAACCAATAAAACACAGATTAGATAACTTTAACTTCTCGACTAGTTTCGGGTTATTAGCCCATTTTCAAGAGAATTTAAAATTTGTTTTATTAAATTTCTATGGAGAATTTAAAGTTATTCAATCTAATCTGTGTTTTATTGGTTAATTTTTAATAATTTATTCATATTTATTTCATACAAAGTAGAACGTTCATTTGAATTATATATTTGATAAATTTTATAAATAACTGCCTTTATTAAGCATTGTACTTAAAACACATTAGTCTAAAACACAGAAAAGGCCATCATCAATTATCTAAACGCTAGATGATGATGGTTGAACAAAATTAAATAATTTTCTATTGTGTAGGCTTCTACCTCATTATTGTGAAACAAACCAAGTGTTTTAATTATTACCTAATTGTTTAAATATATTAATGGAAATATGTCGAACTTTTGTTTTGTATAACCATTGAATGAGGAATATTAAGAAATGCATCCCAATGTGTTTTTCGGTTGACGCCAAATTTACTCCTCCTGGGATGTCGCGATTTGTTGGAAGCAACTTAATAGGAATAATGCAAGTATATATTAAGTTGCATACTTTTAGCGGCACCTAAATTTACCATAGAATTGCACTTTTTTATATTCGCCATTCAATGGTATAACATAAAGTGGAAGGTGTTTTCATGAATTAAAATATTTAATATAATTACAGTATTTTGCTTTTTTTTGGATTTACTGTTTAGGTAAGAATTTGTTTTTTTTTTTCTAATCTTCAGAATAAAAATTTGTATTCAAATGATATACGAACTTACTTGTGCAGACATATTGATATTCAGTATAATATATTTTTCTGGGTTGACGGACGACAAAACAGATTGTGCCGTTGACGTTTTTCCAGTACCAACCGGACCAGTTAGCAAAACTGGATGGCCTTTGGCCAACAAGGCTTTCACAATAAATTCATAACGGACCGTATCCACTGTGGGTACCAAAATCTTGTAAAACGGCAAGCTTTCATCGAATCTCCACCCTGAGCTAAGCTTGTCCTCCCACGACACGAAACAACGGTTTTTCACGTCAACGTAATATTCGTAAATCGTGTCTTTCAACGGATAAATTCCCTCCTTTTCTCTTATGAAGACATCAATTTTCCTTCTTCCATCTTCGTCGACGGTACAACAAACAGACCATGTTAAACTATAAAGGAGGAAAGTAGTATGTTAGTGGCTAAACAAATTTGCTTTCTATGAAATCTATGAAAATGATAAAATAATGGACAGAAAGACCTATGGTCTATGAATATGTTACAGGAATTTTGTTTTCCACGACTAGATGCTGTAATATTCAATTTGAGGTGTTGTTTTGAATAATAACACTAAGATGTTTACTCGTTGACGTCTGTTGCTTGACTCTCTTTATTTCCTACAAACTACTTAACACTAAACTAAATATAACAAACCCCGGGTGGGCCCAACGTCCACTAAGAGTGGCGTGGCGCCAACAGATGCATTGGACTTAAGTTACATTTTTTTGTTGGTTGTTTTTTTTTTAATCGTATGTTTATATGAACTGTCCTAGGACCTTACAAGATTTGAAGACCAACATCCAGGAAGAATTTGTCAATATAATGTCTGATATGTTGGCAAGAGCAATAACAAATACCAGAAATCGGTTTGCGCCTCTCTGATTTGATCTTCAAAACTATGTAAAACAAAACTTTAGATATGCGTCTACATAATAAAAAAACAAGTAAAAAGTATTCTGATTCATATAGTGGGTTTTATTAAGTTTTGGAAACAGGAACTTTATGCTGCCGCACCCTGTACTATTGAGCCGTATTTCTATTATTAGGTTTGTTGGTTGCAATATCTACTGTATGAGCTGAGAAGTTCCGGATTTTTTTATATAGTTGGCAACACTGGAAACTGAAATTGTCTCATTGCAAGAGGTTCATTCGTCATTAATTTCTATACGAAAAAAGCTTTTGCCTTCGTAAAAAATGGAAAAATATAAATTCGTATCATACTCAGATATCTATTTTTCTGGTGAAAAAAACTTTTGGACAATCATTATAATGATTTCAGAAATGTTATCATACACCTGCACCCTCAAGAACAAACACTTATCGGTGGCCAAAAGAGACGATATCATCTCTACCAGAATCTACAAGATCCGTATTGCGTAGAACGCTAGCAGTCTCAAGCGTGTAAAAAAAATTGTAAAAAAAAAACAATAAAACAAACTGTTTTTTAATATTAGCATTATTTCTTTAACATTACTGAAGTTTTTTTTTTTGTTATTTAATCTCTGTACCTATTTGTGTATTCATAATATATCACATGAATACACAAATACACATAATATATCACATGAATACACAAATAGGTACAGAGATTAAATAACAAAAAAAAACTTCAGTAATGTAAAGAAATAATGCTAATATTTAAAAACAGTTTGTTTTATTGTTTTTTTTTACATTTTTTTTTTACACGCTTGAGACTGCTAGCGTTCTACGCAATACGGATCTTGTAGATTCTGGTAGGGATGATAACGTCTCTTTTGGCCACCGATAAACGTTTGTTCTTGAGGGTGCAGATGTATGATAACATTTCTGAAATCATTGCAATGATTGTCCAAAAGTTTTTTTCATCAGAAAAATAGATATCTGATTATGATACGAATTTATATTTTTCCATTTTTTACGAAGGCAAAACTAGCTTTTTTATATAAAAATTAGTGACGAATGAACCTCTTTAAATTAATTTCATTTTCTGACGCTACACACATTTTTTTTTTTCTGAAATTATCTTAATGGACTTAGGAGATGTCATAATAGGTATATTGCAGAATAGTTTTATTTACCAGAAAAAGAACCAACATTTAGCCATGTCCTCGAAACCTTCCTCATTATTAGGATCAACGCCGTTTTCTTTACAAGCAAAAATTTCCAACAACTTACAAAACGAATCAACCAAATTCAGTTCGTTGCAAACGACGGTTTCCTCGCAGTTCAAACGCTTGAATTCCAAAACCATCGTCAAGTAGTTATTAAAAAATTGCTTCATCTATAAAAACAAAAACAATTAATTAATTTCGGTTTAGTATTGTACTAAATTAATGTTATTATTTTCATTTGGTTTTTAGTTGTGATTTTTAAATTTAGTAATTAGAATTATACAGAGAGCTTTTTTATCAATAAAAATTTCCGTGTGGGAAATTCGACTTTTTCTTCATTTGTATACATTTTTGATCAAATATTTCACATAATTGGAAGTTTAGCGTTTGACATGTATGTTTACTTGCCTATAACACAACATGATTAATCAGTTCAATGCGTTTAACTCGCATTTTTTATTGGGAACCATAGGGGAAATGTTTAAAGATAATTGGAGCTTTTCCGTATAGAAAACGTTAAGTTTGATAAGTTTAACATAAATGTTATTAATTAAATTCACATTCTATATATATGTATCTATTACAAAAGTTGCTTGTGATGATAAAATATAACGCACACTGTAAACTTAACATTTCCCTTAGAGAATAGACGCTCTCTGTAGATATATTATTTTTAATTTATTATTGCTCTGTATTTGGCTCTCTTCCTAGTGGGCTATAAATATTATTATTATTAAATTGATAGTTACAATATTTTGATATATCGGTCCTCTGCAAGCCATCTTTTGTATCCAACTCGTAACATACGGAAGCCAACCCCAATCTTTGTAGTCGTTATAGACCATCCCGCATCTGCTAACTGTTGCCGGGGAGGCGACGGAAAGATCCCCGACTTCGAAAAGTAGGGAGACTTGTTCCGGCATCGTGATGCGATCGCTGTTGATTAGTGTGAGGACTTTGTTGTCGTCCATTACGCTGTTCATGTTTTCTATCCATACTGCATCGACGGGGCCGTCGAAGAGAATCCATTTTTCATCCGGAGATTCATCTAAATAACAAAATCGAGAATACCCCCTGTATTCTCATTCAAAATTTTCAAAAAATCGATTTTTGGAGACTTTACTTGAATCATGGGACATACTTCAGGGAAATAATTTGATTGTACAGGGTGTCACAAAAAAGGAACTCTTTTTTTATGACACGATTATATGTTTTTCTTAAATTGCTTGATATACATTTTATTTATTATTTGAATGCCTTTGATGATACCCTGCATACCCATGAAATGTTAATGAAATCAGTTCAGTAATACCAACGAAAAAATGTAAAAAGTAAAAAAAAAGGTTTTACACTGTTTTATATAATTTTCATTTGTTTAAATATATTTTAAAACTAAAAAATTGAATTTTACTTATATTAAATAACACTATTTAGTCTTTCAAAGTCTATTGTAATATTGCTACAATTGTTTCACCACACTGTGGCTTCTTCAGGCGAAGAAATTTCTTCCACAGTGTGGTGAAACAATTGTAGCGATATTACAATAGACTTTGAAAAACTAAATAGTGTTATTTAATATAAGTAATTATGAACTTTCAACAATTACCAGCCTCATCAATCAATTATTGAATTTTAATTTATACCACAAAATCGTGGTTTCTATCAAACCAGGCTTTATTAATACACAATAAGATATAAGTTTGTGACTTTAGATATTTAATACAATATAATATAAAAAATTATTTATTTTTTTTTTTTACCTGAGCAAGTTATTCTCATAATAGAACTTATAACGCCATCCAACCATTCATTGGTACTCAAATTATATTCACCGTACAACTCGCCCAAATTCAATGCTTTGGGATTAATGGGGTATTCACTGACGTAATTGAATCCAGCCTTCCCTGCCTTTTTCAATCGCCCCATGGAACCCTTGAGAGCTTTCCAAGTAACTGATTTAGCGGTACCGGTCAGTCCCAAAATCATTACAGAATGCCTCGAGCATTTAGTTTCATACAATTGGATGACTTTAGTAATCGCTGTTTGTATAGGCTAAAAAAATATGTATACAAATATCTTTATTCATGGACTTTTACATAACATTAGTTGTATAATACAGCACTTTAAATAATTTTGAAATTGTCCTTTCATAGGCTATCGACCCGAGGTCTTTCTGCCAAAGTTTATGTTTGAAAATGTGTGCCGGTCGAGTTGTCACGAAAATAATTTTGAGAAAATCCTTTCGTAGGTTATCGACCCGAGGTCTTTCTGCCAAAGTTTATGCTTGAAAAAATGTGCCGGTCGAGTTGTCGCGAAAAAATGTTATGACTATAACACACAATGTGTGTATGATAATATCTAGTTAGGATGATTGTATGTTAAAGGATGTTTCTGAGATGAATTCAGCGATGGTGGGATGGGAAAATTAAAATTTGAGGAACTATTTTTCTGTAATTAATAATTATCGATAGCCGATTGACAGATCATCCATACTATATGTTATATATTCTTGTACCCTATATATTATGAGGAGATGTCTGTCAATATAGATTACTGCATATATAAATAGTATAAATACGTGATAATTACTTGCAATCCGTTAGCATTGAGATCAGCAGTGATGGCATTAACCATTTCATCATAATCGACAGTTGGTAAACTTACTCCGGGGAAAATGTCTGACATAATACCGTTAAACAGTGGTAAATCGTCTGATGTTAGTTTAGCAATATTCATATCCTTCATAGCCAAATATACAACTTCATCCTCCCTGAGATGTCCGTGTTGCCTTCGTTTTCTGCCAGCATACCTCAGTAAAGCTACCATGGATCTTAAGCCAAAGTCGTAATGGTCCTGTTTACTCAATTGCCTCATAGAAAGCTGATATAATGTATAAACCTATTTGAAATAAATACTTTAACATGTATACCAGTTTCTTAGTAACCAATTGATGAATAACCAATTTTATTCCTTATTTTTCGTTTTATAATTTTATAAGTATGAAATAAATACGAATAAATTATTAAAAATCAACCAATAAAACACAGATTAGATTGAATAACTTTAAATTCTCGACTAGTTTCGGGTTATTAGCTCATTTTCAAGAGAAAACAAATTTTAAATTCTCTTGAAAATGGGCTAATGACCCGAAAATAGTCGAGAATTTAAAGTTATTCAATCTAATCTGTGTTTTATTGGTTGATTTTTAATTATTTATTCATATTTATTTCATACAATATGAACTACCAATGTCTAAATATTAAAACTATTAATTTTATAAGTGTTTTATAGTTACAGATTTATGTTGCCACGTATAGCATTCATTTAATTTAATTTAATATCAATATTTCTCACAAATAACATTTTTTTTTTCATTATTCTGTATTTTCGAAATGTATTATAGTTTTCCTTGCATATTGTAATTAAATATTTAGTTTGTCACGTTAACAATTGTCTTGATTTGTATATTTCACACTGATTTATGTTAAACTATGATATTATTATTATCTAATGTTACCTCACTTTAATTATATATATATGGTATATATAATCTAAAATCCCCATCTACCATAATGGTGGTGTAGGGGTTACTTTAATTTTACAAAGTAATATTTAAATTCCCCTGTAATTGGCCTTTTGGCTGTTGGGTTAAATAAATAAATAAATAATCATAGAAAGTACGTGAAGTTTTCTTGATTAATAACTTATTTGATAAAGAAGTGAAGCAAGCACATATTACGTCAATTATAAATTTGTCATAAATGTGAAAAATATTGATAAACTATACTGGATATTAAAAAAGTATGAAACCAGTAGAATATATTTGGAAGTCTCAGCTGAATTAATATGTATTAGCCATATTATAAATTTAGAATTTCTACGTTAATACACAAAATTATTATTTAATTTGTAAAACCTTTTTGGCCAACAGTCTTGCTTGTATGAAACCATCACTGAAGAGTGTGTTCTCTGCTATTATGACACTATCTGGAACCATCATGGAAATCGGCCGAAACATAGACTTCAAGTTATCCGGTAATTCCGTTCTTCCGGCATAACCGGGATTCATAGTGATGAAAATTCCGATTGTGAGTTTTAAATTTATCAATATTCCTACAATTGTATTAAAAATCAAAAGGGGCAAAATAAAGCTGCTACAAATTTACGAAGCAAAGTATTTTTGAGTACTGAACACTATCTTTCCAATTATTATGATCGACATCACAACATAAATCCGTTCAACCGCTGTCATCAAAACATTGCACATGAAACACAACAACAAAATATAATGAATCATCAGGATTGGACTACTATAAATTATTAAATAATCCAAATCTCTTTTTAAATATTCAATTATATGTAATAAATTGATTTAGTGTGTGAATTAATGTATTAAAAATAAACATATTCATTGGGTTATATGATTTGAACAATAAGTACTGATATTAGTATTTTGGAAGCCACTTTTGAACGGCTTATGATTGCAGAGTTTAAAAAAATAAACGTCTGTTGATAGTTTAATTTAATTTATTCCGAATATTAAATACGAATTTTGAAAATTATCAATTATTAATATTCTTGTTATTTTACCGAATTGCAAATTAACACATCCAATGAAGATGATCTTACTACAGGCTTTTACTGATTAACCGACGAGAAATTAGCAGTAAAATGCGCTTCCGCAAAAATGTTAATTGCATTTTTTCAGTTTCAGTTTTTCCAAATTTATGATTTAAATACAATAATATTTGTTAGTAATGCGTGCGATACTACTTAACAATTAATACCAAAATTTAAATTTAACATATACTTTTCTAATTTACAAAAACACAACACACACACAAAATGAAACTTTAATCCCGTAAAGTTTTGTTTTTTATTAGTTAGATAAATATTAAATAATTGTGCACTACATATTTTTTATCTTTTATTTATAAGACGAGCAGTGAAATTAAAAAAAAAAGTGGAATAATTGTGCAACACATATTTAATATCTTATATTTAAAACACAAGTAGAAAAATTGCACCTTGTTCAAAAATAAAACTTTACATGTTTTTTTATTAACGTATTAGCACAAGATTATTAAAAATGTGTCTAAAATATTTGTGTTTTATAAACAAATATTTTAGATACATTTATAGTAATAAAATTGCATCACGAAATGCAAAATAACAATTTTCAAAAAATATAATGGGGATGTTGACCACCAACGAGGGTTATTCATTAGGAAATTAGATAAAAAGTATCAATAAATTGCATACCACATATTTAAATCAAAAACTGAAATTATTTTTAATTTTACAGTATCTTTTTAAGTTAAAAAAATATTCATGCCAAATATTAATTTTGTCATTAATTGGGGTAATATTTATATTTTTTTACTCACTTCTTTATTTTAAATACTATATGTATATTTAGAGCTCTTTATCAATATTTTTATTTATAAAATTGACAAATAAATAGACATAAAATAAATTAATTATAGAAATGTGATGTGTTTCAAATCACAAAAATATAAATTATTAGAATTTACATTAAATCAAATCAAAAAAAAAATATTGTTTAAATCGAAATTTAAATCTTTGGTATTAGTTGTTAAGCAATAGTATTTCTTATTGCTTAACAATTACTGATTTAAATAACATTGAATATTTAAATAATATTATAGATATTAATTTAAAAGAAAAAGAGTTGAAATGTAAGCTCTGTCTTTCTCCTTTCTTGCAATATCATTTTTATGCATTATTTGTTTTAATATAAACCTGAAACTTTTAAATATTACTAATATTTCGTACATTAATTAATAAAAATAAATATGCGTTTATTAATTTATATACTTAATTTTTACCTTCAAACACAAATTGTTTTACCCTCTGAGACACCGCCGCCAAAATGCACATGATCTGTTGAGCCACCACAGACAGCACCTCGATATTAATTCGATTGAATTCATCGAAACACCCCCAGGCTCCGGTTTGGGCCAAGCCCGAAAAGCATTTGCCCATACTTTTGTAATCCAAACCCTCGGAACAGTTATTCACGATAACCCACATGCCCATTGCCTTTCCCAAATCCTTAACGGTTTCGGTTTTTCCCGTACCGGCAGGACCTTTAGGGCTTCCACCACGGTACAAATGAAGAGCGGTGGTCAACGTGATATAACAGCTAAATAGAAAAAAAAAACAATTATTATAAAAAAAACAGTATTTTTTTAGTTTTTCTTTTTAAATCGTATATGACCATAATCATATACAAAGCAATATTTAGAGGAGAAAAGAGCAAAAAATCACGTCACACTGAGAAGTAGAGAGGAACATATAACGATGTTATATAAGACTAAATATATATATATATATATATATATATATAATCGATGTCCCCTTTTACCAATTGGTGTCGGGGTGACTAAATAAATAAAGAGCAAAATACAGGCGATAGAGAGAGAGAGGAGTCACAAAGATGGACAAAATGAGATACACTGAAATTAGAAAGAGCGTGGAAATAGAACCACTACATGAATTTATTGAAAAAAGACAGCTAGGGACATTTACAACGAATAGGAAACACAAATCCAGTGAAACAAATATGGCAAGCAAGAGTAGGAAAAAGAAAAACTAGAGGGAGGCCACTACAAACTAGGGATAAGGTCATATAGGAGATTCTGAAAAAAAAAACGAGGAAAATCATGGACAGAAGCAAAAGGACTAGCAAAAAATAAATGAGAATGAGCAAAATTTGTATGAAATGGCAAAAGTGTATCTATAATATGGATTAAAAAATATCTTCACAATAAAACACGTATTACTTTGTTTGTATAACACTTGTTTTAAAAAGTGTTTTATTGTGAAATTAACATGTATAACGAAGTAGAAGCCTCCACAATACAGAATTTAAAAAATATCTATAATATGATTAAAAATAAAAAGGTTTTATTGGAAATATATATGCATTTTTGCTCTATTTCATACTTGACAACCTAATAGAATTCTTAAATTGTATGTTATTACATACATACATAAACATCTTTATTTCTGAGATTGGAATATACAATTACAATACAATATCTAACAATATACTAACGTTCACAATATATTTCCAACTCTGGAACTGGCTATCGACCAGTGGTCTTTCAGCCAAGTATGTTATTATTTTAATGTAATAAATTAATGAGTTCATACTTCTATCGCCCTTGAATAGACGAAGTTTCAAAGGCATTACATAAATTGCTTGTCGATATTAATTATACCCCACGCGGCTTGAAAATTGTATTATTCATTTCTATTTAATTACCGTTACACATAAGTACAAAAAAACAAGGTACAAACCGATCAGTTAAGGGCGTAATCACCAAACGTCCAGAGTTGCCATTGTACTCGTAGCCATAAAGAAATTGTGTGTTAGTCTGTCGTATAACGCAGTCATCAATCTCTTTATCCCAGTAAAACCTCAATTGTGAAAACCATTCGAAGGCTCCTGTATCCATGCAATCTTAAATTGAATTTGCAATAATTTAAAGAAATTAATTTTAATATAACAATATCAATTATTTCTAATTTGTATTTTATGTTTTATGTAATTTTCATTACTACGGCCTACTATCAATGTTTTTATCTGATATTTGGATTTTTTCGATCGAAACTAACAATCATTTAAAAAAGTGGGGCTATTCTGTAAGAGAAATGTTTTAGAAAAATGAGTTTTCAAAATTTCTGACTATAGACAAACCCTTAATTGAATAGCGATTGATAAATTAATTTCAAATAATGATGGCTTATAATTACTGGCTTTGTACATCCTGTCGATGACATCTCGCGAATGAATTTCAATGGTGATTAACGAATTTGATTTCAATCGTTGAATCTTCGGTAATTCTCTTCTGCTCAAATCGGAAAGTTTCATTAAGATTCGATTTTGTTTTCTGCGGAGTCTCTTCAGAGGTTTTTTGCTTTCGGTGATCTTGCAGTGAACTAATGCTCTGGTACAATCGGTCGTCCATTGCATCTAAATATTTTAATTTCAGGAAGTGAATAATAAACAGACTAATCACATAAGTATTATTAAATATATAAAGTTACACAAATGTTAATTATTATTTAAATGTGTATTAGATGTAATATATTTATTGGGTACTGAGATTAATTTTAATCGTTTTTTTAGATTGTTAT
Source organism: Philonthus spinipes (assembly GCA_963082785.1). NCBI lineage: Eukaryota > Metazoa > Arthropoda > Insecta > Coleoptera > Staphylinidae > Philonthus > Philonthus spinipes. Next base: position 12,114,700 of record OY720310.1, read on the forward strand.
GAAATCTTTTCTCTTTCCCGTTGCTTCTTTCACTTTCGTTACAATATAAACAAAAAGTCAGTTTGAATATGAATATATTAAATTATTTTATTCAAATTATTTTCCACGTGAAGCGACAACCTTAGCACATCTCTAGGATAATATACGGATTCCACAAGTGATAATTTTTATTTCTTTCGAGGGAATACATTCGTCGCCGCATTTTGGTATGCTGTTATATGACTATCTTTTATTCTGGTCGTTGTAGTCGGTATTTACTGGAGAACGCCAGTAAATACCGTCTACATCGACCAGAAGAAAAGATAGTCTAAATAGAATATATATATGGTGAATGCAGCGGTTGGATTGCAACATCAAATTTCACCCTTTGTGGCTTGGAGTTCTCGTATTAAAATTTTTGCTTTTCGGTGCATATCACGATTGGGTTAGATCTTCAAATTTCACCCTTTCTAGGTATATCAGGAAGGGTCGACCATCATGTGGCTTGGAGTTGTGCTAAAAATTTTGCTTTTCGGTGCATATCGCGTCATTCCAGACGTTTTTTTTTTTTTCATTACTTAAAGCCGGTAACGTTGTGAATTGGTAATTTTTAGTAAGCTACATACTACATGTTTCATTAGATACAGAGAATTTTAACCTTATCGCTACGTATTTATCATTTTCGTATTATACAATTGTGTTTCATGGAAGATTTCCTGGATCACGTCGGACTCCTCAATGAATGACCTACGACCCGTAAATATTTAATTTTGGCGTTTGTGGATCTGGTTCATCTGGCTTCGCCCATCCTAATTTGCGTTTAGGATTGTTATAATGAATCCATTTTTCATTTCCATTGGTTATCTGATGCAACATCTCTTTCTTTTTATCACATCATTTCGCACCTTTCAACTACCTATCGTTTAACAAGAATCGTACCCAATTTCCTGAGAAGCACCCGAAAGCGTCTACGTCGGCAAAATCACGGGATAATAGTTGTCACAACAGGCCATAAAAACATAATACGGTTGTTAACAATTTAATTTATGAGGGTGTTCCATTCCAGATGGGGGCTTGAGAGTAGGTAGAAAACTGGCAATAATGGTAGTAGGTACCACTCCAGATGAGAATCGAGAGTAGGTAAAGAATTGAGAAAATTATGCTAATAAGCATTTAATTTAATTGTTTTATTAATATCAAGTTTAATTTATCAAGCGGTTAGCACATGACGACAGACATATATAATTTATTTTTTAACCCGATTTCAATAAATATATAATAATACATTTTTTACGCTGATCTCTATTATATATTTATATTTATTGCTTATAATATAATAACTATATATTTATATATTTATAATCTATATTATTTATAATCTTCTTTCACATTTCAAATACCATCAATAATTGAATAGATTAAATTAAGAGAACTGCATTTAAAAAAACCGTTTTGATTTGATTTATATCTCAAACACGAATGTCGGTAGTCACAATTTGTTGGAAATTCCCGGATTAATATTTATTTTTCATCGGTACCGATGAAAGCCCACCTTTTGACGCTTAAATCGGGAAATTCTGGGATTAATGGTTTTATGAGCAGTTGTTTTCGGAATAAACACTTAAAATAATCCTCCGTTATCTTTGCCAGGTAGTCATTGATATTTACCGAACATTTTACAAACAAAACTATAGGAATTTGGAAAAAAAATCATTGAAACAAATGCGATTTTCACGGCCAGCGTTGTTTTCACAAAGAAGAGTTTCAAATAAAACTTGTAGACAATTGAATTCTCTACGAGTTTTGTTTGAAACAGATTTCCATGGCTGTCTTGGTTTACGCTTAAATCAATAAAAAAAGACAGGATTTTACAATCAAAAAAATGTTTTTCATTGAAACAAATGCGATTTTCACAGCCATCGTTGTTTTTACAAAAAAAAAGTTTCAAATACAACTTGTAGACAATTGAATTCAAATTTCCATGGCTGTCTTGGTTTACGCTAAAATTGTTGAAAAAAGTAGCGAAAGTTTCAAACTAAAAATATACATTTTTAATTTTTCAACGAAAAAAAAAAGTGCAATTTTCACGGCCAGCGTTGATTTTACAAAGAATAGTTTCAAATAAAACTTGTAGACAATTGAATGCTCTACAAGTTTTATTCGAAAAACTTTATTATAGCTGCCTTTATTTACGTTAAAAACGACAATTTTTCTCTATCGGAGACACGAGAAAAAAAAAAACACTTTTTTATATTTTCGGTTTTTTTTAATAGAAGAAGAAAATTTGATAAGTTGCCATGACAACCGACCGAAAATAAATGAATAAATAACAATAACGAAAAAGAAGAAGAAGAGAAAAACAAGGAGTAAAAAAGATATACGTTTTTTTTAACCAAAAGAAAAGATTGGTTGTAATAACAACCGAAAATAAATGAATGCATGAATAACAACAACGAAAATAATAATATATAAATTTTTTTAGGAACAAAAAAAGGTGAGAAATAAAAAACGATCGGTTGTCATGACGACAAAACAAAATAATATCTCCTATTTTATAAATACGCGGCACAAAAAGCATCAAAGAAATATTATTTGAATAATATATTTTTACTTTCTGCGATGTATATTACAAAGGGAAAGCATTTTTTACGAAAAAGTTCAATTGATCACATTACTATATATTAAATGTACACATTTTTATAGATTCCATCAATAAATAATAATAAATGTGTCATTTGATTGGTTTTTATTAATTGATGTTAATATAATTTAACCCTGTCAGGCCACCCAAATTAAATATAGTCGAAAAAAGTTGCTTCGATTTATTTCTTAATTTTTCAGAGAGCATTTATAGGTGCCTTTCTTTTTTACCTGCCTTTCCTGAAATTATATTTTGCGTTTTTTCCCATTTGTAATGTAACCACTCCACCCCCCAAATAGTTAATCCACTGTTTTCTGGGTATAAGTAGAATTGTCACTTACATCTTGAATCAGAGTTTTTTTTTAATAATCAAATTGTCACCATGAATATGGAAGTAATTAAAATAAGTAATCGGATGATACAAATTATGTCAGTAACCCGGGAAGTAGTTGTTTTAATGTGCATTTATTTAAAGTAGGTTACTTCTTTAGGAACATTATGCTCTTTATCAATAGTTTTTTTTAATCATAAATAAATATTAACAAAATTACATTTTGAAGATATTTGTTGGTGAATACGTGAAGTGTCTTGATATAATGTAATAATAATGTTTTATTGTTTATGTACATTTGAAGCGCAGCGTGCTTTTTTTCAATAGCTTTATGTAAAATTGACAAATGAATAAATAAACACGTAAACGAAATTTAATTTACAAATGTGATGTGTTATTAAAAAATCAGATAAAGGTAAAAATTGACAAATAAAAATATTATTGTTTCTTAAGAAAATCAAAATCGTATTAGCATAATCTTCTAAGTTTTTTACCTGCTCTCAATCCCCATCTGGAACGGAACACCCCCATAAATCGAACACCCTCATAAGTCGTTTGGTCACAACCGTGAAAAGTTTTATGGCCTGTTGTGGTTAAATATTATCCCGTGATTTTGCCGACGTAGACAGTTTAGGGTGTTTTGAAAGGTGTATGTTTCAAATCCATGTATAGAAAGTTTAGAAAACATGCAAGCGATTGTATTAAAGCCATCTATGGGGAAACGATTAAAACGTATTCCCATACCCAATAACAAATTTTATATATTTTATCGTTTAAAATAATTGTAATTACTTGACTGCAGGCATTGCACAATTGTCCGCAGTTGCTCATCAACCATTTATCGCGCTGGCTTAAATTTTTCCTTAAAGCCATTCTACAGGGTTTAAACTCAGTTTTTAGGGTGACACGCATGACGGTCTCAATGTCACACAACCACGTCTCAACTTGCCCATCAATGACCAACATTTTCGGAAATTCCATAAACTCGCCATCTTCAGAATACATACCGTAGGCTTCACACTTACTAGTTATTGGATTCTGGAAATATAATAAAAAAATCAATTCAAATGATGGTAATTCTCACTATAACGCCCATTGTGCTACTTATTCTTAAGGTTGCGGTTTAGTGGAAAGAGATAGCTATATAGTAAAATGGAAATAATCGTTTGAAAATAGAGCTATTCTTTTGGATTTTATAATATGAATGTGTATTTACATTTTTTATCTACCAAGTATAAAGTATCAGTCTAAATAAAAAATAAATCGTTAATTTTCGTGTATTACGTCAATTTACTAGTTTAAGTTAGAAAAGAAAATTGTAAGATATAATGAAATTAATAGGTCATGTCTGCTAAGTTATTTGAATGCAGAATTTAGTGAAAACCTTTAAATTTTCATTGCACAAGTTTTTATTAGCAAAAATTTAATTTAAAATTTGCCTTAAATTTGATCAATTTTTATTGTTTTTCATAATTATTTTTCACAGAAACTAAACATTAAAATAATTTTTAATTTATCTGATGAAATTCCTGCTTATTTTAAGATAATTTTAATATATAATACAATATTGATCATTGATCGCAACAACAATCTAACTTAAATTAGTGATTGCCCATATGTGTATAGCTATCTCTTTCTTCTAAATCGCACCCTTAACGTAAGAAACAAATTGAAGTGGAAGAAACTGTAAAGTGAATCACTTTTATATGAAATGTATAATGAGAGATATGAGTAAATTTAGTTGCATCTGGGAGAAATACTAATAATTAATTATATTTTTGTTAATTAATATAATTATTAACAAAAATTAACATAAAGCCCGTAAGAACTTTCACAAGCATTATTTCTTTTAATTTACCTTAGTCATCTTTAATTTATTAAGATTATCGAACAACTTCTTGAAGTGCGGCTGGACAGCTTCCGGTTTCTTCGAGTTGCCCAAAATCTCCAGCATGTCGTCATTGGAAATGAAATAGAATCGCGGAAACACGTGCCTCTTCGTTTCCAAATACAGTTCGAGTGCCCTCTGGATCAACTCCAAGTCCTCGTTCAATTTGTTGCATTTGTTCAAGAGCTGAGGAATCGGTATGAAAGTGACGGCTTTTTGCGCGTTCTTCGCGTGGCTCATCCGTATCGTAATGTCCCGCCAACTCTCGGCGACCTTGTCGAATTCTTTCGTTTCTTTTTGGAGTTGCTTTCTTATGTCTTCACCAGCGAAAATGTTCTAAGATAAATAATAATTCAAAAAATAATAATTTTGCAGACATTAATTCACAATATGCATTTGCTGCTGCAATGATGCAACAGCAAATGTACATTGTGTAGTTCGGTGTATAGCTGGGTATTTGCCCGAGACGTAGTTGAATAAAATTGTTAATAACTAAGGCTTCAACTTTGTTTATCAATTGAATAAAACACTTTAATCTTTGTTTGTAAAACACGAAAATTGTATTTATTGCGACAATTTAGTTTCAAACAATTTACACTTGTTATTATCAAACTAAAAGAGAAGTAGTTACTTGAATGGATGATTGTTCTTTTTTTTAAGTATTTATGTTACGTAACAATTTGATTTGAGAATATTAAAACAAATTAATATAAATGAAATATATATATACTAGTCGACTAGTCGAGAATTTAAAGTTATTCAATCTAATCTGTGTTTTATTGGTTGATTTTTAATAATTTATTCATATTTATTTCATACAATATGAACTACCAATGTCGAAATATTAAAACCATTATTTAATATAAAGCTATCTGTAGATACGTGTTTGAGGATTTATCCTTTGTCAATACAGCTCTGCCTTACAATCTTTTAAAGTTGTTATATGTTATGGCTTACGTAAAAAAATACGTATTTTTTATATTTCAAAATTTGTAAGTTAACAGGATAAAATTATATTTGAATTCTGTACCTCTAAATATAAATATTGTCGTTGAACGTTCAGTGCAGTTTCCAAAGATTCCATTATGTAGGACAACAAACGTTCCCACATGTCCACTTCTTTGGCGAATGGTTCCACAAAACGCGTGCTTTTCATGGTTGAAAGCTGCATCATGTTTTCTTCGAGAGTTTGGAAGCAATCATCAACTGATTTAATCCTAATATTATAAAAATTATATACAATGATAGAAGATTGTTCTTGCTAAATATGGACAAAATTATTTAATAGTAAAAATATTTCCCTCTAAGCAAAATCGTTATAAAATCATTGCAGCAATGTTAAATTAATGTTTTTCGTAACATAATGATCTAATTTAAAATAGTTCGACCCCCGGTATTGTCAAATTGCAAAATTTTTACTTTACTTACGTTGTGTTGTTTATCGTAGTAACCCATAAATTAAACGTACTGTGTCATAATTTCTTTCTGAGAAGGTGATTTGAGCAGAAAATAAAACTCAAGAAGTGAGCTTAACGTATGCAGCATATTTTCAAAAATGGCTTATTATATTTAAATTTTAAAATTCTTTCACCCTCCCACCCTTCTGTTCTTTCCTAACTTTATTTTTATTTAGAAGCCATGTGCATAATGAAGCTGAAAAAATATGTGAGATTTTGTAGATTTTGTAGTTTAATTCAGGATGCACGCGTGTGAATTATATTTATTTTTATTTTTATTGAATAACATCTGCAGTTTAATTGAAAGAAAAATGAATTGCTTATTTTTTGTCTCTAATTTATTGTTTAAAATTCTTTTCTTTTTATTATTTTTAATGAAAAATTGTAGTAATTATTTTCATTTTATAAATTTACACATGACCCCTGTCTGAACTATTACAAATTCAGCCAGCTTAGTTTAAACATGAAGTCAAAATTTCATCTCCTCATCGACACTGGTTGGTCATGAATATGCAACGAACCATTTATGATAAAGAAAACGTCAATCTAACATTGTTGCAATGTTATTAAGGAAATAAAGGAAATGAAACAATAAAAGGGTATACAGCTCAAAAATTAATGTTGTATCACCATCGATACAACATTATTTATGAACATTTTGTTCAATTGATTCATAATTAGTGAGGAAAAATAATTACGGTTATAAGAGGAGAAGATTAAGAAAGAAACAATTTACAATTTGCAGAAGGGCTGTTTTTAAAGTATTCTTTTGTAATACCTAAACAAATTTTTGTGTGGTGCCATTTCTATAACGACATGTTTCCAAGTCTCTGCAATTGCTTTCAGTCCATTTTCAATTTGCAATTCCATCGTTGCGGCATTTGAAATTTCGTTGATCTGTTCGGCGTAGTCCATCATCTTCATGGCAATGATCGCCTCTAGATTGAACTTCGGAGAGTTTTCATCAAATGTTTCGAACATCGCTTCCCTGACTCTGTCCCAGTGTCTTGGTCTCATCGCCGGATTTTTCAAATCGGTTATCAAAGGCAGTGTTCTTCTAAATGCGTCCACTTTCGCTCTCGTGTGCTCGACAATTGTCCAACTAAAGTTATTATTATATTATTTAAATAAATTACACCTCACACTGAGAAGTAGAGAGGAGCATATAACGATGTTATATAAGACTAAATAAATAAATATATATATAAAAATCTAACAAGTGGTTGCTAGAGCAATATAATCAAATAGTTTACTCCTGACGAAGATGACTGCGACGTCATCGAAACGTCGATCAGAAAATTCAATGGACCAGTTCCAAGAAAATACGCGGGATCAAACCCGAATAAATGCGTCAACATATATATATATATTCAATGACCCCTTTCTACCCACATGGGTGTAGGGTAAATAAATAAATAAATTAAATAAAAATAATGAATAAATTGTTTCTTTCCTCTTTAATTATTTTCATATTCTTTTTATTTAATTTATTTAAATAACTGTGATCGAGTGATATTTTATTAGGCAATAAATAGCGCTTGCGTATAAGAAACGCTGTGATTTATAAATTTAGTAGGCCGTGATTTTAATATACCCTTTGTCCTTTAATTCTCTGCAAAGTTTCGTTAACTTCCTAAATAAAGTCTGAGCGGTCTCCTCCATTTCGTCCGTTTGAATGCTCCAGAACTCTCCACACTTGTACCGATTCCAAGCGGTTTCCCACTCATCGGTAAGTTGCCAAACTAATTCGAGAGTTGTCAATTCCTATTATGCAGACACATTTGATTACTGTTGAATGAATGAATTAAAATTATTTCTTATACCTTGTCGAGAATATCTAAATCTACGGATGGTATCAAACTCAGGTCGAAAATGGCCAGATTTTTCATGCACTGCGACTCGCGGGCTCTGAGAGCATTGATGGCCGCCCTCATGTTTTTAAGATAACTCTTGGCGTCGGAGGTTCTGATGTCCTTGCCGAAGGGACCCGATTTCAGGAATGATTCGAGTAATTTTCCTGCTTCTAATTTGATATCTTCGGCTTCTTCCAATAAATTGTTTCTAAATTCATTCTATATGAAAAAAAATGATATAATGAAAAATAAATAAATTACTAATTAGAATAATGATATAAAATTAAAACATTTATGTTTCACAAAAAAATAAGTGTTTTAATTATTAATTAAAAATGTTTCACCACAGGCTAAGTGAGGAATTTATTCAGAATACTAATTAGAAGTTTGTAAAATTGATTTTATATGGAAAATAAAAATGATAAAGCAGAAAGACTTTTAGTCGATAGCCCTTACTTAAGTAAAGTTTGTACATACATATCATAAGTTGTATATAATATAATTACATGTAAATTCTTAAGTAATAAAGATTTATTAGTAGTAAAAATGATAGTCCAGTTTTTTTTTAAGTAAAAAACCTTGAAAATGTGTTGAAAAAAGAGCTCGAAGTTGCACCAACCGTTTTTTTTTTCTATTTCTGATAATAACCGCGATTCCTCACTGTAACACGCAATTTGGTTTAAAAGAAATGGGTTTCGAAAAAAAAAGAAGAATTCAATACCGCACCTTCTCCACAAAACAATTCATCGAAACATATATAGAGGAAAAAATAAATCTTATTTTGCATTCATAGACTTGGGAAAAGCGTTTTTTTTTTTTTCTATTTCTGATAATAACCGCGATTCCCTACAGTAACACGCAATTTGGTTTAAAAAAAATGGGTTTCGAAAAAAAAAGAAGAATTCAGTACCGCACCTTCTCCACAAAAGAATTCATCAAAACATATATACAGGAAAAAATAAATCTTATTTTGCTTGGGAAAAGCGTTCGATAAAGTACAAGCAGGAAAAATGTAATAAATACTAGAGAAAAGACGATTTAAATTATTCGTAGATTTTTTTAAATTTATGATTCCATTCTTGAAATTAATCTGATTTGACATCAATGGTAAATATCGAAAAATATATATACATTTAGAGATTGTAATTACACTATTCGTGAAGCCGTTAATTTTCACACCGATCATATACGAGGGCCGTATGATAAGTACCTGTGTTTACAGACTGATAACATCAAGGGCTTTAAAACGGTGACTGTCAAAATTTCAAACAGGTTTATAGAGTAGTTGTGTTTTAAGAGCAGTGGAGAAAGAGCAATATCGATCAAGGATTTAATTTCTTTTTTTGGATGGAAAGACGTGTGAGGAAATCAAAGTAAAGTTGCATGCCGTTTATGAAGACCATGTACATTCCCATACAGCGCAGAATTTTTCAACAACATTTCACTACCATTGCAATGTTGCAGATTGCTTTGCAAGATGATAATGTTGTGATACATTGCACCACTGTGGTGCAATATTACAAATGTTTCACCGAGAGCGCGTGGCGCCTCAAGTGTATAATTGGGTTAGTCCCAGCAGCCTTTTTAAAGGACGCGTGGAAAATTAAAGTTCAGTTCAGTTCACACAATGCAATATTGTCAAAGGCGGGCATTCTAATCTTGTAGCAATATTGCATCCGCATTACTGCAACGAATCTGCAATATTGTAATCTTGCAGTGCAATATTTTTGCAACCTTTCTGTAATCTGTCTATTCCATGTGGATTTGATGACTACCATCAGATATTGGTTTCAAAAATTCAAAAATTCGTCATAATAAACGGAAGACGACGCAAGCGCCATCTTTTGCCTAATTTCATGTGACATCGTCAACGTTTCGGTCTACAAGGCAGACAACCAAGAATCGCTGTTTCGTCCACTAAAGGATGGCGAACTTGTCCCGTTTATGAGAACAGGAAATAAAATGCATTTAATAAAAGCGTGTTAACAAGTCGTCGGATGAAGATCAAGGAGATTCATCTCAATTGAATGCATACAAAATATCCTACACGAAAAATGGGCATGAGAAAACTATCGTTGAAATGTTTGCTAGTAGAGCAAAATCGGAATCACATGACAACTTTGGAGCACTGTTTGGACATGTTTCAGCGCAATCCGAAATAGTTTTTACGGTATTTCATGACTGTTGACGAAACTACACACACTAGAAATGAAAGAAAAGTCAAAACAGTGGATTTCACCCGGCAAAACTGCTCCATAGTAGGCGAAAACAGTTCTTTCGACCGGAAAAGTCATGGCCACCATTTTTTTGAGGGGCGGAGGATTCGCAAATCGCAATCTTTTATCTAGGATATGTGCTTGAATTTTGCTCTTTAATTGTCTGTTTATTATATGTTACATTTTTTCTGCTTGTATTTTTACGAATGCTGTTTTCAAACTTATGAATACAATTTCAGTTTTCTTCATAATTAACTACTATGAACAATAAAAGCCATCTACAAAATAAAATGTCAGAAAACTTCACTACAATAGGGTGATAACAACGCAACAATAACATTATTTTATTAATCTTCACTACAACTCCACTACAGGGGGAGATTGCCTCCCCCCTTGGGGTGTCCGCAAATCGCAATCTTTTCTCTAGTTATGTGCTTGAATTTTGCTCTTTAGTTGTCTGTTTATTATATGTTAATTTTTTTCTGCTTGTATTTTTACGAATGCTTTTACAAACCTATGAATACAATTTCAGTTTTCTTCATAATTAACTACTATGAACAATAAAAGCCATCTACAAAATAAAATGTTAGAAAACTTCACTACAAAAGGGTGATAACAACGCAACAATAACATTATTTTATTAAACTTCATCCCAAGGGGGATATTGCCTCCCCCCTTGGGGTTTCCGCCTGCCTTGTTGTTATCGCCCTTTTGTAGTGAAGTTTTCTGGACAAACGAGTAATATCCCCACAAAAACTCCGTGAATATTTAAATTTCCCCAGTTTTTTTTTTTTTTTTTTAAAGCGACGATTGTGAAAATTTGAATATAAATCCAGGCAATAGCCTGCTAACTATCTAAAGAAGAGGGATGGTTGGCTTAGCTAGTTTTAAATATCGCTAATGGGAAGGGAAGTTAATCTTTGTATATTTTAATTGATAGGTTAAGTTTAAATATCATTTCCCCCCAGATCGCTAATGGGAAGGGTTTGTATACTTTAATTGATAGGTTAAGTTTAAATATCATTTCCTCCCAGATCGCTAATGGGAAGGGATGTTAATCTTTATATTTTTTAATTGATAGGTTTCAACGTTTAAATGTCATTTCCTCCCAGAAAGACTCTCTACTGCAATAAGGATCAATAAGTTGTTAAAGGATTTCCATCATGGATAATTTTTGTTATAGGTTTAAATAAACGTATTTCCTCTTCCAAAAAATGTTTATTTAAGTATTATGAAAAGGCTACCTTTGAGAATTGTATCATCTTGTTGGCATCCTCCAACATGAGCAAGTATCTCTGCCATTCGTCGGGGATGCCTTTGAGCCTCGCCCTGACGTCTTCCGCGACGTCGACACTGTACTTATCAATAATTTCCATCTGGTTGAAGATTGCGTCGAAGTTGCTCTCGATGTCCGGCGCTTCTTCAACTAACAGGTCGAACAGTTTGATTGCCGCTTGCATTTCGTCCAAATTTTTCGGCACGACCATAATTCTAAATTATATTTTATAAATAGCATAATTTAAGGGAAGTCCTAAGTGGTTCAGGTAAAAAGAGACAAAAGTGGAAACAATCAACCTGATTGGGACAACAAACAAAATGAGAATATCTTTCGGGATAGGAGTAAATAGCATAATTTATTTATTTGTTATTATAGATGCTTATGCAAATTTAAATTTAATTGATGAAAAAACCTTTGTTTTAAATGACACTTTTATTTTTAATGCAGTTTCAACAAATTCAGCTTGCCATTATGAAATATGAAGTTAAAAATGCTGTTTAGAAGTGTTTTTCATAATTAAATTATTTGTTTACATTTTTAACACAGAATAAAGTGCTATACATACATCTGTGCTATATTTCATATTTCATAATGACAAGCTGAATTTGCTGAATAGGTTCATCAGAATTTTCCACTTTCAAAATCAGTTATCTATTGAAAATGAACACATAATGCTCGAAATATACATCTGAATTTTAAATGAAACATTAAAGTAAAGAACAATAATTCAAATTACTCAACTTCACCTAACTTAATTAAGAAGCTGTATTGTCAATTTTACATTCCACATATTCCAATATATTAATAAGAATGATAATATGGTCACGGATTTTCTAACTGAGGATTTATCTAACAACAATATGGAACCGTTTGATGCAATTTAATCAATTACTTTTACTCCTATATGGTTTAAATAAGGACGAGAAGGTGACCCTGGCCAGAGCTAGGTGTGGGTCGGATGAAAGGGGAAGAAAGTTCTGGATGAATGAAAAATATATGAAATGTGTTCTGTGTGAGAATGGAAGAAATTTGGGATCATCTGGCGGATGAATGTGAAAAGGAGGATGAGAGAGAATGAGGCCAGTGTAAAGATCTTAGTAAAGCTGGGTTGGGAGAAAAAAGAAGAGTGAAGAAAGAAATGTGATGACACAGATTATGAATTAATATATTATGATATATGTGATCCAATAAAGGTTGTTTTTTGTTATTAAAGGCGTAAAAAATTATAATCTGAGGTTAAAAAGTTACAAAAAACAATTGTTTAATTTACACCAAACAGTGCCGTTTTGGATTTTCAATCTAACGTATATGTCTATTGGATTCATGACTGGTATTTAAAAAAGTTACAAAAGGCTGATTTTATTATTTAATATCATCGTTTATATCTTTGGGAACCAAAAACAACTTCACATAACTTACAAATACGATAGATGAATGGTGGCTGAACATTTCATTAAATGTGTAATTCAATGTGATTGAATTATTTTTTTATTGCGAGTGTGCCCCACGCACTCCGACCATTTTAATTATACACATTGCAAATTGTTGACAGCAACAGATAACACCCATCGGACAACATGAAATGATTGTAAAAAATAGCTATCACTTGGCAATTATTATTACATAAATTAACACACAAATAATTTGTTAATTATTTTCAAATTCTTTTTATTTGAATTTGAAAATAATTAACAAATTATTTTCTCTTTAGCTACTCTATTTTTTTATTATAATTATTATTACGTTTAAATTGGTACCAACTGTTATCTTTAATGAAGCTGTTAAGGGTGCGGTTTAGAAGAAAGAGATAGCTATACAAATATGGGCAATCACTAATTTGAGTTAGATTGTTGTTGTGATCAATGAACAATATTGTATTATACATTAAAATAATCTTAAAATAAGCAGGAATTTCATCAGATAAATTAAAAATTATTTTAATGTTTAGTTTCTGTGAAAAATAATTATGAAAAACAATGAAAATTGATCAAATTTATAGCAAATTTTAAATTAAATTTTTGCTAATAAAAACTTGTGCAATGAAAATTTAAAGGATTTCACTAAATTCTGCATTCAAATAACTTAGCAGACATGACCTATTAATTTCATTATATCTTACAATTTTCTTTTCTAACTTAAACTAGTAAATTGACGTAATCCACGAAAATTAACGATTTATTTTTTATTTAGATTGATACTTTATACTTGGTAGATTAAAAATGTAAATACACATTCATATTATGAAATCTAAAAGAATAGCTCTTTCCACTAAACCGCAACCTTAATAAGTGATTTTATGGGATAGTTTATGTCGTTCTTCATTTTTTTATATTAGATAATACGTAGTATACGAATTATACAAGTTAGATAAGAAAAATAGATAGTAAACTCGATTTTCCGTTGCTTCCAACTTTTTCATAAGAATATCCATATTACATTTTAGATCTAAGCTTGTTCTAAACTTTTATCATAAAAAATAACTCTTGTTAACAAATAAACGTATTTAATAATTATTTAATATACCTGTCTTGATTAAATTTCGTGTATTCGTAAACATCGTTAATCATCTTGGTAGTAATTTTTAGCAAAAGCTGAGAGAGTTTCCACTGCCATTCAATGCAATGATCAATTATGGTTCTTTTCAGTTTCGAACAATCAACGATAACAAAGTAGACGACTGTAATGTTATCTATAATTTGGACGTTGTTGGCCAACTCCGTGTATCTTCCGATATTGGCGTCGAATTGTTCCGCTGTTGGATTTTCCTTTTCGTAGCGCGCTATGAATTTGTCCTTGTCGAGTTCCCATAAATCATGGAAAGGCTCGAAAATGCTCATGTACTCGTGAATCTTTTCGACGTTTAAATTAGCCTCTGTAATAAATTATCATATATAAAAATGTCGTTATTTCTGCAGACAATTCTGACTCAAATAATTAATTGAATCGGCTGTTAATTGTTGAAAGTTCATATTCACCTTTAAATTGAATAAAACAACTGTTTAACTTTCAAAATATTTAAATATTTATTTAAAAATAAATATATAAAATATTTAAATAAATATTTTGAAAGTTAAACAGTTGTTTTATTAAAAGTGAATTCTGATTCAATTGAAATAAAAAACCATATTATTGTCCAAAAGTACAAGAAATTTTTGGGAGCTTGAGGTAGAACAAAATTGAAAAAAGTAAATAAAAATAATTAATTAACAAAATATTTCCTCTGTGACAAAATGACAAATCCTTTTTTTTTTTTTATTAATATTGAAAAAGTTGATTTTTTGATCAAAATGATGATCTGTGAAAAGAAGGTAGTTTTTTTCACTCATTTTTTATACGTTTAGTGCGCTATATAAAACACTTAAAATGAACTTCTTTGAAATGTTTCTACGTCAAGCTCCCAAGAAACATATTTTCTATAGCCGAGACTATATTGCAATACTCTACGTTAATTAGATCAGCAGCAATCGTGCACGCCAGTTCGAAAAATATAGTTTCAAAAAAGTTTTTATTAAATTTAATGTCCTGCATACCATTAGCACTAGTAGTATTATTTCGAATACCATTTCATTCATCTAACTATGGAAATCACAATCCCATCGTCAGGATAATGAAATATTGCAATATTTTAAACTCTAATTCCAATTTCCATATTTTCTTTTATTTAAGCGTGGTCTAAGGGTTATTGACTTATCAAGCTGTATTATTTAGTTGTATACTTTTTAAAGC
Source organism: Philonthus spinipes (assembly GCA_963082785.1). Classification (NCBI taxonomy): domain Eukaryota; kingdom Metazoa; phylum Arthropoda; class Insecta; order Coleoptera; family Staphylinidae; genus Philonthus; species Philonthus spinipes. Next base: position 12,130,070 of record OY720310.1, read on the forward strand.
AATCATTTGAGTTAATTTGTTATTTTCCTGTATTGTGTGTATAATACTTATTTGTAGTTTCATTTAAAAATTTTTGTTATTATTTTATAATAGAAAATTTTGTTAAATAGGCGATGTCCGTAAATAAATAAATAAATAAAAAGCACTAGATAGGAAGTAACGCCCGCAAATCCCGTGATGAATAAAAAGAGAAGGAAAATCCGACCTGAAACTTGAACTTAAAAAAGCAGCCTCAAATTACCACTCGTTTTAAGAAAATCTCACTAGTTGCACTTCAGTGTAATTTGACTTTTGTTGGTGAGAGATGATACATGTTTTTTTCTAACGAATTAATTCAAACATACATCTTTTATAATGAATCAAATTGTATGTATTTTAAATAAATTACCAAAATTCAGAGAATTTTGTATTCGATTGCATTCTGGATCAGTATCGATGACATCTTCAAAACTCCGCATATCCAGCTCATCCATATGAAATTTGTCACTTATCCTTGGAAGGGCTCGTAAGGATTGGACGATCATGTAAAGTATATTCTTTATGTGATCCTTTACTTCGGCTAAAGTTGGAACGAAAAATGGTATCTACAAAAAAAAACAGTATTTACGTACTGACATTACTTTTTTTATTGTGTCAAACTATATAACTACCTCTGCAGTACAACCGCTGCATTCCGCAATGTATGAATCAACAATACAAAAAAAAAATATTTAATATTAAGTGGAATATATACCATGCCTAAATATAAAACTTATTTGAAAGTATTTTTTCATATATTAACAAAAAATGTCACTATTTGTAAATAAAACAGTTTTTTTTAAGTTCACAAAATTTATTGTAAAGACACTGCTACAATTGTTTCGCCAGCACAGCACTTATTAATTATCTGCCTAGTGTTGGTGAAACAATTGTAGTAGTGTCTCTACAATAAATTATGTGAAACTTAAAGTAATGATTTATTTATAAATAGTATATTATGGAGCTTCTTCAAATAAAAGCTTCAACAATCGATTTTGAAAAAAAATGTTACTTCTTAAAATTATATGAAAATCCTTCAAAGTATATTTTTATTTATTTAATATTAACCAAATAACTTACAGTGAAATAAAGGTGAAAACTAAAAACTAAACATCTTACTTTGATGAAGAATATAATTTTCCTGAATTTACTCTCTAAAACGTATAATTAACAAGGAAATTGTAAATAAAGTGTTTTATTCACAAGATTAATTAGATTTAGTAATGTACACTTCACATTACTAAATCTAATTAATCTTGTGAATAAAACACTTTATTTACAATTTCCTTTTACGTAATTGGATTATTTAAAGGAATTTCCTTACATCACGTTTAAAAGTGAAATAATTTAAGTTATCCAAAGTGTGTTATAATTATTAAACAAGTAAAATTAGCAAAAACATTTACCCTTCCTTGTTTCAAAATTGCATCAATCTTCAAAATCGGATTCGGCCCTGTAACTCCATCCCCATGCAGCGTCTCATACATGTGCTGAATGGAATTCTTTATAGACACTCGAAGCGCTTCTTCCAGAAGATAATCAAACCTCGTGATGTATTTAATCCACTGATCGGTCATCTGATGTTATTAAAAAACAATTAATAATTATTTTGTTTTAAATACGATACGAATAAACGTTCTTACATTGTGGATATATTGCTCGAAACCCTCGTAGACAATAATTATGTATTGCATAATCTGTGCGAAATAATCAACAAACTTATCAACGATTTCCATCCTGTATTCGTCCATGCTTTTCACAAATTCGTTTAATTCATAGGAGTAGTTGGACGTGATGTAAATAACCTGCATGTCGCATATTTTCTCGCAGATGGCAACAATTTCTAAATTGCACGTTTTGTAATCATTCACGAAATCTTGTAACTGAAATTATTTTTTTTAATTTATTTATTTATTTACATACAGACACAGAATGAGTAAACATTCCTATAAAGTAAGTATGAATATTACAAAAAAAAATATACACATGTAACACAAAAACATTTAAATAATAAAGAACAAAGAAATTGAAACGTAATTTTATGTTTAATTAAAACTACAAAATCTCCAGTGTCAGATAATTCAGAAACAGAGATACACTTAAAATTAGTTTTATTTGTGAGTTATGTGAAATGTAATACAGAGAGCTTTTTGTATAAGTAAACGTTTGCCTATGGATACCGATAAAAAACGCGAATCAAAAGCATTGAACCGTTTTAATGTATGTGTATTTAGTTGCCTATAACGCACAAATAAATACACATATGCCGAATAAATCAATCGTGTACAATTAAATTATGTGACATATTTGGTTGAAAATGTATACAAATGAATAAAAATGTAATATTTGCAACTATTCCCACATTATAGGAGGAGTAAGAGACTTTTTTCTTGCAATTATCCGAACGGCCGATTCCTTCCACTTAGACAATTAAAAAAACAATTTACTGCGGAAGGTTGTATGATGCCTTCATAAAAAATCGTCACAGCGTAAGTCATGTGTTAACTGAGAATGTTAAATTAAATATTTTATGATTTCTTATATTCTTCAGGCCTGAAGAAGCCACAGTGCGGTGAAACAATTGTAGCGATATTGCAATAGACTTTGAAAGACTAAATAGTGTTATTTAATATAAGTAATTATGAACTTTCAACAATTATCAGCCTCATCAATCAATTATTTTATGATTTGTCGAGGAAAATCCGACAACTTCTTCACTAGTAATTGCCAAATTTTTAAAAATATCATAAAGTTCAGTACTGAACACTTTAAAAGAATATAAACTTTATAAGTTTGGAAACCAACAACAATTATTAGATGGAGAGATAAGGAGAAAAGAACAGAGATGTGTTTCTTTATTTGTATACATTTTCAGTCAAATATTTCACACAATGTGAAGTTTAGCGTTTAATTAACGCGAGTCAAACGCATTGAATCGATTAATGCATGTGTGTTTCGTTGCGTGTTATAGGCAACTAAACACACATGCATTAATCGGTTCAATGCGTTTGACTCACGTTAATTAAACGCTTTGACTCGCGTTTTTATGGGTATCTATAAGGGAAATTTTTACTGATTAAAAAAGCTCTCTATATTACATAAATGTAAGATTCACTTTTTGTGAAGTAAAAAAACTAATCTTTTTTATATCAGATATACACTTATTAAAAATATGAGTTATATAGTTTGATACAATAAAAAAAGTAATGTCAGCATGTAAATACTGTTTTTTTTATATCAGCAGTTTAAAAACTGTTTTTTTTTTAATATCACCATTCATATTTGACATTTCAAGAATTTAGTGTGTGTAATAAAAACTTTCCTCGACACCCAATACGGGTAAAAGAGGATAAGATTAAGAAAGAAAGAAAGAAAGAAAGAAAGAAAGAAAGAAAGAAAGAAAGAAAGAAAGAAAGAAAGAAAGAAAGAAAGAAAGAAAGAAAGAAAGAAAGAAAGAAAGAAAGAAAGAAAGAAAGAAAGAAAGAAAGAAAGAAAGAAAGAAAGAAAGAAAGAAAGAAAGAAAGAAAGAAAGAAAGAAAGAAAGAAAGAAAGAAAGAAAGAAAGAAAGAAAGAAAGAAAGAAAGAAAGAAAGAAAGAAAGAAAGAAAGAAAGAAAGAAAGAAAGAAAGAAAGAAAGAAAGAAAGAAAGAAAGAAAGAAAGAAAGAAAGAAAGAAAGAAAGAAAGAAAGAAAGAAAGAAAGAAAGAAAGAAAGAAAGAATAAAAACTTTATGTTTTATTATTTAAAAAAATCAGTAATAAAAATCTCCTGCCGTGCAAACAGGCTTTCAACAGTTCGCTGCAAACATGCGCCAAAAATTGCTGATATAAAAAAAAAAACAGTATTTACATACTGACATTACTGTTTTTATTGTGTCAAACTATATACTACCTCTGCAGTACAACCGCTGCATTCCGCAATGTATGAATCAACAATATCAGCATTCCAGGTTAATTTCGACAAGCCAGGAGCCATTTTCTTCTCCACATTTCCAATTAGCTGTTTAAACAAACACCTTTCTTCGTCGGATAAGGAAACCAATAATTTGTTGTAGTCTCTGGCGACTTGAACGACATTTTCGTAGACATAATGTAAGGTCGGAGCTTTGGCGTAAAATGCTACGCAGTTTGTGGGTACGTCATATTTTAGCAGTTGGAAGAAACGAATTTCCGAATAAAGATTAATTAACGATCTATAAAAAAGGACGAAAAATAAGCATATTTATTGAGATTATATTATTTATAATTAACTTTGAATTTATTTATGAATATATTAAAAGCTAAAGGTAAAAAGAGAGTGCCTAGTTAGAAACTGTACTATTTAATTTTCCGAATAAAGATGTTTGTATATTGAATTAAAGAAAAAACGAGTTTTTATCTAAAAATCTAGCAAATATGGAATTCGATTAGAAGAAAACAAGATTCGAGTGGAATAAAGCAATATTTTTTTAATGCTGGGTTAAGGATTAGTTTAACGAACATCGAACGTTGTGTTCGTTGACAGCAGAATTGTTGCCAGCTGGGGGTGCGGTTTAGAAGAAAGAGATAGCTATACAAATATGGGCAATCACTAATTTGAGTTAGATTGTTGTTGTGATCAATGAACAATATTGTATTATACATTAAAATAATCTTAAAATAAGCAGGGATTTCATCACATAAATTAAAAATTATTTTAATGTTTAGTTTCTGTGAAAAATTATTATGAAAAACAATGAAAATTGATCAAATTTATAGCAAATTTTAAATTAAATTTTTGCTAATAAAAACTTGTGCAATGAAAATTTAAAGGATTTCACTAAATTCTGCATCCAAATAACTTAGCAGACATGACCTATTAATTTCATTATATCTTACAATTTTCTTTTCTAACTTGAACTAGTAAATTGACGTAATACACGAAAATTAACGATTTATTTTTTATTTAGACTGTTACTTTATACTTGGTAGATAAAAAATGTAAATACACATTCATATTATGAAATCCAAAAGAATAGCTCTATTTTCAAACGATTATTTCCATTTTACTATATAGCTATCTCTTTCCACTAAACCGCAACCTTAAGGAATGTCAATTCTTAGAAAAAGTTCTGGATTGGGAATTGATTCAAAAAGAAAATCATGACAATAATTACGAAACTAATAACGTTATAGTTTATTCTGGAAACAAATGTAGAATTTTAATGCATTATTGAATTAATAATTAGAGGTTGAAATAGTCTTATCAAGAATTAGAGGCAAAAATTAATAGTAGCAACAACCAAATTATAACTACAGAACTAATAACGTTATAGTTTATTCTGAAAACACCTATAGAATTCAATGCATTATTAAATTAAGACTCCAGTCATTAGTAGTTAACTATAGAAGTAGTTCAATTCAACTTTTATTTGAATAGTACCTGTCCATATTACATTCAACCAGTCCTGGTTTTGACACGCTTTTGCACATTAAAGGTCTGTCCAGTCTGGATACCACATCGTCACCGGTAGATTCAACAAATTTTCGGTATAGGCCGAGTATCAATTCATCAATTGATTTATTTAATTTTTCATATTGAGCAAAAACTTCATCAGCTATTCCACACTTAGGCATCCAGGCAGCATCGTCCAAAACCTAAGTATACAATATTTCATTTTATTTTTATTATGGAAGATCATAAATATACATCTAGTGAAAATAAAAGATGACCAGAAAAGGTGAAGGTTATTCAGGTACTATGATTTGAAGATTAATTTTAGATACATAATTTATTATTTAGTCTTATATAACATCGTTATATGTTCCTCTCTACTTCTCAGTGTAAGGTGTAAATAATTTAAATAAGAAAATATATTTATAACGTCACATAAGACGTTACGAATATATTTCGTTTAAATGTTAAATGCATGTCAATTAGTATTATTCTCTAAATATTTTGAATAAAATCAATAAAACCTACAATCTATTACATATTTGTAGAATTTCGTTGACATGTGAAATAAATAATTTTTTAACAATTTTATAACTTATTCAGGAGCATTTTTTTAACAAATATAAATCTGCAAAACTATAAACTTTCATTTCAAAACATGAATATTTTCTTTCTTTCTTTCTTAATCGTATCCTCTTTTACCCGTATTGGGTGTCGAGGTTATGAATATTTTCTATGTGAAAGTAATATTTATGTGAGAATTTATTTGTTTTTTTTTTTCTTTTAAATTTACTTTGTATTTCCTATTACTTTTCCTTGTTATAACCTAAGTCTCTTAAGTTATCCTGGCCAACAGAGCAAATTTGCTGAAATCATTAAAATACGCAAGAAGAAGAAGAAGTATACTTCAAAGATGACACTTACTAGATTTATTATATTTACGATAATTTCTAGTGATGGGCAAAGTCGATCTTTTATTAATGCTAAATTAAGTATATTATAATTTTATGAATGTTACTTATTATAAAAATATCAAAAATAACTTCCCATTTATTAATAAACATAAATTTTAATTCGTTTTAAATAATTAAAATGTCACATTTAGTAATACTCGATTACTAATATTATTCGATTTTGCCTAACACTAATAATTTCTTAATATTTATTTGATCCACCGTTGCCACCGTAATTCACAATAATAAAACAATTTTATTTTGTTTGTATAATTGAACCTTTATTGTGATTAATATTTTAATTAATTAATACGCTTCAATATATTTTTTTAATTTTTTTTAATTAATTTGATTCAATTGTTTTCGTTTTATTTTATTTTATTCGGTTTTGATTTAAATTGAATTAATTTGGTTTAATTTAATTTAAATTGATTTAGTTTAATTTGATTTAATATAATTGATTTAATTTTGCTGATTGTATTTGAATTAATTCAATTAATTTATTAATCTTTAAATTATGTAAGGCATAGCTGTACTGACGAGGGATAGATCCCGAAACACGTGTCTGCAGATGGCCTTATATTAAATAACGTCCCTTTTGTTTGTGTTTGCATTAAATTTGTCTCGGATCAAAATTTGTTGCATTATGCAATATTTTATTGATATGCAACAGCAGGTGTACATTATGTAATTCAAGGTCCGGCGTGGGTATTTGCCCGGGAAGTAGTTGTTTTAATGTGCATTTGTTTAACGTACTTACGTAACGTAAGTCAAAATTGCCACAGAGCTAAATGTGGAAATAATTTATTAATTATTTTCAAATCATTTTTATTTAGTATATTTTTTTCCTTAAATATCCTATTAAAATTAATGGACTACTTTAACTGTAAATTATCACACTTTTTCTGTTCACCTTAATTAATTAATATGAAAACCACGTACCTTTTTCAATGTTTGAAGTCTATTCTTTTTCAAACTCGACATAATAGCCCTGCCAGCGTAATGCGGCATGTTAACGGGACATTCGTCCTGTTCTTTAATCAAATCATTCTTGCAGTCTTGTATTTCTTCCCTAAACAACTCAAAAACCTTCCAGAAAAATGGATTTTTTAAAATAAAGCAATAGAGGAGGAAATTTTGGATGTCACTTACAAATAGAGTTTTTCTATCAAATAACGGCGTCAAAGTTTCTCTTTTCGAATAATTGTGAAATGCCGCCAAAACTTCGACCCCTTCATCAACCGTTGGGACTTGATCAAACACGCTGTTCGCCAAGTTTTCAATTACTATTTCGATTTCTTTCATTCTGTTGCGGAATTTTAGAATTTCGTCATACCATTGAGCGGATTGTACGTCCAAAATTATATGTTTTTGCTACAAATCGAATTTTAGGATTAAACATCACCTATATTCATCTTTCTTTCTTAATCTTATCCTCTTTTACCCGTATTGGGCGTCATAAGATATTCAGGTGAAGAATAATCATTTTGGATCAATTGGATATATAAGTCAGTTTTAAAAGATTGACACTACACTCTTATGGGTATAAAGGTTTTTTTTGATATTATATATATACAGAGAGGTTTTTTAATCAGTATACATTAGGCGAACTGTATACCTGCAAAAAAACCAAGTCAAACGCAATGAGCCGATTAATGTGTGTTGCCTATAACACACAACTAAACGTCAAACGCTAAACTTCAAAATGTGTGAAATATTTGATCGAAAATGTATACAAATGAAGAAAAAGTCGAATTTCATGCGTGTATGATGAATCCAAAGTGGCCGAATATCACAGTTAGGATAATTTTAAAAATAATTAAACTAAAACATTTTCTTTGGAAAACGCAACGAAATAAATCATGACTAACACTACATACGTTACCGTCACCAGCAATTTCCTTTTTTATCAAAAATACGTCAATTATTATTATGGAGAAATTACAGGTAAAAATTATTAAGAGATTTTATTAAGACAATTTAAAAAAAAAGTAACAGAGAAGAACAATAAACTTGAAATAAATAATTAGAATAAGTGCTAGAAATGACCACCAGAAACTGCAAGATATTAACTCAAACGATTGTGAAAATTCTTCCACATTGTGCATTTCGATATTGTCATAAAGAAAATTGTTTAATTGTTTTTTTTTAATTATCCTAGTTGAAGGAATTGATCGTTCGGGTTGCGTATTATAGGCAACTAAACACATTTGATGTATGTGTTTAGTTGCCTATAATACGCCTATAATATGCGTTTGACATGTATACATAGGGGATATGTATACTGTTAAAAAAACCTCTCTGTATATATATATATATACTTCGATACCCAATACGGGTAAAAGAGGATAAGATTAAGATATATATATATATATATATATTTAAAAGATTATCTAACCTAACCTATCAAAATAGAGAAGAAATCCTTTAGGATTTATTTGTAAATATTTGTAAAAATTTTATTAATCATTTCAAATATTTTTTCTTATTCTAAAATCTGCAATATAATTCCTTAAAAAAATTAAAAAATAAGATTATAATAGTAATCAGTTCCAGAGAGAGTTTATATATGAAGCGAAACATCGAAGTTTATTTTCAACAACAAATTTAACTCCAGTAATAGTTGAACCGTCCAATATGCATATGATTGAAATTTACTCACAGCGTTGACCTCGTTCAGGCTTTCCAAAAACATTTCCTCAATTTTCTCACACCAATTCTCGAACTCGAAAGCTCTGGTGCCGGAAAACTTCGGCTTCGGAATACTCTCCGTTTCATCGAACCTCCCAAAAATAATCATCGTTTCGCAGATTTCGATCATGTCGTTCAAACGTTGGATAAACGAATCCAAATGATTCAAAATCGGTGCCCTTTCCAGCTTCCACGGGACGTCGCTAAAATCCGTATGAGCTTCACTAATCTGAAAATATTACAAAAGTTGTTAATAATAATTATTAATAATAAAAGTCATTATTATTAACAACACTCCTTACACCTAACGGTAGAAAGGAAAAAGATTAAAAAAAAAATATTAACAACAAATATTATTATTATTAGCCTTACACCGAATGGTAGACAAGGCAATCGATTATATTATATATATATATATATATATATATATATATATATATATATATATTATTATTATTATTAACAACTTTTATAATATTTTCAATTGTTAAAAGTAGTTAGGTTCAAGTGAAAATTTCGCCAAAATTCGTAATAAACTTCAGTAATCAGTAATATTTAAAGTCACATTAAATGTGAATTTCGTTTTCCTTGTTTTTATAAATAGGACAAGTTCGCCTTCCTTTAGTGGACGAAACAATGATTCTCGGTCCTCTACTTTGTAGACTCAAATCGTTGACGATGCCACTTGAAATTAAACAAAAGGTGGCGCTTGCGTCGTCTTTAATTTATTATGAATAATATTTAAAGTGTTTAAATCGAGTTTTACCAAATTATACAGCTCCATATATCGACTACAAGACTCGATGCAAAGCCGAAAGTGCTTAATGGCGCTCCTGCTCTTCCTGTGCTTAAAAACCAAATTCAAGTCAATAAAATCCGTGCATCTTTGGACCACTTGAGTCGTGAGCGCTTTGCACAGGTTGGTGATCCGTTGTTCGGTGTTGTAAAATTCGCTATTCATCCAGATGTATCTGATGCAATTCAGTATCATTGGGATTTTCGTTGGTATATCTTTAGGGGAAGAAACGTTGTTGAGAGACTCGCATGGGTCTCGTAGTATTTGCAGGTATTCAATATTGGATTTCGCCTCTTTTAATTTTCCACTGATTTCGTCCACGACTGCTTGGAATTGCTTTACGTATAGCGATTGGACGGCGTTGAGTATGTCGCAAGTGTGTTTTAAGTTTTTGTTGGATAATTGATGGTTTACTCCCATTAAGTTTTCATCTATGAAAATACAAAAAAAAAAAAACATAAAAACAGTATAAAAAAGGAATTGTTTTCGTATTGAATTTATTAAAATAAAAAAAGTAGAGTGAATATACATTTTAATAACATACATCTATAAATCCATAACTCCAATTCATCAATAGGCGTGATATTTCCCTCTTGTGTGCTTTGGTCATGATCCTGCAAAATAACTCGGATTTGCCGGGTCCAATAAACCACAACGCCTTCCAATCGCTTTATCAATTCCTTGTCCTTCGTAGCATCTTCCAAGCTCAGATGCAGAGCTTCTTTCGGAATGTAAATCACGGTTAAGCCCAACATTTTGTAATAGTTGTCAGTCAGCTTGCAAAGGAAACCGTGTAATCGATTCAGGAAATCCGATTTTATACCTGAAATTAAAAATCAAATAATACACGATTGGATTTAAAAATATACAGAAAGTGGTGATGTGGAGACAACAGTAGTTTAATTTACTCGTATTATATTTAATGTATTAAGAGTGACCTTATCTCACATGTTGCAATTATATTTAAGTTTCATTATTCGTAGGTTAAGTGGAAGATCAGTAACAATTTAAGCTGACTGAACTTCGCCTACACTCATGATATTTCATTTTGTATTTTTCTCTGTGATAAATAAAGGCATTATTATTATATGTACGAATTTATGTAAAAAAAGAGAGAAATGAATAAATAAAATAATTTAATTAGAAGAAAAAAATTATGTCTATTATAAAAAGATAATTTTGAAACATTTAAAGTCGCCTTGAACTACCCCTTGGCGTGAAGAGTACCCTATGTTAATCCTCTAGATTTAGTTATAAATTATAAATCTTTCGTTAGTGGCTGATTGGAGAAAATCCTATGCCAAAAAAAATTGAAACAGTTTATTTAAATACATATTTATAAAAATAAAAAAATAAGGGTAAACCAAGACTTAGTTTTCGATGATTTTAGCGAGACTCATCGAATTTTAGTTAAGCGCTCAAATATGCAATATGAAGCTAATCGATTGAAGTGTTAGACCTGTAAGGAGTGCATAGTCAGACAGACATTTTTTTAAATTCACTTTTTTCGGTCTAAAACGGATATCTCCGCACACATCTCGATTTCCTAAATGTTCATGATTACTAAACTTTCCTTTACTTCGTAAATGATAGTGATATACGAGGGGAGGTCAAAATGTTCGCGGAATGAAGGGAAAGGAGGGTGATAAATACAAAACTTTTCTTTTTCAATATAATTACCCTTATAATAAAACACTTTTTTTAACTTTGTTTGTATACCAGAATTATAAATTTAGTAACTATAGTTTCAACAATTTACACTTGTCATTATCAAACTAACTTTTAGTTTGTATACCAGAATTATAAATTTGTCATTATCAAACTAACTTTTAGTTTATAGTCACTAAATATTATATATAATTCTGTTGTACAAACAAAGTTAAAAAAAAGTGTTTTATTATAATCTTACACAATGTATAACGAAGTAGAAGCCTCAGTGATCAGTAATAATTACCCTTGATTGCTACACATTTTTATTAATTAATTAATTCATTTATTTACGGAAATCTCCTTTCTACAAAAACTGTAAACATTTACATAAATCATCATAAATAATAATACACAAATAAGTCAACTATTCAACATAAACTTTGAACATCTTTATCCCAAGTGATTTTACAATTCAAAATTAAGATTTTTATGATCTATGAATTAACTTAAATATCCCATCAAAAAAATATTTTTTATCTTTCGTGTCAAAAAGCTCAATTATCGCTGCTTTGACCTTTTCATGGTCCAAAAATATTTTTTTAAATTTGAAAACAAATAATAGCTAGAGAGGGCAAGGTTCGGACTGTAAGGTGAGTGTTTCAAAGTTTGAAAGCACGAGTCTTTAGGGCAACTCGCATTCTCATGCAAGAGCAGCATAACCTTTCCCCATTTTCCTCGTCTTGAGTTCTGTCCAATTTTGCTAAGACATACGTCCGTTTTTATTAAATATATTATAATTTTTTAAAAGACGCAAGTAAATCATTCAGCGAATCCAATCATAAATTAAAACATTTTGAATTAATGGCACTGGCTTAGAAACTAGCCAACATTAAAATATTCCTTTCGTTAATGATTAGTTTTTTTTTTTTTACTTTTAAAAACTAATCATTCACAAAAGGAATATTTGACTAGCTTTGAAGCCAGAGCCATTAATTTCACGCAAGAAGAAAAAGAAGAAGAATAATAAAATAATATAATACTTTTAATATTTAAACATTGTTAGTTCATATTGTATAAAATAAATATAAATATATTATTAAAAATTAGTGATGGGCAAAGTCGATCTTTTCGATCTTTTTATAATTGGAAAATTAAATATATGATAATTTTATTAATGCAGCATATTCTATTAATATCAGAAACTGTTCCCTATTTATTGTAAATATAAATTTATTGTTATTTATAGACTGTATGTATAAAATATTGCCTATTTAGAAATACTCGATTACTAATATTACTCGATTTTGCCCATCACTATTAAAAATCAACCAATAAAATAAATAAGACACAGATTAGATTGAATAATTTTAAATTCTCGACTAGTTTCGGATTATCGGCCCATTCAAAATTTTGAATTCTCTTGAAAATAATAATAATAATCTAAATAAATAGAAAAAAAATAGCCAGCGAGGCTTTTATTCAAATCCGAACCGAGAGAAGTTTTTTGTGAATTTGCGGTAACAACAATACAACAACGCACGTTCTCCTCTGCCCGTCATTACTATCACAGCGCGCGGTAGGTGAGGGTCGCTCTTTTTAATTAATTTGATTCAATTATTTTCGTTTAATTTTATTCGGTTTTGATTTAAATTGAATTAATTTGGTTTAATTTAATTTAAATTGATTCAGTTTAATTTGATTTATTATGGTTGATTTAATTTTGCTGATTGTATTTGAATTAATTTAATTAATTTATTTTAACATCTTTAAATTATGTAAGGCATAGCTGTACTGACGAGGGATAGATCCCGAAACACGTGTCAGATAGCCTTATATTAAGTAACGTTCCTTTTGTTGTTTTTACATTAAACAATTTTTTCTCGGATCAAAATTTGTTGCATTATGCAATATTTTATTGATGTGCAACAGCAGGTGTACATTATGTAATTCAATGTCCGGCGTGGGTATTTGCCCGGGAAGTAGTTGTTTTAATGTGCATTTGTTTAACGTGCTTACGTAACATAAGTCAAAAGTCACAGAGCTAAATGTGAAAATAATTTATTAATTATTTTCAAATCATTTTTATTTAATATAATAATAATCTCTTCATATTTATTTTATACAATAAAAAATAATAATTATAACACTTACTTTCTGGCCACGTTTTAGCTCTAAAAAACGCAGGCGCGTACACATTTTCCATCAAAGTCAAAACCGTGCCTTCGATGCTGCCGTTAACATTCCCGAAGTTGATGCGATCGTGAAACGTCTTCACTTCGAACACTTCGTTCGGTTCCCTTATGAAATACATACAATCATCAAAGGGAGTTTCGGGACAACCCAAGGTTGCAGTAAGAATGTCTTCGACGAAATATATGAACAGGACAGGTTCTTTCGGTTCCAAGAAAAACTCCTTTATTACTTTAATAGTACTGTTGGACCAATCTTCGTCCCTGAGATCGTAGAGAGTCGTTATGTCTTTGATAAACGTGACGAGTTTTTCCAAATCCTCATCGCTGTACTCGACTTTGATGACGTCTTCTTCGACTTTTTCAACTACACCGATGTCACCACAACCTGGAGTATATATTAAATTAAGAAAATTTCAATTTAAAAGGAATTAATTTTAAGTTTTTTATATATGTTGGTAGTGCATTGTATTGATTTATCGTGGTCGTTGTTAGATATTGTGCGTATTTTTGTGTTGCGTATTTCTCGGTTCTTAGCATTGATTTTCTTCTTGTTTGGTGGCTATGTATCTGTTTGTTTATTATCAATTTTATGTTTGTTTTTATGTATTTGTTTTTTATTTTATATAATAATAATATATTATTTAGTGTGAATAGTTTTTTATGTTTAATTCACCTGTTTGTTCGTATACTTCTTCCGTTGGTGTTCTTTTATTTAGTTTATTAATAATTTTTAGTATTTTGTTCTGTTGTATTTGTATCCGTTGTAGCAGTTTTTCGGTTGTATTTCCCCATATAGTTATTAGATATGTGTTCTTAGCAACAAATAAGTTGTAGTAAAGTTGTTTTCTTGTTCTTTTTGTTAAATAATTGTTGATTTTTCGTACTGCAGCTATAGTTTTACAGTTGTTTTTTATAAGTTTCTGGATATGTGTGTCCCATTTTAGAAAGTTCTGTATGTTTAGTCCAAGATATTTTATTGTTTTTATTTCCTCAAAATTTATTTGGAGGTTTGGGCTATTTTTGGTTTTGTTGAAATGTATAAATTTAGATTTGTGTTCGTTTATTGTGAGAGTGTTTTTGATGTACCACACTTTTAATTTTTTCATGTCTGATTTTATATTTTCTTGCACTAGTTGTGAGTCTTTCCCTGAATATAAGATACAAGTATCATCTGCGTAAATATATAATTTTCCTATGAGATTTATTTGAAATATGTCATTTGTGTATAATATATATAAAGCTGGTGGTAGTATACCTCCCTGAGGGATTACATATTTTGCTTCTATGGTTTCACTGTATGTATTATTAATTCGTGTGATTTGTTTTCTTTTTAGTATATAGGTTTTTATTATATCTAATGCTTTATATTTAATGCCTATTGCTTCAATTTTTTTAATTAATTTTTCTTTTGAGATGGTATCAAATGCCTTTTTCATATCAATAAATATAGCTACAGTTGTTTCCTTTTTTTCTAAATTCTCTTTGATGTCATTTATGAATTCATAGGTTAGTGATGTTGTACCTGTTTGTTTTTGGAAGGCATATTGCAGTTTATTGATAATGTTGTATTTATCTAGATGTTCTATTATCCTATTATGAATCACTTTTTCCAAGATTTTGTTTAAGGTTGATGAGAGGGTTATGGGTCTATAGTTCTCAGGTTTGGTTTTGTCTCCAGTTTTATATATCGGAATTATTATTGAGGTTTTAATGTAATCTGGGTATTTTACTTCTACTAGAATTTTGTTTATGTTGTTTGTTATTATTGGAGCTAATTTGTTGATATTTTCTTTCAAACTTTTGTTTGTAATTTTGTCAAATCCGGGAACTGTATAGTTTTTCATATTTTTTATTTCTGTATTTGTTGTTAGGTTAAATGTAGTAATGTCTTCAATCATTTCACTTATTTTTGTAGTTGTTATATCGTTTGTCAGTTCGTGATATTTTTCGATTTGTTTTTCGGCTAGTTTTTGTCCTATTTCTGCAAAATAAGTATTTATTTCATTTGCCATTTCTAGATTGATTTTGGTCATTATTCCATTTTCTTTAGTAATTTCTTTTATGATATGTGGTTGTTTATTTGCATTATTTATTTGATTATTTATTAAATTCCATATTTTTTTTCGGATCGTGTGTATTTTTATTGAAAAGGTTTTTGTAATATTTTATTTTTGTTTCCTTTATTTTTCTGTTTGTTATTTTCTTTTGTTTTATATATTTTTTCTCTGATAATGGGGTTATCTGGTTGTAGGTGGTACTTTCTTGATAGTTCATTTCTTTCGTGGATGTGATTTATTACTTCTTCATTTACCCATGGATTTTAGATTGCTCTTTTAATCTTCTTTTCTTTTGTATTGTTTCTTATAATATTTTGTAGTTTCCTTGAAAGTTCCTCTAGATTATTCGTTGTTTCATCTATATTTTCTATGTCTTTATTTATTTGTTTATTATTTATTTTATAGATTGTAAAGTGTTCATATTTTGTTTTTTTATCCGTTGTTTTTACATTTATTATTAGTTTCGTATGATCTGAAATACTTGACTCTATTCTAAGAATTTTTGTTATTTTCTGTTGTTCATTTGTAATAACGTGGTCCAAAATGGAGTTTTCTCCGTTTGGATTAAATCTAGTGTAATTTTATTTGTTTAATGTATTCTTTATTTTATAGTTGTATTCAATGAGTGTGTTTTTGTAGCTTTTGGTAATTCTGTTTTTTTTTTTTCGAGTAAGTTTATGTTCATGTCTCCTATTATTATATGTTTCTTGTGTTTATATAGAGTTTGTGTTTTTAATAGGTTTGTTAAAGTGTCTATATTTATGTGTGGTGGTTTGTACAAAAGTGTTATTATTGTGTTGTCTTGATTGATTTTCACTGTTATAATTTCTATATTATTTATTGTTTTATTTGCTATTACTTTATACTCTGTTCCTTTTCTTATGTACATAACTAAGCCTCCTCCACGCGTTTGTCTTGAGTTGTATTCTGCGTTATAATTTTCCAGGGAATATAGATGTTCAATTTCTGGATTTAACCAGGTTTCATTTATGGCGATGATTTTCGGATTTTTATGTAATGTTGGTATTAGTTCAAGTTCGTGTAGTTTGTTTTTGAAGCTTCTGATATTATGTAAATATATGGTATACATTGTTTCATATAGTTCTTACTTTTTTTATTTATGGATGTTTTTATTTTTTTTTAATTCGAGTTTTCAATTTCTTCTAAGTCTTTGTGATTTTTAATTTTTATTTTTAAACTTGTATCCGTTTTTCGTAAATAAATGTATCAATCTCTTGTCCATATGTATTTATAGTTTTTAGTTTTCTTTAATTCCCAGCATTTAAAAAATAATATATTAGTGAGTGATGTAAGTTGTTCGTTTATATAAATTTCGCGTTCTTCACCTTTCAAGCCGATCTCTGTAGTCTTAAGTGATCCTATGTTTTTTTCTAGCTTTTAATATGTTGGCTTTTGTTTCAACTGAATTTAATTGGACAATTATTGGACTCTCCTCCTTTTTTATGTCTTTTCTATGTGCAGATATTATTTGAGTTTTTTCAATTTTAGTGTACAAATTTTTAATTATATTTTCCGATAATTCTTTTATATTCTCATTTCGTTGTTGTTTAATGCACAAAACACACACACACAACAACACAAAGATAGTTAATTTTAAATTCAGGCAGAAAGACCTATTTTCAATAGCATTTAACAATTAATTATTTTGTGTGTGTGCCACACACATATTAATTAATTAATTACTTCCTATGTTCTTGTAAACTTAATTGTTAATAAAGATTGTTATATATACAATAGAAAAGAATAATTTGAAAATAATTAATAAATTGTTTCCACATCTAGCTTAGTGTGATTTAGTTTAATTTAATTTAATTTAAATAGAAAAGAGCCTTCATTCACTTGGTCACAGTCACTCTAATTAAATCAAATAAAAAGATTTTGAAAATAATCAATATTTTTTTATTACATATTTTTATTTTTTTATTTAATTTAATTAAATAAGTGCATGAAGGCTCTTTTCTATTTAAATTAAATTAAACTAAATCACACTAAGCTAGATGTGGAAACAATTTATTAATTATTTTCAAATTATTCTTTTCTATTGATTGAATGAAATAAATATGAATAAAATATTAAAAATCAACCAATAAAACACAGACTAGATTGAATAACTTCAAATCCTCGACTAGTTTCGGGTTATTAGCCCATTTTCAAGAGAATTTAAAATTTGTTTTTTTAAATTTCTATGGATATTTACATGAATGGATATATTGATTTTTTAATTTTAATTTTATTGTAGGGCAGGCAAAATAATATCGGTCCCAGCATTTGCTCACAAGGTGGAAAAAACCCACTAAAAAAAACATCCTTAGGATCATTATGAAATAAAATAAAATAAAATAAAACAAAATTATTTATTTATAAATAAGTAGGATTGCTAAAATTAAATGGAAATTAATAGAAATATATAGATTATATTATATATGGTTTAATAACAGAATAAAGTGAAAATTAGTATTTATAATAAATCATAAAGTGAAGAATATAATAGATCTACTTGTTCATTTAGAAGTGATGAATTAGTGTCTTTATTGTGTAAATAAATTTCGATTGCTTCCAATATATCTAATTTTTGACCTTTTTCACAATGATGTAAGATTTTTGTATTATTTAAATTTGGAAAAGTGTAACTATTTGTAAGTATATGATTTGAAAAAGTACTACAATCTTTATTTAATCTAAATGCTCTAAAGTGTTCATTATATCTTATATTAAAATTTCTGATAGTTTTTCCAATATACACATTATTACAATCAGAACATATAAGTTTATAAATACCAGATTTGTTAAATTTTTCTGTTTTATCTTTTCTATTGTATAATATATTACATAATTTATTTTTACTTCTAAATCCTATTTTGTAATTATTTTTTCTAAATATATTTGCAATTCTTTCTGAAATTTCTCCAGAGTAAGTTAAAGTTAAATATTTTTTATTTTTTTCTTTAATTTTTGGATAAATTTCAAAAAGTGCTTTTTTTCTGAATTCTTTATTAATTAATTTTTGAATTGTGTGATAAGGAAAACTATTTTTTGCAGCAATATTTCTTATTAAATTTAATTCATTAGTGAATGATTGTTTTGAAATTTTGAAAGCTCTATTGATCATAGAACAATATGTTGATAATTTTTGACAAAGGGGGTGAAATAAATCAAATGGGATAGAATTTTTGTTACTGGTTGGTTTTCTGTAAATCTCAAATTGCATCTGATTGTTTGTGTGTATAATAGTTAAATCTAAGAAGTTGATCTTTTTATTTAACTCAATTTCTAAAATAAATTTTATGTGTTGGTTTAAAGAATTAATATATTCTAAAAATGAATTTAAGTTTTCATCAGATCCGTCAAAGCATGCAATAATATCATCAACATATACAGGCTGTCCCATTTTAATCTTTCAGGTGGAATATATCGAGACAAGTGCGCCCAATCGAAAAAGTTGTCTAATGCAAAGTTTAGTGGTTTGCAGGGGGACATTGGATTCTGTTATCAATTTCACCCCTCACCCCCCAGGGGGGTGAATAACAGGGGTAACTTATGAATCTTAAATAGGAACCCCCATTTTTTATTGAAAATTCGGAAAGTGTGAAGAAAACTATGTAGGTTTTACTCAGAAACTTTTTTGTATGGGCAACAGCTGGCGCTGTAATCGTCAATATTAGATTATTAAAAAATTATGGATTTTTAAAAAGTGTTTCTTCTAATGTATTCATGTAGAAGATATCAGCTAGTAATGGACTTAAAGGAGATCCCATTGCCAATCCAGAATTCTGTTTATAATATATGTAATTGAATTGAAAATAATTTTAATCGATACATAATTTAAAAGAAGAAAGTAATTCTTCTTTAATAATTGGATTAATATTATTTTTATCTAAAATATCTTTAATAATTTTAACACATTCACTTGAAGGAATACTAGGAAACATATTCGTTACATCAAAAGAAACTATTTTTGAATTTAAAGGTGTTTTATAATCTTTTAATTTATTTGTTAAATCTATATTATTTTTAATACTATATTTTGATTCATATTTTGTTATGTTTCTAAAATATTTACTGGTATAGATAGCTAAGTTTCTGCAAGGGGAATTTATACACGAAGCAACAGGTCTGATTGGTAGGTTTGTTTTGTGAGTTTTAATTAAACCGTAAAGTTTTGGGGCAATAGGATTTTTCTGTTATTATATTAAATTTATCATTTTTATTAAAAAATAAAATTAAAATTAAAAAATCAATATATCCATTCATGTAAATATCCATAGAATTTTTAATAAAACAAATTTTAAATTTTCTTGAAAATGGGCTAATAACCCGAAACTAGTCGAGAATTTAAAATTATTCAATTTAATATGTGTTTTATTGGTTGATTTTTAATATTTTATTCATATTTATTTCATACAATATGAACTACCAATGTCTAAATATTAAAATCATTAATTATATTAAACTTTTCTATTGATATTCATATTTATTATTGTTTAATAAATGTTAACTTGAAATTTAACTTTATTTTACGGAATACTCCATTATAATTGATTACATTATACAATAATTTACATATTTGTATATAATCAGGTAAGTATTCCTAAACTATTAATAATTAATAAGTAAGATAAGTGCATTCCCAAACGGTTCAAAGAATTGATTCAGTGTTGCTTATGACTTCACAAACTAACATCTACGGGTATATAATTACATAATGGAAACAATAATTTACCTAAGAAAATGTAAAAATAAAATTTAAACAAATAAAAATATAAAGTAAATGATCACAGTTTTATCACAAGTATGTTCATATTGAGTATAGGTACGAGCACTGTAAGATAAAATATCACAGATCAATTATCACATAATTATAAAAAAATGTATATAACAGACACGCCTATTAATTTTGCTCCTGAATTTAAAAACGGAGTATCATAAATAAAATAATTTTTATGACACATACCTGTTGACAAATCAATAAATAACATGCATTTACCTTTAACTTCCTTTTCGGAAAATAATGAATCCTTCTCTTCATCCTCTTCCTCGGCGAAGAAAGGCGCCACAGGCGTAGTCATTTTTCCTTCTTGTACTCTCAATAAAAAATCAAGAACTTCCTCTTCTGCGTATTATATTATTTCACAAACTCTCAATCTTGACTTTTAGTACAAAACGTTTGATCAATAATTGTTTATCCGTGCCGTGGCAACCGGAATTTTCCGTGAATTAAGCGATTCACTGACATATACTGTCTACATTTTTATACATGAACAACTTTTGCGTGTTCAAATTTTCGAGAAGGGCCCGCTTCAAATTGGCCATCACCTTTACGGCGTTGTGCTTGCTTCAAGTGGTTTTGGGTATTCTGATATCGGCCTGGTCTTTGTATGTCTGCTTATCGGTGGCGAAGCATTTGTATTCGGAAAAGGCGGAGATTACGTTTGTTTTCGCAGTGATTTTTATTTACGGGACGCATATTATAATTCAGTATTTGATTGGGATTAAAATATGCGAGAAATGCTTTCTGCGAGCTCATAAGTGAGTATTAGATTCAGAAATTAATCAGTGTATATTTTTAATTAACGACGTTATACATACAGATTTTGTATATATTAAATAAAAATGATTTAAAAATAATTAATAAATTATTTCCACAATTAGCTCTGTGTATTTTGACTTACGTTACGTAAGTACGTTAAACAAATGTACATTAAAATAACTACTTCCCGGGCAAATACCCACGCCGGACATTTAATTACATAATGTACACCTGCTGTTGCACATCAATAAAATATTGCATAATGCAAGAAATTTTAATCCGAGAAAAATTTAATGTAAAAACAACAAAAGGAACGTTACTTAATACAAGGCCATCTGCAGACACGTGTTTCGGGATCTATCCCTCGTCAGTACAGCTATGCCTTACATAATTTAAAGATGTTAAAATAAATCAATTAAATTAATTCAAATACAATCAGCGAAATTAAATCAATTATATTATATCAAATTAAACTAAATCAATTTGAATTAGATTAAAACAAATTAATTCAATTAATCCAAGTGAATGAATACTCTTTTCTATTTACTGATTTTGTATACGAAAATTTTCTTTCTTAATCTTTTACCCGTATTGGATGTCGAAAACTATATGTTCGTAATTAAGGGTGCAGTTTAGAAGAAAGAGATAGCTATACAAATATGGGCAATCACTAATTTGAGTTAGATTGTTGTTGTGATCAATGAACAATATTGTATTATACATTAAAGTATTCTTAAAATAAGCAGGAATTTCATCAGATAAATTAAAAATTATTTTAATGTTTAGTTTCTGTGAAAACTAATTATGAAAAACAATGAAAATTTATCAAATTTATAGAAAATTTTGAATTAAATTTTTGCTAATAAAAACTTGTGCAATGAAAATTTAAAGGATTTCACTAAATTCTGCATTCAAATAACTTAGCAGACATGACCTATTAATTTCATTATATCTTGCAATTTTCTTTTCTAACTTGAACTAGTAAATTGACGTAATACACGAAAATTAACGATTTATTTTTTATTTAGACTAATACTTTATACTTGGTAGATAAAAATGTAAATATACATTCATATTATAAAATCCAAAAGAATAGCTCTATTTTCAAACGATTATTTCCATTTTACTATATAGCTATCTCTTTCCACTAAACCGCAACCTTAATGCTCCCCCTAACAATTGTAGGTATTGCTCAATATTTTGAAATAAATTCTCACTTATCCCGTGGCGAAACATTTTTTATGTATAATAATAATTAGGAAGTATTTTTTGGTTGTTGTCTTAACCAAGTATCCAAAGATATCGAAGTGCTCTATAATTCCCAACTAAGTAAGGATATTATATGAATATTATATGCAGATTGATCAACATAAATTCAAAATATCAATATTTCTGCTGGGACGAATACACACCATTCTCATTTATTACAATATAATTAATGTAGCAATTTTGGCAATCATCTCAAAATTTTTAGGAGGAGTACCAAGAGGAATCTCTATTGTTGGATTGCGACCAGTTTCAACACAATAGCCAATGTGTTAATAGTGGCCATGATGAGCGTAAAGATTTCCAAACACATCGTAAGATCGATAAGGCATTCGATGGAGAAGGGAATGCGGTACTATTTGAAAGACCCGATTTGGAAGCACACCATAGACAGATGGCAATTCAATCTGCATTGTTGCGGTGTTAACACCTACAAAGATTGGTACGAGTTGTCTTGGCTTGACAAATATCACATAGACCCATCACATCCTATAGCACAAAGGTAAAGAACTATTAAATAAATTGGAAAATAATCAATGCAAAAATTTATTAAAACAACATTTTTTTTTTCTTCGTCTTCTGCACTTTTTGTGAAGTTTCACAGCCACTTTTATAAAAACATTGTTCGTTTGCATATAATTCTCTCAGGAAAATCTTGATTTTGTTTTTATTTCTTCACATCGGCATACTCCAATTCCATTATTTTATTTATTTATTTCTTCTCCTTTTACTGTGAAGTTTCACAGCAACCTTTATAAAAATCTATATTTTATTGAATAAGATTCTCTCCAGAAAATCTTGATTTTCTTATTATTTCTTTACCTAGGCTTACTTTGATATATATACAGGGTGAGTCGGGAGGAGCGCACCAAACTCTAGGAGTCTATTATACACGTGAAAATAATGTAAAAAAACTCATTTGTTCTTATCCGATTTTCATTTGTTTTCAAGTTATGGCGTAATTAAAAATGTTCATCTAGCTTTCCACTTCTATCTGAATTTTAACATTATCAAAGTATGCCATGTTCGAGGCTTATAAACATTTGATAATTCTGACGTTTTGACGAACTGTCAGTGTACGGTGAACAGTAACTGAACGTTTAAGTTCGAATTAATGTGATTGTTAGTGTTGCAAAATGCCACATACTTATTCAAATTTAGAATAATCAAACATGGTGTTTGTATATGGTTTCTGTAATGGAAATGCTACAGCTGCTGTTGAAGAATATCGTGAACGTTTTCCACACCAAAGACATCCTGATAAAAACATATTTATTAGGGTTTTCAACAAATTGTGCGAGACTGGTAAGCTTCCCAGTGCTAACATAACATCTGAGCGCGCTACTCGACAAGATTTTGTAGAAGTAGAAAATATTCTGCATCTAGTAGAAGAAGATGCAACTACTAGCTCACGGAGAATTGCCACTCAATTGGCAATTCCACAAAAAAGAGTGATGAACAAGCTACACGAGCAAGGCTTATATCCTTATCACGTTCAGAGAGTACAGCACCTACACCAGGGGATTACGCTAACCGTACGGAATTTTGTCGGTGGATAAATAATAATCATCGTAATGTATCGAGTATAGTCTTTACGGATGAAGCTACATTTACCCGTGATGGCATTAACAACACTCGTAACTCTCATGTATGGTCTGATGAAAATCCCCACGCAACAGTCGAAAGCAATTTTCAACATCGGTTTTCTGTAAACGTGTGGTGTGGTATGGTTGACAGTTATTTAATCGGCTCTATCATTTTGGAGAATCGTCTCACAGGAGGCAACTACCTCAATTTTTTACAAAATGAATTACAAGGCCTGCTAGAAGATGTTCCTATAAATATTAGAATGCAGATGTACTATCAGCACGATGGAGCTCCTGCACATGTCGCTCGTCAAGTCAAGCAACATTTGGACGAACGTTTTCCAGGGCGTTGGATTGGTCGTGGAGGTTCTATTAATTGGCCTGCAAGATCTCCAGACCTCACACCACTAGATTTTTGTTTATGGGGCTGGATGAAAAATGAAGACACATGGGAATCAATAATTAGACGAATTGAGAATACTGCAGCCCATATAAAAGAAGAAAGAAATGAATCAATTGGGAGAGCAACAAACGCTCTTCGTAAACGAAGCAGAAAATGTTTAGAAGTCAATGGCGGTATTTTTGAACATTTGTTGAAAAAACGCTATGATTAAGAAATTTTTTTGTATAATAACTTGTTTATTTGTTAATATGCTATAACTTGAAAACAAATAAAAATCGGATAAGAACAAATGAGTTTTTTTACATTATTTTCACGTGTATAATACACTCCTAGAGTTTGGTGCGCTCCTCCCGACTCACCCTGTATACAAACATCTTTATTCAGACAACATCATTACATAATCGTATATATACATTTATATTTAAATAAGAAAACAAATATTGTGTTAGTCTGTCCGGGCTATCGACTTGGGGTCGTTCTGCCCTGTCTGAATTTACGGTGATTTGCAATAAAAATATGTGTGCTAGCTAACTGAATTGTCTTGCAGTGTTCTGATGATTTCATGAATGTTGATGAACGGATGGCTGTATTTAGAAGGGATATTTAAATTTCGATGGATACAGAATTTTGACAGGAAGGTTTGGTTATAGGGATTCTTTGCAAATTTTTGGCATAGGTTTATTAAGCTTTGAGATATGGGAGTGATTTGGGTTTTTTCATAGAGGTATTCATTGGAAGCTTACTTTGATTCCACTATTTTATAATTATTCGTTATACACTTCTATTTTATATCATAATTTCCATACACCAAGTATAATCTTTGGTTTCACTTCGTCTAGCCATAATTCGTCTCGGTAGTTACTCCAGCAGATATTTTATCTTTTTTTTTACCAATGTGTCAATGGTCTCATTCAGCATACTTTAGATTTCAAACGCGAAATAATCATTTAAAATTATTGTTGTCATTACATTTTTTTTATTATTTTTGAATGCTTGTTCTGTGCAGTTATGTGTTATCCAAAGATCATCTGCATTTCCCCGTGGTTCCTTGGAGTTGCTGCGATGTCGACTTTCCTATGCAATGCTTCCATGATCCTCTGCAACAAATCGAACTCGCGCACTTGTGGGGAGAACAGCCGGAATTTTTGGACAAGGCAATTTACAACACGGGCTGTTTGGAAGTGCTCAGGAAACCGATCGAGGGTTCGCTGATAGCGTTAATATGTGTATCCCTTTTGCTTCTGTTTAACCAGGTCAATAATTTAAAAAAATACACGCATTATAAATGGCAATATTTATTATCTATAACCACAAGGTGTGTATAAGATAATTGTTATAGATATCCTATATATCCACATTATTATTCTTATTTTATTTTTATTTAAATATGTCATTCTTTATATTTTTATATACGTCTTATTTAATAGCAAATTATATTAAGTTTGTACTTATTGCTCTGTAATTGTTTTTTTTGCCTGTTGGGTAATAAAGTTTATTATTATTATTATTATCCTATATATAGGATAATGTGGTTATAGATAATAAATATTGTTATATTAAATAAAAATGATTTGAAAATAATTAATAAATTATTTTCACATTTATTTCTGTGACTCTTGACTTACGTTACGTAAGTACGTTTAACAAATGCACATTAAAACAACTACTTCCCGGGCAAATACCCACGCCGGACATTGAATTACATAATGTACACCTGCTGTTGTTTTCGCATTGGGGAAAATTTTTCTCGGATCAAAATTTGTTGCATTATGCAATATTTTATTGATATGCAACAGCAGGTGTACATTATGTAATTCAATGTCCGGCGTGGGTATTTGCCCGGGAAGTAGTTGTTTTAATGTGCATTTGTTTAACGTACTTACGTAACGTAAGTCAATAGTCACACAGCTAAATGTGAAAATAATTTATTAATTATTTTCAAATCATTTCTATTTAATATATTTAAATAACTGTGACCAAGTGAATGAATAATACTCTTTTCTATTTATAAAAATATTGTTATGTTTATTATCTTAAAAAATCATATTTATTATATATTTATTAGTTATATATATTTATTATACAGAGTGATCAACAATAATTACAGATTGATAAATAGATAACCAAATATTCATATTGGTAAAACTGATCATAGGCAGCTACTCAGTCTAAGAAATAGTACTTTTTTAATACCTACAAGCTTTGTATACTCGTAGAAACAAATATAATTTCGGGAAAATTGTTAAATCAAAAATTCAAAGCGCAAAATTTGAAGAATAAAAGGAACATACGTTTTTTTTAATAAAATTACAATTGCAGTTTGCAATCATAGCTGTATCCAGATTGCTCTACACCTCTTGTCGTAACGCAGTCGTTTTAAGGGATCCAAGCGGTGATTCTCCAGGCTGGCTATTTGGAAGAGACTTTCTAAGTTTAAAGAAGGGAAGAACTGTCTCCGAAGTAATGCTAGTAAGTAAAAAAACTATGAAATTATCCAATGTTAATTGTTTTTTTATTAAATTTTGTTTTTATGTCATGTGAGCACACTTCCTGCAGTTCAGTTTCCGTGATATTTTTTTTGTGCGTCTCTTGATGGTTTAATCCTTGTATACTCCAGTATCTTCTGTGAAGTTTAAGAGTTTGAATATGCGTGAATTAATTTCTAATTTAGAAATGGAATCACTTGGTTTGTTTCACTGATTTTAACTCCTATCCCGAAAGATATTCTCATTTTATTTGTTATCCCAATCAGGTTGATTCTTTCCACTTTTATCTCTTTTTACCTGAACCACTTCGGACTCCCCATTAATATGATATATTTTTTCCGACTAGTTTCGACTAACAGTCATTATCAAGGAATGCGATGTGATCAATGAGAACCAAACTAAATATATTAAGATTTTGAATTTTTAAACTCTATTTCAGGAATCAATGCTCCCCAACACTTACTGTGTATTGCGGGCTACGCAAACACACAGCAAGTGTTGGGAAGTTTCCTCCTTTCCAAGACCCCGCAACATAGGGGGCTTTGCTCAATTCCGTTTATGTTTATCCAAATCACAGAGCAGAGTTATTAGTCGTGTGTTTTTTTCGCAGCTTCAAACTGCTATTTCCTAGCAGCTTAATTTTATTAGGAAGAATCTCGTGTGTCTCATTCCCTTTTGGTATTACTGTGATTTTGTTATGCTCCCGTGCTAATTTGCTTCGTACTAGTTCCTTTGCAGTTTCATGAAGTAATCCTAAAGTGCATTTAGATCCTATAAATATCTATACTGTCCCTTATTTTACCTTCAAATCGACCCCAAGTGTCCAATAATTCTTTGTGTATTTATACTAAATAAATGTTTCCTGTTGTCTCCAGTCTTTTTTGCAAGTTACGTTTTTATTTTAATCATTTATCCCGTTTCTACTAATACGTAGTCACATTTATATAGGCACACATTTGCTTATTTATATTTACAGCCTGTGTAAGATTTTTGAAAATTACAAACATAATTAAAAATTATGCATATAATTTAATGTTTTATTTAAATAAAAATGGTTGTCCTTTCTCCTACTTATTTTTTATTGAACTAAATATATTTCGGACACTATGTTACCATTTTCAGTAGTCGAAGTTTTTATAAATATATTTAGTTTATTAAAAAATAAGTAGGAAAAAGGACAATCATTTTATTTACATAAAGTCTTTACAAATAACATAAAGAAGATTAATAAATAATAATCTTTATTAACAGATATATACAGAAAGTATACAAAATAAGTAATAAACATTAACAAACTCAAATGTATAATTTATATCTGTTAATTGGCTATCGGCCAGTGGTCTTTCAGCCTGAAATAATAATAATAATATTTTTCAGGATTTAATTAGTAACGAAGAAGGTAATGATGGAATTCTAAGTTCTGATGAGGATGAAACAATATCTCCACGAGAAAAGCCGGAAATAAATGTTTTAGTTACACCAAGGGGAAGTGAACACAATCCAATTTCAAGTGACGAGGAGGAGGCGCTTATGCTATAATTTATACTTACACATTGGATTAAATAAAATCTAAAATCCAAAAAAAAAATATTTTAAAATGTAGTAAAGTCAATTTTATATACAAATAAAACTTAAAAATCTAATTTGATAAATCGAATAGTTTTTTTTTCTCAAGAAACAAAATTCTTCATAATCCAATTTAAATGTTGCAATACTTTGTCACAATTTATATTAATTTTATTATACAAATTAAATATATAATTTTTAGTAGACTGTTTAAAAAAATAAAATTTTAATTACATATTAGAAATTACAAAATGTTATTTTTGAATCAAATAACTAAAATATTTTGTGTATAAATCAATGTTGTTTGCAAGCAAAGTGAGAGCTTAATTTAGAAAGGCAGATAAGTTCTAAATTTAGGAGGCCGATTCTCCAAGCTATGCCCATAATAAAAAGTATTAAATATGAGACAGTTTAAAAACTACCTTTTATAAATAGCGTAAATTTGAGAATGATTGTAAATAATTGTTTTACTAATTGTTACGGCTTCTACTTTGTTATACATAGTTATTCGATTAATGAAAACACTTTTTTTTAAACTTTGCATAACTGAAATTTATTTAATGACTAAATTTCAGTTATACAAACAAAGTTTAAAAAAGTGTTTTCATTAATCGAGTAAATAATTGTGCTGATGGTTTGTTGTTAATGCAATAATGTAAATAAATAATTAAAAGCTGTTATTCTTTAAGGTTGTTAATCAATCTTATTGTAATTGTGTCTAATATAAGGTATTCAATATCAGTTATACAATATATAAATTTATTAAAACTTACCTTAAACAGTTTAAAATCTGGTAAAGTATAAGATTTATTTCCTTCCTGAAATTATATTCCCGCATTTTTCAAAACAATAAATATTTTCAACGAAATTATTTACTACTTACCTATGAGTAAATAAACACAAACGTTTCAATTATTCAAACACAAGATGGAGACCCACGCTTCGCGAAAAAATTGCCAACCTCGCCCCGCGAAATAACATCTTGAATTGCGCATATCTAGCGTTTATTTATTAATGATTTATAGTTTATGTAATTGAAAATATATGATTTTACATTCTAAACGTTTATTTATTTAAAAATCCATTTATTTTCTAAAGCGTGCCGTTTATTTAAACGCGTTTTAGTTCGCGACGGTTGGCAACCTTTTGTTTACAGAGTGTTGCTGTCGAAGCCGTCGACAAACTTGTTACCGATAATTTGCAATGCACTTGTGCAATCACATTTTGTTCGGTGGATATAATTTTGAAATCATAATTGGATGTGGGAAAAGATAGGAAGTAAATATAAAATCACCCATTTCGGAAAGCAACACATCTATTTTCAAAGAAAGTATGAAACAATCCTCACAGCAGATTTTGAAAAACCACGTGAATAAAATCCCTCTCACGATCAAACTTTTCTTTCTTGAAAATTCATTCCGGGTGCTGAAACTTTTTTAGGCCGATATGATTGATTGCTTTAACACAGGATAATAATTGCTCCTAATCAAAAAAATAAATAAAATAAAACAATCTAGTAGAAGTGGCATATATTTAACCTTATGTTATAAACAGAAAAAAAACAGACTTTCATAATCTTATATTATCTGAATTATTTAACCAAACAAAATAAAACTTTTAATTAGGTTATAATATTCTTAATAATATAATAAATTAAACTTCCGTAAAAAATAGTGCCAAAAAATAAAAAATGTACACATTTTCAATCATATATCGACTTTTTTTCCTCATTTTTTTTCTTTCTTTAATACTAATAATTTCTAGACACTATTTTACACATCCTTTTTTTGCTTTCAAATAAAATGTTCGAATACAACAGTTACATGTTACCTTACTTAAAGATTACTATCTACGAGATTATTCATGTGTTTTTATGCTGATGCAATCCTCGTTTTGTATTATTTTTATTTGTTTATTTTTTACTCCACAGGTTAGTTTTAAAAAAATGAAAATTGTGTACAAATGCATCCTTTGTTCAACCTAAGGCTGGAAAAGAGAAGAAGAAAAATGCAAAAGGTTACATCCATAACATCAAATATTACGTTCTATTCAGTGAGCAAATGTTTTGTAATTTACTGCAAATAAGTCAAATTAGCTATAGCTACGGTTTAATGTGACATTTTGCTAAAAGAATAGAACCCGGTACATACAGGTTGTTATATTAAGACGAATAAGTAAAATATAAAAAATAATAACTCAATTTGATTAAATGATTGTTATAAATGCAAATACTACCGTCTCGCCCATCGAAAATTTATTATAATTAATCAAAAAATATAAAAACATGAAATAATCTTAGTAAATTGAATGTATATTAAAAATATTTTTAGAAGATAGCTTGTTTATATTTTTTTTTTGTTTTAAAAGATTTTCTGAAATTTGTTAAGGTTGGAGAATTATTTAGTTGTTCAGTATGTGATTTTGTCTAACAAATTGCCTGTCATTCCAATATTGCAAACATGCCCAAAGGACTAATGGGATTACTTTTCACTATTCAACCACTAATAAAATTTTATTATTTAATGAAATGAAGATTATCACAATTAAATCAACGAGCATATATATTTTGTTTTTATAATTTACTTTTTCAATTAAAATAAAAATCAAATATTCTATTACGTTTGTAATTAAATAAGATTATTATTTTTATGAGTATTATTTAATGAATTGAAATTAATAATTACCTGCAATGCCTGTAATGGCTTCCGAAGCAGAATATTTAACATCGATATCAGTGTCAACGTTTAACTTGTCCAATACGGGCTTAACTTGGGGCTGAATGACAGTCTGGTCCAGTTGTGGAGCTATTTTCTGCAACGTCTTAGCGACGTTAAATCTTACATTTGCGACCTTATCGTTCGCCATGCTCAGCACAGTCGGCAACAAAAGTCGTGTGGTAATGTCGCTGCCGCAAGCTTCGGCAAGGACATTTATGCAGAACAAGCAAGTCATCCTGTATAAGTAGTTTTGGTCCCTGGACATGGCCAGAACTTTGGGGATTATGGTGCTCTCTGCCCACTCAGCCCCAAATTGATCGACTAACTTCCTCAAGTTCATCGTAGCCGCTTCTCTGATCGCAAACACATGATCCATCAACCAGGTCATACAGAGGGCATTCAGTTTCTCATCGAAGAACTCTTGTCCCAGTTGGCCGGCCAATAAGGGCATGTATTCGATGATGGCCGAGCGGACACGCCACTTTGAATCCTCCGCTAGCTCGACGATAGCCGGTAGTAAGGATTGAGACAGTTGCTGGATTCCAATGACTTCGTTGACACAATCCAAATTCGATATAATATTCAACCGAACCTCTGGACACTCGTCCTTCAATTGTGACAAAAACAACGGGAGCAAGTGTTCGATTGTATTGTGTCTGCCCAAAATTGGACTCAGGCCCATTATGACAGAGGCAAGGGCAGATTTGACGTGTTGGTTGGGATCGGCAACAAGCTCTTTAACGCAAGGCAGTATGTTGGTCATTATAATGCTCTCCTGGTGAGCCTTGTCGAGGTTCTGACAGAAGTCCTTCACTTTGTTGGCAGCCGCTGCCCTGACTTCCGCTTCTGTGTCTTTTAAGAGGTTCTGGAAAGCAGGAACTAGGTCGGTTCTTGTTATTTCTGGACCTACTGCTTTTTGTAATTCGGTAAATTTGTCAGCTACCATATAGCGGACTCTCCATGATGTGTCACCTATAAAATTAGACATTTTTTATTTATTTCATAAAAAAAAAAATCAGAAATAAAAAAGTTATTCGCATATCAATATTTTAATAAAAATAAACATTGTTTTCACAATCTGTCCAATAATTTTTCAATATAAACTTTGTAAGAAAAGTACAACTGAATCAGATCTTTGGCCACAGTTTTTATTTTATCATAAGCATGAATCTTAACACAACATTATTATTAACAGCATTTTTTGTAATAACATAAATTTGCTTTAAAAAAAAAAACCTACCTGTACACTGTCTCAGGGTAGGCATTACAAGTTGCTCGACATCTTCTTGAGCCAGAAGGGTAGCGATGCTGACGCAAGCATCGACCGCCAATAATCTTACTGAATCCTAATGGAATAGAAATATGATTTTAAAATAAAGACTGTTTCTCTTATTATTAAAAAAAAAATAACTCTTGATTATGAAAAATTAAAATTTATTTCGTAAATGTATTACTTCTTCAGTTGAAAACGTAAAACAATTTATGACTATCTATTTAGTGTTTGTCTGTCTTAGACTTTCTGAGGCTTAATTAGTTATAAATGATTTGTGACATTGTAAATACTGTGATAGAATTTAATGTAACTCTCAAAAATAAAAATGTTCTATAATATATATAAGATATAATATGATTATCTATAAATAGCGAGTCGGTAAATAAAACATTATTATCATTACCTGTTCATCCTGAGCAAGGTTTACAAACATAGGTATGAGATCGGATTTCAGGTACTCCAACTCGACAACTTGAGCCAACTCGCCGAGTTTCGATGCGGCAGCCCTGCGCACCATCGGAGTGTCATCCTGGCATAACGACCTGAAGTGCGACCTTAAGTCGGCTTTCATGGATGGAGATACCCTTGGGTAACATACCTAAAAAATTAAAAAAAAAAACAATAGGTTATAATGAATTATAATAAAAAGTAAATCATTAAATATTGTATATTAGATGAATTATGGATTGTATATTATACATAATTTGTACAAAAAAATTGAAGTATGTTTCTTTTTATAAAGTCAAATTTAAGGTGTGCTTGCTGTGAACAGTTGTCTACCTATTTCAACAATAAGGCACGAAGAGTTAGCGCCTATTTAAAGAAATGTAAATTTCTACGTTACTTCAAAATTCTGCTCCATTCAAGAGTTTAAATTTTGAGAAATTCATTCATTTGATAAGTTATGATTAAGTATATTTGGAACTGCGGTGGGTGAGCGGTCAAGGCGCTGGTCTTGGAAATTCACCTGTAGCGGTGCTCGGGTTCGAATCCTACCGTGGCAAGAGATATT
This sequence comes from Philonthus spinipes, assembly GCA_963082785.1. NCBI lineage: Eukaryota > Metazoa > Arthropoda > Insecta > Coleoptera > Staphylinidae > Philonthus > Philonthus spinipes. Next base: position 12,163,694 of record OY720310.1, read on the forward strand.
TCTATCGAAATATACTTGTCCCGGATCCATGGATGTTGTGTTTGTCCTCATCTTAGAATAATGACAGTATATATTCATAGACTATTTTGTTAGTGACTGAATGGAATTTACCTATGCCAAAATGTCCCTCATTTCATCATTCCTTAACCTTAATATCCTTTCAATCATCCTTCCTTTATTATAAAAAAAAAAGTATATCACTATGCCAATGTCTCATAAATTTAATAATAAAAACTCCCCTGTTGTTGAAATAGGTAGACAACTATTCACAGCAAGCACACCTTAAATTTGATTTTATAAAAAGAAACATACTTCAATGTGCAACTATACTCTTATTTTTTATTAAAATTTTCCATTAGAAAATAATAAATAATCCATTCTATCTGAATAATTGGGGCTATTCTGTAAAAGAAGTACTAAGTTTAACGTGTACGTTATTTTTTATCTTCACAGTCTAAGCAGCTTTTGTAATAGATTTGTATTCATAGAATGTGAATTTTATTAATAAAGTACGCGTTAAACTTAACATTTCCTATACGGAATAGTCCCGATTATCATTCTTTCTCTGACAACCATTTGTGTAAATTTCAAACACAACAAACTCAAATTTTATAAGTTAATAACATAAGATATTTTATATATACAGGGTGATCCATTTTTAATTCATCCAGTGGAATATCTCAACAAATATGCATCTTACAAAAAAAATCTTTTAGACAAAAATTTAATGGTTTCAAAGGGGACATTCGATGCTGTAAAAAAATGTTCACTACCTCCCCCTAGGGGCAGTTAGCTTTAAAATCTTTGGATTCTACGCCGAACAAAATAAAAGTTTTATTTGAGTTTTTTTTCTGTTTTCATATTTCATGTTAATTTTTTATAAGATTTTTTTTATATAGAATTAAATTAATGCTAAATTAATTCCCTTTATTATTATTATTAAAAACCTACACCTGAAAAGGTAGAAAGAGTCACTGAATATATATATATATTATTACTTGTATTTTATAGTATCTCATTTATTACTATTATTATTTATTCAAATATAAGCTATATTATAATTTAAAATTAATTAGAAAGTTTAATAAAAATAAAAATTACCGGATAAACTCCTGGAAACATTTTAAAATTTCAATAATACATGCCACATAACACTGCTGTTAAATCAAACAAATGAATGATTATCAGAATGTAGAACGATTACATTTGTAATTCGATATTCATCCTTATTGCTCATTTATTTATCAAAGACTTAAACAAACAATGAGGCCCAATGAAAGGTAATTGTTGATTTAAATAAACACTCCTTGTTGATCATATGTTTTCTTTCATTTAAATAGTAAAGAAGGGAAGAAAGGAATATATTCGAGGCTACTCCATATGGGAACGTGTACGTTATAAAATAACTATATTCAACATTAAGACAATCCAAGTTATGCAAAGGAAGTAAAACAGTGTTTCATTTATAAAAATTTATTATATATTTCTACTTTTAATAATAACGGAGTTACAGGCACTATCGAAAAATGATTTGTTGTCAACTTCCAGTTATAACTGGGAAACGTGTAAAGATAGACAATATTTTTCTTCACCATTGTTTTTATTATTATCGTCGCGAAAACTATTTTTCAAAATCTCTGAAAATAAAATGCACCATCCTGGACAGTGTCTACCGGCCAAATATTTTAATCAATCCACTTAATTTTACATAGTTGAGCAATTAATTATATAATTATTATTATTAAGAGCCAAGCACTTCAGAATATAATTAATTTTTACTAAAAAGGTGTTGGTGTTAACACCTTTTCTGTAAGTATTTTTTTTTTATTTTTAAATATTTAACTTTGTATTGGCATATATTTATGGGACACTCTGTATATATATTTTTTAACCTCGCTCCAGTTATGCCTCTAATAACAGATGTGTCGCATAATGTAGTTTTGACCCATCCAAACTTCTATATTTTTTGTAATTCATATATTATGTTTAAACAACATTTATCCTTCATCGATCTATCTTTCTGTCATCTAATAATTATTACATATTTTGTTTATTTTTAAATATTATTATTAAGAATATTTCTCAGTACATCTCTGTCATATTTTATAATTTACTTACTTCTATGAACTTTGTATCTAATGTTAATTATGTTGTAAAATGGAGATTTCCGTAAAATAAATGAATTAATAAAGAAAAACACTGATCCACGATGTTTGTGTAACTTTAATTCAACAATTTTAACTTATCATTATCAAACTTAACTCTTGTTGAATGTATAGTCACTAAAATAAAATTAAAATTATACAAACAAATTGAATTAGTGTTTTTATTAAAACTTAAAATAATGTATAACAAAGTAGAAGCCTCTAATATTAATATAATACAAATTTTATTGAAAAAGATGCGCAATTAAAAATAGTAGAGAATGTTTTTTTGTAATAAATTAAACAAGGCCTATTATGCAATACTAAATTTAAAAAATGTATTAGCTTTACCGAATTTAGTTTAAGTCTACTACGCTCTAGCATATTACGCTCTCTCTTACAATGTAATCATCTGGGGAAAATCTGCATTGCGTAGTAGGATTTTCGTCTTGCAGAAACGGCTAGTACGATTAATTCATAATGTATCGCCGAGAGAGTCATGCAGATCGTTATTTTTAAAGTCAAATATTTTAACTTTTCCATCCATTTATATAATGAGGTGCAGTCCATTTGTAAAAAAACATACTAAATATTTTGAAAAAAATTTATCATTTCATAAATATAATACGCGACATCGCAATAGTCTTTCAGTAGTTGAACATAATACTGCACAATACGAGAGAGGCCCAGGCTACAATTGCATAAAAATGTATAATAATCTTCCACCAGAACTTAAACAAAATGTTAAATCCAAAGTAAATGTTAATATATATATCAAATTCAAGAAGGCGCTTAAATTGTATTTAGCTAGTAAGATTTTTTTATTCTATAAAGGATTTTTTCTTGTAATATTTTTGTTATCTATTAATTGTAATTGACTTGTCCAATATCTTTGTGATTTATATGGATTAATAAACTATACTTATACTTAATGGTCTTAAAAGATTTTCCATTGCTGTTCAAATCTTTTTAAAAATCTTTAAATCTTCAAAGTAATTCATTCCATTTTTGTATTGCACATGAGGAGAAAGTAAATATAGAACTTGTATTTTGATATAAAGAAAACACTTAACTTTTTTATACCACTTTTATTTTACTTTAGTGACTAGTTTCAACTTCACGGTAATCATTATCAAACTTAGTTTGATAACACAATTGAAAATGTACCACGAAGTGAACACCTCCAAGATCCAAGAATAGAACTTGTAGTTGGTATTGTTCATCGATTTACATTTTAAATGTTTACATTGAATATTTGTGGTGTTATAGTTTAGCAATAACAATACAATTTCTAATATTAGACGGTAGTAAACACGGCCATGAATTTTTTAAACATGTATCATAAGATAAAAAAAATCTTTTAACCTTGGCTACAGGCATGTAAACTAAAACTGATACAACTGCTTAACACGAAGAATAAACATTAATTAAAAGAATTATATAAGAAATGTATAAGGTTTGTGACTTTTGAATGAAAATTATATTAAAACAAAAATGGTATTAGTAACAGTATTTCTTGTGTGAATAATTTGAAATAAATCCAAATAAGTATTAATTTATTTATTCTGTTAACCCAACAACTCGTAAAACCACTTGGGATAATAATTGATTAATTTATTTGTTAATTTGTATTTTTAGTTATTGTTTATTTATATGTAATAGCCTTTTTACACATCAATCATGTAATTATAATAATAATAATTTATTTATTTACGGAAAATTCACCATTTTACAAAAATTGTAACATTTTTTTACTATTTGTTACAATTTTTGTAAAATGGTGAATTTTCCGTAAATAAATAAATTATTATTATTATTATAATTACATGATTGATGTGTGGATCCATTTTTTTTTCATAAATTAACAAATAGTTTAAAAATGTCATAAATATAAACATTTATCATTCCATAAATGTATTATACAGGGTATATAAAAAGTCCCGGGATGGTTAATTAAGTCAAGGAAAAAAACAATATCTTGTATCCAGACTGTTAGTGCTCAAAAAACCGGGGGCATTTAGCAACAGCGCAATTCTAGTGGGTGAAAATAAGGTCGTCCTCCAATTAGCACACACTCATCACCTCCCTGACCAATTAGGCTCTCCATGATGTGAAAGACAAGAGCAAGGGGAAAGAAAAATGCAACTTAATTTTGACTTGTAATACAAAATTTAATTATTTTTTAAAACTAGCATTGTAATCACTTAATTAAATGTGAGTTTCGTGAAGATTTGAAAAATAAAGAAAAAAAATCAAAGAGAAAAAAAAAAGTGTACAAAGTGTTTTCATATTTCTAGCATTGTAATGATTAATCATTTTATGTACTGGAAATCATATTCCCTACAATTACTCACTTTTATAAATAAAAAAGGTAATATTGTGCAATGATAATTGCTCACTACTATTTAAAGGAAAAAGACAAGAGCAAGGGGAACGAAAAATGCAACTTAATTTTGCAAAAGTATCAATCTCATACTTTTGCAAAATTAAGTAAGAGTAATTGTAGGGAATATGATTTCCAGTACATAAAATGATTAATCATTACAATGCTAGAAATATGAAAACACTTTGTACACTTTCTTTTTTCTTTATTTTTCAAATCTTCACGAAACTCACATTTAATTAGGAGATTACAATGCTAGTTTTAAAAAATAATTAAATTTTGTATTACAAGTCAATGCTCAAAATTACCATTTTTATTTATTAAAATCAGCAAATAAAATGATAAATCATTAAAATGCTAATAATAATTTAATTGTGGCTGAAAGACCGATGGTCGATAGCCATTTTAGAAATAATAAAATAAACTATATTGTATTTAACAATGTATATAAAAAAAACTCAATAAAGATGATTGTATATATAATTCAATTTTATATTATAAATGTTTTACCAAGTGATAAATGAGAATAATGTAGATAATGCTTTATTTCTATTCTGACTAATTTCATCCACTACACCATTTTCAAGGTATACAATATTTAAATAAATTGTAATGGAGAATTGAATACTTGCCATTATCATAGAAAGGAAACATATTTTTATAACAATTATAATCTTCTTTAAAAAAAAAATATGCACCTCACACTGCAAAGTAGAGAGGTATTTATAACAATGTTATATAAGACTAAATAAATACAATAAAAAAATGTTATTTATTTATTTATTTAGTCTTATATAACATCGCTGTATTCGCCGCTATACTTCTCAGTGTGAGTTTCCTTTCCTTAATAGTGATAAGTTTATCGTGAAAGAAGTATGAATAGAAAATAATGACTACAAAAAGCAATCAGGGCTATTCCATATGGGAAATATTAAGTTTAACGTGTATGTTTTTAATAACTTAATATATCTATCACATAAGCTGCTTAGACTGTGACGATAAAAATTAACGTTTACATCAAAGATAACATTTCTCTCACAGAATAGCCCCGAATATGAAGGCTCTTTCGTATGAAAAAATGTTAAATCCAAAGTAAATGTTATACTGTATGATCGAGAACATTTCTCCTCTCGAGTGCTTTGATTTTTTTTTCTTATTTTACATTTTATTGGCACCAGCGAATAAAAACAAATAAAACGACACATGTGTTATTATTTATCAAATCATATTCTTCAATTTGTTAGAATAACATAACCTATAAGTGTGCGATAACTTTTATTGCCAACATTGTTTTATTAATTCAAAGCACTAGAGGAAAAAGGTTTTTGATCGTATGGTATTTTAACCTCACAATCTGTAATTTACAGTAAATCCACACAATTGAATATAAAAATAATTTTCTGTTAATAAATTAAATTAAATCTAAGTCACAATCTTAACAAGTTTTCTAGTTGATATTTAACTAGAAAACTTGTTAAGATTGTGACGATAAAGAATAAGATGCACATTAAATATAATATTTTATGTGGAGAATAGCTTCGATTATTAACATTTTTTAATAAATACCATGACAGCTTGTAATTAAGTTGTTTTTTTTTTTTTCAGTATTTATCAAGATTGATTAGATATGATAGACTCTAAATCACAACCAAAGCCATAATTATTGCAGAAATGTTTTTATTATTCCTCTTCTTATATTTTTATACCGATTCTTTATTTATAATTATCTTGTTTATACACTATTTAAATAAATATCTAACAGAGGTATGTTATTGTGAAGGCATATTTTTAAATTAATAATTTTCAAGCTGACCCTTAAAGATCTCATCTTGTTACTTCTTCTTCTTGAATCCTTATACCCTTTCAGGTATCGGACCTCATCTTGTTATATATATGTGATTATTAGTATATATAATATATATATATTAATATTATAGTTTTTGAAGTTCCACATATACACAATCTTTGGTTTATATACATAATATATTATATATATAATATATATGTAATATTATCAAAAACCCTTGTACCCTTACGGGTGTTGGTCAGTCTTTGGTTTAAATAATTTTAGCCAATGACTCTGGAATTATTCCATTTGCTTATAATACAATACAATAAATATTTTTTTAAAGTCGACACATCATTTGAATTTTGTCTTATAATTTAATATAATAATAACAATAATACATCTTTGTTGCATACAAGTAACAGAGTTATTTAGATTATATGATTTTGTTATTATACATAAAACATGATTATTTTGTTTTGGGATTGGCTCTTTCCATCGATTCAATATATTTTCTTATTTGATTCATTATATTGTTCAAATGTTGATATTTTTAATATATCATTACGTCAATTTCTTGGATAGCTAAGACGGCATGTACTATAACAATTGTCACTATATCGTCATCAACTTTGTATTGTTTTTGCTATGTTTTATATTATCCTGTAAGAAGTGTTTTTAACTGCTCTATAATAAGTGCAATAATTATTATTATATGTTTATTCCACATTATTAATATTATTGATGTAACTAAATAGGATTTTTGTATAAAATTATTAATTAATAAAAATTTATGTTATTTAAAATATTAGATTATCAAGAATATTGTAAACAGAAAAATATAATTGAATAAAACTCACCGCGAATAGTCCACATGCGGATGTTCTAGACGTGAACCAATCTCCAGCAGCGAGTCTGACGACCAAGGGGACAAAATGCGTCTCGAGATCACCGGGATTGTGCTGCTGAGCGACAGCCCTCAGCGATTCGACCGCCTTATCACGGACGACAGTCTCCTCGACCGTAGCCAAACTCTCTAGCGGCGGCAACAGCCAGTAAGCGTGCTCGGGCCCCCCGACCAATGTGATAAAGTTCCCCAACTGCTCGGCCAGAGCGAGCAGCACCTCGTCCTCATCGTAAATAGTTTCTGTCAGAAACGGGATGAGCTCCGAACGAGTACGCTCGACCCCCAAAGCCAAAGCAATAGTCGACAATTTCTTGATAGAATTCAACCGCAGCTGAAACACCGAAAATTAATTACACACTTTGACAGTTAATGATGTCACTTTATTCTATGAATTTTCATGAATGTGAAGTGGAAGCAAGTTGTGAATGGTCGTTGAACCGAGGGGCGTAACCCGGGGCTCGAGCGAGTCCCCGTTTGCGCCAGGGGCCACAATTACCTGAACGTCTTCATTTTTGAGTTCGTCGATGAGCACGGCGATGGGATACAAGGAATCGTCGCCTGCCGAATCGCTGGCTGCCATTATAGAACAGTGCAATACAATTATAACTACCGCTTCGTGTTTCCGTAAATACTTCACTACACTGCAAGAGAACACAACCCTTTCAGCACCACATGGAAATCACCGCGCCACTGACCTACCTTTACAATAAATTTGCAACACTTACCAATTTACAAAACGTTATCAAAATGTGGACTTTTTCAATATTTTTTATACGAAATCGTTAGTAGCGGAATCCATGTTAGGAGGCGCTAGTCAGGTATATGCGGCAGGGCTGCCAACTTGATGGAGGCGCGTCGTCCACGGCATGCACCGATAAGAAAATTAAATATAATTGGTCTTTATTTGAATTGGCGTGGCTCAATCTCTAAACGGTATTCAATTGAGACCATTCGGCGGGTTTCTCTTTAAGTATGTAGAGGCTAATGCATGAAACTTCGCGCCGCGCTATCGCGAGAAAATCAATAATTATCTAGGACGCTTTGTAAATGTTTATTTCTATAACACTTGCTGACGTAATTATTCAAAAACAATTGAATATTATATCATAGATATAAATTTCTTTTAATTTATAAGAAAAAATAACTTTTATTTATTTTAAAATAATTAAAATTGAAGCCGGAAAGACCTCTGGTGGATAGTCAATTCCAGAACTAAATAATCATTTTATGCTTTATAACAAAATTATATTAATGTAAATAGAATTCTTAATAATATGAAAAAAAACTTTAAAGATATTATTACTGAAATTAAAAATAAAAAGTAATGCAAATCCATATTTTTTAAAAATGTATTTTTTAAACTAGTCGATAATTTAAAATTATTCAATTTAATCTGTGTGTTTACTGATTTTATTGGTAGATTTTTTCTTTCTAACTTTCTTAGTCTTATCCTCTTTTAACCGTATTGGGTGTCGAGGTAGATTTTTTAATAATCTATATTTATTATCACAATATGAATTACCTATATGTAAATATTACTAATACATAATATAAAATAAATAAAACACTTCAACTTTGTATAAAACAAATTATTTTTTATTGTGACTGTAGTTTTATGAAACAGATTTTGATAATGGCAAGTTAATTTGTCGAAACTGCAGTCAAAATAAAAAATAATTTGTGTTATACAAGTAAAGTTGAAGTGTTTTTTTTTTATTTTAATCAACATGTATAACGAAGTAGATACCTCCTCACTTCTCTATATGAAATATAATAGATTTGATAAAATATGAAAAAGTAAATTAAAATCCTTTTAGTTTTTTTATGGTTTAATGAAAATATTTATAATATTTTGACTACACAAATAATACTAAAATATAACAGGTATAGATTATGACAAAAACATCAACATCAATGAAATAGTACGTCAATTATGAAATTAAATTACAATTTAATAAATGAAAACATTGCTTGAATATTATTGTTGGATTTAATTTCTTATTTAATTCGAACATTCACGATTTGCTTGACCCTTTTTATAAATAACGTAATTCAAGCAAAATATTTAAAAGTGTGTATAATTCTTATCGCAATTAATATGCCAAATATTAAAAAATAGTATTAATAAATTAAATTATAAACATTTTACTATATCTATGAAATGCCCCATTATAATATATGCAACACGAGTTACTTTAAAAACAAGGCATTTCCGAAGTTTCATATTTTTTATAAAGGAACCATACTTTTGTTTGGAAATTTTATTTAAAGCTAATTATTAATAATTATATTTTAAGGCTTTTAAAAAATAAATCTAAATATAAGCATTATTTAGATTTATTTATAATTTATTAGATAATCATAGAGATAGATGTAATTAAAAATAATGACGTATGCAACTCAATTAACACCTGCAAAACAAGGTAAGCTTTTTAATTGTTTTTTTGCTATTAAAATAATAAATAAAACACAACTATCTTTTATTTCTGACAATAATATCTCAATTTTAATTATATGTAAGTATTATTATATCACAATTACTATAAATTCATTTTAAAAGCGTTTTAAACCCATTAAATGTTCAGAAATATCGTTGCATCAACATTAAAACATTTGACACAACACTGATAAGACATTTTTGATGTTTATTTTGCCCAGTGGGGGAAATGAAGGGTTTTCCCCATTTATAATGAAATGAATTGAGTTTCTAGTAAACAATATTAATTTTCCAAAGGTATCTTTAAAAATGTAAATATTTTACAATAATGAATTGAATCACAACTTGGGTATCATGAATATCTTTTGGAAAATCAAGAGAAACTAATTGTACCCAAGTAACAAATTATTACTGATTATTAAATTAAATTAAGAGGAATGAATTCCAAATGTGTATATATATATATTTTATTGGAAACATTTTATATTATTAATTAGGTTGAGATAAAAGCAGATATGTTTCTTGGAAGCATTTTTACCATTGTATATCAATTGTGTTGTAGAAAATAAAGACTATTATAATTATTATATATTGAGAAAAAAATTATTTCATAAATTAGGTTTGTTAATTCATTTCATCAATAAATAATTACAAAAAAAAACTGTTAAAATTAATATATCTCATTTATTGATAAACATTTCAACATACACAATGGATAAATCTAGACAAACTGTTTTATTTATCAATTAATCAAAACTATACTGCACATACATAGTTATTGGTGTTGTGTGGACATGTAAAACTATAAACGGGTTAATGATGCAACTGCAATAGAGACTTGAAATACTGACTAAAAAATACAAAAATTTACAGATTAAAACAAATAAGCTCCTTTTCTCTAAAAATATAGAATCTACATGTACTCGTAACTCTGCCTGACTTTCTTCGCAAGATGGCATGAGAAAATTATACCAAGGATCTGAAAATATAAAAGTTGTATCATTTGTAAAATAATTTAAAAAAATCGCATAATAAAAAAAATTAAATAAATGTTGATAGCCTTATTTAAGGACAACATATAATATAGTATAAGAATTATATTGTTAATTTATTGTATATAAAATTGTCTGCAGAAATAAAGGTGTTAAATTTATATATATATATATACTTAAAAATCTACCAATAAAATAAATAAAAACACAGATAAAAATGAATAATTTTAAATTCTCTATTAATTTTTTTTTAAATGTATACAAATTTTTATTAATTAAAAATAACATTTATGTTACAATGTAATCTTACACTTTAATAAAATAAGTCCGAATAAAATATCGGTGAGATTTTCATCTTCACTTTCGAAACTCATTAATTAAAATATATCGGCGCGTCGCTAATCTTTTTCTTGTTTATTATTAATATTAATAATAAAAATCCATTTCAAACTCTTTTTTTCTCGCTATTTAGGCCATATAATACTTATATGGTCTTGATCTCTTATGGTATCAGTTTAATACTCACTTGGATAAAAGCAAATCCTAATCCAACACTTCCAATAGTTACTGCATGTGATCGTACAAAATTACCAAATTGCTCACGACAGCCCTGCTTCTTCAATCCTTCATTGGAGTCATCGCTTGTGCAATTGTAACTACCAACGGCGCCATCTGGGATGGAACAACAACTCAGTGGCAACAAGTTGCCAGTCGAATTCGAATTAATCCAATCATGGTAGTTGGCAACACCGCAACAGTCGAACTAAAAAATAATTATTGAGATGGAGTTACGTGAAGTTTTTCCAATATAGAAAACTAAAAACAGTTGTATTCACTTTACTTCGCAGATTTTATTTTACACTAAATGTACATTTCGGATACTAGTATTCAACTACATTCTTAAAATTAAAGACATTGTTATAAAAAATAATTAATAAAAAAAGTATACAGTGGTGAATCAATTGTATCTGTATAAGATAAATGAATCAATTATATCTATATAAGATATATGAATCAATTATATCTGTATAAGATTTAATAAAACCCATATTTTGAATAAATACAAAGTATTTACAAAAGGTTTGATACTAAAAAAAATATGGTGACTTTTCATTTGGACGTTTCCTTCTTCGGGATTTAGGGTAGCAAGATTATCATACCCAGCCATGCAGGATTACAATTAAATAAAAAGTTTTGCCAGGACTGCACACCTGGTAGCCAGATGTCGAGAAAACCGGCAATGTCAGAAATTTTCAACAATCACTCACACACCTTCTTAGAAATAGATATTTATAAAGAAACGCAAAAGAGCAATAAAAAGGAAATGCAATGCAGGACAGACTCTATTTCAGGAATAATGCTAATTTATCTTAATCATGATTAAGTCTTGGTATGTCAATTTCAGATTTAATCGTTATTAACTATTTAATCATGTGTAAGTTACCCACAGTGCAAGTGGGTATAATTGTATTTGCTGTCATCTCATTTTTTTTTTTTGTTGGTATTATTTAGTAATAATACAATGTAAGCAAGCAATACAGCAATACATTTAGAGACAAATATCACACTGAAGAAAAAACATTACATTAGCTTTAAAACAACATTATTTGTTAATGTAACATTGATGCAATGTTTTATATGTCCACTTTACTTTGTGGGATAAGTTGCGAAATATGTAAGAAAAATACTCAGTAAATGTTAATTGGTTCCAAACACAATGAAGGTAGATACTACAAGTTTTAACAAATATATGTGCTCACCTCTTTTTGTATTGTGTCCCAAATTAAAGTGATTTCAGTCTTACTATTCGGTTTATACTTAGTAATATCATCGTACAATGTTTTATTCAAATAATCAGCAGTCTCATTTTTCAGTACGTATCCACTGATTCCAGCAGCGAATTCCAAGACGAAGATCAGACAGAGAAGAGTCGAGAACTGGAAATTAAAACAAAATTAATGTAATTGGACACTTTTAAAAACAACAATTAATAGAAAAAAGGATTTATTCACTTTGTTACAGTTATTTAATTAAAAAAATAAAAAGAATTTGATAATAATTAATAAAATATTTCCTCTTTAGCTACTGTGATTTATGATACATAAGTATTTTAAACAAATGTTCAATAATGGACATTTGCTGTTGCATAACAATAACATATTGTATAATTTCACAATTTTTCTCCCAGATCAGTACAGCTCTGCCTTATGTAATACAAGAATGTATTAATTATTTTCGAATTTAATTTATTCAAACAACATTCAAACAAAGTGGGATAAGAACAGGCTCAGTCGTTGATTACGCATGGACGGCTGAGTGTCTCCCTGAAGTGCAATAATATTTATAAATATTTACAAAATATAATTGTTTTTATTATCAGACTTATAACAAAGATCAGATAATTGCAATAAAAATAAAATTAAATTAAATTAAATAGTGAAACATTATTATGAATCGGCGAATCAAAATTATTGCACTGTAAGTTAATCGTGAAGTCAACAAAAATAAATACCTGCTTTACTGGATGCTACTGGACTTTGTCATCGATTTTAAATAACAATTCGACACTGTTATCAGCGTTCATACTGTGAACACCCATAACAGTGTTGTAATTTTTAACGAACGGTTTTATGATTGAGATATTTTCTGTGATACGGTAACATTAATATTACTACACTACTAATTCTTTTTACAAATTCGTAATTTTTATTTGTATATTTTATTGTATTCATATTCTTTTTTGTATTATTCTGTAATTGGGCTTCTGTTTCCTGCGGGTAATAACTTTATTATTATTAGTTTTAAAATATAAAAAAAGAAATATTAAATATATTTACACAAAATTACATTTTAACAATAATCATATATTATTTATATAATTAGGTATATTATTTTTAAGTGGTGTTCAAGGCCATCTGATTGTTGGTTCTGTTAGTTTATATTGAAAGGAATGTCTGTGTTTTCTAAATATGCAAATGAAATTATTCCCACATTTATAAAATAATACGAAAATTTTTAATATTTTTTCCAGTAGCATACTTCTAAATTTCTTCAAATATATTTTTTCTAATAATAAAAAAATAGCATTTCTATTAATAAATAACAAAAAATATGACCAGATTGTACAAGCTTAGTTGTTACTCTTATTTTCTGTCTGAAACCTCTATAGAGGTGCTGGCTTAAACAAAACTGTTTTTAAAACTACTTGTCCGTGCTATGTATTTACTTCGTGATTGCCCTTGAAAGCATTTATTTGACTGTAGTGAGCGAGACAGATATTATCGACACTAGAATGTCACAAAATATTCTTGTTTATTAAAGAATTCAATCCCTCGATACCTAATATGGGTAAAAGATTAAGAAAGAAAGAATTCAATCCAATTGAAATTAACCCTAATATTACTAAAATGTTTTACCAAGTGATTAATGAGACTCAAATTGAAAATATGAAATTAACCCTTCTACAATTATATCGGACGACATGAGTGAAATACATTTCATTATAGAAACAATTAATCTAAACTATCTATGAACTCGTTTTTTCACCCATATTGGACTGTAGCTCATGCACTCACTTCCTGAGTCAGTCATTGAATAAAAAAGGGCCATACAAGGTGACCCTTTTTATTCATCCAGTGGAAAATCTCGATAAATATGCATCGTACAAAAAAATGTTTCCGACAAAAATTTAACGGTTTTTTTCATTTGTTTATTAACAACAGATACATATTTTGATCACGATAATTATCAATGATTGACAAATATTTAAGGAAAAGTATACAAGATTTTCACCAATCCAATTATTAATACCTATAACTAAAAATAATGCATAAAGAAAATAATTTACTAAATAAATATGAAGTACAGTCAAGAGGTGATAAAAACAATATTCTCATAATATCGCTGTTATCAGTAATATATTTTAGATCATTTGACTCATTGTTTGATCTGTGGCGCTATTAAATATTATCTGGCAATACCCACTGATATCTGGTGACACCATTAACATCAAGCCTGCCATTCTTTGTGCTTGAAATGTAAACAGGAAAGTTACATATTATGTTTTTTAATTGAAATAAAATTAATCGTGATCAATAAAAGAAAAAATAGATTTATAAATATAATTGGGAGCATTTATTAGGGATTTTTTTTGGGTTTAAGCATGCAATTGTGTTGCACATAAAGAACAGCTAAAAATGACTATGTTCTGAAAAAATATATATATATATATGTATGGAATATATTTTATTTAGCCTTATATAACATCATTATATGTTCCTCTCTACTTCTCAGTGTGAGGTGTGTATGAGATATAGTTGTACTCATACTTTATTCAATTCAATTAATTTTTGTTATGACCATTATTTTAGTAAGAAACGTTTACATTGAGCAGATGCCACCGGTGGAGCTAAAAATTATAAAAAAATTAAAATATTTTGTAAGATTTATTCAGTTCTACAATTTCTAGAAAACTAACAAAACATATAAATTTTATTGTTTTCTATAATTATTTCATACTACTGTAGAATATAGCCAAATTCATACTTTTGGTCAGTTTCTCTGATCACACTTGTGGTGTTGCCAAATGCAGCTATTAGTTTATGTTCCTTTATATTGAATATTATTTAAAATAACCTATTTTTTATATTTTTAAGGTTTTGCACAGAAATACTTTCAGTATTTTTTTTTTTAACAATATTAATTAGTTTTTAGCATCCAAGACCTCCTAAAAGGATTCGAGAAGAAGAAGAATTTACTTTTAAATTAACTTATATTGGAATAAAAATACGTACATAGCATGCAAAATATTTCTGGCTAATAAATATAGTAGTAGAGAAAACGAATAAATGATACTTAATTTTATATTAATCAATTTATGTAACGATGTAGAAAAATTGATTGATATGACCAGAATTAATGATTTTTTTTTACTTCTATGTTTATTTATATACTCGTTGAATACGAGTACCAACACTGAAATAAGAATCGAATTGTATCATTACTTCTATCACACAACCTAACAAAATATCATAGTAATTAGTAAATTACTAATTAAAAAAACAAACTATTTATAATAGAAATATAATAACATATTTATTTATTTAGCCTTATATAATATCATTATATGTTCCTCTCTACTTCTCAGTGTGAGGTGGACCATAATAATATATACTTACAGTTATTATCATACAGTAATTTTGTTTGCAAGCACCACAGCAACCGAAGAAAGCTATCATGAAGATAATCGTCCCAATTGCGATCAGTAAATTGGGAGCGGAGAAGTACTTTTGTTCCAAGAAGGTTTCATAAGTGTTGTACGTCGCCTTTATGCTAACACCAACTGATAGTATGATTATGCCAGTAATCTGTAAAAGAAATTAATTTTAAAACAAAACGATCAAGATATTTAAGTAAGTATTTACACAAATTTATTGGAGATTAATTTTCGTGAATAATTTAATTTTTATTTGGCAGACCTATTATAATCGGACACATTTAAACGTTACTTTCAGTTTTGTTGCTGGAAAAGTTTGCCTAAACGTTTTTTCTAGTTGAAATTATTTGATTGACAATTTAATTCATATACTCAAGTGTTTTTGTTATTTTTATAAAGAAAACGTTTAAGAAAACTTTTCCAGCAACAAAACTGAAAGTAACATTTTAACGTGTCTGATTATAATAGGTCTATTTAAATAAAAATACAAGTATTTTTATTTAAATAATTAAAGTCTCCACAACCAACATAAAGAAGATTATAATAGGTCTGCCAAATAAAAATTAAATTATTATTTATTTAGTCTTATACAACTACGTTATATGTGCCTCTTTACTTTTCAGTGTGAGGTAGTGATGGGCAAATTGATTATTTCAGTAATCAAATAAAATTATTTATTTTCAATAATAAAATGTTCATTTAATCATTTCTATGAAACTTTTGTTTTGATAATGACACGTTAAGGTTGTCGAAACTATAGTCAACAATAAAACAAAAAAAAGTTATACAAACAAAGTAAAAAAGTGTTTCATTTATTAAAATTGAATTTGATTCAAAAATTAAAATTAGTTATAATAGGAAAAGGATTTATTCACTCGGTTACAGTTATTTTATATTTTCGATTCAAAAATTGTTGCATTATACAATTGTTTTTGTTATGCAACAGCAAATGTCTATTATTAGACATTTGTTAAAGTACTTATGTAACATAAGTCATGATATTACAGTAGCAAAAGAGAAAATAATTTATTAATTATTTTCAAATTCTTTTATTTAATTTAAAATTAGTTAATACAATCACTAATTTTGCAACTCCTTGACACTTTCATTGTCGTTTGCATATTTCAAATAAATCGATTTTTTAAATATCCATGTTTGTCCAAAATTACTGATTTTAAATTCAATATTGCATGTCTATAAAAAAATAAAACAAATATTTGTTATCTATAATTGTGCAAGAGTTCATAAATCATCATTTAATTACATGCGAAATAGCACTTTTTGATATGACAATTTTATTTCCTCTAAAACAACTTCAGAGATAATTTTTGCGATTTCAGTTATCTCAATTTGTTTTATCGTAAACATTATATATCTTGAAGTACTTTAAATTGAAATCTCATTATTTTATTTATCTATTAATACTTCACGTGGTATTATTTGTTAAACATAACAATTTAATCAAGACTTAGAAAAATAAACAAATAAACAAGTTTTTCATAATAACTTAAAGATGATGCAAGCGCCACCTTTTACCTAATTTCAAGTGGCATCATCAATGATTTGGGTCTATAAGGTAGACGACCGAGAATCATTGTTTCGTCCACTAAAGGAAGGCGAACTTGTCCTGTTTATAAAAACAAGGAAAATGAAATTCACATTTAATGAAATGTTCAGCCACCATTAATTTAGCGTATGGATAAGTTATCCATACGTAAATGTGAAACAAATAAAAAACAGTATTCATTCATTTGATCTCAGTTATTTAAATATATTAAATAAAAATGATTTGAAAATAATTAATAAATTATTTCCACATTTAGCTCTGTGACTTTTGACTTACGCTACGTAAGTTCGTTAAACAAATGCACATTAAAACAACTACTTCCCGGGCAAATACCCATTTTTAATGTGCATTTGTTTAACGTACTTAAGTAACGTAAGTCAAAAGTCACAGAGCTAAATGTGAAAATAATTTATTAATTATTTTCAAATCATTTTTATTTAATGTGAAACAAGATTTTCACTTTGTTAAACAAGTGAAAGCGTCGTTATAAATTAATAAAATATTTGTTAATTAAACACAAGTGATTTTCTTTACAAAATAATAAACTTGAATGCTGTTAAAAATTCTCACTCATATTTGCTAGTAAAATAAGTAAACAAGTATTTTACATTTTAAAACAAATGAAAATGAGTCAAAAGTAAATGTTTGTTGATTAAATACAAATGATGTTAGTTGTCCCCATTTCATTTAAATTTTCGCGACTTTGTGTTAAGCATGCATATTTATGTGAATTATCATAATTTAAAAACAATTTAAAACGTTCTACTACCGATAACGGACTACTTTTCATATTGAACAAAAGATGAATTGCAAAATATGAAAATGTATCAATTTAAAAATAAACTATGAAAATATGCTTAGTGAAAAACATATTAAATTTGATAAAATGGTTTCTCTCATCAATGACTCAACTGAAAGTATTCAACTTCAATTCAACAAATAACAATGGGTGATTTTTTATCATCAGCATAGATATATACAGAGAGCTTTTTTTATCAGTATACGTTTCCCCTATGTATACCTGCAAAATAGGCGAGTCAAATGCATTGATGTATGTATATTTGGTTGCCTATAACCCACAACTGAACACACATATGCCAAATAATCAACTAAACATACACACATTAATCAGTTCAATGCGTTTGACTCACATGTTTGCAGGTATACACTCCCCCTAATGAACTGAACACACATATGCCAAATAATCAACTAATCATACACACATTA
This sequence comes from Philonthus spinipes, assembly GCA_963082785.1. Taxonomy (NCBI): domain Eukaryota; kingdom Metazoa; phylum Arthropoda; class Insecta; order Coleoptera; family Staphylinidae; genus Philonthus; species Philonthus spinipes. The sequence goes on from OY720310.1 coordinate 12,182,352, forward strand.
ATCGGTTCAATGCGTTTGACTCACATTTTTGCAGGTGATAAAAAAAAAACTCCCTGTATATACTTTTATGATCATCAGACACAACAGTTGAACGTCTATTGCCAACTGTTTGAAAATTAAGTGATGACATTCCCTACAAATAAATTAGTGATGGATAAAATCAACCATTTAAATTTATTTATTTATTTCTCAACGGAATCTCCTTTTTTTTATAAACAATAAAATCTCACAATATACATACGCACAACGTGCCTACAGAAACGGGTTAAATAATCGATTTATTTGAAAAATATGAAAGATGATGAAAGATTATTTTGAAAATAGTTCAATTAGTTGTAAAAATAGTATTTAAAATATTTAATTTTATGTTTTGAATGAATCATCTCATACAACTATTAAATCATCATTTGATTATTGAAAATAATAAATTATTTTGTATTTCGATTGTAGATATAATCAATTTTGCCCATCACTAAAATAAATCCAATCATGTTGAAAATTTTACTTGTCAGCTATTTTGAAGTACATATAAAATGATATGCTGAAATGACATTGATCCAATTTTTTTTTTTTTTTCGTGAACATCCTTAACATCGAAAGCGTGTTCAGGCAACATCAAGTGCTTTGCCTGTAGCGCTACATGTCTAAAAATCCCCTGAACGCGACCATTTATTCAACATTCAGCGATTAATCTATAGGCAACTAGACAATCTCAAACCAGATTTAAGAGTTTCAAAAAGTTCTTAGCAAATTTAGATGAGTTTATTGAAACATTTTTTATACTTTAGAAAAAATTGATTATTTTTTCCATCGACTACCAGATATTTTTTATTACAGTTTTACAAGGTTATGTTATAATGACGTTATATTTTTATTTGAAAAATTAAAATCAGATATGAAATAAATAAACCATGGTCATTCCAACTTAAATTTAATATTGCTAATTCCATAGAGTTAGAATGACTAAAGGAAGCATACGCACCGTTTGTTGTCATCCAACATACAGGGGAAAAACGTAAGGGGAATACACAATTTGTAAACACAAAGTAACTTCACAGCTGATTTTGACGCCTAACCCAATAATCAAACTCGTCAGTGCTTTATTGAATTACTAGCTCCTATTGGTGTTTTTGACTAAATTTTATTTGTCTATGTTTTATTTGCTCATTTCTGCTTGTGTTTATTATCTGATTCGTGATTATTGTTATATTGTCATTGTTTATTTCATGAATTCTTCGAACTCATTATTGAAGTCATTGGAAACAATTCATTTACGATTTTCTTTGTGTCTTGCGATTATTATTCTGATGTAAAAATATAAAATTATATTTATTTACAATTTCGAATTACCATTGGGGCTGTTTATGTAATAATAACATAGGAAGTAATAATAAGTCTGCATATTTTTTGGTTAATTAAGATATTAATACCGTGAAATAACAGATATTTCCACGATTCAACGATGCTAAACAATTCCGACCATCATAAACAATGATAAATATTTGTTTGGCATTTTCCTATATTTGAATTTAAGCGGGAAATCGAACAGCTGTGAGGTTCCACTTATGTTTATGTTTACGTTTGCAGACGCGATATATCGGATTACAAACATTCCCTATCCCCACCACGTCTAGTATATTCTACGTCTATGGCTAATTCAGAGAAGTTAACCTATTTAATAGATTTAAACCTCAATTATGGTGTATTGTATAAAATAATGTGAATTCTAGATCGAACACCAATGCTTTCCACTAAGAATCACTAACATATTACACATTTTAAATTATTTTTTTTTATTGTAATACATCAATAAACAAGATTTATATTGATTAAGTAGATGGTGAAATGACTGACAAATTGAGAAAACATATTTTGTTTTTCTGCTATTTTGTTATTTACAACAACTGAAAACACAATATTATTATGCGAATAATTTTTTTAATTGTGATTTTTGTGTATTATAACTATTTGAATTTTCTCCTCTATAAAATTATCATAAAATATATAGACTGTTCCATTTAAAACAATGTTTGTTTTGTTAATATAGTGAAAACGTGATGCTCTTTTGGTTTTATGATTTTGCCCTGGAAAATTTATTACTACATTTATTTTTTAATTTAACCCCACACTCTGTATGGGTAAACGGGGTTTTCAATAATATATATATATATATATATATTAATTTAACCAACTCTCTAGCTCAACTAATAACAAAGTCAGCAATGGTGTGCATTTAATTTAGAGCAACCTGTATATTATAACACATAAAAGAAATCACAATTAAATTATTCTGATTTATAACATTAAACCAGTAAGTAATTATTGCATTTAGTAAATCCACTTATCAAGAATTCTATAAATAGATGATTTATTAGGAGGAAAGTATATTCTTCGATGGGATACAAATGAGGCCTTAAGACCAGACCTGATAAGAACACAGTAGTGCCTTTTATCAAATAACAAGGGAGTACTGAGCTTTTCGTACTCAATATTTCCGATAAAGTTTGAACAGTTATGTAAATTTCAAGAAACAACAATGTCTAACATGTAAAACATAATATGTATTTTATATATTAGTTTTAAGTTTTAATACGTTCATTTATTATTTTTAATGTAATTAATTTTTTTAATTGAACTTAGAAAACCTGAAATTACCAACTCTAATAGATTTTGAAAAAAATATTGCAATAGTAGCCTTCTTTTCAGCTATATAATTATAGCTATAATAAAGAAATTAAAAAATATATATAAAATTAAATTGAATTAATGTTTTTTTTTTTTTTCGGAACAAGAACATCAGGTTTTTAATTGAACATAAAAAAAACCTGAAAGTACCAACTCTAATAGATTTTGAAAAAAATATTGCAATAGTAGCCTTCTTTTCAGCTATATAATTATAGCTGAAAAGAAGGCTGCTGTTGCAGTATTAGCTATATAATTATAGCTGTAAAGAAGGCTACTATTGCAATATTAGCTATATAATTATAGCTGAAAATAAGGCTACTATTGCAATATTTTTTTCAAAATAGATTTTGAAGAGTTGGTAATTTCAGGTTTTTTATGTTCAATTAAAAACCTGATGTTCTTGTTTAAAAAAAAGAAACATTAATTCAATTTAATTTTATATATATTTTTTATTTCTTTATTTTACTTTATTAAAGATACACGTTGTTATGAATAAATTTACTATATTTTAATATACCCCGACACCAATTGGTAAAAGGGGACATCGATTATATATATATATATATATATATTAATATTAAGTGTCTAATGCCCGTTTGCACCGATTTTACTTTATGGCCTCCTTAGTTAAGGATTCCTTAAAAGTTAAGGAAAGAATAGTAGAGATTGGATTGCACCGCTCATATAAAATCTCCGCTTAGTTAAGGTCTCCTTAGTTGGGGGAAAATCTAGTGGAAAGTTAGTGCCTAACTTCATGTCGTCTATTATTCTCGCTTCCTAACCATGACATCATAGAAAATTATTATTAATTTTAGAAAATCACAATTATTTGGGATAATTATTACCGCAATAAACATTATAGTAATCAAAAGTAACTTTAAAACCCAAATCATCGACATTTATTTTATTTCGAAAATATTATACTGTAAAACAACCTTTGCTTACTTACACTGCCGTTATAAAACATTAAAATTCTTTGTGTCAACACACAGGAAGCAGTGATAATGTTTGTTAGCATGATTTTAAACATAATAGGTCACGTAGCTTGTATTATTATCCTAATCAACAAATCCATACAGTAAAGGCCATTGAACAAAAAGTAATAATAATAGTGCAACATTAAAAGATATTTAAAAATCTATTTTTGTTCATTCGTGGTATACTCAAAATTAGATTACTCTGTAATATAAATTGGTTTAAAATAGAACAGCACTTTAAATTGATTTTCCTGAACACTTATTGATTTCCATTCAGAAAATTATTATTTTATTTCAATGCATATCAACGGACAGAGTCGAATATGAAAGTTTCAATGAAATCAATAACTTTTAATACAGAAATATTGATCTGGATAATTAATTAAAATTAATTTTAATTTTAATTAATTATCCAGATTGATGTAAAAATGTTTCACCACGGGTTAAGTGAGAAATTAATTAAACATACAGAAATATTGATTTATATAGGGTGTGGGTGAACAAAACAGAACAATATTTTGAATTAAAACACAAATTTTTTAATAATGTTATTGTTATGCAACAGCAAATGTCCATTATTTAACATTTGTTTAAAGTACTTATGTACCATAAGTCAAAATGTCATAGTAGCCAAAGAGGGAATAATTTATTAATTGAAACCTGGGGACATGGGTTCAAATCCCATCACAGATGTTTCTTTTTGACTTAAATATATATACATCTTTATTCAGACAATAAACCCTACACTCTTATGGGTATAAAGGTTTTTTTTTTGATAATATATATATTCAGGCAATAACTTTATATAATATACAGTTTGTAAATCTTTGATTTGGTTCTCATTAATCACTTGATGAAACATGATCACAATATTAATAGTTTGAAAAATACACTTGATTTGTTTCACTAATTGTTTTAGTTGTTTTACAGTTTGTAAATAAGTAAGTTTGTATGAAGGTGTTAGTCTGTCCTGGGCTATCGATCTGAGGTCTTTCTGCCCTGATTTCCATTTATATTTAATTATATTGTATACTTTTTTTCTCATTTATCACTTGGTAAAACATATTTAATAACCGTTTGTTATAATGAAATCACTTGGTTTTGTTTTACTAAAATTTTGTTATATTTTCGACTAGTTTCGGCTAGATGCCATTTTCAAGAATGAATATATAAATGGATTTACAAACTATTAATAGCAGCTAGCTGAAACTAGTCGAAAATATAACAAAATTTTAGTAAAACAAAACCAAGTGATTTCATTATAACAAACGGTTATATTTAATTAATCTAAATTATATCTCAGTGTTGTTCACTTTATCACTATATTTTAAATTTACCAACAATTGCCGCTGAAAAAAATGCCAGAACCCCCACGCCGCACTAACATTAACTTACGGCACCTTCCCATCAATGTTAGACTCCATTCAGATATTAATAGATCCAAGGTCGGGAACCCCGTAAACTTTTAATGAACACTATTCGTGGGATACGAATAATGTTCATATATATATAATTATTATTATATATAATTTTTTATATATGTATATATAATTACTGATAGCGGGTGAAAGGCTAATGGGTCTGTAGAGTCGGATACAAATAATAAATCGGAGTCATGTTTGGAGATTCAGGAAATATTTATCATATTTACATTCACTGGGAAAATATTGACGTTAATAATGGCACACCCTGTATATAAAATTACTGAACCAAGCGGGTAGGAGGCTAATGGGTCTGTAGAGTTTTATACAAATAATAAATCAGGGGTCATGGAAATTTTCACATTTTTTAATTCACTGGGAAAATATTCATATTATTAACAAATGCTTAGAATGTATTTGTGAATTTACTAATTTAAATTGTCATATCCTGAAGCTCTGTTCTTGTAAAGAATTTAAAAATAATTGTTTTCTATCAGTTAGTTTTCTCTATGTAATGACCAGTGTAGATGATATTCCAATATGAATAATAAATTAACATTGAAAAACTTATTCTCTGTTCTATTCAACTACACCTTATTGCTTGCAAATACAATTGATTTGTTTTAATAATTAAAAATTCCAATAAATTAAACACTTTTTAATTGTTTTCAATCAGTTCATCAGTGTCACTTAGTTGCTCTATTTTTTGTGATTAATTTTTCAGTGAAGTTTATTATAATCCCAGCATTTCCACAATAAATTCCCACCGTTGTATTTACATCCAGGCACGCTTGGAATTTTCAATTTTTTTGGTTATTCTGTCTCTTACAAGGAACGAAATATATGATTTTACGATCCTTTAACGGAATTCTGACACCGATTCTGGTCGTCTTTTATTGGGTTCACAATAAATTCCCACCGTTGTATTTACATCCGTACACGCTTGGAATTTTCAATTTTTTGATTGTTCCGTCTCTCACAAGGAATCAAATATATGATTTTACGATCCTTTAAAGGCATTCTGACACCGATTCTGGTCGTTTTTTTGTTGGGCACATTCGCGTAGTTTCCTTTGTTCACCGAACAAACTTGTAAAAAAAAGGCTCGTTTATTCTTCGATAAAAAAATCGTAGTTCGGTTCCAAATAACAATCAAGTAATAAAATACAAAATGGAAAAAGAAAATATTTACTAAAATTCCCTTGAAATTGAAACAACAAATTCTAAACATTTTATTAAGGGAAATTCTAAACTGTTAGAGAAATATTCAATGTAAAACTTGAAAATATATACAAAAAATATTCAAAATATTTTATGTAATGAAAGTATTTGCGCTTTTGGTGCAGACACCTATAAACCATATAATCGACAACTTTTCTGCTCTAGATTTGCACTTTTCAGATTACCAAAACTCCAGCTAACGAATTTCACGAGAAACGATAAAAAAAAAGATTATCCTTTCTTGCAAAATGGATCAGCCGTTAATGGCTTTTGGTAATTCATTTGGGGCTCGGTAAACGTGCATTTAGTATAAACTCATTTTAATTATTTTCGATAAATAAAATTAAAAATTGTATTAATGGTCGCGTTCAGGGAACTGTAACGCTTAAGCGGTTTTGCTGAACGGTAGCGCTTTATTTATCAAGCGGTAAAGCATATATTTTTTCCGCTTGATCGCTTTTCAAGCCGTGCAGCTGTAAACAAAACGGCCATATTTTCGTGAACGTCCTTAACATCGAAAGCGTGTTCAGGGAACATCAAGTACTTTGCGCTGTAGCGCAACATCTCTAAAATTCCCTATTGAAATGAGAAATTCTAAACTGTTAGAGAAATGTAAATATTAATTATCTATCATTAAAGATATTGTTTCTTTTTGTGTTCAGAATTAAAAAAAAAACTCTTCATTAACTTTTAAAATCAATGTACAATTAATAAAAATTTAATAAACATTAATTATTTTTGCAAAATATTGCTTGTTTTCATTGCATTGGCCATGATTTATGAAAAAAAATCCATTGTTAATAACTGAGGCTTCAACTTTGTTGTAAATTGTTTATCAATGTATTAATTAAATAAAACACTTTAAATATTGTATAACACTACCACTTTGTTATACAAACAACGTTTAAAGTGTTTTATTTTATTGAAAAAAATTCATGCAAAAATTGCATTCGTGAAAATAAGTCAAAAGGGCAGAAAGACCGATGGTCGATAGCCATTTTCTGAGGCTTAACTAGAGGTTTATGATTGTAATGTAATTTAATGTATCTCTCAGAAATAAAGATTTTCTATATATATATAAGTCAAAAGTGAGGTTTATTTTAAAAGCATCGTTTATACAAAAGCCATGGCTAATGCTATTTAATTATGCAATATTTTGCAAATTTAATTTCATTTAAATTAAATAAAAATTATTTGAAAATAATTAATAAATTTTTCTCATATTTAGTACATTATGTAATTGAATATCCGGCGTGGGTATTTGCCCGGGAAGTAGTTGTTTTAATGTGCATTTGTTTAACGGATTTACGTAGAGTAAGTCAAAAGTCACAGAGCTAAATGTGAAAATCATTTATTATTTTCAAATCATTTTTATTTAATTAATGGTTTTAATATTTAGACATTGGTAGTTCATATTTTATGAAATAAATATGAATAAATTATTAAAAATCAACCAATAAAACAACTAAACATAGAGTAGATTGAATAACTTTAAATTCTCGACTAGTTTCAGGTTATTAGCCCATTTTCAAGAGAAAAAAATCTCTTGTATATGTGTAAATAACCTGAAACTAGTCGAGAATTTAAAGTTAGATTGAATAACTTTGAATTCTCGACCAGTTTCATCTGTTTTTTATTGGTTGATTTTTAATAATTTATTCATATTTATTTCATTTATTTAAATAACTGTGACCAAGTGAATGAATACTCTTTTCTATTTAATTTCATTTATTATTTATTGCACAACCCTACACCCATATGGGTAGAAAGGGTCATTAAATATTTATATATATATTGCACACTTATTATAAAATTGAACAAAGCATCATTTAGACAGATTTTTAAATTCCAAACACATTTTTATTTTTTTTTTTCAGTTTTTCTTAAAAATGAAGGAATTTGTAAAAAAAATGTTTTTAAATGTAAAATCCCTATCTACACCCAATATATAACTTGTGTTACTTTGTTAAATATGTATTATGTATGAAATTACAATGTATCTGTAAACGGCCAGACTAAATAAAGCATTGTTTTTAATAATAATAATAATCATAATAAATTAAAGACGACGCAAGCGCCATTAAATTAAATGTGAATAATAATAATGATTTATTAGAATATAATACAATTTATTTTCAAAATATATTTATTTATTTATAAGTTTTATTATTTATATTATTAAATTTTATCTTTAAAAATTTTTATATAATTCCAGTTGCTATTATTATGGATAATTAATACGATTATAAAATAATAACCAGCAGGCTTTGGACTAATAAAAAAACACGATTTGGCAATAAATAATAAATGCTACACATGCAAAGAAATGGAAAGTTAAATAACTTCTCTCCATATGACGCTAAATTGGAGCAAACCACAAAAAAAAATATTCAGGCCCGATTCGAAGTATGCAAATGCCGCTGATAAGATTACAAGGTAACACACACACAGGTAATTTCAATCGGGTATTTCAGACACAGGTTTTATTAGTTCCACGTGTTTGTAGGTGGTCCAAAATGATTATGAAAAAAAATAGTTTTTTTTACTGATTTCATCTTGCTCTGATTTATTTTCATTTGAGCAACATTGCGCAATTGCGCAAAATGTTTACTTACCACGAAAAGAAGGTTGAAAATGAAGAGGAGATATTTGATGGTTACCCCGCTCCAGGACATCTTGGCCATGGTGTAGTCGGGGGCCCGCGCGGAGAGAACTGTAACGGTCAGATGGTCAAACGCGTGTCTGTCGCTCAGCTGGTGCGGCGTTGGGGTATTCGAAATTTCACTTTTACTCACTTAGTTCGGGTGGTTCGAAGAAAGGCCTCCTGGGACGGACGGTCGGGTGGACCGCGCAAGAAACAGAAACCCAAGAAACCGGTCCGGCGGAAAGAAGTGCGGCGCGCTCGGTGCGTTATAAATAGACCGTCGTTGTCGAGAACGAGCGTCGCGTTTGTTTCTTTTATCACGTGGCTGGCTGTTGTGATCGCTTGGCCACGACGCGGCTCGGCTCTGAAATTCTGAATGCGCAATGTTTTGTTTATCATGCACGGTCGGTTCTCGGTTGCACTTTTTTTTTTCGTCCACCTTGTCACGCTGTAATTGTTCAGCGTTCAATTCAAATATTTAAGTGGGCTGTGAACGTTATGGGAAATCGATGGAACTGATGGAGGAAATTAATAAACATGCATTTAAAATTATTAAAAAATTCAAGAATTAAATTTAATGATTTCCAAAATTTCCTCAACAACGATTTTTAGTTGATTTTTATCTTTTTTACTTTTACTAAGTAAAAAGAATGTTCAACTATAAATCTATTTCAGTTGAATAAAATTTGAATTTCTTTTCAATTAAAAATGTAGATTTTAATTTCTAATTAATGATATTTATATTATATTCCTTTTTTCGCGACTTTATTTTATATTATACAGGGTGAGTTTTTTCAATGTTCTCTATGGGGATCTCGGAAGCTATAAGAGATAGAAAAACGGTTAAATGGGGAAAGAAGTGTAGTTTTATAAGACGAATAAAATGACACTTTCAAAATATTTGAAAAAGTCAAGGGTAACTAGATATTTTGAAAAAAGTAAAATGAGTCAATTTTTTGAAATCAATATATCTTTATTATTATCATAGATAGAAAAAAACTGTAAAGGACAAAGTTGTAGAAAATTTTACAGATTAATAACAAAAAATCAAAAAAAAAAAAATTCGCCCATATTTTGGGAGATATGACACAAACTTACCTTTTTTTTAAATGGAAACAATAGTTGGCTAGGACTTTATTAAAAGGGCTATTTTTTCCCTTTAATCCGATATAGCATATGCCATAGTTATTTTTAAAACAAAATAAGTTACAGTCGTTTTTAATTTTACCATACACCAAAAAATAGCCATGAAAAAGGCAAAAGTAAAACAATTGCAGTTGTTTATTCTAAACACACATTAATTCATTCCCATTACATTGAATGTAACAAACAAGCATATCACGCATTTCTTTGTTGGAAAAATTCATTATCACTTTAAAAAGCTTACAATACCAAAAAAATACAAAACAAACTTATCGAAAGAAACCAAATATGGAAATGAATTAATGTGTGTTTAGAATAAACAACTGCAATTGTTTTACTTTTGTCTTTTTCATGGCTAACTATTTTTTGGTGTATGGTAAAATTAAAAACGACTGTAACTTATTTTATTTTAAAAATAACTATGGCATAGGATTAAAGGGAAAAAATAACCCTTTTAGTGTAGTCATAGCAAACTATTGTTTCCATTTAAAAAAAGGTAAGTTTGTGTCATATCTCCCAAAATATGGGCGAACATTTTTTTTTTATTTTTTGTTATTAATCTGTGTAAATTTCCTACAACTTTGTCCTTTGCAGTTTTTTTTCCATCTATGATAATAATAGAGATATATTGATTTAAAAAAATTGAAACATTTTACTTTTTTCAAAATATCTAGTTACCCTTGACTTTTTCAAATATTTTGAAAGTGTCATTTTATTCGTCTTATAAAACCCCATTTAACCGTTTTTCTATCTCTTATAGTTTTCAAGATCCCCATAGAGAACATCGAAAAAAACTCACCCTGTATGTATAATATTTAAAGAAATCCGACACCTCAAAGGGTATATATACATTCGAGAAGTATATTTCAAAAACAATGTAAAAAGCATATTGTTCTTGAAATATACATCAATATTTTTTTATGAAATTTACAAGTGAATAAACATAAACAATTGTTTATATTTAATTTTAAAATTAATTATACTCTAAAAATAGCTAAAGGGAAAATAATTTATTAATTATTTTCAAATTATGTTTATTTAATTTATTTAAATAACTGTGACCAAGTGATTTAATAAATAAATCCTTTTTTCTATTATTAAATATATTCACTAAAAGACTGACTATAATTTAGATTATATAATAAAATATTCAAACACCATTCATATGAAGGCAATTGAAGTTCAACAACACAAATTCTGTTCATCTGTTGGACAAATTCTGTTCAACTGTTGGACAAATTCTGTTCAACTGTTGGACAAATTCTGTTCAACTTTTGGACAAATTCTGTTCAACTGTTGAACATAATTTGTGTTGTGCTTAAATAGTTTGATATGAACCATAATAATTGGGAGAAAACGCAAGCGCCATCTATTGCCTAATTTCATAAAAAATGGGCAATAGATGGCGCTTGTGTTATCTCCTCAACCATAGAATTTTTATCGACTAATTTATAAGTAGCATTAACAACAATTCCTAAAGGCACAAATTAGGGATTGAGAAAAAGAACGCTACTGGAGGGAGTTTAGATGAGCTGAGACAGCAAAAATCCTGACTAATTTTAATATGGATGAGTTGGAAAAACAACGATGCAAGTGATAAAATAGGGTAAGACAAGGGGCATAGATAATATAGGCGTAGATATAAGAGCAATAAAGAAGTTCTGCTTTACCACTTGAATAGGAAAAGAGCCATTATCAAGGGAATGGGGAGAAAGGATGATACACAAATAAGGAAATACACACAAAAACTACAGAAGAATAATATGAGAGCAGTAAAGAAGTTCTGCTTCACTATTTGAATAGGAAAAGCGCCATTATCAGGAAAATGGGGAGAAGGGACGATACACAAATAGGGAAATGCAGATAAACACAAAAAACAAGAGAAAAATAGCGATGAAGTTATACTTGATCATTTGAATAGGAAAAGAGTCATTACCAAGGAAATAGAGAGAAGGAATTTTACGTAAATGCAGATAAATCCAAAAACTACATAGGAATAACATTAATGGATTCTCTGTACAAGGTAACAATGGGAATGGTAAAAGTCCGGTTGAAAATTTAAAATAAAAATTATCGGACAAAATTTTACAGGGCTGATCAGTAAGCGAACGCTCGATAGGGCTAAAATAAATTTATTGAGAGAAGCATGGCTGGTAACATTGTGTCAATGTTATAAATCAGCTTATCTGCAGAATAAAATAATAATGACGGGAAACACAAAATATGTAGTAAATTATACTTATAATAAAAGTAAACTATAAACATTTACACACAGTAATGTAATGACCATTAAATTATTACAAACATTATTTTAGTGAATACAAGAAAAATGAGGTGTTAAAAAATGAAACTTTCAATACTTCCTTGGGATTTACAGTGTTTTACAATTGTATTTTAGTTTGTATCAAATACGTTTTCCTTTATCTCAAATAATCGTCCACTTAGCTAGGCCAACTTTCAAATTGTTTATGATTTTGCTTTTTCACTCTAACCAATTCTAAAACAATAGAGGCTATTATGTAAAGAAAATGTTAAGTTTAACATTAATCGAATTGTTTATGATTTTGCTTTTTTACTCTAACCAATTCTAAAACAATAGAGGTTATTATGTAAAGAAAATGCCAAGTTTAACATGTATGTCATTTTTATCATCACAGTCTATGCAACTTTTCTAATAGATATATGTTATAGAATGTGAATTTAGCAATTTTATAACTTTCAAATTGTTTACTGTATAATTGCTACCATTTCTTCGTCTGATGAAGCCACAGTGTGGCAAAACAAATCAAATTAGAAGAAGAAGCCACAGTGTGGCAAAACAATTAAATCAAATTATAAATTTAGTTTTACTTCATCAAATTATTTATTTCAAAGTTGTCAGTTTCTGGCCATAAAACTGACAACTTTGAAATAAATAATTTGATGAAGTAAAACCAAATTTATAATTTGATTTAATTGTTTTGCCACACTGTGGCTTCTTCTTCTTCTATGCATCCGTAAACCAAACAAATCGTTTCAAATTAGATTAAATATTTTTGAAAAAAAAAAGAATGAAATAAAGTTAGAAATAGGTAGCATAAACAAACTATGTGTTTGTCTGTGCAGGTACTGTGTTAAGAGTAGTGATGGGCAAGATCAATTAAGAATGATAGGCTGGTCGATCCCTACAAGTGATAGAACCGATCATCTCGATCTTTTTGATTGGCTAAATCGTCCCAATATTTTTGATCGGCTTCATCAATTTAAAAACACTTGATCGGTTTGATCTTTTCGAACTGCTTTTTGGAGTGGATTGATCATGTTGTGCGCCTCGGTTCGAGCAGTGTTTTTTTCAAGCGAATCGATCGGCCTAGGTAAGATCGATCATTGAATCATGTTATTTCTTTAAGTTATTCTTTTTTATGCAAAATGAGACAATGTTCAGTTATTTGGCCATAAAAATGAGTAACGGTTAATATTTCACAATAATGAAAATAAATATTTGAAACTCATACATATTGTATATTGAAGTTTTTTGAACAAATTGATACTATTTTTTTTATGAAATGTTCAACCACCATCACTAGTTATTCATACTCTAGATGAATGAGTATGAATAACTAGTGATACCACATGAAATTAGGCAAAAGATGGCGCTAGCGTCGTCTCCCATTTATTATGATTCACTATTTTTTTTTTAGTGATGGGCAACATTGATAAAAAACTGCTCGATCTTTTCAAGCGGCTCAATACTTGAACTGATAGAAGATTGATTGATCGATCTTACCCATCACTAGTTAAGATTATATGGAGTAAACAGTTTTATATTTGGCGCCCAATATAAGTAGTTTTGTGTAATTGGTTGTTCCACAAACTTCTATTTAAAACAACCAATCGGGGAATCTGTTAACCTACAATTTTCTTCTTCTGCAAAATTAATGGCCCTGTCGACCAGTCTCAGCAATCAGATGTTATATTTTACTTTAATTTCTTCGTTTTTATCAGTGTGTATAATATAAGAGGTTAAGACAACCTATCTCGACGACTTATGAAAGCCGAATCCCAATTACATTAATAATCAAACCTACAATCAATGAAATTTAAAAGACACATCTGTTCTTTCAATCACTGTTTAAATTCATTTGATTCACACAAATGGAAACTGATTTAATGTTACCAATTTTTCAAATGTATTTCCTTATGCTGTGTGGTCCGTTTTAATTAATCCAATGGAAAATCTCAATAAATATGTATACAATACATATTTCTTGATTTTTTTTTTATTTAATTGAGAATTGACATATATTTGAGTTATAGTGATTCTCATTTGATAAAAAGTAAAATATAATTGAAAAACTCTGTATATTACATTCAAATAATACCTTGTTTTCATTACTTTAGCATACAGGTTGTTTAAATTTGTTATATTTTATGACTTTCACTTTGAAACTCATAATACATTTCCATGTAATTGACTTACTTCAATCGACTTAAGTTTGAATATACATTTTTTAAGGAATCAAAATAAATCCATCTTAGTAATTATCAAAATCGTTAAAACTTATTTGTTTTCCATAAATTTAAATGTGTACTTAAGGCAAATGCGTTTTAAGCATTAAGAGTAATCGTTTCATGAATGTCACTTTTGCGAAGTTACTGGAATAAAAACAAAATTATGGGAAAACGGTCGAAATTACTGTGCTAAAATAAAAATCGAGTTTATCATTTAATAACGTCCACTTCTGCCCGCCCTGTGCCTCGGTGACCTGGACCTCCTCTCCCTTGAACGAGAACGCCTCCTGGGTGATCGGGAACGGGATCGCCTGCGGCTTGCCTTCCTCCTTGAGTAAAGATACCTGCAAATTTTAATGTTTGTTTTAATAATAATTTATTTGACTTAAATTGTATAAAATTAAGATTAATTTTATATAAGGAAGTAAAAATGCTTCATGAAGTACCAACGACTGTCAACTGAAAATGAATACTGTAACGAAAGTGAAAGGAAAAACTGGAAACATCACTCTAGAATGTTCGACAGAGCGCGCGTCGACGAAAGTTCCGGAAAGTTCAAGAAACAACCACGCTAAATAAGCGAGCGCTAGTGGTGCTGCAGATAGTCAGTCCGAGTCGGTCTATCACGAACGTCTGAGTGCTCAACATCGCGTTGTAAATAAATAAATAAACATTGTATTACTTATTTCCGAGTCTGATTAAACCTGATTTTGTAACAATACTGTTATAGTATGTTAATACTAGCAGCTTGAAACACCATTGAAGAAAAATCTGATAGGTTTTTCTAATGATGTGTAAAGATTTACATTTAGCAATGTAAATACTCGATACTCTTACCCTTAAGAATTGTATATTTTTATACGAATTTTATGTATATTTTTCTTGCATTAAACATCAAAGTTTAGTATTATTATCTTAATATTAATAAAGTTTTATTAGACCATTTTGGAATTCTATACACCAATTAGACTTTGGATGATTTCATTTATTAGTTTTTTCTGTAAATAAAATGTATATTGTAAAATGGATATTCTGAAAATAAATAAATTCCAAAGAAGAAGTCACTTCTTTTTTTATTCAAATAAAACTGATAAGTGTTAACTTATCATTATTTCCATAAATAATTAGAGTATTTGTCTTACCTTCTCAATTCTCTTGAAATAGGTTTCAAGTGCATGAAGTTGCAGAATCCGGAGCGGGTGCACTCTCCCATCTCGTATTGACGACAGCAGGCTTCACGAAAATCCGTGACAGGACTCAGTTCGGCATAAACTGGACGGCCACCGAACCACCTATTATTCAAATCGGACACTGCCCTTTCAGCATCCTCTTCTCTACGAAACTGCAAATAAATTAGATTGAAACAGGAAAAACTAAAAACACATTGAATTTGAAGTAACGGTCAAAACCTTTCAGATTATAGACTTTGCGACGTACCTTAATATAAACATTCCCCACTAGGTGATCTCCGAGATTGTCACAAACATTCATCTCTTCGATTTCACCGTATTTATCTTCACACTCGACAAACACGTCCTCAAAAAAGTTATCGTAATGCTCCTGCATTTCCTCGTCGGATACATTTGCCACCACTAATAAAAATAAAACATTTGTTAACAATTTTTTCTTTAATTGTTAAAGAAGTCAAGAAGCATGGTACTAAGCAAATAATAAATAAAAGTGTAAAATTTAATTGCAATTAATTAATGAGAAATATATAGATCGAAATAACTATTACCACTTATCCAAACCATGTATGAGCCACAATAGACCGTTTGGTCGCAGTGGAGGGGCTGACTATTATTATTTATTATTATTATTGAAACCAGACAAATGTTACTATTTAATTTGTGAAGAAAGGATACTCAATCTTTCATTACGAGGAAACAAAATTCACGAAATAATTTTGTTTAAACACCATTTGTCTATTTTTTTTTTTAATTTTAATGATTGTTGAGTTACGTGAAGATGAACTATTCAGTTTTGCCTTTAGTTGAAGATGAATTATACAGTTTTGTGTAGTTCATCTTCAAGTAACTCAACAATCATTAAAATAAAAAAAAAAATAGACAAATGGTGTATAAACAAACTCATTTGATTAATTTTGTTGAACAGACAAATGACAAATGGTGTTTAGTGAATTGTGTTTCCTCGTACGATCAAGGGACAAGTTCGTCATCCCTGAATGGACGAAAAAACGTGTAGAGCTATTACATTCATCGACGTTGCCACTTAGAAATTATTCAACAGATGGCGCTTTACGCTATTGTTACAATTTGGAAATCGAAGTAACGGATTATTTTCCGTTGTAAAATTTAAAACATAAAATCAGCTATTACAAATACTCATATAACGAAATGAGGCACTTTCAAAATAAACTTTCTTAATTTTTTATAGTTTCCAACTAAATCAATTCTTAAAATAATCAATTATCCCCATCATTGCTTTGTTTAACGAGTGTATTTTTTCTAGAAATATGATTAAAGTTATAACTATGTAATGGTCATTATCAAATATAAGTAAATAAAATCCTAAGCTCAGTAATTATACCCATAGTCAAGGGTATAATTACTGATTTTATGTTTTGAATTTATTTACTGAAAATAATCAATTCGACTTCCAAATATTAGATTTTGACTGTTAGTTAAATTTAAATTAAAATCAATTAATTGAAGAAAGTTTAAGTATTTTATTTACAAATTAATTATTAGTTCATCACCGCTAAAACTTACAATGACTGCCATCGGCGGATTTTGCAGAATTCTGTGGATTTACATACAGATTTTGTAATAAGCAGGTCTGAGAGAACGTCGGCTTGTTATGTATACGAGAACACCTGTCTCCATGTCGACACGCTCCGATTTTGAAGTAGAAGGAACAATTGACTCTAAAACAAATCGAGGGTAATATAATATCAAAAGCAATTCTCTGCAAAAAATGAAATGTACATCTAGCATTTATTAAGCTCCTTTTTTAATATTTTTTATTTATTCATAATATACAATAACCAATAATTTTACCGTTAAAAATAGAATCAAAATAATATTTTGTCTTATATTCATTTAATAATTAGGGCCGATTCACAATTGCCTGGAAAAGAAAATGGATCATATACAGAAAGGCTGTAGGACACCTTCCCAGACGATTGTAAATTGACACTTATATCATATAATCGAGAAATTTTCTCCCTTTTGAAATTTTTCTAAAGGAATGACCATTGATTGAGATGATCAATCTAGCCTATCACAAAAAATAACAAAAATTCAATACCTACCATATGATTGCAAACTTTTCTCATCTAGAGTGCTTTGATTTTTTTTATTTAAAAAATTGATGTTAGCAATAAACGCAACCACCCGCTATAGGTTATGTTATACTTTCTTTCTTAATTTTATCCTCTTTTACCTGTATTAGGTGTCGAGGTTTATGTTATACTAACAAATTGAATTAATAAATAAAGACACATGTGACGTTTTATTAGTTTTTATTCACTCGTGTCGACAAAATGTAAAATAAAGAAAAAAATCAAAGCATTCTAGAGAAGAAAAGTTCTTGATTATTTTGTACTTGTTTTATATTTTGCCCGACGCCTTAAAGGGCAACAAGGGATAGCAGAAGAAGTTTTTGTATTTCTTTAGTGACATTAATGTAACTCAACAAAGCCTAAGTTAAAGTCATAGTTGAAAAACCGAGCTTTGATATTGTAAGTTCACCGTTTACTTACAATATTAAAGCCCGGTAAAGTAAGAATTGATTCAATTAATTCTATCGCACAACACTTCATATTATTACTGAACTAATTAATTTACACTAATAAGTTATTTTAAATTTCTAAAACACACTCTTTATTTTAAGTGACTTAAGAACCATTCATTGGAAAGTTTAAACCTTATGATTGCTACATAATCGGGGGTTATTCCGTATGGGAAATGTTAAATTTAACTTGTACATTATTAATTAACTTCACATTCTACTTATTTAAATATATATACAAAAGTTGCTTAGGCTGTGGTGTTAAATAAATATTAAACTCAACTTTTTCCTTAAAAAATAGCCCCGATTCTCTCCAATGATTAATTTAGTTGATAATTATTTGAAAAAATGATTTGAACAATCCGATCAATTTCAAACATCCTTATTTTAAACAATATAAAGATCTAAGCCTTACTTAATCGGGCTGTGTATACGAATTGATAATCATGCACACACTGAACATAGGAAAGGAAAGCCGGAATTTAATTTCCCGAATTGAGCGTCATAATTCAATTTTTCAAACATAACCACAAAGTGTAAAAAAGCGGGCGGAACTGGTAAGGGTACTCACTTGTCCTTTTCTGTACCGAAAATAGCGGCCAGATATTCAGCCATGCCGGGGCCCGGGTGGAAAGCACGGCGATTTAGGAAAATTCAGCGGAAAATGCTAATTTTTTCACCAACGAACGCCGCTAACGTTCACAACAACACGGCAATAATGGCGGAACCACGTTGCCAACATAACGGTTGCTTGTTTATGTTTGTTAGAATTAATCAATAACAATTAAGTAGTTTGTTAAAAGAATTTGCTTGAATTTATAGTAAGATGTGTTTTACAGCGGTGAGAATATATTGTGGTTGTATATACAAAAACTACTTCTACATTTTAATTATTTTTTTTTTCTTAAGCCTATATAGGCAATACAATTGACAGAAAAGATGAATATTCTATCTATGATTATTTAATATTGTTTTTATTTATCATTATTCAATAACAATGCCATATATATAATATTATAAATAAAAAATAAATACAGGTTATTCAAAGATAACCTATATACTTATTACACATTATAATCTTCTTTATGTTAGTTGTGGAGACTATTAATTGTTTATTTAAATAAAAATAGTTGTTCTTTCGCCTATTTATTTTTCTATTAATGTAAATATATTTATAGTAATATAATTTTTATTTAAATAAATAATTAATAAGGGATATGAATTATTTATTTAAATAAAAATTATATTACTTTAATGATTTGTCATAGATGTATTTAATTTAAATACTATATCTATGTAATTTGTGAATCATTGTATGCAATTCAATAAACATTACCAAACAATTTGTATGGATTATAACATAATTATTTTTTCTTGCTAATTATTTGTTAATTTAATCACTGACTAAACACTTACTATGTTTTTACTACAACTATTTAAATAACAGATAAAGAAAACATATTTTTTTTAATTATAATGTAAATTACCACGTATTACGGTCGCAACCATCATGATTATTTATTAATTCATTATTCGAAATAGTTTCACATTTCATTTATTTTTAAATGTTACTAATTTTTTGGCAATACTTAGCATTTTAAATAAAAATTGTAATGACATATCATAGATTACTGATATTTGAAAAAAACTATTTATAAGGGCCGATTCACAATCCGCCCCTGAATAGATCGTGTACAGAAAAGCCATAAGGCTGATTCCTGGGCAATTGCGAATGGATTTATTATTCTGAAATTCATCTTTCCCGTTTGCAAGCAATTGCGAATCGGCACCATAAATGTAGTATATAATACTACATCTATGATCGACGCTAACTTTTTCATTTCCTTCTCCAACCCCGGATTCTGAAGGAAGACAAGTTATTTTAAAGCAAGATTGGTAGATATGTATATTTATTTATATATACCAATGTCGATTTTAAAGTTGATTATCATAAAATGCTTCTAATGTTTTCTTAATGTCACTACTTTTAGGGTAAGTTTACTGCAAACAGTTGTAGGCCTGTTTTGAATATAGGGGATTTTTATAAACGCATTTTTGAAACGTTGACAATCGAATGTCAACTTATCAAATTAATTAAAAAAAATAATTTTAAAGCATAACGTGATGCATTTTATAAGAATGTAAATATTTAATTCGTAACAATTTTGCAAAAAAAAAACTCTATTGTTTTTACCTTTTTTCACATAAAGAACAAGTTGAACGTTTGGATTATAAGATGTAATAATTATTTGATTTGAGAAAATAATCTTGCCTTAAACTGAAATACACAGCTTATTATAAAATTTATTTTTATTTGTATAAAAAATTGAATTTCCACAAAATAATAAATAAAAAGCTGAAATTGGTTGGTAGCTATTTTTCATTTAACCAATTTAAAGAAATTGATAACAAATCTTATCAATTTATTTAAATTATCATTGCTTTGAAATAAAGATGTTTATTATTATTAATAAATAAAATCGCACTTATAATGTATTACTTTATTATCGTTGGTTTCGTACAAAGAAGCCTTCCATTTTATTCTTCATTATAAAAATAAACACTAGCAGCATTTTAATTACAAACTACTTGTCAATTTCTGTAATAAAACATTTCTCAATCGGAAATTTCTGTATACACATAAAATATCAAATTATAAAACGAAATTTTCTTTGTACTATTATTTAAAAAATGTACAAAATATCAATTATTTCTTTATTTCATCGTTATGTCTTCTCATGGATATTCTTTAGGGTTTTTCTTACTTTTTCCAAAACACTGGACATCTGCTCGTATTTCCCTGTGGAGTTAGGCAGGTTCTCGAAATTAATTACAGGCGAAACGTCCTTCATGAAGTTGACCGGGTTCGGAAGGCGCGAGTACGGAGATCCGGATTTCAGTATCGGCGTGCCGGCCATGCTTTTCTTTACCAGTTTGAGAGGGCCGGGGTCGGAGTCGCTTTCGCCGTTATTTGGTTGTTTATTGGAATCGGGTGTTTTTTTGGTTTCGTCACGGCCTTCTTTTTCTCTGGAATTGTTGCTTTCCGAGTTGGGTGAAAGTGATTTGCTTTGAGTGGAATCGTCGGCGAGTGATTTGTTTTCATTGGAATTATCGCCACTGAATTCTTCTAAAGTCGTAAAGACTTCTTTATTCATAAGCATTTCTGTTGAGTCGTTGCACTCGGTGTCAACGAGCTCGACCAAGAGTTGTTTCTTTTTCAGTTCCAGGTCGATTAATGTCGGGGATATTCGAGGTGATTTGATTGTTGTCTCCTGTTATATAGAGGTTTAAAATGAGTGAATGAAATGATACAATATTTTAATAATAAATATGAAGAAGATATTAAAATTCTATGAATTAACAGGTTTAGCACCATGGCTATTTGACTTGGCCCAGCCAGACTGATATGCATTGAGATTTCGAGCGGACACCTGTGACTGTCGGAGCACCAGCAGACACCGGTGTCTGCCATGGTGCTTAAATTAAATAAATTTTAATTCTCAAAGAGTTTTAGGTTTAAATGTAATTTAAAATTCTCTAAAGAATGGGCTAAAAACCATTAGTCGAAAATGTAAAGTTCATTTTTATGCATTTTTTATTGGTAGATTTTAATACATTATTAATATTTATTACTAAAATATGAACTACCAATGTTTAAACATTAATCATTATTTTTTAATTATGAATTATTAAAGAACAAAAAAATACCTACTTCTTCCTTATCAGATGATGCATCAATATCCATATCACAAGTTTCCAAATTATCTTCCATAGTCATGTTCATATTATTAACAAATGTAATCATAGCCTCCTTAGCGTGATTTTTGGAGAACGGTGGAACTCCATACAAATGGCATTGCTGAAAAAATAATCAATAAAATTCATTGAATACAAAATAAAACAATTTATTACATCTCGGACTCCTCTTTCCATTTTCACATTGAATCCCTCGTAATTCACGACCTTATCGGGATCGATGTAGCTTTTATTTCCGCTTGCTTTTTCCCGTACATTTTTACCCTCCATATCAAACATCGTTATGTTGGAACGGACAATTTTTGCTTCTTCTAACCACCCGGGCGGATAACCCAGCACCCGCATTCTGTAAATGTGCTGCGGTAGTTCGTACTTCCCTAAACCGAGAGCTTCCCGGAGTTTAGCGGATATTTTCCCCGGTTTCAAATGCGCATGGCTCTTTTCCTCGTCAACGTGATATCGACTAAACAAAAATTATTAAACAATTATTTATTGAAAAAATATGCATAATGTAGTCAAATCACAAGTTCAGATTTTTCCATAATAATTTGATTATTTCAAGAAAAGTTTATATATATATAATCGATGTCCATTTTATCAATTGGTGTCGGGGTAAGTAAAGTTTATTATTTATTAATTTAATAAGAGCAAAGTCATGGGTTAAATCGCAATATTTCGAGAAATAAATATATATTATTATATAACCCTGCCCGATACTCGAAAGGGTAAATGGGATTTTGATTATATATATATCATATAGCCCTTTCGAGTGTCGGGTGTCGAGAAATAAATACTTACGTTAATTTCTGACTATTATTCCTGAAATTCATTTTCGCCTGCCTGATCTTGGCGAAGTCCTTCGGCTCCGGACAATCCTTAATCGCATGATTCCCATTGCAATTAAAGCACATGCCCAAACCAGAAGCCTTCTTCTCCTCATCCTTCCGATCCTGTTTATCCTTATCCTCATCGAGAACCTTAAACTTACTACTGAACTTCACCCGATCCCTCTCGATTTCATTAACACTCGTCGGATTCGCGTCCACAACAAACAGCTCCCACTTGGACCTTTTATTTCCGCCGTCCCCTTCATCATCATCGTGAGCATGCGTCGGTAGCTCGGCCCCGGCAAACAGTTCCTTCCTGGCCTTTTTCTTTTTACGCTTATTACGTTTAGCATTTGTACTCGTTATCTCTGAGGGTGCATTTTTAAAAACTTGTATGACATTGTTTAAATCAACGATTTTCAGGTCGGGGAATGCTTGGATGAAATTCAAAAATGAGGGTTTGTAGGTTTTAAGATTGTCGCCGGTGAAGGTTATCGTAAATGCGGGTTCGTCAGTAAGTTCAGTTTCATTTAAATCGTCGTGGGTCGTTTCGTTTTCTTTATTTACAGATTTATTTTCTTCAACAGATTTATCTGTACTCGCATTCTCTTTATTTTGTTTCTCAATTTCATCTTCTGACGTATCCCCGGGTTTGTTATCATTTATATCTTCCACTTTCTTATCACTTATATCCTCAACATTATGTTCCGTTTCTGATGTAACATTTTCAAGTTTGCTTTCTTTTATATCCTCTGGATTAGTATATTTTACATTCTCGGTTATTACTTCTTTTAAAATATCTTTTACCTCTTCATTTAATACATCTTTTACCTCCTCGTTTATAACTTCTTTCAAATCATGATTATTAACTTCATCGCCGGACGTACCTTTATTTACATCCTCATTAATATCTGCATCTTGAACTATGTTTACATCCTCGGGTTTTCCTTCGTTTACATCTCCAATTGTATCATCGCTTACTTCCATAGACTTATCCGCAGGCTCATCTTCGTTTACATCTTCCGCTCCACCTTCACTTAAATCCTCAGAAACTGATTCATTCTTAAATACCTCAACATTATCATCTTTAGGTTCATTTTCCTTGATGATTGCGTCGCACGTTTCGTCGTCGTGCTGTGTTTGTTGTTTAACGTTTGGTGCTATAACCTCTTCGCGGTTTTCGCTTATCGCGGGTTCACTCTCCATTTCGCAGCTTTTGCGTTTCCTGCTAACTCTCTCGGCACTGTCCATTTTGACGTTTGTTTTGCTTCGGGTTCACTTCCTTCGGGATTTATAATACATTTGCATCGTAAAAAATAACAACAACGAATTCAAAGGCAACATTCGGTCATTTTTAGCAGGAATGTTAACCAATTTTATTGATTACTTTAAAATGGTGGGGAAATTAGATGACGTCTATAAGATAGCGTTAGTTCAGTGTTTCGGTGATAGATGGCACTAGTTCAACAAATGATTATATCATAGATGTATATTGATAATGATCGTTATAAATGTACCGAAATCTTTAGTTTTTAGCACGGTTTAGTTATTGTATACAGAGTAGCCGCAATTAATGCCTTATCTAAAGAAAACGTATCGTTACACAATTGCCCGACAATAGGAAACGGAAGGACAGAATAAACAATCACTCGTGAAGAGACTTTCTGTATACGATCCATTTCCGGATCATTCCCAGATAATTATGTATAGAAAAGATGAGTCGGCCCTTATTCCTACTTTATAAAGAGAAAAACTCAAACATAATTTATAAACCCTAAATTATGTTTACAAGAGTTATAAGCGTCGTACATAACAATGCTCCTCTAATTGTTTTTTATATATATAAAAATTCCATTTTTTATTTTTGTTCCTTCATTATTTCTGGGTAATTAAAATTTCACGAAATTGTCCTGAAACCCCAAATGAAAATTTCCACCTATCCAAAAATTCACAATGTTTCAGCGCCATCTGTTGGCAATTAGCAGAAAAGGGTGCCCTTTCAGTTCATAGTAAATCTAACAGATGGCAGTTAATTTGCGAGGTTATTTAAAAAAAATGGTAATTCCCCGGTGAATTCGCTAAAATAAGTTTAAAATGAACATTTAAGAGCAAATGAAAAAATAAATTATTGTATTTTAAAGTTTTCAAACCGATTAATTCAATAATCGCTAAGAATATAACTCAAGACCTGAATATAACTCAAGACAACGAAAACTTAATAAAAGAAAATATTTATTTCTTCAAGAAATAAAACGTTTATCTGAAATATTATTAGATATGATCAATATTGGCCGAAGAATTGTGGAAATTAAAAAAAAGTAAAGTTGCACTTAAAACCCTACACCCATATGGGTAGAAAGGGTCATTGAATATCATTGAATATATACAGAGAGGTTTTTTTAAAAGTATACATATCCCCTATGTATACATGTAAAATACCCAAGTCAAACGCATTGATGTATGTGTTTACTTGCCTATAATACGCAACCCGAACAATCGATTCCTTCAAATGCACAATGTGGAAGAATTTTCACTATCGTTTGAGTTAATATCTTGCAGTTTGTGGTGGTCATTTATAGCATTTATTCTAATTATCTATTTCAAGTTTATTGTTCTTCACTGTTACTTTTCTTTCAAATTGTCTTAATAAAACCTGTTGATATTTTTTACCTGTAATTTCTCCATAATAATAAGTCACGTATTTTTGATAAAAAAACGGAAATTGCTTGTGACGGTAACGCATGCAGTGTTAGTCATGATTTATTTCGTTGCGTTTTCCAAAGAAAATGTTTTAGTTTAATTATTTTTAGAATTATCCTGAGGTATTCGGCCACTTTGGATTGATTTAAAACATGTCTTATCCTCCTCTAGTACTGTTGGAATTGTAATACACGCTTGAAATTCGACTTTTTCTTCATTTGTATACGTTTTCGATCAAATATTTCACACATTTTGAAGTTTAGCGTTTGACGTTTAGTTGTGTGTTATAGGCAACACACATTATTCGGCTCAATGCGTTTGACTTGGTTTTTTTGCAGGTATACAGTTCGCCTAATGTATACTGATTAAAAAACTTCTCTGTATATATATAGTTGCACTTAATGAGTTTTGATTCTAGCCAAAGGCTTTTCAGATCTTACAACTATTGTAAAATGCTCAAATACAACGTTTAGGTTCAATCCATCTTTGCTCTATCGCAGAAATACAGATAGTTTTAAAAAAATCGAGTCCATCAGGGGACCTCAAAGCGTGTATATTCGTTGAAATGGAATTTTCACGATCACAATACTTTCTCTTGGATAGAGAAAATATTAAACATAATTTATTATTAAATATAATGTAATTATGGACTTAATATTTAGAGAATGTGCATCTAAAGAAATTTAATATTAAAAAAACACTGAGGAAAAAAAACATAAAATACGTGTCTATATGGAGAATATATTTCCTTTCGTCATCACAATAACTCTTAGAGAATTTACACATTCATTATCTTACAAAATTCACATTAGCATTTGTTCACTATATAAAATTTCTATTTCATTCTTTACATTTCAATGCACAATAATCCTCGGGGCAAACTGGAGCGTTAGGATTCGGATCGCAAGGATCGCACGGCATCCTTTTCTTAATACCAAGAAATCGTTGCGCCTTGTATTCAAATTTCTTCAAAACTGGCAATGAACCTTCCAAAATACATCTCTCATACGTAGACAACGCTGGCAAACCCAAATCTTTTTTAATGCCGTCTAGAAAATTTGAACAATATAGATATAATAGAAAAAATATTTTATTTTCTTATAATTAAATAAAAAGAATTTGAAAATAATTTTAAATTATTTTCCTCTTTAGCTACAATATTTCTTCAAAATTTCACGAAATTGTTCTGAAAGCTAAAATGAAAATTTCCACCTATCCAAAAATTCACAATGTTTCAGCGCCATCTGTTGGCAATTAGCAAAAAAGGGTTCCCTTGCAGTTCATAGTAAATCTAACAGATGGCGGTGTATGCAGCAGTTAATTTGAGAGGTTATTAAAAAAAATGGTAATTCCCCGGTGAAAATAAGTTTTAAATGAACATATGCAATATTTTATTGATATGCAACAGCAGGTTTACATTATGTAATTCAATATCCGGCGGGATATTTGCCCGAGAAGTTTTAATGTGCATTTGTTTAACGTACTTACGTAACGTAAGTCAAAAGTCACAGAGCTAAATGTGGAAATAATTTATTAATTATTTTAAAATCATTTTTATTGAATTTATAGTAAATTGAATTTTTTCGTTATTTAAAAAAAAAATAAAAAAATAGGAGCAATTTCACAAAAAATGAACTATTTTTTGGCAAAATTAGTTTTCCTTCAAAGCAAAAAAAAAATCTTAAGAATTTTGAAAAAAGGCAAATGGCAAGGCCCCACAAATTCAATTTACCGCATTTCAAATATTCATTCAACTTCGAGAAGAAAAAAATCACAAATTTGGCCCATTTTTCACGTATCAGGTCTAGAATCTCCCCTCAACTTTTACGGTTTCAAAGATATTAGGCGGGCCTGTTTTTAAATTGACACACTGTACAGTGAAATAAAATTAAAAATAAAATCCTGCATTTAATTAAAATTTACCAATGCAATCTGAAAGTTACTCACTTAGTCCCAATATAACTGGTATGTTCATGTAGTTAACGGCCGGATGTGTGCACGTTCGCACAAAAGCGCATTCCACAATGTTGGGCTGACCTTTAAGGCCTTTGATAAGTGAAACAACGAAACGCGCTATTGCGAATGCCGATGACAGAACGGACGACTCAAATGATTTATTTTTGTGGACTTTATCTTGGGCG
This sequence comes from Philonthus spinipes, assembly GCA_963082785.1. NCBI lineage: Eukaryota > Metazoa > Arthropoda > Insecta > Coleoptera > Staphylinidae > Philonthus > Philonthus spinipes. Next base: position 12,210,110 of record OY720310.1, read on the forward strand.
GTTTGGACGGATTGTGTGATGCATTCAATTTCTTGCTGTAAACATATAGAAATTGTTATTAAAATTCTTAGAAATATATAAAATAACATAATGTTACAATTTTAAATGCAAAGTTGTGAAAACATCATTAAATGGGTTGAGTATGAAAATTAGTTTTAATCGTTTTTTTTTTTAAGGAGACAAAAATATAGTTTTGATATGAAAATATTTTATAGACAAATTGAAATAATTCTATAAATATTGCAAACACACATACTACACATTGTAAATATAACGTTATTTGTCAATAAAGATGTTAAATATATATATTTTATAGATTTTCCCTTTTAAAGCAATAACCGTCATCCATCTTTAGCCTTATTAAATGATTCCTAAAGTGAATAATTCTATTCCTTTTAGTCATGGATCAATTTTTTGTAAACTGTCATATAAGGTGAAGCTTTCTCTATTTACTTCCAATTGTATATATATATATATATATATATATATATATATATAATCTAAAATCCCCATCTACCAAAATGGTGGTGTAGGGGTGAACTTCCAATTGTACAGCTCATAATAAATTATATCTGAAGGGACAATGTCTGGTGATTATGGCGGACCTCCCATTTCACTCCTTTTTAGTTATGCACAGATTTCATAAACATGGCTAAGAAAAACGTCTTATATGTACATTATTAATTAATCTTCATATTCTATGATAAATATATGTAATACAAAGGCTGCTTAGACTGTGCTGATAAAAATTAACGTACAAGTTAAACTGAACATCCCCCATTCAGAATAGACTCGAATGTCATATATGGAGAAACGATTAAAACTGTTTCCCTTACCCAACACATAATGATAATTAATTTAAGCAACTTATAACATTTTGTAAAACTAATTTGTTGGCCAAGGCCAATCAGGGCTTTAGAGCAATTTTTAAGAAGAAGATTCATACATCATTAAAATCATTGAATGGTTTTGCTTCAGTCAAAACTGGCACAATGAGATTCCCGGTATTTCCACCAACAATCGGCACCACGACGCATTCAGGTTCCAAGCCCAAAGTATGCGCTGTAATAGTATTTGCGCGGATCACATTCAACGTGCTGACGCCGAAAATTAAGTTGGAATTGTAAACGCCCTTTAGTTTCATAATTTCCGACACTAGAGGCACCATTCCTTCTAAAGGAGTAGAAGCCACCACCAAACAAGCCTACAATAATAATTATTATTTAGAAAGAATAATGTATGTAAGTTAGCATAGGTATATATAATATATATACAGGGAGGTTTTTAATCAGTATACCTTAGGGGAAGTGTATAGCTGCAAAAAATGCGAGTCAAACGCATTGAACCGATTAATGTGTGTATATTTAGTTGATTATTTGGCATATGTGTGTTCAGTTGCGTGCTATAGGCAACCAAACACACATACATCAATGTGTTTGACTCACCTATTTTGCAGGTATACATAGGGGAAATGTATAGAGATAAAAAAGCTCTCTGTATATACATATATATATATATTATCAAAAACCCTTGTACCTTTACAGGCGTTGGGCAGTTAGCGTACTGACACAATTTCATTTTGTACATTTTTGTAATGACCAGTCGTGTAGATAGAAATATTTTTTCTTTATGACTTCTTACTGTTAAAAATATAATATAAATGAAATAATATTTAAAAAAACAAATACTGAGTACACATTTTAGCAATATTTCATCAACATGAAAATAACATTTAATGTTGTTACAGCGTTGCTAAAACGTTATTTGTTTGTTTTTTAATCAGTTATTAAAACTTTGGGGGCGGGAGTTTTAACCCCCTAACCATCCCCACTATCTATGCCACTGGTAATGACACTTTAAAATAAAGATTAAATGGTATGTACCTTTGGACAATATTGAGCTGCGTGTATAACGGCCTCTTTAACTTGAATGGCATTTCTGTCGAATGTTCGTTTCATTTCTTCTTTTGTCGTCTGCGTTCCAGCTAGGATTATAAGCACTTGCGCACCCTGAAAGTATTGAATTCACTTCATTCACTGAATTCGTGATGAAACTCCATCATGAATTCAGTTTCACTAAACAAAATGTTCACAAATAACGTTGCAACATCAACATTAAAAGTTAATGCAACATTGGTGCAACATTATTATGTCCGTTTTGCTCAGTGGGATTATATCACTAACTCGTGAAATTAATATCTGTGCAAATCTTTACTTAACATCAAGATTGGCATAATTAAACAAATAATATATATATATAATATATAAGTAATAATAACAAAATTACTTAGGTAGAAATTACATGAGGCATTATTTTAAGTATGTATGCAACATCTAAGAACTCTTCTCCAGAAGATTCTAGATGTTTCAAACCTTTATCTTCTATGTCACTTTCTATATTACCTGTTCTTTTCTTCTTCTGAAAAACACACAATCTTGTTCTGTGTTATGCTAGACGGTTACTCCAATGTAAGAAATAGTCTATTTAGGTCAAAAATATGAATGACTCAATATGAATCAACCATAGTCTGATTGTCAGGATAAAAATGGACAGAACATATTTCTTTTCATTTTTATCAAATCTAGTTTAGCCTGATTATTATAAAAATTAACATTCCTTCCTTAAATTTTTATTATGACAATCAGATTATGATAGTTTTTGGCCTTTACTTTTGTTGTAAAATATAGATTGCATATTATAGCCGTTTTGCATACTTCTCAGAAATAATGACATCCCTTTAACAAATTTGGGAAATGGAATTCTTAACCATCAGTAGAAATTAGTATGATCATGCATTCATTGATACACTTCACACTGAGAAGTAGAGAGGAATATATAACGATGTTATATAAGACTAAATAAATAAAAATTCATTCATTTGTTTAAAAATTTGATACTTAAATTATTACAATGAAATTAAACAAAGAAAAATTTTTGGCAATGATCAATAAAATTCGATCAATCCCTTTTTCCAACTGCAAAAAAATACTTACACTATAAGTTTTACAAACATCTATTGAAACAAATACTTCCCGAGCATTTCATTGTAATTTAAATAACTGCAAATGTGTGAATCATCTTTGTTTCATTTTATTTAACTTAAATTATTTATTGCAACCCAGTTAAATAAATTAGGACCTAACCAACGCACTTCTCCATTAGAGTACTTCAACTAAGTCTTGCTCTCTGACGCACTTAAGAATTCTAAGTGGAAATCATCTAATATATCTCCACCAACAGATGCTCAAGATGTTCTCGATGAAGGTCTTCATCATCATAAATAGATACTGGAGTATCTGTTATTAGTTACAGCTATATTCAATGTTTGTAACTGTTGAGAAGTTTCTCATTCCTTTGTCTGGAATTTGCAACGTTAACGCACATAACATCCACAAAATCTACCAAGTTTACCTTCAAAGCAGACCGAACGTTTGATTGCCCGTAAGCAACAACATTGCACCTAGAATCTATATCCAGCAAATCGATCCCGATTCCGCACGCGTCTGGTGTATCGTATAAAGCCAACTCGTCCACGAATGAAGATTGTTTCAACATAAGACTAAGCGGTTGTCCTATGTTGCCTAATAAATTATTTTTCTATAAATACCACAATTCCATTCCACAGGGCTATACTCACTTGAAGCTCCGTACACGGTGACTTTCAGTTGCGATGTGTTCGCATAAGAGTGTATACCTTTTCTATTGTGATACCACGGTTTAATGATACAAAGAATTTGTCTGTATAATTTATTGGCCGAAAACATTTTGAGAAAAATTTACTTAAAATTTACATTCAGATATTGCCAAAATTGAGTGATTTGTAGTGACAGCGGATGCCACCAACAATATAGCTTACTTTGTAAATTAAATAAAAATGATTTGAAAATATTACTGATCACTGAGGCTTCTACTTCGTTATACATTGTGTAAGATTATAATAAAACACCTTTTTTTTTAACTTTGTTTGTATAACAGAATTATATATTTAGTGACTATAGTTTCAACAATTTACACTTGACAAGTAAGTGTAAATTGTAGTGATGGGCAAAGTCGATTTTTTATTATTTCTAAATTAAGTATATTACAATTTTATGAATGTTACTTATTATTAATAAACATAAATATGAAGTTACTTTTTCGCTTTAAATACTTAAAATGACACATTTAGTAATAGTCGATTACTAATATTATTCGATTTTGCCCAACACTAGTAAATTGTTAACTAAATATATAATTCTGTTACACAAACAAAGTTAAAAAAAGTGTTATATTATGATTTGAAAATAATTAATAAATTATTTCTAAAGTGTAATGCTTCTGTGACTTTACACTTTGTTTCACACACTAATTTCTATTGCATATTTGTTTGATAGAGCCAGAGATTAATAATAATATTCCATATGAGTGGGTACAGTTAGCCCCTCCACCACGAACAGACGGTCTATTGTGACTCATATGTGAGGCCTCGCACCTCTTTTTTCAGACCCAAGGTTTCTAAGTATCCCATGATCTCAGTCAGAGGGATCCTGTGGAACGCAATCAGGTCTAACTCTGTAAACCAGTATGAAGAGATAAATTTCATAAGAATTATGATTTTTCAAACACTATGTATTAAATAGAAACAGAAAAGTAAACGAAACAGATAGTTCGCATACCTATGTCTGACATACCTATTTCTTTAAAGTTTCGCTATAACAAAACTTTAGGCAGCCATCATAACGTGCCCCACAGTTTGTTCGATATGTCGAAACGATTGCATAGCCTATTGGTAAAAGCTTTAATTGACTTTGCATCAGAAATTCCTTTCATACATGAAGAAAAGTCTAAATTTAATGATTTAACTCTTTGCCTGAAATCCCTGAAACTCAGTCCCGAAGTATTATGCAGAAAAAAATCTAATTTCGACATGGCGAAAGCAACCTTTCGATTTATATTGGATAAATTAGATAAACAATCTTCAGTTCTGGGCTCTTATTTAGCCGCAGCACTTCGTGGGAGATTAACATAACATCGTAATAATTTCTAATCTTCATTATGTCGGTTGTGGAGATTTTAATTAATTAAATAAAAATAGTTGTTCTTTTTCCTACTAACAAGTTGTCCTTTCTCCTACTTATAAGTAGCAGAAAAGACAACTCTTTTTATTTTGTAATTTCGGCCTGCTAATTTACTTACAAAGTCCTAAAAAAAGATATGAACAATAAATTGAAAAGAATGAAACGATATTTGCAACGACAAAGAAAATGTCTTTCTTTCTTAATCTTATCCTCTTTTACCCGTATTGGGTGTCGAGGTGGAAAATGTCATGATGTAATAAAAAAAATTGAGAAGAGTTTATAAATTTGAAGAAAATGAATCTATCGACAATTTCCATCAACTTATACCTGATAATTAATACAAATAGACACAAAGAAGTGGACAGAAAATGTAAAATTGATGCAAATTAAGAAGAAGTTAGTTTCTAATTACTTGGTGACCACATCGCCAACAAGTATAGATGCTGAGCGAGCCTTTTCAGCAGCTGCAGTCCTTTAAGAAGTAGATTGAGATGACGCTTTGAGAAGTATCTGCTTATTAATCCTTTTGGTACATTTGACGACCGACACTCGTCATTTACATGTTTTAGTGTATTTAAAATTGTCGAACACCTCACACTGAGAAGTAGAGAGGAACTTTTAACAATGCTATATAAGACTAAATAAAAATAAATGGCAGAAAGACCATTTAACAATTAATTAATTTTTGTGTGATATACATAATCAATGTTTGTTACCTTATTGTAAACTTAATTGTTAATAAAGATTGTTATATATATAAAAAAATAAATAAAATTGTCGTGTCTGGCTCATAATTTAAAGCCCTAACAATATATACAACTAAAATAAATGAATTCTTACATTAAAATATATTATCCTTAACGCAACAAATTAAATACTTTTCGGGTTTAACAAAATCTGTCAATAAATCGGTACCTAAAGGATTAAGATTACATTTCTTGCAATAATTCTTTTAAATTTAATATTAAAAAGTTACATTTAAATTATATACCTAAGTTTTTATCGTTTTGTTCGTTAAAAGAAAAATTGCGACTGTATTGATTTAAAAATTAATTCTTTATTTTCATTTGAAATATCTCTACATTTTTTTTTGTGCAAATATAAGTATAATACACCTCATACTGAGAAGTAGAGAGGCACATATAACGATGTTATATATTAAATAAAAATGATTTGAAAATAATTAATAAATTATTTCCATATTTAGTTCTGTGACCTTTGACTTACGTAACGTTAAGTACGTTAAACAAATGCACATTAAAACAACTACTTCCCGGGCAAATACCCACGCCGGACATTGAATTACATAATGTACACCTGCTGTTGCACATCAATAAAATAAATCAATATATAATAAAATAAGTATAATAAATTGTATCATGTGTGGGAAATCAAATTCTAGCAATCCTGCGTGGGATGCTGCAGAAATTAAAAAATCCCGCACAGATCCAGCGGGGTTGCAATCCCTATCCCGTGTGACTATTTCTAAAGGGATTTACGCTAAGGAAGCTGTTTACACCCCGCCTCTATCAACAACCTTAAACGATCTGTGGAACCATATTACTGCTGTCGTGTATCGAACGATAGATTCATTGAACATTTATATTTATATTAAAAAAAAATTAAACTTCCTCTTTCATTGATTGCTATAAAAATTTTTAATTTTGGATTTGTACTTTAATAAATATGAATTTAAAAAAAAAGAGTCCATTATTTATAACCCTGTATTATGACCTAGAAATTGTCATACTGTTCACCTGGAATAATATTTATCAAACTGTCTTCACTTAACGAAGATCGCACATATAGTACGGGTCAAATAGTCCAACAATTAAATGTCCCAAGTAAAACCACAGCGGCTGAATGGGTCTAGCCACCCGGATGGGAGGCACTACAATGGGTCAGAGTTCATGGCCTAAGTGCCAGCTGCCTTCCCAACCCTAAATCCTTAAAACCACAGTCTATGTAGTATTAAATTCCTTGGGGAAGATTACCAATGGTCGAAACTAGTCAGAGAAAATATAAATAAGTGAAACAAACCAAGTGTTTTAATTTTAATTAAATATCCTGAATTAAAAGAAAGTAGATTACGACTATCTCATGTATGGAAGGTTCAACCATTGTATGAAGATAATGACGATGAATGCCGATGGATATTTGGTAACAGGATATATACAAAATTCAGGAACAAACAAGTTCGTGGAATTTCAAATTGGATTGCAATGCACCTTGTAATTAACCGCTAAAATAAATGCACTTACATTATTTATATAGCGCTGCAATCGGGGGACATGGGTTCAAATCCCATCAGAGATATTTCTATTCCACTTTATATTTAATTAATTTGAATTATACCTCAATGGAGTACATTGAAAATGTCTTTCTTTCTTAACCTTATCCTCTTTTACCCATATTGGGTGTCGAGGTGAAAATGTCTACAATTCATTATATCTTTATATTCTCTATGAATGAAAATATGAGGCATTTTCATAAACTTTTAAAACAACGACAACTGTCACTTTTTAAGACATTTACCTAATTAATATTTCGTTTCAAATTGGCACTAAGGTCAAAGTTAATTTTTTAAAATAAAACCTTATCTTTTTTTCTTTCTTAATCTTATCTTTTTTACCCGTATTGGGTGTCGAGGGAAACCTTATCTCTGAAATAATAAAAGAAAGGTTGGATATCTCTAAAACTTTTACCGTTCATAAAAATACACAGAGCTGGCTGTCTGTTGTAATCTGTGATTGCTACTATCCGTAACTTTACTACGCGTAATTTACAATATCGAAGTTTATTTTTACCACTGCATAAGTGCATCACTAATTCCCTGATAAACAAAAGAGCATACAGAAAAGTTTTCAAATTTCAAACAATACTCCATACACTAACATTAATAAAAATAAACAGTTAAAATGATCTACTTTCAATACAGTTGTATCAATACCTTTAAAGCAGATGGTACGTTTGCATGCCCATAAGACACAACATTGCACTTAGTATCTATATGCTGCAATTCGGCCCCGATTCCGCACGTCTCTTGTATATCATATAACGCCAACTCGTCCACATACGGAGATTGTTTCAACATAAGACTGAGCGGTTGTCCTATACTGCCTATTAAATCAATTTCTCGTAAGTATCACAAGTCTACAGCATAAAGTCGTACTTACTCGAGGCTCCATACAACGTGACCTTCAGTTGAGATGCATTCGCAAAAGAGCGCGTGTGAGTTTTGTTGGGATGCCATGATTTTCGGTTACAAATAATTCGCCTACATAATTTATTGATCGAAACCATTTTAAATACAAATCAACTTGAAATTTACATCACGAATTTGAGTGAGTTATAGTGACAGCTGATGTCACCGCAAATATAGCACACTTTATATTTTGTACATATCAGACATGATAAATATGAAATATAAGGATTAAGGAGAGGGAAGGCTGCAAGTATGCTGCACCCACGTAGGCCATAATCTCTGGCCAATTGTAGTGCCTCTTATCCAAGTGGCTAGATCCAGTATTTGGTCGTGAGTCAATCTCACAATTTTGGGGCTTCTTCCTGCTCGTGGAATTCCTTATGCTTGAAAGCGTGAAGTATATGTCCTGCTGTTTCCATTTTTTCGTTGCTATCTCTACATAGGTCGCCCCCCCTTCTGTGCCCATTCTTAGGAGGTGCTTCCAAAAGTCGTAGTGGCTGCTAATGTATCCGGTTAGAAATTTGTTGTGCTGTCTGGAGTGTCTAAGGAGTTTCTTGGTCTCCTTAAGGTCGGATTTTTTGTCTGATCACAAGTTGATAGTTTCCTACATCTCTCTCCCTGCTTCTTGGAGGTGAACGTCTTTATTAGTTTTGTTAGAGCTCCAAGTGTCAGCTCTATTTTTATCTTATTATCATCTGATATTCTTAATGCCTTCCTTGCTAAGCCGTCGGCAAAGATGTGTTTTTCCTGTATTTCCTTCACTGTGGCTTTTAATCCATGACAGGGTTATAGAGTTTCCTTCCGCAGCTTCATTTAGCCTTTTTATACATCTGTGTAATAGAGGTGAGGTTACTTTAGGTTTGCTTAGTACCTCTGGTGTTTAAACTGTTGTTTCATTTGTAAATAGTGTATTAAGGAGTTTCACCAAGTAAAAGCCTCAACTATCAATTATTTATTTGTGTGTTTAAATATTATTCCTTCCTCTACTAATAAAAATTATTGGATTTTAATGAAATTTTGTTTTAATTTTCTATTTTGGACTTTCAGAATATGATTAAACTAATGTTTTAGATTCACTGTATACTTTGTCGGAGCTAGTTTTGTACTTTGAAATTAGAGATTTTTAAGTTAGAATTGAAGGAAAGAGTTTTAAAATTTCGACTTCAAATCCATAACTTTAGAGTTTTATTCTGTGGGAGCTAATCAGAAATTTTGTTTTAATTTCCTATTTTGGACTTTCAGTTTTTTTTAAACCTATGTTTTAGAATCACTATAATCATTGTCAGAGCTAGTTTTAACTTTGAAATTAGAGATTTCCATTGCTAACCATGTTTTACCAAGTGTTAGATGAGTCAAAAGTGAATAATATTTAATGATTTAGTTCGAATTCTAGTTAATGGACTTTGTCTTAACGGCAGTATTTATTAAATTATACGTAAATCACTTTTTAACATCTTGAAGAAACTTAACAACCACAAATTTAATTAACTGGATTAGTCTGTATTTCGGAAGAGGATTTCATATTAAAAAAAAAAACAATAAAATCCATTAATGTATATATTATATTAATTAGCATACACATCAATATTTAGAACAATATCCTATAGTTAAATATGCACGAAGAATCGATAATAATCACCAAACACAATTTGGAAAACGACATCCAAAAAAGTCAGCATGAAAAAAATTAATCGAAACCAAACTGCAACTTTTGGGAAAACTCTAATTCTAGTCAAACAAACATTAGTACCTACTACGAGTAAGTTATTCCATATAGTGGAATACATGCACAATTTCACATAACACAGAAATATAAACCAAAACGCAAATTAAAATGAATCATATTTTCCTTCATTAAATCATACTGCTGAGTGTTGATTCGAAATTAATTAAAAAGAAAAAAATAATAATAAAGAAATGTAGGTACATAGAGATTAAACTTTATGTAAAGACTTGCGCGCTATTGACATATATGTTAATTACTAAAATTAACGAAAGGTTACAACCTCTATACTTTGCATTAAATAAATGCCCTTTTCCTGAACATTGGCAGGGCACCATTAATATATGTATTATTAATTAATATTTATATAAAATACTTGATTATGCGATTAAATATAATCAATGTATTCCGTTTACTAGTTTATGCACATAGATGCAACATATATTTATACAGACGTGCCTAAGCTATGCTAACCATTCATATTTTTTTTTGTTAATACATAAATCACGTTAAGAAACACCAAGTTAATGTTATTATTTTTTTTTTCTGACGGGAGTAAACCTAATAATTGTCAAATTAATCACTTTTTGCTTAAAATCTTGCATTGCATTTTAGGCAAATTTGTTACTTACAAGTAAATTTAATTATTGGATTTACTTCCACTCATTAAAAGTCTCTTACACGTAGTCATTACACTTGGTTTCTTTTTACATTATTATTTTTTTTTTCATAAACCGAAAAAGAACAGGTTAAAATTAAATCTTCTCGAAAAAACCACTAATTCTATGCAAAGTATAGCTTGTATATAATATGTAGATATTTCGTGCTTGTCGTCGGACACGGGCTATTTCCACCATTAAAAACCCGAACAAATACGGTTATTAACAAAATAAATATACGTTGTATTGACTGACGATTATCAATACAACAGTATCTCGGCTTTATTTGTAATTAATAATCATAAGGGCGGTATTCAATGGTGGAAACAGCCCGACGGCTAACCGTTTGCACATACCTAACCTAGATGATTCCATCCTGCGAATCATACAATGCGACAAAGTTTAGACCGTGGCGTACTGAGACGAGCGTCATCAGTGGCACACTCAATCGTTTTTCACGTTGGTTCATTTTCTCATCATCAGCTTTAGGTACTCAAGGGCGTTGCGAGCAGCTACAGCCTGGGCGTCCTTCGAAGTTGCGGCTGAACCATAACAAATAGCGATGGGCAGAGTGGACATCTGAACCAAACACTGGAACTTGCCAGTCACGGACTTCTCCTCGATGTCTACGTAAGTAACCTCAAACATCTGTTCGGCAGCGAGTTCTTGCAGGAACTGGACGTAATTGAAGTCCTTTACGTTCAACGATGCTGTCTATATTAACAAATAAAATGAATTATTAGTTTAAGTAATTCACAAACTCTTTTCCCTTTTGTTGTTTTTATTACCTGCAGTTCGGTTACTTTAGGACCAGTTGCTTTTTTCAAGTACTTATGGAATTGAGAAATTTTTTGCGAGTGGCTGTTGTTGGACAGAAGGGTGGTTATTTTACTATCTTTCAGCCCGGCGTAACGGTTCTGTATGTTAGGCATGCGTGCCACCAACTAAAAAAATTAATACATAATTGAAATGATAGGAAGTGCACGTGCTGTCTTTCTACATTCAACATTTGTTTTTATTGCTACAGTCTAAAGTCAATATTTTTACTGTCTTTCATTTATGGATGCCAAATAAATAGATTGATATTTCAAAATATTTAAAAAAGCTAATTATAAAAAGCTTTGTTGGGTAATTATTAGTTTAAAACAAAAAATGCCCGAGCAATGCCAAGTAATAAAACTTCAAATTATCAAGAAAATTACACTTACGAACTGAAATGTTTATTAATATTTGATATTTACACTTAGAAACCAAACATCAAATATTAATTTCAGTATGAAATGATTCAAAATAAGTTAGACCTACTGTAATTAATTTTTTTATCACTCTTTATATATTGTTTGGTAAATATTTATTTTATTTGATGAATCAAAAAAGTAGTTATTAATTTGCTTGAATTTATATTTTTAATTTAAAAATTATGTCATCCCATAGAGTAAATTTGTACTTGCTTTTTGTAAAATTTGTAAATAATTCAGTCACAATTGAAGGAGCTTGTTTATTATTTTGGCTATTATAACAATTTTAAAATTTTGTTTAATTTCTAAAAATTATTACTAATAATAAGGAACAGAAAAAACCCGAGCCCTTAATTTATTGCCTTTTATAATTAAGGGCTCGGCTATTTTCTGTTCCTTATTATTAGTAGTAACCCTACCCATGTGGGTAGAAAGGGGTCATTGAATATATACATATATATTATTAGTAGTAGTGTTGAGTAGGGAAAATCGGATTTTGTTTAAGACACGACATGGCGGCAATTAATAAAAGATTGCTTATTATCATGGTAGAAATATAAAAATTCAGTGACATAATCTTTCGATTTTAGAGCTAACTGGTGAAAAAAAAAAAATGTAAATACATCAAAAAGTGTCTATCAGTCATTATAAAAAAATACCCCTATATAGGGGTTTTTAAATAATAATTAAAAAAATGAAAGCGCAATACCAATTCTATAACCTCATGACTTAACCTCAAACCTGTAACTTTCGGAAAGTTTGAAAAAAAAACAAAACACTACCTTTTTATATTGGCATATTTGTACTTTTAACTTAACTAGTTCCTTGAAAATGATTACTCATCAAAACTAGTCAGGACTCAAATATAAAATTAGTGAAAAAACAACTAGGTGTATTAATTAAAATAATTCCTAATTATTATATTAAAAAAATGTTTCAGCATGGGATTCAGTGAGAATTTAATTCAAAATATAAAAAGCTACCACTTGCCGTATAACGTAACCTCAAACTTTAATTGCTTTGAGCTTTAATTTCGGAAGATTTAAGAAAAAACAAACAACATTTGCATATGTTCTCACACACGAATTAAATAGAAAATATCTTTGACTATATAAATTTATTTAGTCAAAAGAAAATATGGTTTCCTATTTTGTTTACCCAGACCATAAACTTCATATTAGCCACTTTGTATAGTAGTCAGTAATTAAATAACAAATACTTACAGAATTCTCAAACATGATTGAATTTTGCAAAAGTTCTAAATTCATTTCAAACACTGTGTTTTTGACAATATATTAAAAATTCACCAGCTGCTAAAACAGGTATGAAATTGTTCACAATATATCAGTTACATAGATATATAGAGAAAGAATTAAAATTGGTAAATACCACAGACATGTCATGCACAATGAAATTAATGGCGTTTACTGCTTCTCCACTTTTTCAGTGCACACTGTCAATATAGTTTGCTGCTAAAACATTCTAAATCTATGCATAAAATGCGAATACGATCTGACGCAAGGACCATATATTTGGAAAAAATGGTTCATTCTGTATACCTCCATGTGTTCCTCGTAATGCGCATGTTGGCAACAATGACATGCGCAGTATTCATAGATGTTAATATACACTAGATGACTAACTCGACGTTGAAAAGTGATGCATTCGGTGGCCATTTGCTAAGGGGTTGCACAGGCCCCGCTAACTCCATAGGATTACGTTATTTCGCGTTTATTATTATTATAATTTGGTGTACTAGTTTCAACCCAATCCACTAGAGGCGCAAATGTCGATAATATTTAAATCGCGGGAATTACCTAATTAAGCATTGAAAAAATGTGACATAAACAAATCAGTGAAAATTCACACATTTTTGAAGAATTACATGCATTCGGTGGCCATTTGCTAAGAGAAAAATATTTACCACGTGTTTTGTGGCCATGTTGTGTAAATTTGGCCAGTATTGCGATCAGTATATCAGCGTGAAGTTGGTCGTGTTACAGCGCTCAAATCAAGAACGTACAGTAAGTATAATACAAATTACAACCACGAGATGGCGGTAGCTATAATTTATCGTACATTTTCGACGAACAAAATTCATTATTTAAATTATTTTATTTGTCTATTTAACAGGTTAGACTCTAGTTTACGTGCTACACCTCTTATTTCGTTGTTTTCGAAAAAAAAGCCCTATAAACGGGTATTTTTATGATAAATGATGATCTTAGGAGTTGATTTTTGGTGGTTTTCGGGTGTTTAGACTTGTATTTTTTTCACAATTCTGCTGGAAAGTCGGGAGGTTATGTCACTGATTTTCCGTATTTCCATCACAATAAAAACCATTCTGTTGTTATTTTCCGCACCTATTTACACTAGTGTTACACTTCAGCACGCTTTTATCGTGTTAAAACGGCATTTAATAAGGAAATTATTGAATTTAATTTTCACAAAACTACGTCATCCGCAAGTCATTCATTGAGCGTACGTTCGACGGTGAACTTGCGTTTTCATTTGTACATTAGTTCACAACACAGACCATAGATGGCCAACGGAATGGTGCTCTACATTTTTCTCTCTCATTTAGTTGAAACTGTTAAATATCCGCCCTTTTTTTTTTCGTTTAATCTATGCAATAATAGATTAATAACCCTTTTTAATGTTCGCTTTCTATCTTCAAAACCTTTTATTTACCTAACCTATAGATCGCCTTTTTTATGTAATAACTCTTTTTAATGTTCGCTTCTATCTTCAAAACCTTTTATTTTCCTAACCTATAGATCGCCTTTTTTATGTAATAACTCTTTTTAATGTTGGCTTTCTACCTTCAAAACCTTTTATTTTCCTTACCTATAGATCGCCTTTTTTATGGAATATTTAATCTATTATCCAAACTCCTATTTTTAAAAGAATGTTAATTTAATCTATATAAAAATTTCTTAATTTTTGTGGTGGCTCTGAAAAGAGCCGATTTTTTGAAATACTGTGTCCTCCACTCAAGGATCCCGTGTAACCGCCATCTCGTGGTCGTAAGTCGTATTATACTGGCTATACGTTCTTGATTTGAAACGTCTGATATGAGCGTTGTAACGCGGCCAACTTCACGGTGATGTGTAGCCCGTATTCTGGAGTTGAGCCTAATTTTATTGTAAACAGGAAAATAACAAAAGAATTCTTTTTAATGTGATGGAAATGCGGAAAATCAGTGACATAACCTTAAAGCTGAATTGTGAATAAATACAAGTGTAAACATCTGAAAACTACCAAAAATCAACTCCTAAGACTATCAGTCACTATAAAACCATGCCTTTACAGGTTTTTCTATAACAACAAAATAACATGTCTTATTTTTTGGACAGAATCTAGGATCTAACCATATTTTCAAATTTTAATGTGTTCTGTTAATATTTAGTTTGTGTTATAGCTTATTAGAGCTCTATGCTGTGTGAAAAATTCCTCATTGATTTCAAATTAATTCTGTTCTGGGAGGAAAGAAAATTAATTGTGTGGATTATTTTTTAATGTTTTTCTATGACTAACCACATTTTTAAGTTTTAATGTGTTCTGTTAATATTTAATTTGTGTTATAGCTTATAAGAGCTCTATGCTGTGTAAAAATTTCCTCATTGTTTTAAAATTAATTCTGTTTTCAGAGGAAAGAAAATTAATTGTGCGGATTATTTTTTAATGTTTTTCTATGACTAAATTTATCATTGTATTATTGTAGTGATAAATTACTTTTATTTAATATACTCTTCTTGAGTTGTGTAGTAATTAATTATGTAACCCAGTTCCACGCCACCCTTAGAATTACCACAAATTTGACTGTTCCATTGAAATAAACAATTTTAAAATAATTACTGTATTTACAAAAATTTCAACTAAATGTTGTAGATCTCCATAAAAATTCTGTAGATTCAAAAATTACAAAGAAAAACACTTTTCTTTCTTAATTTATGCAGTTCGGTTAATTTAATTATTCACACCACTAAATCTGATTTGTATAAACGTCTATTATCATTATTATATATATAAAATTTAATTCAAAATCCATATAAATCAAATTCTGTAAATAATTTCGTTTCATAAAAAAAAAATTAAAAATTTTTTTTGTGTAATTTATTATAATCATCAATCTATTCATATTTAGCCGACATAAATTCATTTCAATTTTGCATTCACCATTCTGAACTAACCAATTCAAAATACACACTTGTCTGAAAGATAGTAAAAATATTGCATGTACACTAATTAACCCTTACCTCATCTTCTTCGTCGAATCCTTGAGGAAGATTGTTGCCTTCGACAGGCATGTCCTGCAAAGCTTGCCACATCTTGTGGGCGGCCATTCTCTTGGCGAGCTTCTTGGACTTGCCGGTACCTACTTCTCTGAACTTGAGCACCTGGCAGGCGATCGTGAACTGTCTCTCGTGAGGTAGGCCCTCCTCGTGCTCCATTTCGTAGGATGGTGGTGGCCACCGCCTGGACATGCACATCTCTTGGAGCCAACCGATCGGATTACCCATGACTTTGTCATCGAAGGGAGATACCACTTGATTTGTGCTGAAATAAAAATTATACAAAATGATCTTCTATACACAAGTCAATATATATATAGGAAAATATACATTTAAATATAAAAAAAGTTAGAATTTTATTGATAAAAATTCAACCCAATTTTAAAGGACAGTATCTAATAATAGAGCTTTAATTTATGTTTTAAAAGGTCTTGTTGGTAGAGCTCGAATTGATGATGGTAGAATATAAAATTTGATTTCATAAAAATTAACACTTATTTGGCTTCTAGATAAACGTATTTGTGACAGGCATAGATTATTGTTTAATCTGGTATTATGGTTGTTGTTTATATTATGGCTGGTGTATTTGTTTATGCTTGTCTTTATGTGCATTAAGTATTCTAAAATGTAAACGGAGCGAATAGTTAAAATACTGAATTCCTTCAATTTTTGTCTACAATCGTCATGATATCTTAATCCAGCTATGACTCCAATTACCTGACATTATAAAGAAAACATTCTGTGTCAAGTAGTGCTGTGACCCCATACTAAGATACCGTATTTTAGATGAGATTCACAAAGGGAGAAATAGATCTACAATAGATCTGAAAAGGTCGCGGTGGTACAGGCCATGAGGCCACCCAAATATTAACATTATTAAGGGATAAATATGCTGTGGTGCCTTTACACGCAGATTTCTAATTAGGTAGGTGCTTGATACTGCGATAGCGAAACAGATTTTCCCCCCTCACACAATAAAAAAAAAAGGTGCAGCTATTATTTTTTTTATCGGTTCTCTCAGATGAACTTTCCACTCAATATGGACATCCAAAAATTTTATACATTTTATCGCATCCTGAAAGTTGTGTGTGTTTAAAATAAATAGCATTATGACGGTTTTTCTATCATTTAGTAATAGTTTATTGTATGCATACTTTTTAAAAACAATAGAAAAAAAGGATTTATTCACATAATCAAAATTATTTATAATCAATTAAAAAAAAAAATTGAAAATAATTAATAAATTATACCTCTTTAGCTACTGTGACAGATTTTAAAAAAAATTGCAAGCAATGAAGTGGGAAAAGTTTGTTAATCGACAGGTTAGTCTTCATGACATCCCACACCTTTTGGATTCACCCCTGTTTTCAACTTTGCACATTTAGGATAACTGGCTTTTTAATGATTTAAACTAAAATATTAACACATTGACCGCTTTGTCAGCCACCGATGACTGACACTGAAGTATTCCAATGGGCCACGCCAGTCACAAATGACTGACACTGTAGTATTCCAATGGAGCCATGTCAGTCACCAATGACCGACAGTGAGTGCCTACTTTAAACTTACTTTTATTTTAAAAGAATGCATCAAAATAAATTAAGTAAAAATATTCTTATTTTTTATTTAGTCTTATATAACATCGTTATATGTTCCTCTCTACTTCTCAGTGTGAGGTGAAAATATTCTTACTCACTTTATAAAATAAAACTTAAAAACAAATAAAACTTTTATTTCATTTTACAAAAAAACTTGTTGGCGTCCAAAGTGTTAAAATTACTGATTTAATTAGTACATACATATCTGTTGCCCCCGGTGTTCCATTCGAAGCGTTTGCTTGTTCCGGAGTCTGTTTTCCGACCAGCAGATCCAACAGATTCTTGGCAGCGGCGTGCTTGGCCTCCTTCTTGGAACGACCGGTGCCGGTGGCCACGTAATCGGTGTTGAGGAACACCCTGTATCTAAAAATGGGCTCGTGAATGGCCCCCTCAATTTGTACTAGTTCGTATTTGGGCGTGATGCCCCTCCGAGATAACAGTTCCTGGAGGATCGAGACCGGTGTTTTGGCCGGGAGAGACGACATTTCCTGAATACGATTACATATCATCATTTTTTCACCTATCTTTGTAAACAGAATATATTCGAATGTAAGTAAAATTGTTAGTCGTTAGTAAAGTATCAGTACGAGTTAACTAATATAAAACAAATAGCAAAACTCTTAAATTTTTAACCAATTTATAATAAATTTTTATTTTAAAGTTAAGTCGAAAAATATGCATCGTACGAAAAAACGTTACGAGATCAAAAAACAACTTTTCAAGACCAAAAATTAATGTTTCCTAAGGGTTTCCTGTTCTAAACTCAGCTCCCTCAGTGGGGGGGAGGTGTATTGACATAAAAATTCCAAATTGGAACCCCCAATTTTTTTTTATTCAAGAATTGAATTTTAGGGATAAAAATACATAAGGTTTCATTAAAACTTATTTATATTCATTGCAGATGGCGCTGTAATCACAAAAAATAAATTTCAAATAAATAAAATGTTAGTGGCTTTTTACGAGTAGGCAGCAGGGGGTTGAATTTAGAACAGGATGATGTCCCCTTAGGAAACATTAATTTTTGGTCTTGAAAAGTTGTTTTCATATGATGCGTATTTTTCGAGTTATTTTGATTTGTCAGGTTAAATGGTACACCCAACATGCAGTGATTCTTTCAGGTACCTTTTAATTGCCAGTAATGAAATAATTAACACCTTTGGTGAAAAATATACTTATTATGTTCCATGATTTTATTTTTAGATTTCAGACACGTGTTTCGTTATGGATCATTATCAATGCCTAACATTTTATAATTGATTGTTGAAGCACTTTCCTTTCCATACTAGGGGTGTTAGTTGAAATTTGCCTGTTTTTTCGATAAAGAAAACACTTAATTTTCAGAGGAATCTCAAATTTTTTTTATTCAAAGTATTGACCATTGGTTCCTACACATTTCGCCCATCTCTCAGGCAAATTATGGATACCATCCCAAAAAAACGTTTTCTCTTTCGAGGCAAACCATTCGAAGAGCCATTTTTTGACTTCTTCAAAATTAGCGAAGCACTGCTCTGCAAGGGAGTGTCCCATCGATGCGAAAAGGTGATAGTCGGACGGGGCGATGTCTGGAGAGTACGGCGGGTGCGATAATATTTCCCAATTAAGTGTTTTTAATGTGTCTTTCACCAGTTTAGCGGTATGAGACGGCGCGTTGTCATGTTGCAAGATAACTGTACCATGTCTTCAGGCCCATTCCGGCCGTTATTCGATCAACGCATGATTCAAATTGATCAACGCATGATTCAAATTGATCATTTGTTGTCGGTAGCGATCCGTGTTCATCGTTTCACCAGGTTTTAACAACTCGTAGTACACCACACCACACTGGTCCCACCAAACACAGACCAAAGCGATTTGGCCTTGCAGTCGATGGGCCGGCTTCACCAGGTGAAAGCCATAATTTTTTTCGCTTCGGGTTCTCAAAATAAATCCATTTTTCGTCCCCCATGACAATTCGATGCAGAAAAGATTTCCTTTCGAATCGTTGAAGCAGCATTTCACAAACAGTTTTTCGATTTTCCATTTGTCTATCGTTCAGCTTGTGTGGCACCCATTTTCCATACTTCTGAATCTTTCCCATGGCTTTTAAACGTTGGCAAATTGTTCCTCGAGTCACATTTAGTGTTTCTGACAATTTTGTTACGATTGGGTTGGATTAACATCCAATAACGCCTGCAATTCTTCGTCTTCGAACTTTTTCGCTGCACCAGGATGTTCATTGTCTCTCAAATCGAAATCTCCACTTTTAAATTGACGAAACCATGTCTCACATGTTCTAATCACTGGAGCATGTTCACCATAAGTTTCTACCAGCAACCGGTGAGCTTCAGCTGCTTTTTTCTTTTGATGAAATAAGAAAAGCAACGAATGCCGCAAATGTGATTTACTTGGAACGAAACTCGACATATTCACTGAGGTAAACAAATATGACCCTATTATTTTGGCGGAATGTGACTTACGTATTTTTTTAGGTTAATGTCAATAGAAACAAAAGACATACATGCCAAATCATAAAAATTTATACATATTGCTAGCGACAACTACTAGTAAAACCGGCAAACTTCAACTAACACCCCTGGTACATGGTTTTGTATTCTGTAACTAGTTTCGACTTAATGCAGTCATTATCAAACAGTCAATGAGTTTGCAAGAACAAAATATGCAACTATAAATACAATACAACAGGTAAATACAACTACAGGGGAGGTGTACAGTTGTTTCAAAGGATGGCGTTGAAGATAACGAACCGTTTGATACTAAGTTATAGAATAAAAAGACAAGTGCGTGACACAAGCAAAGTGCATTATTAGCCTTTTATAATGATCTGTAATGACTGAAATAACCAAAAAAATATTAAATTATGAAACACAGCAAGTATTTTTTTTATATCAAATGGATATGGATATTCATATCCAGTTCCAGTGCAATAAGCATTAACTTTATAATTAAAACGATTTTTATTTTAACATTTTTAATAGAAAGTAGTCATAATTTTAATTATAAAATAAATGCAATTTTAATAAATAGAAGACGATGCAAGCACCATCTTTTTCCCAATTTCATGTGGCATCACTAGCTAGATAAATGATGGTTGAACATTTTATTAAATAAATGTGAACAATCAAAATTGAATCAATCAAATCATTAGTACTTTAATATTCCCTCGTCTATCATTAGGTGTAAGGCTTCCATTCACAACAAAATTACTTTCATAATTCACATTCAATTTTTTAACATACATGAAAATAACACTTTTATTATTAAGTAGTAATATTGAAGTATACTTATAAATAGTAAACAACTTATAAAAAAAACCTTATCTTCTAATTTACCATATGTTATCACTAATCCTATACATTTAACATAGTTAATTGTGGCTATTAAATCAGCGAATTCTGATAAATGTACTTACAAGTTTCGCCGCATCTCCCAAAGATAAGCGTTCAGATTGCATGCTGTGCAACGAAACACGGGTTTTTCTTCTAGGATGAATCGGTTGTTGTTGATTCATCAGCTGTATGCCACTCTCAATTTTACTCATTTTTCTCTGAAATAAAAAAGATATGTTTGTGAATAAATGTTTATTTACATGTGGAAAGTATATGAAAATTTTGTCGAAGAGAATTAACGATATAATTTATATATTTAGGAGATGAAATAGAACCAAGGTTCACTTTTATTTTAGAAGTGCTCTCTACAATAAATATGTGAAACTTAAAAGTTATTTATTTAGTCTTATATAATATCATTATATGTTCCTCTCTACTTCTCAGTGTGAGGTGAAAATTGAAAGTATTTTTTTTTATTTCCCAAATATAGAATCAATTAATTTCAGCTATATATATATATATAACATTATTTATATTTATTATAACATAATTTATAATTAGATAAGATAAAAGCTTTGTTCATACAGTTTAAAATGTTTCACCGACAGCTTCCTATATCGACAAGTCACTGTCTTGCTTATATGACCTGCAATATTTTCAGTTCACAGCCTTTTTCTGTTTTTAACGGGACTTGCGGTTTTCACTAAATTTCTTATAACCCCGAATCTGCCCAAAAATGCACTTTTTTCGATATAATTTCTAAACGGTTAGAGATAGAATAAAAATTCAAATTAGAGAGTTTTAGAGCTTCCAAAAAGCTACAACTTTGCTGTTTACAGTTTTGTTCTATCTCTAATAATAAATTTTTTATGACCGAAAAACCCCCAAAAATTGCTAAATAATGCCGAAAATGCCCAAAAATGCACTTTTTTCAATATAATTTCTAAACGGTTAGAGATAGAATAAAAATTCAAATTAGAGAGTTTTAGAGCTTCCAAAAAGCTACAACTTTGCTGTTTACAGTTTTGTTCTATCTCTAATAATAAATTTTTTATGACCGAAAAAAACCCAAAAATTGCTAAATAATGCCGAAAATGCCCAAAAATGCACTTTTTTCAATATAATTTCTAAACGGTTAGAGATAGAATAAAAATTCAAATTAGAGAGCTGTAGAGCTTTCAAAAAGCTACAACTTTGCCGTTGACAGTTTTGTTCTATCTCTAATAATAAATTTTTTATGATCGAAAAACCCCCAAAAATTGCTAAAAAATGCCGAAAAATGCACTTTTTTCAATATAATTTCTAAACGGTTAGAGATAGAATAAAAATTCAAATTAGAGAGTTGTAGAGCTTTCAAAAAGCTACAACTTTGCTGTTTACAGTTTTGTTCTATCTCTAATAATAAATTTTTCATGACTTAAAACCCCCCAAAAATAGCTCAAAAATGCCCAAAATGGAAGAGTTGTGAACTTGAAAATTATTTCCAGCATTTTCTCCTGACCAATTTCATTATTATTTTCATTTTATTTGAAAGCTCTAGGATTCATAGTTCCTAAGATTCAGCCGGTAAACTTTCTTATTTGGACACCCGGTATATACAAAAATATAAATTACATTACCACAAATTGGGCGGAAAGAAGATTTGATTCATTGCACAAACAAATTAACACCTAAATGTATTATGTATCAAGCTGCGGAAATGAAATTTTTACGAGGAATAAAGGGCATAACTAGAAGAGATAGAGTAAGAAATGTAGACGTAAGAAGAGAACTGAATACAAAGGATGTACAAAAATATGTTGAAGAAAGGCAACTGGGATGGTGGGGACATATACAGAGGATGAAGAAAATAACTCCTGTAAAGCAAATATGGGAAGCAAGGACAACTACAAACAGAGGAAGACCAATAGAAAACTGGGAGAACAGCGTAACAAAGGCACTACAAGAAAGAGGAATAAGCATAAGAGAAGCAGAAAAAATGGCTAAGGACAGAAACAACTGGAGGAGAGTCATTAAGAAAAACCCCGACACTAATTGGTAAAAAGGGACATCGATTATATATATTATTATGTATTTATAAAAGTTATAAACATACCATGCATTTGTTGAAATAAAAATGTACATAATACGGAATTAATCATAAATACTTCAAATTAGCAATTGTTTGTTGAAATTACAAAGTGTGAAAATATGAATAGAGTGAGAACTGTTGCAGAAATTACAATCATTACTTAATTGGTTTCTTCATGCGTGTGTTTTTACTCGTATAAGTGGCAATCACACGATTAAAACACAACTGTAATTGCAAAATCATTTGGTACACTGTTAATGAGATGCCGTTAATGCCAAGTAACAGGCAATTAATTTAGAGAAAATATCATCACTAATTAGAAATATATGGAGTCATGTTGGAGAGATTGCAGGTTTTGCAAACTTCAATTAAATCAACCATTTTTTTATTTGTAAATTAAATTGTATCCAATGAGAAAGGCGGATATAAAAATAAAATTGTGTTAATATTGTAACATCTATACTAGGGTCCATATAATAATGATATTAATTTTTGTAAAATTATTAAATTAAATTTTAAATAGGTTACTACAAAACACAATGTAATTTTTGTTGAATTTGTTAATGTCTACAAGACTGGAGTCTGTGATACGATAAGGTTGAATTAATGTTTAATAGGTCGCGTTCAGGGAATTTTAGACATGTAGCGCTACAGCGCAAAGCGCTTGATGTTCCCTGAATATGCTTTCGATGTTAAGGACGTTCACGAAAATATGGCCGTTTTGTTTACAGCTGCACGGCTTGAAAAGCAATCAAGCGGAAAAAATATATACTTTACCGCTTGATAAAGCGATACAGCGCCACACATAAAGCGGTACCGTTCAGGGAAACCGCTTTTGTAAAGCGCTTAAGCGCTACAATTCCCTGAACGTGACCATTTATGATATAAAATAAAAGTAAAGGTCGATTCACAATTACCCAGGAACAAGAACAGATATGATGAATAATTACGATATAACACAAAAGTAAAGACCGATTCACAATCGCCCAGGAACAAGAATGAAAACTATTTACATACTGAGGCATTTAATTTTTGAAAATCCGCAATTACTTTTCATTAAAATACAATTTTTTTTATGATTTCCAACTTTTTATTAATTCCACTACAATTGTTTCTATATGCTATAGCTTCACATGTAGAATTTAGTTACTTTTTATAAAAAACAAATTTATTTATGATTTCCAACTTTTTACTAATTTCACTACAAATATATTTTTAATAAAACGTAACTATTTTATTTATTTATTTACTACTTTTTATTAAAAAAACAATTTTTTTATGATTTTCAACTTTTTATTAATTTCTCTACAATTATTTCTGTACGCTATAGCTTCACATGTAGAATCTAGTTACTTTTTATTAAAAACAAATTTATTTATGATTTCCAACTAATTTCACTACAAATTTGTTTTTAATAAAACTTAACTATTTTATTTATTTATTTAGTCTTATATAACATCATTATATATTCCTCTCTACTTCTCAGTGTGAGGTGGCGTAACTATTTACATGTATCTATTCAAAAATGCCCAGAAACGTCAATGAATCCAAAACGGTTTAAAGAATTTAGTTTGCATGAAATTAATGTTCATGCACAAACGTCACAAAATACTGTGCTTTCAATAAATTTGTCTGAAAACAATTCACCGAATTTTGCAAGGAATGGAATCACCATCTAGAAGGAAATACATCAAATGAACAACTGGCGAAGTCAGTAAGTATATCTTACCTCGACACCCAATATGGGTAAAAGAGGATAAGATTAAGAAAGAAAGAAAGTGTATCTTACTAATTGGTCTTTCAATATGCAAAAAGCAGATGGAGGCAACTAAAAGAAAACGGTAATGAAAATAATTTGGATTAATACAGCAAAATTAATTCAAAAAAAGTATTATAACAAATACAGATTTAGAAAGGAAATCATAATAATGTACTACTAATATATAGGATACATTCCTTTACACCCACTTAAACAAAAATAATCTTTATTACAGCTATGTTGTTTAAATAAACCACAAAGCTTTGTCACATACATTTGTGCAAATCGTTCACGGCACGTGATATTTTTTAAAACAATGATTACATCATCGAGGCTGACTCACAGAAGTTAGCAATTTGTTAAAGTCATAAATTTTAATATTGCAAGTATCTTACAGATTTTAATTTCCATAAAAACAAAAATATTCAAACTAAAAGAAAAATAAATTAATAATCCACATTATTTTGAAAATACCCCTACACCACCATTATGGTAGATGGGAATTTTAGATTATATATATATATATTATTTTGAAAATGTTATATACATTTTCAAAATTTATTGTTAATTTTTAATTTACATTTCTATCACTGTGTGGTCATTATAAATGAGTTTTTTTTATTGAAATACTTACAGTTATTAATGAAATAAGTAGGATTAATATAATTTGTATA
Source organism: Philonthus spinipes (assembly GCA_963082785.1). Lineage (NCBI taxonomy): Eukaryota > Metazoa > Arthropoda > Insecta > Coleoptera > Staphylinidae > Philonthus > Philonthus spinipes. The sequence continues at coordinate 12,235,715 of OY720310.1, forward strand.
TACTAAATTTAAAAAAAAGTAGATAGAGAAAATAATAAATTAATTATTTCTCTCAATGAAAAAATTTCAATTACATCATTTATTATATATTAATTTTAGCAGTAATTAAAAGATCGACTTTGCCCATTTACAATAATAATTCAATTAAACTTACATTTATAAATAGCAAGTAGTCAGATTACATTTAATTAAGCTTATTAGAAATTACTAAACAGCAATTTATGATATTGATTTTTCACTATATATACTTGAAATAAATTTTAAATCTTTACATTTTTATCATCTCTGGAAATTAAATGCATTCTCTCAAATTCACAATCATAATTTTGTAATGATTTAACATTGTTTTGATGATATTAATAAAATAAATCAGATTAATATAATTCGTATATACTAAATTTAAAAAAAAAGTAGAGAGAGAAAATAATAAATTAATTATTTCTCTCAATGAAAACATTTCAATTACATCAGGTATTAGATATTAAATTTAGCAGTAATTAAAAGATCGACTTTACCCATTTACAATAATAATTCAATTAAACTTACATTTATAAATAGCAAGTAGTCAGATTACATTTAATTAAGCTTATTAGAAATTACTAAACAGCAATTTATGATATTGCTTTTTCACTATATATACTTGAAATAAATTTTAAATCTTTACATTTTTATCATCTGTGGAAATTAAATGCACTCTTTCGACACTAAGGTTGTCGAAATTGTAGTTAACAATAAAATATTTATATTATAATAATAATTTATTTACATTATTTAAAATGTCAAAACCCATTATAAATTATTCTCATTAAATGATAACTGAGTTTAGTAATATTTATAATTAAAATGAGGATAATTCACACATTTGCAGTAATTTAAATTAAAATTAGAATCAAGCACAATCGACATTAAGTATTATCACCGCCCACTGGCTCATAGGAAAACATAGGAAAGTCTTTGGAATGACACAACATGACTTTTATAAGGGCTGCAATGCTAAAAATGACACAGTTTTCCACTTCTCTGGTCAGTGCCACGGCGTTAGAATGAAATAGGATTATTTTCCTGGGACTGGCCCACATTAATCAGTTAATCGTACCACTCAAGATCAGCCTAGTCAATTGTATTAAGGGTTCCAATTGGTTTTAGAAGTTGATAAAAGGACATTGGTATATTTTTAATGCAGAACTACAACTTGACAGAGCAAATAAACCCCAAGTTATTGTTTGAAAGTACACACAAATCAAATCAAAAAAATATGATTTTTATAACAATAGTAACAAATAAACGCTGATTTTAATAACAATAGTAACAAAAAAGTATTTTTTGTAATAATGATTAATTGAGACGGAAATAAAACGTTATTTATACAGAGCTAATGGTCACATTGTGTCCGAAATGTACATATGGAATAAAAATAAAAATGTTAAGAAAGGATATTAGTGCTTTTTAATCAATTATATATACATAGTATTATCTTTGATTACACGTTACAGTATTATAATAATAATATCTTTATTTATATACAGAGTTACAATATTTACCACTTTACATATATTTATAAACAATAGAAAATGTTAGTGTTGGACAAAATCGAGTATTTCTAAATGAACTTTTTTTTGTTACTGCAAAATTAATTATATGACAATTTTATTAATTCAACATAATATATTGTTGTCAGGCCGAAAGACCTCCGGTCAATAGCCGTTTCTCTTAAGAATATATATTTGTTTTAAATTGTTTTATGTATTGTATATTGAATTAAATATGTATGTATTCTTTGGGAATAAAGATGTTTGTATATATATATATATTGTTGTCAATAACTTTTCCCTATTTTATGAAAAAAATAAATTCCAAAGTTTTATTGATAAATTAGTAATATTATTTTTTTTTTTTTTGTTTTCATTAAACAGAGACTGCCAGTAATAGAATATGTGGCATTAATAAAATTCTCTTAATTTTGCAATAACAAGAAAGATCGACTTTGCCCATCTCCAGAAAATGTGCATGGGTGTAAAATTAATGCAGTATGCAGAAATGAAGGAAGGGGATTGCATTTTACATCCAGAACCAATCAGTATTCATTATACAATGGAATAAAAGCGCCCTCTGGTAATGGGGGTGTGAAATGATTCCATTTAAACATACTCTTGCGGCTTTGAAATATTTATGGGGCTCGAGGATGCGAAATTTTATGAAAACAAATAAAAAACAATATGATTTTTATAACAATAATAACAAATATACGCTGATTTTAATAACAATAGTAACAAAAAAGTCTATTTTTGTAATAATGATTAATTGAGAATGAAATAAAACGTAATTTATACAGAGTTTTAATACCAGACACACATGTTAATATCACACCTACGCCACCCACGATTATTAGTGAAGATAAAAAAAACGTAATGAATAGACGATCACAAAAAAAAAGGTGGAGAAAAATACATACTTTACGCAAAAGCGGTTTATAAACTTTCAGCAATATACTGAACGGCCTCGTGAGGCAAATGCACCAATAATGCAGGTAAAACTTGGCAAAAGCGATCAACTCCTCGAAGACCAAGGGCCAATCGATTTTGCCCGCACACGTTAAAATAACATCACAGGCGAACGTAAAGACCACCGCCACCGTGCAAACGATGTTGTAAATGCACGACATAATTCAATCCGCGAAATTCGCCGGAAAATGTCGGTAAAATCAATAAAAGTCTTGCGGGTAAATATTCAACAATTCACCGCATTCGGGTGGATTTCATTGCGTTTCGTGGATTTAAGTGCATGCTGCTGTTGAGTTGGAAAAGCGCCGGTATTTATTTGTATTTATTTTTTTTATAGTAAATTCTTACCGGTATATGTAGCTGCACTGAGACGGTCTTCGCGTGATGCTCAAACGGTGTTTTTTTGGCGTGTAATGGCCGATGGAAGTACGCGTTTGTCAAATTGACAAGCAGCTGTGCGCGCTGTTGCCAGACCGTCACATTATTACACGTTTTTAACGATTTTTTTAAAGAATCCTTTTTTTACAGGAAAGTTTATTTAAAATACATTTAATAAAAATCATACCTCACACTGAGAAGTAGAGAGGAACATATAACGATGTTATATAAGACTAAATAAATAAATAATAAAAATCATGATGAATTTTGCACGATAATTTACAATGAATTACAATTTAATTTTTATAAGAAAGCAATATTACAATATCTAAATAATAAAATTAGTCAATTCGTAATTTATTTATTATTATTTAAAATTATGCTTTAAATGATTTTAAATATTGTCCTTAATATTTTAATTTTCGTAAATAATTTACAACATATAACAGCCATAATTTATTTTAAAATAAATCCATGAAATTAAACAATATTTCTAAGAAGCAGAATATAATTGTAAACTATAAAATTAAATTTTCAACGAAAAAAAGTAAGGCAACTTTTTATTCCTTAAATTTAACATAAAATCATGTAGTTACATTTTTAAAAATCAATATAAAAAGGATTTATTTACTTGGTCGCAGCTATTTAAAATAAATTTTTAAAAAAATAATTAATTATTGTTCAATCATTTTCTCTCTTGATGCTGACGAATTATAAACTTTGGACTTTCTATAATTATATTTTTAGTTACAAAATTAAGGTATCATTATTCCTTAAATTTAACACATAATCATGTGATTTTTTGAACTACAAGCAACTGTAATAAATCGGATATTTAGTTTTGAAACAGAAGTGATATACATTGAATTAAGAATTTTTGCAGATTACTGCTTAGAAATCTTTGTTTTTATTTTTCGCAAAAAGAAATGTTTCTATAGAAAAAATGTCAATCAATATTAATCAAATCTTCAAATTTATTTTATTCGTGTTTTGAAAACTTTTAAAATGTACAATTTTTAAATTTCCCGCGATTTGATTTATCAATTATAAGTGACAGCAGCTGTCACTATTTTCTATTATTTAATTGACGCATATTTTCGAATCGAAGCGCGGGAAATTAAAAAAAAAATCGTACATAGATACTTTTTAGAGAAAATTAAAATATATATGAAGTTTCCGATTAATATTAAATAATATTCAATTAAACAATCTTTATTTGATGCATTTTATTTTAGAAAGGGCAGCAAATGTAAATTTTAATGTAAATAAAATAAAATCGTACATATTAGATACTTTTTAAAGAAAATTAAAATATATATGAAGTTTCCGATTAATATTAAATAATATTCAATTAAACAATCTTTTATTTGATGCATTTTATTTTAGAAAGGGCAGCAAATTTAAATTTTAATGTAAATAAAATAAAATCGTACATTTATCTAACAATACTTTTTAGAGAAAATTAAAATATATATGAAGTTTCCGATTAATATTAAATAATATTCAATTAAACAATCTTTTATTTGATACATTTTATTTTAGAAAAGGCAGTAATTGTTAAAATGTAAATTTTAATGTAAATGTTCGTCTCTGAAACCAAATAGCCAAATATATCTCCGAGAAAAAAAAGTAACTATAGAGTAGTATGCTTTATACAACTCAATAAGTGAATTCTTTAATATTTGGGCATTCGGCTAAGCTGAGATAACCCAGAAATAATACTCTTATAAAGATGTTTTTAATGTGTTTCAATCTGAGTTAATAAGCATAGTTGTTAAACCTAATAATATTATGTGTCTTCCTCTCTTTTTTTACCTTATACTCTATACTCCAATAGATTGTTACATATTTCTTAAATGTTTTTTGCAATAAATGATTTTGTTATTGATATTGATACTTATTTAGGGACAAAGCATAAGAGGATCATCACGATTTGAGCTTAAAGCTCTCTTATTTAACAAATATCCGATGATCTTCAGAGAGTATAAGTGAAGTTAAAACATGTGGTTTTAATATTATGATATATTACCATGGAATGTATTTATGATAATTATAATTTTTGTTTCGTTTATAAAGTTAAATTTATATAATAATAATTATGTTAAATAAAAATGATTTGAAAATAATTAACAAATTATTTTCACATTTAGCTCTGTGACTTTTGACTTACGTTACGTAAGTACATTAAACAAATGCACATTAAAACAACTACTTCCCGGGCAAATACCCACGCCGGACATTGAATTACATAATGTACACCCGCTTTTGCATATCAATAAAATATTGCATAATGCAACAAATTTTGATCCGAGAAAAATTTAATGTAAAAACAACAAAAGAAACGTTACTTAATTTAAGGCCATCGACAGACACGTGTTTTTTCAAATCATTTTTATTTAATATAATTAAATAACTGTGACCAAGTGAATGAATAATACTCTTTTCTATTTATAATAATAATTATGTCTTGATTCAACAATAAAGATTAATACAAACTTCAATACAAGTATAGGATTTAACATTGAATGAGATAAAGTTTAGCTTAACAGTATAATGTTTGCCGATTTTAAAGCTTATATAATTATTTAAATCTCACCAAGTGATTAATGAGAACACAATAAAAACTATAATTTATGTATTTATTCCGTCATAAATGAATATTCTATACATTATGAAGGATATAAACTGTATAAAAAATAATTTGATAATTTTGAATAAACTTACTTGCTTCTTGGGTTTTGTTTTCTGGTTGCTTTTTTTGCTTTTGATGTGTGTTTTGAGTGGAATTCTTCGTTTCACATTATTTTCCGTTTTCTTGCTGCCACTGTATTTACCAAAATCCTCCAATAAGAAACCATCACTAGCATCATTGATAACATCAAAATCACAATCAAAGTCATTCACTTCATTATTATAGTCGTTTACATCATAATCAAAGTCATCTGCTTCAAAATTACAGTTATCCATCTCATAATCAAAATAATCTGACATGATTGAAAATCAAAGTTGATTTTAACGCAACGCTAGGATTGTAATTGAAACTAGTCACAAAAGAAAAATAAAAGTGGTATAAAAAAGTTAAGTGTTTTCTTTATATCAAAATTGAAAATGGACCACGAAGTGAACGCCTCCAAGATCCAAGGATTATATTTGGTTACTGATCGGTTTTGAGTTTCTGTTAAGAATGAACCGATCGCCTCGACGAAAATAATATCGAAAGTTTTAATTTCGGGCACGTTCCTGACAAGTAATGTGATTGAAACTCCTGTAAATTAATCCGCTGTTTTCAATTAAAATGCACACACACACATCTCGCTATCAATAGAATGTCTCTGAATAATGTGATGTCCAGAGTTTGTTTCATAATGTACAATAACAAAAAAATCAAGGTAGATCGAGTGACACATATATACATATGTGTAAAGGTATGCTGAACTAGCGCCTCACATAGTTTCAACGCCCCCCTTGCTTCTCACCTCCTTTTCGGTCATTCAGACCTCGTGACGTAGACGAATTCGAATATTTTCGCGCGTACATCGGCGAAAACAAGCATAACCTATTTTGACATTGCGTGCTTTCTACTTCTTTGTTTATGCCCGTTCATAATTTCATTATTTAGTTATACTTTGGTCTTTCAGCGACCATGCGAAAGGTAAATTTGAAAATTGTTATCACCGGGCGTAATACATTAATTTGTTTGTCTGCGGGACAATAGATATTTTTGTATTATTTTATTACGTTGATCCACACTCTTTTAAAATGTTGCACTCTTTAGGTTTTTACACAAACAAATGCACTTGTTCGAAGAGGTAATCCATACTATTGTAACTGAGTAAAAATGGTAATAACTAAATTCATTACTACACTGTATTATTATAAAAAAAGTAATACATTTTTTTAAGCATTCGAATGGTCACATCGTGACTGACATATACATTTGCAATCAATAAATTTTATAAAGGAAGAAGACTCAATCTTTAATTTACTAGTACACTTTTATTTGTACGTAATAAATACAACTTAAATATCGACTTTTGAGGTTATTGTTTATTATAATTTTATTACGATACAAATATTAAACAATTTAATTAATATTAGTATTTTTATTTTAGTAATAAATTTAATAAAATAAAACGAAAATTAATTATATTAATATAACCTAAGGCCGTATTTTGGTTTAGTCGATAGCAACTCAAAACGAAGATGGAGCGATTCCAAACAACGGTTGATAGAGAGAAAACTCCGTTTCGATATCGTTTAATTTATAATTTGATAACTATTTTAATCATATTTAACGCGTGCGCAGTAAATTACTGTGACGTCATGAGATCTCCATTAAATTTCTCCCACTCTCAAATTTTCTATTCCATCTATCCTTTATACATATACTCAAGCGTCCTTGCAAATAAATGACGTCACGCAAAGTAGTATTAATGGGGTCCGATAGTGCTGACGTCACAGATCGCGGCAAATTTAAAAGTGTGGCGTTTTGAAAAATTAAAAGACCCTTATTGACTACGTACATAAGGATCACATAAAACTTTGGAGGAACACTGCTTGGTTATTACAAATATTTAAGAAATAAGCATCATAAATAAGATGGATCGTTAGTATATCTACATAATTAATGCAACTTTTGAAGAGGAAATTCAGGAAATAGCGTGAAAATGTAAATTTTCCTTTTTTAATAAAACGTTTGTCGGATCTTAAAAATACACGCATGTCAGTTGGGTTCAAAACATAACCTTCAAGGAGGTAGCGTCGGTGGTTTCTTTGTTTACATTTATAACCAAGAATAACTCCGTTTCATCTAAGCATTAGTTTGTGACTTTTAGTGTTTATTTTAATAAAAAATCTCCTAAAATAATGTAAGTATATATATATTTTTTATATTGTTCAACTGGAAATTAGTCAATTAGTTACTTTATTAACGTTCTAGAAATTAAGCGGCAGTGTTTTATGAAAGCATTAAATTGAATATTTATATATATATAAAATGATGATTGAACATAGCCCATGCTAACGCATTTCTTAATTCTTTTTTTATATTATTTGCTGAAGAATTCCTGTATATATTTGCAAATTTATTCTCCTTTGTTATATACAATCGGCAGTAAATCATAAGTTCAAAAACAATTTTTATGTTTGTTTGCTACAGTATGTAGTGACTAATAACGTCAATTTTACAATTGATAAGTACTAGTTGAAGCTTATAAACAACTTGAATATTTCCACAACAAATATTTTAATTTTTACAGTACGATGGGTCTTTGCTTTGTACCTGATTGCAAGCACACTAATAAGAATGATTGCAAAATGTTTCGATTTCCGAATGACGATAACATGAAAGTTAGATGGGAAAAATTAATAAGGTAAAAAAGAAACTTTAATTTCTTAAGTATTTTAATTTTTAACGTTTACTCCTTTAATGAAATAAATTTTATAAATGTTATTTTCTAGAACTGATAAGAAGGCAACCAAGTTTTCTTTGATTTGTTCTTGTCATTTTGAAAATGGGGATAAAAATAATTGTCCAACAATTTTCACTCACAATAAGGATAAACGCTTTAATTTCCCAGAAATAAAGGGTAAACAGAGGACATGCAGAATGTAAGTATATTTGTAAACATTGAATTAAGGCATATTAAAATAAAACATATTTATTATATCAAATGGTTAAAATATAGTAAATTCTTGTATACATTTTAGTTTGTTGAAATTTAATTACATTGACAATTTTTCTAGTGACTCTGAACATCATGCGGTTGATTTATTACAACCTTCGACTAGCACAGAAGAGAGACCATTAAGTGCGCAAAGTGTGTTGAGTACTGCAGAAACATCCAGACCTTCAAGTCAATTGAGTTCGTGCAGTACAAGCAGTATATCGTCACTGGAAGCAGAAAATTATTTTTTAAAACAAGATATTGATAATTTGCAGAAAAAGATGAATTCATTACAACTGTCGTTTACTTTCGAAGAAATCGAACATGATGACCACTTAGTCGCTGTTTACACTGGTCTTCCAGATAAAAATATGTTTAATTGTCTATACAATTACCTTATTAAATTTGATTTTAATTATTATTCAGGTTGGAAGGTGCAGTCCATAACAAAAAAAAATCAATTATTTATGACTTTAATTAAATTAAAATTAAATTTAATTAATGATGACTTGGGTGTGAGGTTTAAATGCACTAGAGGGACCGTAAGCAACATAATTATAACTTGGGTCATGCTTATTCATGAAGTAATTTTTAAATTAATTTTACAAAAAAATGTGCCATCAACAAATAAAAATAAAACATGTCTGCCATCATCGTTTTCACAATTTACAAATTGTAAGATGATAATAGATTGCACAGAAGTTTATACAGCCACTCCAGAAAAATTAGATTTACAAAAACAGACATACAGCTCATATAAAAGTAGGAATACTTTAAAAGGGCTTATTGGTGTTGCTCCTAATGGTGTTATTACCTATATTAGTGATTTATATGTAGGTAATACATCAGATAAAAAAATTGTACAACATTGTGGAATTTTAAATTACTTCAAATCAGGAGATTTAATTTTAGCAGATAAAGGTTTTCTAATTCATGACATATTACCAGCGGGTGTTTCATTAAATATTCCTCCATTTTTAATGACACCACAATTTACTAAAGGAGAAATTCTACAAACAAAATCAATTGCGAAAGCCAGGATACATGTAGAAAGGGCAATTCAAAGAATTAAATTATATAAAATATTGCAATTCATTCCATCAACACTTCGGCCATTTTCTTCAAAAATTTTTCAAGTTTGTGGTGTTTTGACATTATTCAATTATCCATTAATAAAAGAAGTATCAGAATTGTACAGACTTGAATAAAGAATTAAAAATTGACTAGTTGTTTTTGTTTACCTGATGAAAAAAGGGACTACAGGTAAAAATATATCCCGGGGTTATGGATTATCTTTTATTGGCTTAATTTGATTTATTAGACATTACACTTTCTTGGAATTTTTTCACTTTAAAAAGGTTGCATACAAGAGGCATATTTTTACCTGTTATCTTTAGTTTTAAATACATCTTGTAAGAGTGAACAGCAATATGGTGTCTGTTATTTCTATAACTATGATTATGGATTTTTTTGAAGATAAGAAAATGTTGCGAAAAGGTGAAAATTCATACAAATCTGGGCATGTTTCAAAAATGCAGTATGATGCAGACATGCGTATTATTCGTGCTGAAATTCAAGCCAGTATGAAAAACCGAGTTTATAAAGTTGAGGTAAGTATTTAATCACAGTAATATAAAGTTTACAAATAACATATCATTTTTTTTTTAATCAGACAGTATTTGTTATAAGCAATAACTTAAAAGAGTGAATTAAATTTGTTGAGGATTAATATAAAAAGGTGTGATGTTCCTTTAATTAATCTTTGATAAATATCTAAATAAAATATGTTAATTTTTTCTTCACAATGTTTTATTTATTATTCTTTAAATATTTAGGATAAAATCAATAGAACTTATAATTTAAAATAACTTAAACTTAAAATTTCAATAATATACATGATAAATAAATTGGAAATTTCAATCAATTTATAACTTCTCCATAGACATTTTTTCAATAAAAAAATAAATCTAACTAGACCTTCCATTGCCAAATTTACATTTTTTTTAAATTGGCTTATGAGGAGTTATAAGCAATAATATATTTTTTTATTTTCAATTTTCTACCAGAAATTAATCAATTAACCAGTTCACTTGAAAATTATCACACTTTCTCTGACCTCCTTACTCAATTTGAAGTACACATAAATCAAAGTTTATTTAATTTAACTTACTGTTATTTTTTGTTATGTTAAATATTTTAATATGATTTCAGATAAATTTTGAAGACGACTCAATAAAAACTGCTCATTGTGAATGTCCTAGAGGAATTGATGTTTGTCATCATATGGCAGCACTCGCCTTCTTTAGTCATTACAATATTTCTATAACTGATAAAGAGTGTCAATGGAAAAAAAAGAAAGATTTAGACCAGCCTCCGAAAACTGCTGAAGAATGCTTTGGACAAAAAAACAAGGAATTTAATATTTTAAAGAAAAATGAAAATGTAGATAAACACATTGCATCATTAGTGACCGATTTACAAAAATGTGCACCGTCAGGAATTGAATGGATTTTATCACCTGAAGTTCCAGCAACAATTCCTGAAATTCCAGAAATAGAGACAATATTTTTATCACATGATTATCAAAAAGCAAGTGACAAAGAAAGTTATTTGATGGAAAAATTGAAACTAGATGAGGAAACCATCAATAACACAGCCAAAATAACATCTGGTCAAAGCAATAATTACCTATGGCTAATGGTGAAAAAGCATCGCATCACAGCTAGCAATTTTGGAAAAATTTTAAAATCTGTGAAAAGAGGACGTTATCCGCCATCATTATTTAAAACATTAATTGGTAAGTAAATAAAATAAATATTTTTTTAGAATTTTCCTATATTATGAAAGATTACAAAAGATCTTTTAGGTCGAAGTAATTTTGTAAGGCCTAAAGGGCCTACGACCTGCCGATTATATGAGGCAATATATTGATTTTTAAGTATTTTAGATCATCAAATGTAGACTACTTAATGAAGAAAATGAACTGTAAAAAAGTAAAAATTAAGTTAGTCCAAATAGTCTAATATGGCTCAACAATTAAAGTAATATTCTTTAAGGTTATTAAATTAATATTGTCTTTGAGATTTTCTCATGTTCTTGTGTGTCATCAGAAGTTTGTTACATTTTCCGCTTTTGAGATTATTACACTAGAAATATTTTAACTATTTTATTTGACGAAAAGTCTCAAACTATCTTTTATAAAGTAACAGTGTAGCTTTGTTTGGCATTCACAAAAAATCATATTTTTAACATCCAACTAATGGTTGTATCATTGTTACAACAATTGGTAGATATGACAAATTAATACATCAATATAACATATATATAAATTATTAATTCAATTTTTTTTTTATTTCAGGTAGCTACAATATGGAAAATGTTAAACAAATCCAGTGGGGTCGGCAATACGAAAAAGAAGCAATAAAAAAATTTGAAATTATATATAAAAAGAAGGTTTTTGATGTAGGAATATTTTTACATGAGTCAGGATGTTTAGGGGCAAGCCCTGATGGTTTAATTGATAACAAAACTATTATTGAAGTTAAATGTCCATTTTCATTACGTGAGAAAACATTTAGAGAATATTTTTCTACAAACAATGATTATATTTTAGTTAGAGATGAAAATGGGCATTTAACTCTTAATAAAGAACATGATTATTACCATCAAATACAGGGGCAACTTCATATAGCCAAAAAAGAATTATGCTATTTAATTTTATTTACATTGAAAGATTTTCTTGTATATGAAATTTATATTAATTGTAATTGGGCTGTTAATATTGATATTTTAAAACATTTTTATGTAAATGAATATATTAAATATATTACTCGTTAAAACACCAACTATTCTATTATTCCACATATCACCTAACTTTATTTAACTGATATTTAAATATCAATAAATATATATAATAAATAACTTTAATAATTTAAATTAACTTTATAGTTACACAGGAGAACATTTTACTTGAATTCGTTACCAATAATGAAGTAATTTGTTCAAAACAATATTAAATATATGCATTATTTAATTCTACACAAAGCATAAATACAATTAATTTAACACTAAATTCCAATAATATAGTCTTTAATATTGATGTTAAATATTACAATTAACGTTTTTAACTCGTTTAAAGAAAGCCATTTATTTTGTTAATTACTACATACTTAAATCAAGATACCACTGTCGAATTATTAAAAAAAACTTTATTCTATTCAGTCATTCCCTTTGATGTAAATGGACTGTTACTGTGAACAACGTATAGTGTTCAACGCCCATATAATGCTCACCTTCCGCAAACGTTTAATACACAAATTGATTATTTACAAATAATATAAACCTTGCAAATTAAGGAGCTTTTAATTTAAAGATTTGATGCTTAATTAAATTGTTCACAACACTATTCTTTTTTGTTGATGGCACTATTAGATTACTGAACCGTTCAGTTTCATTTTTTCAGTAAATAAAAATAATTGGTAGGTTATACTTTATGTTTCAATATACTGTAGTAATCGGTAACTTCATATAACGCCTAAATTTATTATAACACTTCTGAAAAATAAAATTCAAAGTGAACAAAAACTGAGGTTATGATCTGACTATAAACTGACATTTCAGCGTAATTAATATTCGACAAACGTTTTATTAAAAAAGGAAAATTTACATTTTTCACGCTATTTCCTGAATTTCCTCTTCAAACGTTGCATTAATTATGTAGATATACTAACGATCCATCTTATTTATGATGCTTATTTCTTAAATATTTATAATAACCAAGCAGTGTTCCTCCAAAGTTTTATGTGATCCTTATGTACGTAGTCAATAAGGGTCTTTTAATTTTTCAAAACGCCACACTTTTAAATTTGCCGCGATCTGTGACGTCAGCACTATCGGACCCCATTGGGCAGAAAACCTCCAGTCGATAGTCCAGGAAAGGCAAACCTTTATTTTAATGTATATACTCTTTCTTTCTTAATCTTATCCTCTTTTACCCGTATTGGGTATCGAGGTTAATGTATATACTCAATGTTTGTAAAAAATTTAATTGTCTGAATAAAGATATTTATATATATTAAGGGCCACTTCTACAATTGATAGTAATAGCTTTGGCAGCGTAGACCTTCGGTATTAAGTATTTTAGTTTAACTGATTAGTAAACAGCGATCCGATTCTACAATCGTTTCAAATTTACCACTCAGTTGACAAAAATGCGCATGCGCGACCAGCTGGTCAGCTGGCGTCAAAACCATAGAAAACTTTGTCGAGATGGTGAATGTTGACAACTCTATAAATAATCGCGCCAACTGCGGTCGGAAGCTCAACTACTAAAATTCTAAAATACAGTTTTCTTTCGTGGTTAAATTTGATAAATACCATACAGAATATAAATTTAATTTCAAAACTATATAAAACGGTATTAAAAATCTAATTTAGATTTCAAAACGATTTTCAAATGTAATAAAAAAAAGATTTATTCACTTGGTCACAGCTATTTAAAATAAAAGAATTGAAGAATACCATAGATATTAATAACTAGATAATTTTTAATTTATAAAATAGTTAAATAAATCCACCAACTATTTCTAATGTAACAACAATAAATAATTAATAATTTTGACTTCAAAACAATAAAAAATATACAGTTATTTAAATTTGGTTGGTTACACATTTATTTTCAATTTTAAAGTTCCAATAAAAAGATTAAAACTGACGTGAACAAATGATCTAATATTATTCATGTTTCCAACAAGAGTTAAAAACTACCTAAACGATGATAAATATATTTTCACGTTATGCATTCACCCTTCAGTAACCCCTATAAAAGGAAATCATTTTTAATAAGTTTAACGTGTACGTTATTAATTAATTTCACATTTTATTAATACATATCTATTACAATAGCTGCTTAGACTGTAATGATAACATACACGTTAAAATTAACATTTTCCGTGCGTAATAGCCCCGAATAAAAGCTAATATTTGGCAATCTAACATAACCTATTTTATGAAATACAAATAACTGAACCTGTACTAAAAAGCTCTAAACACGATGTACACTAACAATACAAAATTTAACAAAACACTAAAATCACTAACAATACAATATAAAACAAAGCAAAAATCCACAATACGAGCGAGTCATAACCAACCAAAACATTAAGGACGTTTCTGTTCTGGACGATGCGCGGCTGCGCGCTCGGTCTGACTTCAGGTTTATCTCATGCTCCGAGCACGGGTGAAAATACCGGAGTGGTACCACTCCGTTCGTCCTAATAACGCTTTACCTCACAATTGTAGAATCACCTCCCAAGGTTTGACTCTGCGTTAAATTACCGAAAGTGTAACTATCAATTGTAGAAGCGGGCCTTAGTAACCTCGACACCCAATACGGGTAAAAGAGGATAAGATTAAGAAAGAAAGATATATTTAGTATTAATTTTAACTACTTTTTATTTTTTCAAAATAAATTCAAGAATGAACTCATGCAATAATCTTTTTAAACTTTCTTCTGGTTGCGTTACAAAAATTGTCGCAGCATCGCAATAAACGTTTTGAGGCTCCTGAGTCTGTTGGCTTCTTTGAAGTACCATGGCTTCTTCATGTGGTATGATCAGAGATGGCACTGACATACACGAGGAGCGGTCGAAAGAGAGGTGCAATGAGAACATGACGCGCGATAGAACAGAATAAATACTATCCTTTGGTTTATAAATTTAACAAACAAGCTAGATTTTTATTAAATAAAAATGATTTGAAAACAATCAATGTATTATTTCCACATTTAGCTCTGTGACTTTTGACTTACGCTAGATTTTTGTTTTTTCGAAAAGACAGTTTCACAGACACAATAATCCTGGAATCATCAAACTCTCACCACAAAATTAAATACAGCACTCTATACTCAGTTCACAGACTCGTTCACATCCCCTTAAATAAAATAAATTTTAATTTAGAATTACGCACAATAAAAGCAATAGCAATAAATAATGGATTCAGTGAAGCAATGGGCGCGTTCAGGGAACTGTAGCGCTGCAGCGCTCTGCGAAAGCGGTGTCGCTGAACGGTACCGCTTTATGTGCTTTATCAAGCATATATTTTTTTCGCTTTTCAAGCCGCGCAGCTGTAAATAAAAACGCCATATTTTCAGTACAGACTACAATTTGTCCGTTCAGGGAATATCAAGCGCTTTGCGCTATATATCTAAAATTTCCCTGAACGCGTCCATTAGCAGATAGATAACTCGAAGCAAAACAACGCAAACAATTAAATAAATGCTTTTATATAAATACTTTTGTTATGACCAATTTAAAATATTAGTATTATTCACTGTCAATTTATAATTATATTTCAGTTTGATTATCATTTACATACATTTATATATATAGTTGTAATATTGATTTCTGTTGCATATGTTTTGTAAAAAGGAGATACCGTAAATAAATATATTATTATTATTAAACCAAATATATCCTACACCAATATATGGTAGAAGGATATAAGATTATATATATATATATATATATATATATATATATATAATCAAATATAATAATAAATAAATATAATAATTAATAAATAATTTGATATTTTTAATATAATTACCCCAAAAAAGTGCTATCATTACATTCTGCAACTACTGCACGACTTCTAGCCTGTTAACAATATTGTTTTTCTTACATTTATTTACTATAATACATCTATGTCTTATCAATAAACGTGTATGATGATTGTATTAAATAAATAAATAAAAAACAAAACACAATAATTTGGCACCAAATAGATTATGTTAAAGATCTGACTAAAAAAGTTGCATATGAACTCAAGAAAGGGTACGAATTTAATGCCATCCTCACTAATCCCAGTAACCTACATAAATAACTTGTTAATAATAAATCCACCAACTAATAGATCTAATTGCGGCACTTTTAAATAAATTTCAGCGACTGTAATTCCACATATTTGGGACAATTTAAAATAAAAAATATAACACGGGCTTTGCACAATATTGCATAGAGAATGGCCATTTTTTCAATTCGAATGATTTTTAAATTATTTTTAAAGGTTGAAAAAATAGAGATTTAAAAGGCCCTCAAACAAAAGACATCCACCGTTGATACCATTGAGAAGATCCGGAACTCCCCGATATCATCCGCTCTCATTACATAATTTGTAACACCGCCCATTTATCTTTGTAAATATTCCGTTTTCTTGAAGTCTTAATCTGCAATTAGTATTTGTTGTTGACTTATATATACCGGGTGTTCTACGAGATAGTGTGCATACGATATCTCGTAAATGGATAATACTACAAAAATGAAATTTGGAGGATTTGAATGGTTACATATGATGCCTATTTCAGAGTAGTTAGACTTTGTATTATATCTATACATTTTTTAAAATAAGATTTAATGACGAATACAACGGTATAAAAACATTTGGGTTTTTTTTGTTTTATTTTATTCTAAAATAATTATAATTATTATCAATGAGTAAATCATAGTAACATATGGAATATCTACACAAAAACAATTTCAAATCAGACATACGATTCAAAACAATCATGCATGTTAAATTAGTATATGGGTAAATTAATTCAAATATAAATCAAACTGTATTTATTTAAAATGTGATTCATTATGAGTTTGTATAAAAAAATATTTTTTGACTGATTGGGCAGAGTTGCAGTAAGTAAATTCGGTATTAATTAAAAATAATTAACATTTTAAATTTATTTATATTGAGAATTAAATATTGAATTAAAATAGTAATAAAGATATTTAACACACAAATAGTTGTCAATATTAGAGTTAAGTCTAATTGAATTAAGTAATTATGCCATCTGTATTTATGTATAGTGAGTATGTCGACATGCTTCTCATCTGTGGAGAATGCAGCAAAAACAGCAGACGCTCTCGCTATACTACCTTCTTTAAGTTGGAACAAAAATTGCGGAGTAGTTCTTTTCCGGATGGAAAAAATGTAGCTCATAGAAGAAATACAGTCATAACCGATAATAGTACTATAAATATTTTGGCATATGTACAAGTGAACACACATATATCTACAAGGCTTCTTGCTCAGGAATTAGGGGTAAGCAAATCATCTGTCCATAGATTATTACAAAATAATATTTTTTTTTTGTTTTAAATCTTTTTCCTTTCTACCGTTAGGTGTAAGAAGTCAAAATAATAAATACCACCCATATAAAGTACATCTGGTGCAAGGATTAACGCCTCAAGATTCTGCACGTAGATTGGATTTCATTGCTCAAATAATAGTAAAGCTCGAAGACGATCCCAATTTTTTAAATAAAATTCTCTGGAGCAATAAAAGTAGATTTCACAATAATGGTACTGTTAATCGGCATAACTGCCATTACTGGTCTGCTGATAATCCGAACTGGATGAAGGAGACTAATTTTCAACAAATGTGGTGAATAAATGTATGGTGCAGTTTATACAATGGTCGTCTGATTGGTCCTTACTTTTATAAAGGTACATTAAATGGTGCAGTCTATTTAATTTTTCTACAAAATGAACATTCTGAGTTATTGGAAGATATTTCTTTAAATGAAAGAGCAATGATGTGGTGGCAACAAGATGGTGCACCCCCTCACTATTCTCGTCAAGTTACTAATTTTATTGATAGGACTTTCGGAGAGCGCTGGATTGGACGAAATCGTCCGATAAAATGGGCACCACGATCTCCTGATATTACGCCCTTCGATTTTTTTCTTATATATATATATATATTTTTCTTATATATATACAATATTTTTTGAATATCCCCAATATTTAAAAAATATTATATATACTGACCCCAACAGAGATATAGAAGATTTACAGAATCGAATCACAGTAGCTTGTAGAAGTATTACTGCAGATATGGTTGGAGCAAGTTGCATCGAAGGTCTTCTTAGAAGACTGAACACCTTATAGATTAAATGATATTAAAACTTTGATAGATGTTGTTTTGTTTTGTTAATATGTCATAGGTAATGTTTCATTTGTTTATAACTCCCATATTTTACAATAAAACAAACAAATGTCATTATACCATTGTATTCGTCATTAAATCTTATTTTAAAAAATGTATAGATATATAGGGTGTCTCATTTAAATTTTTGAAGTTGATGTCAATTTGTCGGAAATTATGTGGCAAAAACAAAGTCTAAGTACTCTGAAATTAGGCATCATATGTAACCATTCAAATCCTCCAAATTTCATTTTTGTAGTATTATACGTTCACGAGATATCGTCTGCATTGGGACACCCTGTATATGTATATGTACACTCCGTGACAACTTGTTAGCCTTAGAAAGAAAGATATTATAATACACAAATATTTAGGATATAAAGGGCAGGTTTCCTAACTTTATTGTACTGTCGTATAAAACTATCATTAAAATCGGCAATTATAATCAAATCAAGTTCATTAATGCGTTAAAATTGAATTATTGCATTTCTATCAAAATTCTAATGTAGCTACCGCGTCATCTTAATAGCCTCACAATAACAAAAACAAAAAATTTGGATATTCTGTGCATTCGAACAGTTTTATTGTAACAAATAATTGATAACAAAAAACTTTTTAACTTAAATTAACAACATTGATAGTGAGTGTGGCTTGCTTAATTTTTCTAGCAGTACAGAACAAATTCGAAAGCTTCACGTAGGATATTTCTACGTTCTCTCTCGATAGTCGCAGATTGGATGCCACCTCTGTAATTTTTGCGGTAGTTTTCCGTATTTTTTATAAAACTATTCACAACTCGCAAGCTTCTAATGATTCTGTCAGCAATTTTTATTAAAACAACCTTCTTCGTGCAATGATTTAATTCTTCCTATTTCTTTTGCACTTAATCTTTTTTCCACAACCCATAGCAATTCACTAGGTTCTAAAATGAATGTAAATTAACTGCATATAACTTTCTTTAATTTAAGTTATCTTAACTCTTTAACGCAAAGTTGTTTTATTTGTGAGGATAATTCGATGTCGCAGTCTGATATTGCTTTGTAACAGAAAAACTTGCAACTTAAATTAAATTTCTGTCAAAACTGACAATTATTTCATATGCGCTTATTATGTAAGCCTAATTCATTATAAAAAATACTTAGTTGCCTTTATACCTAAAATAACTGTTTTAATTACATATTATTTTCTGAGGCTAATCAGTTGTCGCGGAGTGTATATATATATATATATATATATATATATTGCCTCCATTACCTCTGTACATCATTCCTTAATGAAAGTTTAAAGTGAATTGTTTGTTTCACTTTAAACTTTTATTCTCTTTAATTTAGATATTACCTTCTTAATTAAAACATGTTTTGCCATGGGATAAGTGAGAAATTGATCAAATATATAATAATATCTGTATATTCAATAAAAAAAAAACGCTCATAAGTTAATTAGTTATTTTATGACATAAAAACTAAGTATAAACCTTTGGACCGAGAGGAATAAACCTCAATAAAGAAAGCCTATCTTTTAAGCCGAAGAACAGGCTGAGAAGATGCTTGGCCTGATAGTGTACTGATCGCTACTATCTCAAACTCCAGAAAGGCGACAGCCGGTTGTAATAACTTCACTGATGTTATTAGGGGCTTTATCGGTAGACTTGTCACATCTCCAGCTACTAGTAGAACTATAAATAAAGTCTAATAAAAACAAAATTAAAGGAGAGATGTCTACCTGCATGAGTTCAAAAAATTGTTTTTCATCGCAGAATTCGAAAGTGTATACATTTAAGATTACTCCCTAAAAAGATTTTTTATTGATTGGATACAAATTGCCGAAGTTATGCGAGTTTATCAAGAAACAAAAAAAATCGAAGCTTGGGAAAAAAAAATGCTTAGAGTCATTTATGGAGGTGTGCTGGAAAATGAAATCTGGAGCCGGAGAACCAATAACGAAGTTTATCAAAAATATAATGAAGAAACAATAACAACCACAATACGCCAAAACAGATTGAGATGGCTAGGACACGTTTACAGACTACCAAACTCAAGGGTAACAAAGGCAGTGTATAAAGGAGAAGCGGAAGGAAGAAGCAGAAGAGGTAGACATAGAAACAACTGGAACGAAAGCGTATTGAATGACTTGAGAGAACTAGGAATTAATGACTGGAAAGTGCGGGTTAAAAATAGGGAGGAAGACTGTCAAAATAGTAAGACCTGTAGTGCTGAACTATTATTATTATGCGAGTTTATACAAAGTTAGTGGAGACTCTATTGAATCAAATCTTTAGACACGATTATATCGAAACCACATTTTCAAAATCGGTGATGGTGATGATTCAACTTGTATTCATTTAATATAACAGCGGCTTTTTGTCTCATATTCTAAACTATTTTTTATAGTTGTTGATCGTTTGAATTTCGCCTATTATTTATTTTCTATTTTTTACAGCTGATCAAAGACATACTTGTAGACCTGAAAAAGCACTTTTCTACTCAGGAGGCCGCCATTTTGCCAAGAGATTTTTATTCTTCTTAAAATCGAAGGATAAACGTCAGCATTTACTTATTCTTAACGCAGCGCAATTGGAAATTTTGAAATCAGATAATTTCTGCTTAATTTTCAAGTTGAAAATTTTAACATAAGGAAAATAAAGGAGATCATAGAATAGGATGAAATAAAAAAAAAGAAAAACACCAGTAATAAATAAATATGTGTATTTATCAAACAATACCTAAGATGATACTATATTTACATGTGTGATTTTTTGTTTAATATACATAAATTTAATATACTTTATTACATAAGTTAATGGCACATATATACTTTATTTATTTATTTATAGTGCGAAAGAATCATCATCTTCCAGAATATATATATATATATTTAATTATATATACAATGAACTTCACAGCCATTCAAACAATTCAACTGCCTCTTAAATGAAATAATAATTAATTAATTGTTACAATTCACTTTCAGATCGATCGTGTTCTTTTGATACATCCCAAACAGATTAAAAAGAAATGATAATCAATTCGAAATGAAATTGAAAACAAGAGCCTCGCGCCGGCTCTTGTTTTTAATTTATTCGAATTAATTCGATGGATGAGAGTGCTCAGGTAAAATCAACACACCGGAAACTGATTTATTAGTTAAAATGATTTAAAGTTTAGAGTATGTATAAAAGAAATGTTGCAGTTTCGCGTGGGTGATGATTTTCTCGAGTTTTGATGGAGGTAAAGTACTTTTGTGATTGTGTGAGTGTGTCTGTATAACCACAGAATAATCAGAACAGTACTAATAGTTCTGTGTTATAACTAATGCGCGCTTTATCCTGACTGTGTACAGTCGACGCAACACAAATGTGAATGAAATAATTTAATTTTGCTTCAGAGCCGTTCGTCGCAATTAAATTTGACACCTCTCAAAAATTGTATTTCTGCTCCCGATATTCTCCCCCTTTGTAATACCACTGGCGAAAGCCACGATTACAGAATTGCATTTCAGTAACAAATACTATTACAACGAAAGAGTGTTCACTTTTGGGTTGCGTCGACTGTACTGACATTCATGAAGGGTACTTTGTTACGTTGCATGTTAAATTAGTATATGGGTAAATTAATTCAAATATAAATCAAACTGTATTTATTTAAAATGTGATTCATTATGAGTTTGTATAAAAAAATATTTTTTGACTGATTGGGCAGCGTTGCAGTAAGTAAATTCGGTATTAATTAAAAATAATTAAGATTTAAAATTTATGAAAATTGAGAATTAAATATTGAATTAAAATAGTAATAAAGATATTTAACACACACCCTTTCAAGGGTATATATGTATTTTTGAAAAAAAAAATATATATAATCGATATCCCCTTTTACCAATTGGTGTCGGGGAAAAAAAAATATATATATACGTATATAATAAAGATATTTAATATATACAGGGTGATTCGCTAGTAGCCAGTTCCAGGCTACATTTCTCTTTGATTCTGTAAATTAATATTCTTCAAAATATCTCCGAAACAAATGAAAATCGGACTTGAACATATGAGCTTATTTTTGCTTCCTGAATGTTTCTTTAAAATATTTCCATTTCGTCACGAATCACCCTGTATAAGTACCCAACACCCAAAAGGGTGCAATGGGAATATTGATTATATATAATATATATATCTACAGCAACATTATTTCTCATAATGCTTAAAGCATTGTTGATAAAAGCCACAAATAGAAAATATTACCTTATTATTGATTAATTTTGTCACAATGCAATTGTTTCCATTTTTTGTATTGTTTGATAGTAAACATTGCCCTTCTGTTAAATAAATACAATTTGTGAAAAAAATACTCATACACTCTCATGCATGTCTAAATTGAAATGAAAGTCGCCCGCTCTGCGTTTCACATGAACTGTAATTATGTCCAGCTTAATATATATAAGCTAAAATGATAGAAAACAAAAGAGAAAAAAGAAACAATACAAAAATGATTAAAATATCGTACGTACAATTAATCACAGAAAATTCAAATAATAAAGTCGTTTACAAAATAATGGAGTATACAAATTATTGATTGCATTTAATTTTTTTAAAAATAAAGATTCTCGCTTGTCTACCTTGTAGACTCGAATCGTTGATGTGCGAAAGATGGCGCTTGCGTCGTCTTCTTTTTAACTATGTGTTATTTTTGTGTGTTTATGTATTTTTTATTGTATAAACTTGTTGAGAATTGAATTTGTCCTGTATTGCTTATTCTGTCGGACAAAATAAGCTGTTATTATTAAATATAGAAGTTATAATCACAGAAGAAAGTGCTTTTTAAAAATTGTTATGAACATAATAGACAATAGACTGTCCGGTTATGGCTCTCAACACTGTAAATGACTATCGATTATGAATGAATTATCATTATTATTTAATAAAATGTTCAGCCACTATTCATCATAAACAGGACAAGTTCACCTTCCTTTAGTGGACGAAACAACGATTCTCTGTTGTCTACCTTGTAGACCGAATCGTTGATGGTGCCACATGAAATTAGACAAAAGATGGCGTCTGTGTCATCTTTTCAACGGACACAACAGGTCGAGTGATTTCCATTCTCTGACTTTATTTAAGACACCGTGGCTCTTGTTGCACTCAAATAAAAAATAATAACCAACCATCGCTTTTACTCGATGAAACTTCTTAATACACTATTTGTAAGTAAAACAACAGGTTTTTTTAAGTTTTACAAAATGTATTGCCTGATGATAAATACAATAAATTTTAATAAAAATTTGAAATCTAATAAGATTTATTCCAATGCAATTATTTCTTCCATAACAAATAAAAAACCCGTTGTTATTCACTGTGTTGGTGAAACAATTGTAGCAGTGTCTCTAGAATAAATTTTGTGAAGCTTACAAAAAGGTTTTATTTACGAAAAACAACCAATAAATTGTAAAACAGTTAAAATTGAAAGAAAGTAATTTTTTGCCTTGTATTTATTTACAAGGAAGTACAAGAAAATTGTCTTTGAAGTATAATTTTCTTTTACAAATATATAAAGTAATGCTCCAGTGTCATTGACATATTCAACGAGTCCAGGTAAGTACGCAACATATGGAAAACTTTTTCAGTATTAAGTTCTCAGAAAATTGTATTTATAAACGTTTGTAACCCTAGAAAGGGTCATTGAATATATATATATATATATATATATAAAAGTTTGTGCTTAAACATACAAAAAAGACAAAACAAATGACAAACGGTTTTAATCAACAACAAAAAACATTTTTTTTTTAAATTAACAATCTTAACGATATTTAATAAAATTTTCAACTACTATTTATCTAGCGTTGAACATTTCATTAAATGAATCTCGTTTCCTGTTCTCATAAACAGGACAAGTTTACTTTCCTTTAGTGGGCAAAACAAAGATTCTCGCTTGTCTACCTTGTAGACTCGAATCGTTGATGTGCGAAAGATGGCGCTTGCGCTGTCTTCCACTTATTATGATTCTTAACAATATTATTAAGTAAATAACAATTATAAAAGTTATAAAAATTGTTCATTATCTTGTTAATATAGCGACCAATGTCATTTGTTTTGTCTTTTTTGTATATTTTAGATCAAGCACAAACTTTTATATTTTATTTATATATTTAGTCTTATATAACATCGTTATATGTTCCTCTCTACTTCTCAGTGTGAGGTGAACTAACTTTTATAAAGGATAAAATTTTCTGAAAAAGCAATAATAAAAAAGTTTCTCATACGTTGCATACTTACGTAGACATGTTGTATAAGTAAAACTTAAGTTAAAGCCATAATTGAAAAACCAGGACTTAAAGTTGTGAAGATAAATGAATTGCTTCCGATTATTAAAAAAATCTTTAAATATTTTTAATTATCAGATTATAGAAAAAACAAAGTGTAAACGTAATAAAAAGATTAATGAAATACTGTGATTAATTGTACCCTGTTTATTTACACTTTTCGAAAAATAATCACATAGCATTCTAATTTGTTAAAATATTTCCTTAAAAAAAAACAAAAAAAAAAAATAATGGTAACGTACTTTTCCAACCGATTAAAATCCACTTCCGTAATAAATTGCTTAAGACATTACAAATTATTGGATGGTATTCACATTAAGCACATCGACGAATATAAATCCAAAATAAATATACACATATATTTCTTCTCTATACACTTTAAATGCGAAATTGCACAGCGAAAACATATCAGCTTACGGTTATACCATTAAACATTTATTTATTTGATTAAAAACGATATAAATTTTACACAATACTTTCCTTCTCCGCCTGCAGATTGTTGTACTCGAGCGCGCCCTTCCTCAGCGAGGTGTTACTGGCTTTGATCCCGTTCCCGTTGAACAACCCGTAAAACCAGCTGCGGATCGGGTTTCCCGCCAGGATTTTCTTGTTCTCCTGGTCGTCTGAAATCGATTCTCCGGTTACCCTCACCGATTCCAGCGACCTCCAAGGTTTCTTCACCTGCTCGTCGAAACCCTCCTCCCCGGACCCCACTTTCCTCCTATGCACAATAGTCGGGTTGTTTACATTAGCGTTTTTTTGCAGCAGCGGCATCTCCGCATCCTCTACAGTACTCAAATTATCATCATGCGATATGTTAACCACGTTTCCGTTCGGGAAATTGTTATTCAACAGTTTATCTTCGGGTATGGCTATAATTTGTATATCCCCGCATTTCTCGCAATTCTCCAAAGACCGCGCGCTTCTTTTCTTAATCGGCAGGAACGTGTTTGTTATTTCCAAAGGCTTACTTTTCAACAGTGGCAACGGATCCAGGGATTTAGATTCTCTTACTTTGTTTAAGACGACTTGGCTCTTGTTGTGCTCGTCCGAACTGGATGCTATGCTCGAAAGCACTCGTCTAGGGCGAAGACCCCGTTTGTTATCTTCCGCCGGTTCGATTACCTGGCTGCCAAACGTCGAGTTTATTGTTAATTTCGAGCTAGTGTCAGGGACTTGTAGTATGTGCCTGTTTAATTTGTTGAAGAGCCTGGTCGGTACCGGGCTTGCGTTATGTAGTGTAGATGTGCTTTCTATTTCAATTCCTGCACCTATAAGGATTTTTAAAATGTATTAGATTACATGTTTAATCACAATAAGGTGAGTTTTTATATTTAAATACTTAACATTTAATATTATTAAAACAAAATCCTATTTATTTTAAATCTTAATTAATGGAAGATGAGTCAAGCGCCATCTATTGCCTAATTTAATGTTGTATTGTCAACGATTTGGGTCTACAAAGTAGACGACCAAGAATCGCTGTTTCGTCCACTAAAGGAAGGCGAACTTGCCTGTTCATGAGAACAGGAAACGAAATTCATTTAATAAAATGTTCAACCAGCATTCATCTAGCGTATGGATAACTAGTGATGGCCATTTCAATTTTTCGAACCTCTTCAGACTGGAGTGTTCCATGTACAATACCTTTATGAAGACGATTGAACGGGATTAAATGTTGAGGTTAAATAATTGATATCTCGACACCCAATACGGGTAAAAGAGGATAAGATTAAGAAAGAATGAAATAATTGATATGAATTATAATACATTGAAAATAATGTAAGTTCGCCTTCCTTTAGTGGATGAAACAGCGATTTTCGGTCATCTACCTTGTAGACCCAAATCATTGACGATGCCACATGAAATTAGACAATAGAAGGCACTTGCGTTATTTTGCAATTATTATGATTCATACCAGGAATTTAATCCCAATCAAGATCCGTTGAACTGCCTTCATTAAGGCATTGCACATAGAACACACTAGTTTGATGAGATTCGTAAAAACCGAAATGGCCATAACTAGTTATCCATACGCTAGATGAATGCTAGATGAAATATTTTGTTAAATATTTGAAATCTAATAAAATTTATTTCAATGCAAAAGCAATTATTTATTCCATTACAAATATATTTTAGAATAATAGAAAAAAAGGATTTATTCACTTGGTCAAGGTTGAAATAAATTAAATAAAAAGAACTCGAAAATAATTAATAAATTATTTCCTATTTAGCTACTGTGACATTTTGACTTATATTACATAAGTACTTTAAAAATGTTCAATAATGGGCATTTGCTATTGTATAGGGTTTTCCAAAAAGGGCAGGTCGATGTTGACAGGCTGTGGCAGCCATGTTGTTTAGGCGGCATCTGTCAAATATATTGTTAATTATTCAGTCACTGATGTCAAGTCACCATGGCAAGTAATACGACTGAGCAGTACGTCCAAATGCCATACAAAATGGCATACATGGGCCTTTGAAATAAAAATAAAATTTTGTTAATACCTCACATCACCTCACACTAAGAAGTAGAGAGGAACGTATAACGATGTTAAATAAGACTAAATAAAATAAAATATTTTAATTTTTTAACGCTTCAGAAAAAAAAAACTGACATAAATTGACGGAAATGAACAAAAAATACGCTACACCATCATGGGTATAAAGGTTTTTTTTTCGATAATATATATATAACGATGTTATATAAGACTAAATAAAATAAAATAATACCTCACACACAGCTTGTTTCATTCCATTTCAACATCGACCAGTCCTTATTGGAAAACCCCATATAATGCAACAATTTTTGAACCGAAAAAAAAATTATTCGTGTTTCTTTTATTTGATTTATATTTTATAATTCATTACTCGCTATCCTCTTAAATACTTCCTATAAAAATCATCTTTTAATTAGCCAAGTTACGGCTTCTATTTCCTTATATTTAAGAGCCATATGCACAGTCTAATAATTGCGATTAACTAATCGCCGCTAAATATTATCCTAGGCTATAAGCTTTGTACACACAAAATTAAAAACAGAAGCACTACATGCAATAAAACCAAACAAAAAAAAAACAAAAAAAAATACAAGACACAGCGACACATCTAAATAACTATTTAGACACACCTTGTAAACAATTTTCTCCTTTATCACAGCAATATGTATCTGCAAGTCATTTGAAATAAATGGTTAATATTAGATGTGTAGGTATATAAGTGAGGAATGTGGGGGGAGTGCGTAGAGAATGGATGAGAGGATGAGCAGAGGCCTTATTCCCGAAACTGAATGTACGTTTCGGTCGTTCGAAATCTATCATTTAGATAGGAATTTTCATCTCACACTGAGAATTAGAGAGGAACATATAACGGTGTTATATAAGACTAAATAAAATAGATAGGAATTTACATGTGAATTTGACAGTTGCGTACGACCGAAATGTGCGATCAATTTCAGGAATAAGGCCCCAGGAGTTTTGTAGATAGTATGAGAGGGAGCCACCTCACACTGAGAAGTAGAGAGGAACATATAACGATGTTATATAAGACTAAATAAATAAATAAATGAGAGAGAGCCCCATCCTCTCTCATGGCGTAGGGATATTGAAGATGCAAGTGTGGGAAGAAGATGTATAATGTAAAGTGAAAATGCTATATAATTAATTAATTACGTAATAACGCAGACAAAATATTTATATATGTTTGTACTCATGAGAAGTTAGTAATACATTTCTAGCCATAAATCCCGGGGCCTCCGCCATGTGAAAATGTATTATTTATTTAATTCATTTCAATATTTTTTTCTAATTGGGCTTTAAAATGCTTATTAAATAGAACGATTACTAATATCATAATGGTCTTTTCAAAATAATAAACTATTTATTGACATATAGAATTGAAATCATGCTAGATTTAAAAAAAAAAATAATTATTTAAACTTGGGTGCCCTTTTAGAACGATTTTTTCCACAGGATGTATTCTTTGTATTCCAAATGACGTTTTTAAAAAATTTATAGAGTACCATTTTGTGTCAATTTTGTTTAATTAATTTATTTCCATCACGAGAATCTCCCAATATACGAAATTTTCAAAAATAAAAAAAATTTACTTGGGCGCCCTTTAGGAACGATTTTTTTATGAAAGATGTATTTCTTGTATCATAATTAATAGAATAATCCTGAGAAGTTTTTATGCTATATCTGGCTACATTTTTCCACATGGCGGAGGCGCCGGGATTCGTGGCTGGAAATTTATTGCTAACTTCTCATGAGTTATGCTTATCTGTGGTAAATATCTTCTGTTTTTGGTTGTTCTTTCTTGTTAAAATTATTTTTTTATTAGATGTGTGTATTCGGGGATGTAAATTAAATAACAAACTAAAAAAAAAATCGTACCTCTAGGAACACTAGAATGTCTTCGACTGTTCATCCCACCGAAGCCCCCGATGTTACCGCAGAACGAGGCCTGTCTGCTGTCCATGTTCAGTTTAGGACTCCGCCTCGGCCTGCAAAACAAGGGGGGCAGCTCGCCGAGGTCCACCTCCCTCCTCTGTATGGCACTCTCCGTGGCTCCGGTCAGCCAGTAGGTCCGCACCTCGCCTTTTCCCTTCATGCTGACTAGGCCCCGGTCTTCTATGTTGTAGCCGTTGAGTTTCTCCAGGGCATCCTTGCACTGGCCGCTGATGTGGATCTTCAGCGGCTCACCGTTGCTCTCCATTCGGGACGCTGTGTTGACTGTGTCGCCGAACAGGCAGTAACGGGGCATCGTCAGGCCCACCACACCGGCTACTACAGGGCCTGAATTTA
Source organism: Philonthus spinipes (assembly GCA_963082785.1). Classification (NCBI taxonomy): domain Eukaryota; kingdom Metazoa; phylum Arthropoda; class Insecta; order Coleoptera; family Staphylinidae; genus Philonthus; species Philonthus spinipes. The sequence goes on from OY720310.1 coordinate 12,265,355, forward strand.
TAAATAAAGATATCGTTTTTTTACTGAATAAACAAAGAAGCTACAGTGTAGCAAAATAATTCTAGTGAAAGTTATATAATAAAAATAAAATACAAAATAGATTAAAAAGCAAAAAATATATATATATATTCATTTATTAAAGTAAGCATGGATTTTCAAAAATGCCTCAGTAATCAACGATAGACAATAATATATATATATATATATATATATATATAATCTAAAATCTCCATCTACCATAATGGTGGTGTAGGGGTATAGACAATAATTATTTTTGATAAATAGGGCGAAGCTACATATTTTTCCGAATTTAGAAGTGAACTGTCAACAATTTGAATCTACAAGTTAGGTAAGTGAAACTATTCTTTGATCGACTAAAAGGGAAGGTGAACTTGCCTTGTTTATGAAAATATTGCACTTAGAATACATTGGTCTAATGAGGTCTGAAAAACTGAAATGGCCATCACCAATTATTCAAATGCTAAATGATAGTGGGTGGACAAAACATGATTGTGTTTACTAATTATATTTTGTCTATGATTAAGTTAAGTTAAGTTAGATTTTTGAACTAATCATTTTAATGATTATTTACTACCTGTATGAATTCCGATACGTAATTTAAGTGTCTCCCTCGGCCTGTGAGCAATTGAATGGTTCTTAACAGCCGACAACAAGTCCAAAGCCATCGAAGCGATTTCCCCCGCGTGTCTGTCACCATTTCTAAGAGGCAATCCAGAAACCTGTAAATACAATTTTCATTTTAATATCCGGAAAACGCGGGTTATATTAAATAATACTTACAACCATGTAAGCGTCTCCGATTGTTTCCACTTTGTATACATCATATCCCTTAATTATCCGGTCAAATACTGTATAGAGATCATTTAAGAAATTAACTACCTGCAATTAAAAATAAAATTTTTAACTATTCAGTATTAACGGAAATTATTTATAATTAAATAAAACATTATTTAAAGTTAAAGAATGTTTTCATTACATTAACAAACGTAATTATGTTTGTTAATGTAATGATCAAACTTATGTTATTAAAATTAATTAAAAAATATATTAATTTTTTAATAACATATTTTGTCAATTTTTGACATTTTCTGTCGTTTATAGACATGTATTTAATTTTTGATATTTTCTGTCGTTTATAGATATGTTTCGTCAATTTTGAAATTTTATTATTTACCAATTATCGTCATTTTCTGTCAATTATGTCGTTTTTTCAACATTTTGAGACATTTTCGTTTCACCTCGACATTCATGTCAATTTCGATATAACTCGATAGTTTTGCAATCTTGTGTGATAATTATTTTTTCTTTTTTTTTTAGAAAATATTAAATATTTACTAAAATCTCACACTGTTTAGATGAAAAATGTACATTTTTTCTTAGAAAATTTTAATTTTTTTAATGCTTCAGAAAAAAATTCTTTACGCAATTCGATGAAACATTTTTAAAAAAGTTGTAAACTTAAAAAAACTGACATACATCGAAGGAAATGAACAAAAAAAAAAAAAAAAACATAAAAATCACACATGTCGATTACATTTTTTAATTCTTTGAGATACCCTACACCATCACGGGTATAAAGACTTTTTTCGATAATATATATATTTCTTTGAGATTCTGAATTTTTTTTTTCTGAACAAAAAAATTAAAATTGGACTTTTTTTGTTCTTACTAAAAATTAGTTTTTTTAAATGTCTTATTTAAAAAATTTACGACATTTAAAAAAATTGACAAAAAAAATCTCTCCACAGCAAAATCTCAGTATCAAGTCGACTCCCTCTCGACGGAAAAACTTTAATACCAAGTAGACTTTCTCTCTCTCTCTCTCTAGATGGCGAAATAACTTTCGTTAAATATGATATTTTATGCAAAATGTAATGTGATAATTTAATAATTTAAGATAATCGAAAATTTAAAAATACAATTTTTACTTCTTGTCACATTTGACAGCATTATGTTGTAACGAAAATTGCATGTTTTTTTATTTAATCCAACATTTTCTAAAATATTGAGATTTTTTTTGAAGTTTTATGAAAAAATTATCATCATGACAATTTATTTCGTACAATAGACATTTTCATAAAATTGACTTTTTTTCAAAAAAGAAAAATAAGTTTTTTTTTGGATTTTCCGAGAATTTAGAGAATCGCGGAAAATATTCAAAAAACATTTTTTTAATAAAAAAAATACGAATTTTTTTGCTGAAAATTCAACATTTCAATAAAAGTTTAATATATTCTGAAAATTGTTTTTTTTTTGAAAATTTCACATATTTTAACTGCTGATATTTTTAGAAAATATCACTGCTGATATTTTTTTCATTAAAAAAATGTTTTTTGAGAGAGAATCGCAGAAAACGTTAAAAAAATATTTTTTAATGAAAAAAATACGAATTTTTTCGCTGAAAATTTAACATTTCAATAAAAGTTTAACATTTTCTGAAAATTGTTTTTTTTTTTTTGAAAATTTCACATTTTTTAACTGCTGATATTTTCTAAAAATTGACAATCGAAATTATTAATTAAACGTCAAAATGGGTTTGATAAGGGTCGACAGTCTTGACGTTTAATTAATAATTTCGATTGTCAATTTTTAGAAAATGTTAATAATTAAAAAAATGTGATATTTTAAAAAAAAAAAACAAGTTTTCAGACAATGTTAAACTTTTATTGAAATGTTAAATTTTCAGAGAAAAAATTCGTATTTTAAAAACGTCGAATTTTTTTAATTTAAAAATTGTGTTTTAAACGTTTCCCTCAATTTTTCTTCTCGAAACCCTCGGAAAAAAAATCATTTTCTTTCTTCCAAAAAAAGTCAATTTTAAGAAAATATCTAATCTAAGAAATAAATTGAAATTTTCCATCTATTTCTGTCATATGTTTTTTTACTGTTTTACCATTTTTGATATTTTAAAGGAAACAACATTCCACATCAAATACGACGATTTGACATATCACATAAAGAAAATATATATATATTCAACGACCCTTTCTACCCATATGGGTGTAGGGTTCACATAAAGAAAATGCCATTTCTAACTAATTTGAATATTCATTGTCGATAATGAAAAAAAAAAAAATGTCGAAAAAATAATACAATATTTCCTATAAAAAAATAACATTTCTTGTTAGTTTTTAACACATTTTCTGTCAATTATTGACATTTTTAAAGAAAAATGACAATTTACATAGTTTGGTTTGGTTTTTTTCATTGATTGCAACTTTTATGAATGACAATGTGAAAATTAATTGCAAAAATGTCAATGTTTATTTTGTATAAACATAAAATGATATAAATTGACAGAAAATGTTATTTTTCATAAATAGAAAAGAGTATTTTTTCACTTGGTCACAGTTATTTAAATATATTAAATAAAAATGATTTGAAAATAATTAATAAATTATTTCAACATTTAGCTCTGTGGCTTTTGACATACGCTACGTAAGTACGTTAAACAAATGCACATTAAAACAACTACTTCCCGAGCATTGTGTAATTCAATGTCCGGCGTGGGTATTTGCCCGGAAAGTAGTTGTTTTAATGTGCATTTGTTTAACGTACTTACATAGAGTAAGTCACAAATACGTGGGGCACAAACAAATACAACACTAGTTGAAACTATATTTATAATAATGATGATAAATGAAATTAAAAAATTATATCTAATTTCAAGAGCTATAATACTACTTACTTGTAAAGGAGTACTTTCTGCAGACATTGCAGTAAAACCAACTATATCACTGAAATATATAGTAACTAAGTCAAACCATTCTGGCTCCACACCATAACCCATTGTTAGTCTTTCTGCTACTGGCCTGAAATTAAAAATTGTTTAATTCTTCTTTTGTGAAATTAATGGCTCATTGATTGAAAAGTTATTATAATTTTTCAATCAACGGATCTATTCACAGCACTGATGATGAAATGATTCATCGGTAAAACGATCCACTTTTGATGAGATGGTATTTCACCAAAAACTTTAGGGGAAAACGATTCATTCATTAAAAGTCATTGCAATGAAAGTGTGAATAAGGTTGGCGTAGAAGACCTGTCAACCATTACTCCTTCTTATGCGAAATAAATTTATTGGGTTAATTTTAATTTCCGACTTATCCCATGGTGAAACATGCTTGAATGTGTTAAATAATTTAATCAAAACTCCTGATTTGATTTCAACAAACAAATTGAATGAAACGAAGAGTTTTAATTGAATTATTTAACATATTCAAACATCAATAGAAAAAATTCACTTGGTCACAGTAATTTATATATATATATATGTATATATATATATATTCATTGGGTTTACAGTAATTTAAATAAATTAAATGAAAATGTATAAAATAATGGTAGAAAGGCGGTTGGCCGATAGCTGATTGTCGGTATATAAAATAATAATATTTATTGTTAATTTCTTTCATATTTATATGTATAATGTACTGACAATAAAGATTCTACATATATATGTATAAAATAAATATGAATAGATTATCACCTCACACTGAGAAGTAGAGAGGAACATATAACAATGTTATATAAGACTAAATAAATAAAAATGAATAGATTATTAAAAAAACAACCAATAAAACAAATAAAACACAGGTTAATTTTAATCATTTTAAATTCTCGACTAGTTTCGGGTTATCAGCCCATTTTCAAGAGAATTCAAAACGATTTTAAAATAATTAATAAATGTAGAATCAATTTATTAATTCATTTTTATTTAATTTATAATCAAACATGATTCGTCTCAGGATAAGATGAGAATTATTCAATATAAAAATATCTTTACTGCAATCATATCTAATTAACTGTAATGTTTCTTACTTCGGTAACATTCGATGCAATAAATCTTCCGTCTTCATTTTTTCCTCGTGTAAAAGTTGAGTACGCTCGGTGACTAGTTCCTCCAAATTATCCGCATACTTCACCATCATTTCCATCATTTGATCCATTATATTTCTATTCCTGAAAAATATTGAATAAAATTTGTACATTTTGTTAAGGCTTCTACTTTGTTATACATCGTTATTCGATTAATGAAAACACTTTTTTTAACTTTGTTTATATAACTGAAATTTATTTAGTGACTATAGTTTCGACATCATTAATGCGTCATTATCAAATTAACAGTTAACTGTTACATCGAAACTATAGTTAATAAATAAATTTCAGTTATACAAAGTTTAAAAAAGTGTTTTCATTAATCGAATTTCACAGAATATTTCCAGTGATAATAATAATTTAATTTCTGTTAGGTTTCTTTAAAATATATACACAGAGTTTAAATATACGGGGTTTGCATTGATTAAACCTGTTAGCTTTAAAGCTCAAACAAACAAAATAACAATTTGTTTTTCCTTAAAAAAATTAACATATATTAAATTTCTTTAAAAACGGCAAAGAATTTTTAACATTGTATTAAAAAAAAATATTTTAACACTTCTATTAGAATTCTCAGGCGTTTCAGAATTTCATATTTCGAAACACACATTTTTGAACTTCAAGTAAACGTGACATTTTATAAATATTACCAGAAAATTAATTCCCGAGTGAGAAAAATTTCTCAACGCAAACGTGTTTACCGTTTGTTCTGTTCTTCTTTATACAACCTATACTTACTTTCCGTCTTTCAGTTTCTTCAGCCTACTCCTAACTTCAGTAAAATCAGGCCTGTCCTCGGGCAACTCCGCCCAACAATCCTTCATGCACTGCAGCACATAATCCTCGCACTTAATCTCAGAATCCTGCAAATACTCCAACTCTGGCCGGAACGGCTCCTCCCCCTCCGCTCGGCATTTCTTCACCTCCTCGATAATGTCTAAACAGAAAACGCATTAAATAACCATCCGGCAACTTCACTTTAATTTCGCTCTTTGTTTAAAGCGCGTGCTTTATAATGCATTGCCATTCATCATCACAAACTTTAAAAGTACCTTCAACTGCAATTGCTACATTCCAACATGTGGAAGGGTATTAATACCTCCAACATAAAAAGTTACATGTAGTAAGAAAGTGGGAAGTTTTTGTGTATGGTTCTCAGCGTTTACCTTTTGGTTCGTACGCCGTTATGCCGAAAGGGCCTTTTCTGCCGATGATTTCGTAGAGGATTATGGCGAAGGCGTAGATGTCGCCCTTTGGCGTGCCCCGGATGTATCTGTTTGGGTGTCTTAATAATTCTGGTGCCTTCCAAAACAAATCTATGCATATACAAAAAAAAATCGTGTTATTTAAATAATTGGATATATTTAGGTGATTTTGCCTTCCAAAACATATACAAAAAATCGTGTAATTTAAAAATTGGATATATTTAGGTGATGATATTAAATCAACACTTTCTTGTTGTGAAAGTACTACTTTACAAAATCCTAATGTAATTTCACACAATTATAATATTTCTTTCTTTCTTAATCTTATCCTCTTTTACCCGTATTGGGTGTTGAGAATTATAATATTAAAAAAAAATAAATTTGAATAGTTATGTGTTTGACTGTGTGAATAATTCAAATATGTTTAAGTCAATGCATAAATCAACTTACTTCTGTAGTGTTGGTGTTCACCAATACTATCATTTTCCGCACAGTGCCTCATTTCCGCCAAACCAAAATCTGTCACTTGCAAAACCCATCGGCTCGTGACCACACAGTTTGAAGATTTTAAGTTACCATGACATAATAACATGGAATTGTGGATATACAGCATGCCCTAAAATAAAAAAAAGTTATATCGGGAATTTTAAGTTGTTTGAAGTTTCCTACAGAAATATTAATCTATTTTAAGAAAGGGAATGTTATCATTCTGTATAATGAAATAACCTATTGTGTTCCAGTCATAAACTTACATTAACAGATTTTTTTTTATGTACAAAGTTCTCCCAAAAGTATTAAAAACATTATCTGCATTAGTCTGCAGTGAATCAAAACGTCTGTATTAAATTTAATTTTAGCTATTGAACCATATGCTGTGCATAAATTCACAAATTATTTTAATTTGTGGCTTGTAATTTATTTTATTTTTTTAAAAACATTTCACACCTCACACTGAGAAGTAGAGAGGAACATATAATGATGTAATATAAGACTAAATAAATAAAATAAAACATTTCAATTTTTTTAATTTTATTATTTGTACCATTTTTATTAGTGATGGGCAAGATCGATCACCTCAAAGATCTAATGTGTTGTTGCGAGTTACATGAAGAGATTCGAACAATTAAAAATAAAACACTTTGTTTAAACAAGTGAAGAGAGGAATTCAAAGTGTTTTACTTTTAATACCTCAGAGATCAATCAATCAATGATTAATCAGTTGAAGTATCAAGCCGCTCAAAAAGATCAAGCTGATCATAAAGATTGATCCGCTCATAGAGATTGAGCAGTCGATCTTTTTTTATTTAATAAAAAAAAATGAAAATGAAAAAAAAAATAGTGTCAATTTGTTCAAAAAACTTTAATATACAATATGTATAAGTTTCAAATATTTATTTTTATTATCGTGAAAGATTTACCATTGCTAACTCTTATGGCCGAATAACATGTACGTTTCTGACCTTAATCAATGCTGTCTCATTGCATAAAACGGAATAACTTGAAGAAATAGTGTGTGTGGAAAGCAGTCCGAAAAGATCTAGCCATTGAAAAGATGGAGTTGATCAAAAATATCGAGCTTCACTCTATGAATGCTTTGATCTTGCAAGAATCGAGAAGTCGACTTTTTTTGTTATCGATCTTGTCCACCACTAATTTTTATACAAATTATTATTAATATATTAAAAAATAACTTACCTTAATGAGATCATGGACTAGAGAAGCAATAAACATTTTGTCCAGCTTAATATCTTCATTTTCAATAATATCCTATAAAGAAAATATATTAGTGCGGTTTAGTAGAAAGAGATGTCTATATAAATATTGGCAGTTAGTAATTCGAGTTATATTGCAGTTGTGATCAATGAACAATATTTGAATTTTTATTCTATCTCTAACCGTTTAGAAATTATTTGAGAAAAGTGCATATTTGGCCATTTTTTGGCTATTTTTGGGGGTTTTTCGGTCATTAAATTTATTATTAGAGATAGAACAAAACTGTCGACGGCAAAGTTGTAGCATTTTGAAAGCTCTACAACTATCTAATTTGAATTTTTATTCTATCGCTAACCGTTTAGAAATTATATTGAAAAAAGTACATTTTTTTGCTATTTTTGGTTTTTTTTCGGTCATAAAAAAAATATTATTAGAGATAGAACAAAACTGTCGACGGTAAAATTGTAGCATTTTGAAAGCTCTACAACTCTCTAATTTGAATTTTTATTCTATCTCTAACCGTTTAGAAATTATATTGAAAAATGTACATTTTTTTGATATTTTTTGGGGTTTTTCGGTCATAAAAAATTTATTATTAGAGATAGAACAAAACTGTCAACGGCAAAGTTGTAGCTTTTTGAAAGCTCTACAACTCTCTAATTTGAATTATTATTCTATCTCTAACCGTTTAGAAATTATATTGAAAAATGCACATTTTTTTGATATTTTTGGGGGTTTTTCGGTCATAAAAAATTTATTATTAGAGATAGAACAAAACTGTCGATGGTAAAGTTGTAGTATTTTGAAAGCTCTACAACTCTCTAATTTGAATTTTTATTCTATCTCTAACCGTTTAGAAATTATATTGAAAAATGTACATTTTTTTGATATTTTTGGGTTTTTTTCGGTCATAAAAAATTTATTATTAGAGATAGAACAAAACTGTCAACGGCAAAGTTGTAGCATTTTGAAAGCTCTACAACTCTCTAATTTGAATTTTTATTCTATCTCTAACCGTTTAGAAATCATATTGAAAAAAGTGCATTTTTGGCCTTTTTTGGCTATTTTTTGGGGTTTTTCGGTCATTAAAAATTTATTATTAGAGATAGAACAAAACTGTTAACGGCAAAGTTATAGCTTTTTGAAAGCTCTACAACTCTCTAATTTGAATTTTTATTCTATCTCTAACCGTTTAGAAATTATATTGAAAAAAATGCATATTTGGCCATTTTTTGGGGTTTTTCGGTCATAAAAAATATATTATTAGAGATAGAACAAAACTGTCAATGGCAAAATTGTAGCTTTTTGAAAGCTCTACAACTCTCTAATTCGAATTTTTATTCTATCTCTAACCGTTTAGAAATTATATTGAAAAAAGTGCATTTTTGTCTAATTTTTTGGCTATTTTCGGTTTTTTTTCGGTCATAAAAAATTTATTATTAGAGATAGAACAAAACTGTCAACGGCAAAGTTGTAGCTTTTTGAAAGCTCTACAACACTCTAATTTTAATCTTAAAGCATGCAGGATTTTCACTAGATGAATTAAAATGCATTGTTATAATTAGATTTTATAGAAAACAATTATGAAAGAAATAATGAAAATCTGTCGGTTTTATATAATTTTTTTTGTATACAAAACGTGCTTTCACTAAATGCTTCATTAAAACAGCTTTACACTCATTACCTATTAATTTCATTATATCTTTCAATTTTTTATTCTAACAAGATCTATGAAATTTGAGTGACATGTAATAATTAATTGTTTTTTTTTAATCAAGCCTATTTTTTTCTGCATGTAAAATATGAAAATATATATTCATGTTAATAATTCAAGAGCCCGATTCATTTTTATCAATGATTATTTTCACTATAGTGTATAGCTATCCCTTTCCGCTAAACCACAACCTTAAACTACTTATTAAAATCAATTGTTTAATCATTTAAAATAATCCTCATCTTACATATAAGCTTCCTTTGGCACAATAGTCTGTGACTAGCAGTATCGACATCGGCTCCACGCATGCACCAATGAAGGAGTTGATGTTGTCGTGTCTCAGCTCCCTCAGCAACCGCATTTCTTTCATCACGTCCCTCGAAATGTCTTTTTTCCTCGAAAACGTCAGCTCTTTTATCCGGACCACTAATCCTCTGTACTGAGCGGTCGTTGCAAAGACTTGGGCTCCGCCTCTCGACTCGTAGGACGTTACACTTGCACTTACAAGACTAGCCTGTTGATAAATTCAAATAAGAAAAATAATTTTCATGAAAAATATATTATTTTTCTAATGTGTACAAAGTAATTATTATTGGAATAATAAATTTATTATTATTAACTAACTAACCATCTTTATTCAAATGTGTATATGTATGTACAATAATATACAAAAATTAGAATTATATTCTGTAGATGATGAATCGGCTATCGATCGGATGTCTTTCAGCGTTATTATTATTAAACTCTAAGTGAATGAAATTATATTTTATTTTAATATTGTATTGTATAACTTTTATATTGTAACTGTATCACTGGGACCATGCTAGATAAGCGGTCAAGATGTTAGTTTTGAAAAATTTCCTATAACGGATTTGGGGTTTCAAGTAGAATCGGGTAACTGCCTCTCCGACACATCTTCAATAGTTTACTTGTAATAAAAAAAAATATTTTACTAATTGTTAACTAGTTTACTTGTAAACTATTGAAGATGTCTAATAAATATTTGTAAACAAAAGTTTTTACAAGTGTTTTCCTGTAATTAATTAACTAAATCTTCACTCAACTCTTTATATTTCAACTTACACGACTAGGGGAAGATACAATATCACGTTCACAATAACTGTGTATGTCCTCTCGATCTATTTTCCAAAGCAGGCCTTCTATCTCTTGTTCAATTTTCCATTTTCTGTATATGCTCATGGTAATTACGCCCGCGCAGAACAGCATTATCGCTAGAATCCCTGCAGCGATGATGCTGTTCAAGTGCGTGTCGCTCTTTTTGCACATTTCATTGTTGAAGCCGCAACTTGGCTCGTCGTTCGGTTTCGTCAGATGGGGCCATTCGATTTTCACGTTCGAATATATTTGATAGTCCTGAAAATCGGATAAAACTATTATAAATAAATTTATTTTAATAACAGTCACGAGATTATGCAATGTAAAAATATGTTTTGATTTTTTTTATAACTATTCTAAGGTAAAAATATATGTATAATCAATATTCCTATTGTAGCCTTTCGGGTGTTGGGTCTAAGGTAAAAAATAACACAATAAATTCTATTTATTATTTAATGACGACGTCATTTAATCGGGGCAAATTTGATTCTATAATTTGATTAATCAATCTTACTAAAAACAGTCACTAAATAAATTTCAGTTATACAAAGCTAAAAAGTGTTTTCTTTAATCAAACAACAATGTATAAGAAAGTAGAAACCTTAACAATTAATAAAATATTTTTTTTATTTATACAAATTACGCTGACAGCACACAGGCACCACCATTATTATAAACTGGGCTTAAAGTTTAAAAGATAATAATTTATGTTTTATTTAACAATTGTCTAATTACTATTAAATATCCATTCAAAAACTTAAAATTTTTACTATCCCTTATACTATTATGTTGTAAAATTGTGAAATTTGTTGACACATAAATTGTTTTGCTATTATTAAAATCTTCACGCCAAATATATTCAAAAAAGTATATAACTGTTTATTAGAATTAGAACCATATAGAATAAAACAATTTTTGGAACGTAAGAAATCTGATGCACCTGTATTTATGTTTTTATATATGTATATTAATCAAATAAGTATGTAGATAAATATAGATATAGTATTAGTAATTAACTAGCTTGTAAGTTTTAGATTAGGCACTGACTCAATTTCATTCTGTAAATTATTGTAATGACACTTTCAAATAAAAATTATTATTATTAACTTAATCTACACCATTTAATATTGTAACTGTTTGCATTTAGATTTATATTTGCATAGATTTAATTAGTTCAGAATTATTCTTAATATTTAATTAAAATGAAAATATTCTGGTATGAGAATATAATTAAACAGCTTTCTAATTTATTAGGAAAAAAATTGAAATTGTTCATTTTTTTGTATTAAATATAATTTTGAGTAACTTCTTTTAGTTAAGAATTTAAATAATAAATATTGTTTAAGCAATAAAGAGAACGAACAATTCAAAAACTCACTCACTGGAAACTCCGCTTGTTGAAATTGGCCGACCGGTCTCATTTGATAGTCGCACGTGAAATTCTTTATGACCTTGTTGTTGGTGTGCCTCTGAAAAGCCAGCACAGAAAAGTTGCCCTCAGAATCGCCGTTTTTGTCCAATCGCATCGTCGCACCAGTTATACCTAAAAGTGATTATATATTAAAAAAATTATTAATTATATATATACATAATCTTTATTGACAAACGTACTACAACAACTACATATAACACAAAATATTACAATACATGCTGTAAGAGTTTGCCAATTGGCTATCGACCAGTGGTCTTTCCGCTTGGATTTTGTATTTTCGCCAAAATAAAATGATTAATTATTTATTCAAATATAAGAAAATTATATGTGTTATTTATTAATAAATTTAATAAAATAAAGTAAAATGAAAAACCCTCAAAAGTTACATTTTGGTGGTTGAATAAAGTAATAAAACATAGCAGGAAAAAGGAACATATTTTTTAATAAAATTAAAAACATTCTCCATAACCAGATTTATATTAGCAAATTTAAAATAAATTATATTTCATTATATAATTTAAATTTAAAATAAATTATATTTCATTATATAATTTATTTTAAATTTGCTAATATAAATCTGGTCATGGAGAATGTTTTTAACTTTATTAAAAAATATGTTCCTTTTTCCTGTTATGTTTTATTACTTTTTATTTATTATATTTTAGAATCGATGCTTCCTTAATCAGTAATAATGAAGTTCGATAAATAATAAATTGTTTACAAAGTAAAGTCACTACTGATGACTTTACTTTGTAAACAAATTATTATTTATCAAACTTCATTACTAATTTAATCTTTCTTTCTTTCTTTCTTAATCTTATCCTCTTTTACCCGTATTGGGTGTCGAGACTAATTTAATAAAATATTCAAATATTCATCTAGCGGTGATGGCCATTTCGGTTTTTCGAAGCTCATCAGACCAGTGTGTTCCATGTGACGACCCAAATCGCTGATGATGCCACATGAAATTAGGTAATAGATGGCGCCTGCGTTTTATCCCAATTATTATGGTTCATTACTAATGACCAACACTTTTTCTCAGATATATTTATTAAAAAATAAAAAATATATGTAGGATAAAGGAAAGTAATTTTAGTGAAAATACAAATGTAAAATAAAAAAAGTAATTATATTTTATAAAGCTTTAATTATTTGCAACTTAAAAGTTTAATCCATTTTTAAGTTGCAAATAATTAAAGCTTTATAAAATATAATTACTTTTTTATTTTTCATTGGTATTTTAAAAGAATTTGAAAATAATTAATTAATAAATTATTTTCTCCTTTTTCTCCTATTATTAAAAGTGGTAGTATTTTTTTGCTGATAACTAAATTTTAATCTTTCACAGACAAAAAAATATGTAATTATATTGCTATAAATTTAAAAATCTAATGTGGCGCCTATATGAAAAACGAAAGTTGGCTATGGTTCCAGGACAAATATTAAAGTTATTTTAAATATAAGTACACTACAAAATTCATGATTAAAAAGTGCCTATATAATGTAAATGTTTCAAATTCCTAGATCCAATAGTTTTTGAATAAATAAATAAAAACGAAATTTGAAAAAAAAAACACGTTTTTTGGCAATATCTCGAAAACAACAAGATATATTTCTAATTTGTTTTTGATTATTGTTAGGCTCCAAATTTCACATATTTATCCTAATTTAACCAACTCTCTAATTCTTCAAATAACTAAGACGCCCATGCATTTCCACGAAAAAAAAAAAACGGACACCGTTTACTTACTTTTATAAGTTCCTAATCTAATTATAGTTTCGACAATTTTAGTTCCATTGCTCGCCACCTCCGTAATAATTTCATCAGTCAGCACAGATTCCTTCTGCAGCAATTCATGAAGAGCGTTCGCGTACAATTTCACAGAGTCGTATAAATACGCAGCATAAATAGAAACAAACTGTAAATAAAAAAAACATATATTTAATTTTATTGACAAACACAATATAATATCTAGATATAACATAAAATAATACAATATATACTAAAAATATAATAATTATTAATCAATCATTTTCTAGGCTCAATCCTAGAATCTGGTCCTACACTTTAGCGTGAAGTTGAAAAACATATAAAGAGGTGTTTTTATGATGACATAGTCATTAGTTGATTTTTGGTAATTCGTGTTATACTTACTGTACGTTCTTGATTTGAGGTGGTGTCAAGTTTGTGCGTTGTAAAACTTGACACCTCAAATCAAGAACGTACAGTAAGTATAACACGAATTACCAAAAATGATTAGTTGATTTTTTCATAAAAACACCCCTTATAGGTTTTTCAACTTTACGCTAAAGTGTAGGGTAGATTCTAGGATTGAGCCGAGAAAATGATTGATTAATAATATTTATCCCTTTATATTTTTTTTGTTCGATAACAAAAAAAAAGATGTAGGAGAAAATCTAGGATCTAACTATTTTCTCTTCTACAATATATATTGTAAAGATCTGTCAATTGGATATCTCATTATGTTTTTTTCTCTTAAATTTATTGTATTACTTATATTTTAATTAAATACTGTATGGACGAAAGCGGTTCATTTTCTAATGCTGACATTTACTGCACAGAACAAGAATCGATTATTTAAATATGACAATTTTCATTTAGAGCATGTCAAGAACTTAAAAAAAATAATTTTACTGAATAAAATGAAATCAAGTATTATTTTTATTTAAAGACAAACATTTTTTCTACTTTAAATAGTTATTTATTTTTTTAATTATTAATTATTATCATTTTGATTAAAAGTGTTCCACATATATTATTCAACTTCCCAGGAATTTTGAACCCTGTTTTAAAAGTATAGTTTCTATAAAGTTTAAAATAAGTATGAATAGATTATTAAAAATCAACCAATAAAACACAGATTATCAGCCTGTTCAAGAGAATTCAAATTTTTAACCAGAAACTAGTCGAGAATTTAAAATTATTAAATTTAAACTGTGTTTTTTTTGTGGGCTGTGGAAGGGGAAATCCTGTTACGGACGGAGTGTAAACTGTGTTTTATTTATTTTAATAATCTATTCATATTTATTTATACAATATGATCTACCAATGTTTAATATTAAAATTATTAATTCAATAAAGTTTATTAAAGGATATTATTTCTGAGAATTTAAAGTGAACATTTATTTTGAGAATGGGCTAATAACCCGGAACTTGTCAACAATCTAGATTTATCCAATTTAATCTTCTTTAAGTTGATTGTAGACTTATAGTTATTTAAATAAAAATGGTTGTCCTTTCTCCGACTTATTTTTTATTGAATTAAATATATTTCGAAAACCATTTTACTATCTTCAATAGTTAAACTTTCTATATATATATATATATATATATATATAACAACTCATTATTTATATTTATAAAAACTTCAACTATTATAGATTCAGAAATATATTTAGTCCAATAAAAAATAAGTCAGAGAAAGGACAACAATTTTTATTTAAATAACTATAAGTCTACAATCAACTTAAAGAAGATTAAATTGGATAAATCTAACCATTTTTAATCAAATAATATTCAATTTGAAGCGAGTTTTTATTTTTGTTTCACTGGTAGTTTTTTTTAATATTTTGTCCATATTTATTATTTCAATACATTTCTTTCTTTCTTAATCTTATCCTCTTTTACCCGTATTGGGTGTCAAGGTTTTCAATACATTTACTTTCGACTAAATAAAATATTTGAAATTTTATTTAGTCGAAGTAAATGTATTGAAATAATAAATTATATTTCAGCAAAAAAATGTTTTTTTTTTATAAAATATACAATTTTGTAGTATAATTAATACTCACCTTTTGATAGTTTTGTATAGAAAATATATTAGGAGTCGTAAAGTTGAATGGATCCTTCGTGTTATATTTCCTGACGCTCTCGGTGAACTTTTCGTAATTGTCCGTCGGAGCGGTTGGAACCACCACGAATAATGATTTTCCGCGTTTTTCGAAATCCTTTTGATAATCCAAACACGAGTTGTATTTATCAAAAACCTCCGGTTCTAAAATATAACAGAAGATAATATAACTAACTCGATAATCATTTAAACTATAATTATATTCCATTTAGTGCAAAATATTTATACTTATTGATTATATTAAATAATTTATTAATTATTTTCAAATCATTTTTATTTAATATATTTAAATAACTGTGACCAAGTGAATGAATACTCTTTTCTACTTATTGATTATTTTTGATGTTCCTGAAAGCCGTTTTTTTAATTTCTATCAATTTTCTATGTTTTTTAACCAAATTCACTGTCTTCTGATATTAATAAAGAAAATATCAATATATTTTCTTTCTTTCTTAATCTTATCCTCTTTTAACCGTATTGGGTGTCGAGGAATATATTTTCTTATTATTCATTAAAAATGTTATTTGTATATATTTCTATACTTTACATAACAGCTTTGTCTAACATTTAAATTACTATCTTCAATTTTGAAAGATATTCTCATTTGTTTGTTGTTATAATCAAGGTTTATTGTTTCTATTTTTCCCATTTTTTATCTGAACAATTTTGAAATATTATTGCTTTTATTTTAAATGGTAAAACTATTAGACATTCTTTCATTTGCTATATATACACACATCTTTATTACCAAAGAATACATACATATTTAATTTAATATAGAATACATGAAACAATTTAAAACAAATATATATTCTCAAGAGAAACAGCTATCGACCGGAGGTCATTCAGCCTTTCATTTGCTAATAATTTGAAAAGTATAAAAGTGAAGTATATATTGTAGTGTAGAGGCTTTTATTTGTTGATACTTCATACTTGTTGGGATAAAATAAAACACAAAAGTGTATAGTTTCAAAAATGTTTTGCTTTATTGTCTCACGATAATTGTTTCGCCACACAGTGACTTCTTCAGGTGAAGATGACAATGTCATGTCATGTCATCTTCACCTGAAGAAGCCACTGTGTGGCGAAACAATTGTCGTGAGACAATAAAGCAAAAATTTTTTGAAACTATACACTTTTGTGTTTTATTTTATTCCAACAAATAAAAATGAAGCTTAATTAAACCAAATGTTAACAAGTGTACATATAATATCTATTTATATCTTATTGTACAAAGGAGAAGTCTGCAAATAAATGAATAACAAAGTGAAGCCACTATTGAAAAAAAAAAAAATGGTCATATATGAATGCGAACAGATTTTCTTTATTTTTTTTTTAAATAATAACAATAGTTATACTTACTCCAAAGATATTTATGCGCCTCCTTATCCGAATACGTGTTCATATCCACATAAATAACAATATACTCCCCCTGATCGAAAAGCTGCGCCGTCTGCATCGTGCTCATGAAGTCAATCAGGGACATCGTCGATCCGAGGAACACGTAAACTAAAAAGTAACGTAGACTGTTTACATGGTAAGAATGATACAGTGATATCAATCGGAACGTGAACCGGGGGCGCGAATATAAAACTCACTTCTGGTGCGGTTTTTCGTCTGCTGGATGAACTGGAACCAATATCCGCTCAGGCAGCAAGGCAGCGTCTCTTCGCAGCACTTGTGACGATCCATGGCGCTCTTCAAGTCGTTTATGGTCATGTTCCGCAGCTTGGCTTGCTCAACCAGGGAATTCGCCACCGTCTGCCAAGCCTCTTCGTAAATTATCGAGAATTTCTTCCAATCGTAGTATTTTAATAGCGATATCACAGATTTTGTTACCTGTAATTGAGACAATTTAAAAAAAATGTATATTTCGAAATTTTAAATGAATTTTGATATAAAGAAAACACTTAAATTTTTTTACCACTTTTATTTTACTTTACTGACTAGTTTCAATTACTTATCAAAACTACCTAGTCGTCACTTAGTTTGATAATGATTACTATGTAATTGAAATTAGTCATTAAAGTAAAATAAAAGTGGTAGAAAAAAGTTAAATGTTTTCTTTATATCAAAATTGAAAATGTACCTCCAAGATCCAAGAATTTAAATGGATTTATACATAAAATCAAAGAATAAGGGGCAAAAGTCATAATTATTCTGTCATAGAATATTTTTTTTGATTTGACATGGACCATGCAAATATATGCAATGTAAACTTATGGTTCACGTAAAAAAATATTACCCTGTATCACAGACAAAATATATAGACGATCCACTGCGTGTTAAAAAGTGGATACCCGAAATGGATATATTAGACCAGATGGCGCAAAGTGAAAATAGATGCTGGTCTAATGTAGGCAGATCAAAATATAGATAAAAATACCCGTCGATCCAACCAGGAATGAATTGTATCAATCAAAACGAATCACTAACGTGTAAAAAAATCTATCTTCGTCTAACGTGAACTAATATTTGACTTTGTCTCTTGCTCCATTCGCAATCATCAGCGAATAAAAGGGCGTATTAGGAAGGGTCAAAATAAGTGGGATCCTGGTTATAGATGTCGTGGTAGTAAATATTGTAAAGCAGTGGGGCTAAGGGAGAACCTTGAGAGATGCCTGATGCGATTGGGAATTTGTGATAAAATTAGAATAATCAGCGTATATTATACGGCTCATGCGCACCGAAACAGGGCCGGTGTTAATGATCGTCGAGTAATGTTCGACGCCCGTCGTCTAATTACGCGTCTCGCCTCAGCCCTCACTCTGGTGTTCCTACACACTCCACAATTTTATTTCTTACAGCAATTTATCGTATCGTCTTCCTCTGAAGAGCGCGCGCAAAAAATTGAATTGTAGTTGATCGGAACAAATACAAACAATTTTCCGCAAACTATAAGACAGTTTGGAAATATAAAATTATATTATTATTTTTTATAAATATAAGCCCTTAATGAAAATCTGCATCCTTGTTATTTTTACATTATTATCTGTATGCTTATTATTGCATTGCTTACAAAATGATTTTATTCTTTTTATATGTTATTTTTACATTATTATCTTTATGCTTATTATTGCATTGCTTACAAAATGATTTTATTCTTTTTATATATAATTTCTAAAATTTATTAAGAGTGAGAGCCGAACGTGCTTAATTGACAGCAATAACAGGTAATATTCGGTTAAGGGATTAAGTATTAAATAAACATACTTTATAGGACTCCAATTCCATCCTTAAAATCCCAAAAATTATACCTCCATATGTGTATCCTATTTTCACGCACTTCTATTTCTCATATTGTTTGTATTTTTATTTTAAGAGCGCTGTCGTGGAGAAATACAGTAAAATTTTAAGCGTTCTAAGAAAAATAAAAAAAATGTTTACAATTTGTTTTCACAAAATATTTTTTTTATACAATAAATTAACAATTAATATAATATACGTTGTCCTTAGAAAACGGCTATCGACCAACGGTCTTTCTGATTTATTTTTTTATTATATATATATATATATATATAAACATCTTTATTTAGACAACATTACATAAGCTTTTATATTTACTTAACAAAAATAAATATTTTGTCAGTCTGTCCGGGCTATCGACCTGGGGTCTTTCTGCCCTTTTTATTTATTATTTGCTATATCGTGTATTTTTTATTTAACAATATTCCTTTGCCATTTTCCTATTAAATCGATCAATTACGAGTATTTAATTTTACATTTAAAATTTCTGAGTTAATTCCTCATCTCATACACACAGTATATTAATAATTTTATAATTAATGGTTTTAATATTTAGACATTGGTAGTTCATATTGTATGAAATAAATATGAATAAATTATTAAAAATCAACCAATAAAACACAGATTAGATTAAATAACTTTAAATTCCCGAAACTAGTCGAGAATTTAAAGTTATTCAATCTAATCTGTGTTTTATTGGTTGATTTTTAATAATTTATTTATATTTATTTCATATAATAATTTTATATTTTCAAATTGCATAATTTTTGTGGAAAATGTTTTGCGCATGTTCCGACGGACTACAGTTCAAAATTTTGGCGCAAAATGCGACATCACAAATTGCTACGAAATATAAAATCGTTAGAAGTGTTGGAATCCTAAAAGTTTAAGCGTGAGGTGAGATTACGTAGATACACGTCGAGTGGCGATGAATAAAACCGACCTTGTTGTTCTGCGCATGCACTTTATGATATTCTGAAGTGTTTTATAGATATATCTTATGTATAATTAATTGCATAAGTAACGGCGCTCCTATTTATCCTTAGGCAACTCAATCTCAATAAATCGAATTTAAATAGAAAAGAGTATTCACTCACTTAGTCACAATTATTTAAATATATTAAATAAAAATGATTTGAAAATAATTAATAAATTATTTCCACATTTTATTGATGTGCAACAGCAAGTATACATTATGTAATTCAATGTCCGGCGTGGGTATTTGCCCGGGAAGTAGTTGTTTTAATGTACATTTGTTTAACGTACTTACGTAGCGTAAGTCTAAAGTCACAGAGCTAAATGTGGAAATAAGTTATTAATTATTTTCAAATCATTTTTATTTAATCATAAAATTCTGTAAATTTGCATTACAATAGTTGTTTTAATGTGCATTTCTTTAAAGTACTTACGTAAGTCAAAAGTCACAGAGCTAAATGTGGAAATAATTTATTAATTATTTTCAAATCATTTTTATTTAATAAATCGAATTTAATTAAAGATTGGATATAGTAGTGCCATTAATTAGACATTTATTGAATAAAATACCGAATTACATGAAAAATGTCTTATTAGACAGTCTGTATATTTGTCTGTGCTTGTATATACTTTAAGAACAAAATATTTATCGTTTAAGAATAAAACTAGTCTTTTATAAAAAAGTATTTCATTACTTTTTTTCATTTATAATTAAAAACGGACGTTTAAATTCACTTCTCGTGGAGAAAACATTGCGCGGTAAAATTATTGTAGCTAAATGTGAGAATTATTTATTAATTATTTTCAAATCATTTTTATTTAACTATTGTAGCTATTTATAATTAAAATATTTGAAAGTAGAGTAAAATTAGTCTTTTATTTAAAACAAAAACATTTAATTATTTTTATTATTAATTTATTTTAATAATACAATTTAATTTAATTATTTTATTGTTAATTGAATTTATTAATAAAAATAATTATTTTTTTTAATAAAAAATTCTACTTTCAAATATTTTAATTATAAATAATTACAATAGTTTTACCGAGCAATGTTTTCTCCACGAAGAAATGAATTTAAACTTTCGTTTTTAATTATATTGAGAATAACATATTCTTTCTTTCTCTCTTAAATAATCCTGGTCGCAATTTTATTAACCACATGGGTTTTTTTTATTCATCATTGTCGTATTTCACGATTTTCACCATTGTATTTAATTTATTATATGGAATTTTATTATATTACACTTTTAAAAAAAGGAGGAACTAAAATCTGTTTATCAGTTTTTAATTAACACACGTTTTACAATATTTAAAATATTACAATAATCTGCGACAACTTAAATCAGGTGTTAATTAATTTAAACCGAAATATCCGCAATTACATCAATTAAATTCTTGTAAATGCATTTCGTACTAATTGTGCAAATTTAATTAACGTGAAATAGAAAAAAACACACACATAATTTTAACGAGATAAACAAATTTTCTCTTAATCAGCCTTATTGTTATGCAACATGGCAGTGAAATTACGTTAGGATAAAATGCAATCAAGGTGCTATAAATAGCCGTGTTACGCAATGGGAGTTTAAACTAATTAAACATAATGTTGTAAACAATGAGTTGTGGAATATCTACTAACTAAAAATACTGCAAGTAGGGAATAGAATGAAACATGTTTTTATTTAATTGGGTGTTAATGTTTTATCGAAAGCGGTTTTTAGATGATTAATACATTTCCATAATACTACAAATTATGGAAATGTATTAATTATAATTACAATGATATGTGTAGCTTAAATAAGTTTAGGGTCGCGGTTAAAAAAAAAACAATTTCTACAACAATGTCTTCAACGATGAGAGTATTCTTATTTATTATTCCTCTTTTTTTTGAAAAATATATGTATATTAATTATTGCATATTTTAGTGTTTTGCTTATATCGTCGAAATTATAGTGCTAAATAAATTTTAGTTCATTAATCGAACAACGATGTATAACAAAATAACAGCCCTAACAATCAGTAAATATATAAAAAAATGTTTTGATATACGTATTGTATTATGTGTCTGTTAATAAAGATTTCTGTATTTATATATTTGCCAAAAATGGGATTTCCTATTAAAAATTTGTTTATAGATTATGCGATTAAGCGAAAATACAATATTTTATAAAATTTATATAATTATTTTATTATAATATAATAAACAAACTACTTTTTCGCGTATATGACATATAAAAATAATTCAAACGTTTATGAAAATGAGTTCAAATCATACTCGAGTCAGGTATAAACATAATTACCACCATAAAGGAATAATTTATGTGGATTAAGGAACAATGTTTGGTGTCTAAGCTGGGAGTAGTTTTAATCACCCTCCCCTACAAATAGCTTCATTATGTTAATTTCACTACATTTAGTTACAAATTAGTTCCTAAAGATTAAATTTGTGTGTACATCAAAACATGGGTAATAAAATAAAAGTCCTCAAGTGAAATATTACATCCTGTTCTTGATTATAATAAACACCATTTTATAAATGAACCATTAAAAAGAAGGTAATTAAACACAGGTTAATGACTAAAATAAATTTTAGTAAACGAGTCTCTTATAGAAACGAAGGAACTTATTTTTTTTTTGTTTATGCACAAACTTTGAATTTATATATTTATTTACGGAAGTCCATTTACAATAATATAATAGATTGAATAATTTATTCTTGGATATTGTAGGCATTTTATTCGTGGAACATTTTCAATATTTATGTAAAGATAACTCTTAACTTTAACTCTAAGTGGTATAAAAAAGTTAAGTGATTTCTTTACATAAAAATTTGTATAATTTTTTAATTGTATTGCATTTTAGTATGTCTTATAGTTGTAAAAATGGTATATTCCGTTAAATAAATAAATAAAAGAAAATTAATTTGATTAAGTATGATTAATAATTCTAATGCTTAAACCGTAAAATCTTAGCAGCTCATATTATAATAAATATGAATAAATTATTAAAATTATTATTGTAATAAAATTATTGTCAGTTCTATTACGCGTAATTATTTTATTTAATTATTCACTTAACGAGATTCATCTTAGATATATAGAAAATTAAATACAATTAGTAATAATAATCGCACTTAAGATTAAATTATACCTTATTTATAACAAACTGAGTGATAATACAAAATATAACAACCCTTTATAACTTAAATGTATATTAAATAAAAATGAATTGAAAATAATTAATAAATTATTTTCACATTTAGCTCTGTGACTTTTTTTTAAGTTAAATAACTTAAATGTAATTATGAGAATTTAGAATAAATAATATTATATTATTAAATAAATATTTAGCAAACTATGTTTCTATCTTCACTTCGCACTAGTGTTGCGTGATGCAATATTTTATTCATATGCAACAGCAGGTGTAAATTATGTAATTTTATGTCCGGCGGGCTATTTGCCCGGAAAGTAGTTGTTTTAATGTGCATTTGTTTGAAGTACTTACGTAGCGTAAGTAAAAATGTCACAGAGCTAAATGTGGATATAATTTATTGATTATTTCCAAATAATTTAATTTACATTTAAAAATGTTTTCATTAATCGAATAATGATGTATAACAAAGCAGAAGCCTTAACAATTAGTAAATTAAAAATATTGCGACAAAAGGGGTTTTCCTATGTTTAATTAATTTCTCACTTAACCCGTGGTGAAACATTTTTGAATTATTTCAGGAAAGGGGTTTTCCTATTAAAAAAATTCTATACTTTCACTTTAATGCAAAATCTTTCAATAGAAAATTACATTTTTAGCAAATAAATTTCGCAACAGTAAATAATCTCGCTCTCTTTCCATTTCTCTCGGGTACATTAGCAAAACAGTATTCGTACGTGATACGAGAACGGAGAATGCACACTCACACACATACACTGAACATATATACACATTCTAAATATAATATGCCCATAAAGATAAAAAATAATTATCAACATCTGGCTGACCTTTACAGCTACTTTTAGACCGCATAATCTTTACTACCTCAAAACAGTTCAATTATGAAAAAAAAAATGTATCGGTTTATGTTGTAGTCGTTTTCGCACAGATGAGTCTTTTCAGGAATGTAATAAAGTTACTCATAAGTGATGAATCTTTGTTTCAAGATCTTGGAAATTTGTTGATCACAATTTATTAATTGTTATATGTAATTTTAATTCAGTATAAATATTTCATATTTGTAATAGGAATCAATCTATTGTTTTACAATTGGTTAGAGTGAACAAAAAATGTCTGATTTATTTATTTTATTTATTTAGTCTTATATAACATCGTTCCTCTCTACTTCTCAGTGTGAGGTGCTGATTTATTTATAATTGTCCTTATTATTCTTCAAATAATGAATAAAATCAAATTCCAATTTGATTTTATTCATTATTTGAAGAATTTTAAAGTTGATGAGGATGTTATAATCTATTCTCTTGGGAAAACACACCTTGTCGGTATTAGTTAAAGCCAGGACCCTGCTAAAGCGTTATCGTTTTTTATTCGCACTTGAACAGTATTAAAACAATAAACAAAAAATATAGATGTTGATTATTACAAATAACATCAAATATTTATTTAAAAAAAAAAACTGTTTTTCAAAAATTAAATTAATTATGAAAATTATGTTTATTTCATTTAAAAATGCAAGCTGCATATGGAAGTTATTTCTCCTTAAATATACTCTTAAATATGCTGAAACTATAACGCTGTAACGTTGATCTTACTTTATTACGAATAACATCAACTATTTATTTTTTCGAAAAAAAAAAACTGATTTTCAAAAACTAATTTAATTATGAAAATTATGTTTATTTCATTTAGAAAATGTAAGCTGCATGTGGAAATTATTCCTCCTTAAATATGCTGAAACTATAACGCTGTAATCTAACCTAAACAAAAATAAACGTCAGTAATAATACATTTGGTTTCTGTAAAATATTTCATCCAATGTATGAGTAATAAATGAATAAAAATAAAAAAAAACGTTCTTCGTCCGGTTCGCCGCAAAAAATTGTAGGTTAGATAAACTTTAACACTAATTATCTTGGACTTGGTCTTCGCTTCTCACATTAATTTTTACAATTGACAATTTAACATATGCAGCTTGTTTGGTAGTACAACTTAGATTAGTATTTATTAGGGGCTAAATCATGCCCTTAAACACTTTAACTTAGTTAAACAGAGTTTTATTCATACAGCTTCTGTATGGATATCTGCTTGTACTCAGTGTGTGTACAGTACTGACTCGTTACAATATTTTAGATTTACAAGAAAAGTTACACTAAAGAAAGATAAGGGCGGAGGGATAAAGTGTGCAAATTGCACAATTCGAATCGCGTTTTTAATGCACACTAATTATTGTCATTGTTGGCTTTCTGAAAAGCCAGTAGTGAATGTGAAGGAGATAAAAAGAATTTGAAGGAGAAAACATTTCCTCCAAATTTTTTTACCTCCTTCAAATTCACTAATGGATTTTCAGAAAATAAAATTAATACTTATTTGCTTGATAATAAAGAATTTCTTTATGGTTAAATAGTTATAATGAAATTTTAATGAAGAATTAAATTTGTTGATTATGAAGGTTTTCACTTTGTTATACATTTTGAGTTTATTAAATAAAACACTTTTAAACTTTGTACAACTGTTTGAATAAAATTGTTATTAATAGAAAAGAGTATTCATTCACTTGATCACAATAATTTACATATGATGCAATATGTTATTGATATACAGTAGCAGGTGTCCATTATGTATTCAATGTTTGGCGGGGTATTTGCCTAAGAAGTAGTTGTTTTAATGTAAATTTGTTTAAAGTGCTTACGTAACGTAAGTCAAAGTGTCACAGAGCTAAAGGTGGAAATAATTTATTGATTTTTAAATTATTTGTATTTAACTTAAATTATTATTTATTGAGCAATAACAAATAATTTACAACAAGAAGTATATACAAAAATTATTAACATTTTAAATACGAATTGATTTAAGAAATAAAAAAAATCCCACATAAAATCGGTAACATATTTCCGAACAGCCATTAATATTCCATATTGCCAAAAGTTTCGACCAAATTAATAATTACACGCCGTCAAGGTGATTATAAATACCTTTTGCGTGCACGAGGCGCACGTAATATCATATTCGTGCAGTTAAAGTTTTTGGTCAGCAGCGGCGGTATTTGCGCGTAAAGCAACTTTCCCCTTATTAAACTTTATTGTTGCACAAATTGGCAAAATTGACGGGAGTTATTTATACGCTGCGAAGGTTATAATAAGTAATTAACATAGAATTTAGAGGAAATTGCGAGCGCGTTTCGCGGAATCGCAATTTATCAAAGCTGAACACAATATGAAAAAAAAAAAAATAGTGCGGTGAATATTAATCAGCGTTAGTCACAAAACGTCGGTGCAATTGTTATTTCCTTGTGGGTATGCGAGTGAAGTTTAAAAATAGCATTACTGATATTTATTGCTTATTGAAAGTGGAGATTACTTGTTATATAAAAAAAATGAGAAAAATAATATAATTTACATTCCTAAGTAACATTAAAAAAAACACTTGGTATTACTATATGTATATTCGACAGCTCAAAGGGTATAAGCAGTGCCTACTAAATATACAGGCCGGAATGTCTGAGTGGGGGAATTCGAAATCTCGGAGTCCAGAGCCGTGAATTCAGTCGCCCGCAGACCGTCATGACGGAAACATCTCCCACTCGAATTCAATTGTATGCCTTATTTCGAATTATATCATATTTTATAGTTAATATAATTTATTTTTTATACCCTGTTTTTTTAGTTATTTATTTTTTTATAATATATTTTTGTATAAAATAAATATTTATCATTACAACTGCATTTGAAAATAATTGTTACAATTTAACCTGTTGCATTAGAGCAGTGCGCTGGACGAGCAGGCGCTCCAAGGCCAGACATACGTATTCATCTGGGAGTCCTCCCCACTCCGTCATTCCGGCCTGTATCTTTAGTAGGCACTGTATAAGGATTCGAGAATAAAAAAGTACTGCTATACACACAGACATAATGTTGATAGGGGTTCAAATTTTGCTAGTGTTTATGGTAAAATTTATATAAAAACGAGAAGATTATAGTTTAAAAAGTTCCTGGTACCCATAAAACATGTTTTATGTTAATCTTGAGGTAGCACTGAGCTCTTAAAAAATCATTCACATCATTTCTCTATGGTATTGTGTTTTATCAACTGTCGGATAAAAAAAAATACACACTTTTCATTAAAATAGTATTGGGAATAATAGCCAGGGAGGATTTATTTAAATCCGAATTGAAAAGAGTTTTTGCACACTTTTCATTAAAATAGTATTGGGAATAATAGCTAGGGAGGATTTATTTAAATCCGAATTGAAAAGAGTTTTTGCCGAAAACAATTACATGAGATTGCGCACAGCATCAATGTCCTTTAGATCCTTTCCAACGGAGATCGCGGCCGGAACGGTACGTTTTTAATTAAATTAATTAACAGTTTTGTAATTATATAACGCAGAGCTGTACTGATGAGGGATGATATCCCGAAACAAGTGTCTGTAGATGACCTTGTATTACGTAATTTTTTGTTTTTTTTTGCATTAAATATTTTAGATTAATAAATTAAATGATTTGAAAATAATCAATAAATTATTTCCACATTTCTTTTCTATTTATTTTCGATTAAAGTTGTATTATACAATATTTTATTGTTATGCAACAGCAAGTGTTGAATTATTGTACATTTGTTTTAAAGTACGTACATAATGTAAGTCAAAATGTCACAGTAGCTAAAGAGGGAAAAATTTATTCATTATTTTCAAATTATTTTTATTTTATTTATTGAAATAACTGCGAGCAAGTGAATGAATCTTTTATTTTTCTATTATAAAAAAACACGTACTTTTTTATACCATTTAAAAACTTTATTTGCAGTCACTAGTTTCGACTACACTAAGTCTTAGTTTAAAAATGCACCACGAAGTGAATGCCTTTAAAATCCAAAAAGGAAAATAGTATTAAATAGGTTCACGAAATAGTTAAGGGTGTAACTATTTCGTTAACCCAATTATATAGTTTATATTATTTCTTCGCCTGAAGAAGCCACAGTGTGGCGAAACAATTGTAGCGAGATTACAATAAGCATTTAAAGACTATAGAGTGATATTTAATATAAGTACTTTGTTTAAGTAGGTATATTTTTCCATAAAGTAAACGTAAAAGTTAAACAAATAAAATAAACATTTAATGAAACGTTCAGCCACCATTCATCTAGCGTATGGATAACTAGTGATGGCCATTTCAGTTTTCGAACCTCATCAGACAAGTGTGTTCCATGTGTAATGCCTTGATGAAGGCGGCTGAACATTTCATTAAATGTGAATTTCGTTTTCCTTGTTTGCTTAAACAGGACAAGTTCGCCTTCCTTTAGTGGACGAAACAATGATTCTTGGTCGTCTATCTTGTAGACCCAAATCGTTGACGATGCCACTTGAAATTAGGCAAAAGGTGGCGCTTGCGTCGTCTTTAATTTATTATGAAAAATAAAATAAACATAACTTACTTGGGTATCCGGAGGTTCAGTCCTGGCGAATGTTGGAACGTCCGAAGCTTTATAATCCGAGCATTTCTGTGGAAAAGAAAATGTGTTTACACAAATGCATATTGTACTCGAAGTAATTTCAAATCGGATTTACTTACATAACTTATCATAGGAATATTTCTGGACTGCGATACTATAGCTTCGACGTAGCATGTACCCTCCGGACCAAAGAACGCCGCCACACCATCACAAATCATATCCGTCATAGCCTTCGTGGCAGCAACGGTATCTCCCTTTGTATCACTCCAACGAAATGACAAAGTTACATTCGGTAAAATATTCGGATCTAAATTGATCTGTGTAAAGAAATAAATAATATAATTAATGTTTTGTTATAAATAAATTATTACGAGTATTAAAATATTATTTATTATATTTTTTTTTGGTTTACATCTATCAAAATGTCGAATGATCAATTTCGACCAGGTTCGAAGAAATTTAAATTAAAATAATAATTATTATTACGATTTTTTAAATTTGAATTAAACAGAAAATTGCATTCCAGATCGCCCAATTTTGTTTTTTACACATTCTGAAAGAGCGAACTTTGGTTAACACATCTACGGAGTTTCAAAAAGATACCTCACAAATAATAATTATTACGATTTTTTAAAATTGAATTATACAGAAAATTGCATTGAAGATCGTCCATTTTGGGTTTACGTGAAAATATCTCAATAACTAGCGATGGGATATTTTTTGTTTTTACACCTTCTAAAAGAGCGAACTTTGGTTAACATCCGCACGTAGTTTCAGAACGATACCCCATAAATAATAATTATTACGATTTTTTAAATTTGAATTATACAGGAAATTGCATTGAAGATCGTCCATTACGGGTTTAAGTGAAAATATCTCAAAAACTAGCGATGTGATATTTTTTGTTTTTTACATATTCTAAAAGAGCGAACTTTGGTTAACATCCCCACGTAGTTTCAGAACGATACCCCACAAATAATAATTATTACGATTTATTAAACTTGAATTATACAGGAAATTGCATTGAAGATCGTCCATTTTGGGTTTAAGTGAAAATATCTTAAAAACTAGCGATGGGGTATTTTTTGTTTTTTACATATTCTGAAAGAGCGAACTTCGGTTAACATCCCCACGTAGTTTCAGAACGATACCCCATAAATAATAATTATTACGATTTTTTAAATTTGAATTATACAGGAAATTGCATTGAAGATCGTCCATTTCGGGTTTAAGTGAAAATATCTCAAAAACTAGCGATGGGGTATTTTTTGATTTTTCAAATTCTAAAAAAGCGAACTTTGGTTAACATCCCCACGTAGTTTCAGAACGATACCCCACAAATAATAATTATTACGATTTTTTAAATTTGAATTATACAGAAAATTGCATTGAAGATCGTCCATTTCGGGTTTAAGTGAAAATATCTTAAAAACTAGCGATGGGGTATTTTTTTTTTACACATTCTGAAAGAGCGAACTTTGGTTAACATCCCCACGGAGTTTCAGAACGATACCCCACAAATAATAATTATTACGATTTTTTAAATTTGAATTATAGAGAAAATTGCATTGAAGATCGTCCATTTTGGGTTTAAGAAAAAATATCTCAAAAACTAGCGATGAGGTATTTTTTGTTTTTTACACATTCTGAAAGAGCGAACTTTGGTTAACATCCCCACGTAGTTTCAGAATGATACCCCACAAATAATAATTATTACGATTTTTAAATTTGAATTATACAGGAAATTGCATTGAAGATCGTCCAATTTGGGTTTAAGTGAAAATATCTCAAAAACTAGCGATGGGGTAATTTTTGTTTTTTACATATTTTGAAAGAGCGAACTTTGGTTTACATCCCCACGGAGTTTCAGAAAGATACCCCATAAATAATAATTATTACAATTTTTTAAAATTGAATTATACAGGAAATTGCATTGAAGATCGTCCATTTTGGGTTTAAGTGAAAATAATTCAAAAACTAGTGATGGGGTAATTTTTGATTTTTACACATTCTGAAAGAGGGAACTTTGGTTAACATCCCCACGGAGTTTCAGAACGATACCCCACAAATAATAATTATTACGATTTTTGAAATTTGAATTATACAGAAAATTGCATTGAAGATCGTCCATTTTGGGTTTAAGTGAAAATATCTCAAAAACTAGCAATGGGGTATTTTTTGTTTTTTCAAATTCTAAAAAAGCGAACTTTGGTTAACATCCCCGCGGACTTTCAGAACGATACCCCACAAATAATAATTATTACGATTTTTTAAATTTGAATTATACAGGAAATTGCATTGAAGATCGTCCATTTTGAGTTTAAGTGAAAATATCTCAAAAACTAGCGATGGGGTATTTTTTGTTTTTACACTTTCTAAAAGAGCGAACTTTGGTTAACATCCTCGCGGAGTTTCAGAACGATACCCCACAAATAATAATTATTACGATTTTTAAAATTTGAATTATACAGGAAATTGCATTGAAGATCGTATGTTTTGGGTTTATGTGAAAAAATATCTCGAAAACAATGGATATTTTTGGTAAGTTAGTCGATCAACGATGACCTTAGGTTATTACTAAACGTGGGAGAACTTGGGAAATCTAAACAAGACTTTATGCAACAATAGCGTATTGTATAGCTTAATTTATATAAACAATCTTAAAGATCCCGTAGATTCCTATTAGTCATTGCGAGATTTTGGTTTTTGAAAGAAATAAAAGATGGACTTTTGATAAAAGCGGCTGGTTTTATGAAAGAAAGAATGGCAAAAACGTAAGAGGAATATTGTGTGAGCAGCAATCCAAAAGAAGACTTTATGAAGTAGTAAAAATGGAACATGGATAATGCTCTTATCAATGTTATTTAGAAACATTTATTTTGGGTTATTTTCGAAGAATAATAAAGACAGCAATACGATTTTTTTATATTTAATCTTTAATAGATTTTGGCGGGTAGAGATGTAGAATCATAATAAATGGAAGACAGCGCAAGCGCCATCTTTTGCCTAATTCCATGTGGCATCGTCAACGATTTGGGTCTACAAAGTAGACATTTGAGAATCGTTTTTTTCCACCAAAAGAAGGTGAACTGTCCTGTTTATGAGAACAGGAAATGAAATTCATTTAATAAAATTGAATTGTTGAAGATTTTATTAAAATAGCTGCAGAACACTATCTTTTTAATTTGATATTCAATTTGTTCATCTTCACAATTACTGTTAGGCCCCAAGGGCATGTTCAGGTCTAGAGGGCCGCTTTCACCAACCTTCCAGGAAAAATGTGCAATCGTGTTGACCGGATGCGCCTATGTTTATAAAACGAACAATAAATTGCGTCTCGTCCCTCTCGGAGAGTGTGGTTTTTCAATCATTGTAATTATTGAATAAAACGAATCGAAGATGATTCACCTATTGTAAATATGTTGTTGTCTAGTTTTTAAGATTCATTCCTTGTACAGACATTGAAGGGAACTGTTCTCGAATATACGCATTTTTAAAACACTCCATTGGGTTTTGATTTCCCTCAAAGGTGCTTCACTACACCGCTTACTGCGGTCAACTGTGTGTTTAGGGTAGTTACCCACGAATACGCAACAATTACTACAACAGGAAAAGTAATTTACCTCGTCAAGAGCCATACTGAGCGCGCCAGAGATGGCCAATCCCTGGCGCTCCTTGAGCTCCCCCTTGACCGCGGTGAGGTAGCCGACGACGAGCTCCCACTTCTTGTGCACCGCCTCGGCCTTTTTGAGATTGTCGGACGGGACGTAGTATTTCTTCTTGTTTTGGTAGTAAGCCACCTCGTGGGTGGTGATGTAGTCGTCGTTCGAGTCCCGGTTCGAAAACGTGGAGTAGTTCCTGTAATCGTCGTCGTGGAGTTCGTTGATTCGATCATCTTTGTGCGGTATCTTGTTACTGGCCGTGCTGGGGCTCGAGTTCTGCACGAAGCTGACCGTGTTCGCATCCTCGACGACGGCCCCTATCAACCCGATCAAGAGAGGAAGCAGCGCGACCAGTAGGGCCGGACCGAGGCGCATGACCGGCCCGCGCGCTTAAGAAAGTTGCTTGATCACCTGTAACAATAATATAAATAAAATTAAATTAAAAAAATGACTTTTTATTCATTATCTTGTTTTAAATACTTTTCACATATAATAATAGTAATAGTTATTTATTTCTATTTCTTAACACATTGGCTACAACAAGTTTTTTGAAAATGCCAAAAAAAGTTTTCTTTCTTTTTAAGTTTTATTTTAAAAAATGTAAGAATATGCCTATTTAATTTAATAAGTAGGTACTCACTGTCAGTCGTCGATGACTGACTTGGTCCCATTGGAATAATTCAGTATCAGTCACTGGTGACTGACAAAGCGGACAACGTGTTAAATGACAAGAATCATTTTATTAATGTAAACTGCTATTTTAATGGTGATGCCTTTATTGATCTGAAATACTTCGCATGGACATTTTTACAGGAAGTAGTTGTTTCAATTTTATATTTAATTTTCAAGTTATTAAATAGCAAAAGAATTACCAATAAAAACTGATAAAATTGACCTTAATGAATCTAAGTTTTAAAATAAAGTATAAAATCCCATATATCTCCGCTCGTTCAAAAGTTATGGTATAAAAATGTGCTATTTTTGAGCATTTTTTCAAAATAACTTTTTTTTTATTTTTGAAGCTAGAGCAAAACGATACATTGCAAAGTTTTAGATTTTGACGACTAATTACTAATTTGAATTTTTCTTCTCGATCATAATTTTCTTAACTAAATTTGCAGCTGTGAACTGCAAAAAACTGTAGGGAGTTTAAAGGAAACCCTAAAGTCAAATGTGATGCCAAGTTATTTATAGAAATTAAAGGATGATTTATGGTATTATTTATGATTACATAAAACAGAGACATGTTAGGTTTGTGGTAGGAAACGAAAGTTTGTATATGTAAATTATCCATTTTGCAAACTACACCGGGAGTACATCAATGAGCTCATACGAAACTGCAAGGATATGGAAGTTGATGGAAAAATCAACCCCCATTTCCCTCGCAGTCCTTCTTTTAACTTCAGATTTATAGAATCCCTGATCTTAAGAGTATTGTTAACAAATACAATTAAATCAACCCTATTTTTGAAAATCACACTAAAGATTTTTTCTTTAAAGTGGAAAGACAGTAATGTGAGTCCAAAAGAATTAAGGGATATTGTCAGCATATTGAAGGAACTTCGCAGATGGATTAATGAATTGAGAATCGGGATTGTATATATCATGGAAATAAATATTGTACAGGGAAAGTGAGACGGGAGAAGGTGTTGTTGAGGTGTGATAGATTGGAATGGGACGTTAAAGATTCTGTTTATAAGATTGAGATAATTGAGGATTTTAAGATTTGAATAAAATACCTTTTCCTTGTCATGCGATTTTTAAATATTGTAACGAAAGATCACTCTGGAATGTTCCACAGAGCGCGCAACGGTAAACGCGGCGTCATCGAATGTTCCGGAAAGTTCGAGAAACAAGCACGCTATATAAGCGCGCGCTAATGGCGCTGCAGTCAATCACGAACGTCCGAGTGCTCAACATTTCATTATAAATAAATAGTGACAGTGTTGAGTTAATAAATGTATTAAGTGTATTGTAAATAAATGAATACACATTGTTTTACTTATTTCCGAGTCTGATTAAACCTGATTTCGTAACAATATCAAGGATTTCGGATTTTTAATTTTTAGGTGCGAGGTTTCACAATTTGAAGTAAGGACTGCGAGGGGAGGGTGGTGGATCCTTTTTTTTTAAAATGGTACTGTGGTATGGTTTGAGAAAAATGCAACAGGAGTTTATTTTTAAGAATGGTTTCAAATGTTTTTCAGAGTACTAGAAGCATCGTTATTGGGCTAGAGGGGGACCTCTCGTGCGTAGCTATCGCTTTTTTGAATATGTGTAATTATTCCCAGTTTTTCATGATAAAATGATTCAAATCCAAATCTTTGATATTAAATAAAAGTATTATATTAAATATTTTGATAACATGAATATGTTATCAAAATATTATGTATGTCATTAGGCAAAGACTTAAGGATGGAACGGGGAACATTATTACATGTATTATTTTCCTTTGTAGAGAACAGCGTAATATAATAGAAAAAAAAATATTAAAAAGCAAAAAGAAATAAATCTAAATAGCAATTCAAAATCATGTATTGTGGTATTACTGAAATTCTTCTTCTCGAATACGGGTATAAGGATTCGAGAAGAAGAAGAATTTCAGTTTACTGAAATTAAAATAATTAAAGCCATCCAACATAAAAACATTTTATATTGCGGATTTCTAATTATTTTCCTTTATAGACAAGAGCGTAATATAATAGAAAAAATATTAAAAAGCAAAAAGAAAAAAATCTAAATAGCAATTCTTAATCATAATTGTGATATTACTGAAATTCTCCTTCTCGAATACGGGTATAAGGATTCGAGAAGAAGAAGAATTCCAGTGTCGGATGGGTTACTGAAATTAAAATAATTAAAGCCATCCAACATAATAAACATTTTATATTGCGGATTTCTAGTTATTTTCCTTTATAGACAATAGCGTAATATAATAGAAAAAAATATTAAAAAGCAAAAAGTAAAAAATCTAAATAGCAATTCAAAATCATGTATTGTGATATTACTGAAATTCTTCTTCTCGAATACGTGTATAAGAATTCGAGAAGAAGAAGAATTTCAGTCTAGGATGGGTTTACTGAAACTAAAATAATTAAAGCCATCCAACATAATAAACAATTTATATTGCGGATTTCTAATTACGTTTCCATTATGGTAATGCCGAAAACGAATGTATTAACTTGCCCATCTCCCATACTACAAAAACTAGTAGTAAAATCTATTTATATAAATGGTAAATGGAATTGCATAATGGTCGACGTTAACCTTGCTGCTTGAAGAATAAAGAAAGAAGATTACGAGACGCGGCGCCTCTTCGGATTGCTATATCTGTACGTCCTCAACATTGCACACCCACAAACTCATCGTCCTGCCTACACATCCAGCAACTGATTCATGGCATATTGCTTCATAGTAGTTTCGACGTAAATAGTATATTGCTCGAGTATTTAAATTATCGCATGGAAATAGATAAATAGTTCGTATTTCGTTAAATTTATTGTCATTAATAAATTGGGGAAAACATTTTAACCGTATAATATTTTTTGTTCATAACATATTTTATTAGTTTTTTTTTATTAACAAAAAAGGCGATTTAGAATTATATGAACTACAAGATTCTCCGATATTGAAAATGTTCCATTTAGGTGTAAATTGTTTGATTTAAAGTGTTTGCATGTCGTGTACAAAAATTTAGTTCTTTCACCAAATTTTTATGCACGATATGTGGAATTTGATAGAAATACTAATATTTGTGTGCAACATGCAGAAACTTTGAAACAAACAGTTTACACCCAATTAGAACATTTTCAATTTCGGAGAATCTCGCATTTCATCTAATTATAAATCGCCTTTTCTTGTTAATCAATATTTTGTCTCTAATAAGAGCTGTTACTAAAAAAACAAAATTTATTTTTAATTTAATGCTAATAAATTTAAAGAAATACGAACTGAAATTAGTATTTCCATCAAATTCCACATATCGCACACAAAAATTTGGCAGAAATCCTAATTTTTGTGCGCGATATGGAAACACAATTCGAAACTATGGTGTGGTTTAAGACTTTTTATCTTAGATTGTTTCTAGATATCTTAAGAATTACTTGAGAGAATAAGAAAGTTATTTTTTTATTATAACTATTTTTTTTTTTTTAATTTTTTTGTCATCCACGGTTTTAAACACAAAATAGATCAAATTTCAAAGTCCAAAACGGCTAATATTGGCGCACTTTAAATTCGACTTCTTTATCTTAGATTGTTTCTAGATATCTTAAGAACTATTTGAGATAATAAAAAAGTTTATTTTGTTATTACAACTATTTTTTTCATTTTTTTGTCATCCAGAGTTTTAAACACAAAATAGATCAAATTTCAAAGTCCAAAACGGCTAACTTTGGCGCACTTTAAATTTGACTTTTTTGTCTTAGATTGTTTCTAGATATCTTAAGAACTATTTGAGACAATAAAAAAGTTTATTTTTTTATTATAACTATTTTTTTTTAATTTTTTGTCATCCACAGTTTTAAACACAAAATAGATCAAATTTCAAAGTCCAAAACGGCTAACTTTGGCGCACTTTAAATTCGACTTTTTTATCTTAGATTGTTTCTAGATATCTTAAGAATTATTTGAGAGAATAAAAAAGTTTATTTTTTTATTATAACTATTTTTTAATTTTTTTTGTCATCTACGGTTTTAAACACAAAATAGATCAAATTTCAAAGTCCAAAACGGCTAACTTTGGCGCATTTTAAATTCGACTTCTTTGTCTTAGATTGTTTCTAGATATCTTAAGAACTATTTGAGACAATAAAAAAGTTTTTTTTTTATTATAACTATTTTTTTAAATTTTTTGTCATCTACGGTTTTAAACACAAAATATATCAAATTTCAAAGTCCAAAAAGGCTAACTTTGGCGCACTTTAAATACGACTTCTTTGTCTTAGATTGTTTCTAGATATCTTAAGAATTATTTGAGACAATAAAAAAGTTATTTTTTTTATTATAACATTTTTTTAAAATTTTTTTGTCATCTACGGTTTTAAACACAAAATAGATCAAATTTCAAAGTCCAAAACGGCTAACTTTGGCGCACTTTAAATTCGACTTTTTTTATCTTAGATTGTTTTTAGATGCCTTAAGAACTATTTGAGACAATAAAAAAAAGTTTATTTTTTTATTATAACTATTTTTTAAAATTTTTTGTCATCTACGGTTTTAATCACAAAATATATCAAATTTCAAAGTCCAAAACGGCTAACTTTGGCGCACTTTAAATTCGACTTTTTTGTCTTAGCTTCTTTCTAAATGTCTAAAAAACTGTTTGAGATAATAGAAAAGATAATTTTTTTATTGCAACTATTTTTTAATTTTTTTTATCGTCCACAGTTTTAAACACAAAATCGATCTAATTTTAAAGTCAAAAATGGTTGACTTTGGCGCACTTTAAATTCGACTTCGTTGTCTTAGATTATTTATAGATATCCTAGAAACTATTTGAGACGAAAAAAAGGTTTATTTTTTTATTATAAATATTTTTTTAATTTTTTGTCATCCACATTTTCAACATAAAATCGATCAAATTTTAAAGTAAAAAACGGCTGCTTTTGACGCACTTTAAATTATATTCCTTTGTCTTAGATTGTTTCTAGATATCCTATAAACTATTTGAGACAATAAAAAGGTTTATTTGTTTATTATAAATATTTTTTTAATTTTTTGTCATCCACATTTTCAACATAAAATCGATCAAATTTTAAAGTAAAAAAACGGCTGTCTTTGACGCACTTTAAATTTGATTCCTTTGTCTTAGATTGTTTCTAGAAATCCTAAGAACCATTTAAGACAATAAAAAAGTTTTTTTTTTATTATAACTATTTTTTTTTAATTTACCATCCATAGTTTTCTACACAAAATCGATCAAACTTCAAAGCCCAAAATGGCTGACTTCGACGCACTTTAAATTTTAAATCTTTGTCTTAGACTGTTTCTAGATGTCCTAAGAACTATTTGCGACAATAAAAAAGTTTATTTTTTAAAAAAATTCTCTCATCCACGGTTTTCAACACAAAATCGATCAAACTTCAAAGCCCAAAAAGGCTGACTTTGGCGCACATTAAATTTTAATTCTTTGTCTTAGATTGTTTCTAGATGTTCTAAGAACTATTTGCGACAATAAAAAAGTTTATTTTTTAAAAATGTTCTCTCATCTACGGTTTTCAACACAAAATCGAACTTATTTCAAAGTCCAAAACGTCCGACTTTGGCTTAAATGGTATAATATAATAATAATAAAAAATCAGAGAATCAAGCTTAGAATTAATATTATATATATATATATATATATACAAACATCTTTATTTAGACATCATTACATAATCGAAAACAAATATTGTGTTAGTCTGTCCGGGCTATCGACCTGGGGTCTTTCTACCCTGTCTGAATTTACGGTGATTTGCAATAAAAGTATCTGTGCTAGAAAAAACATACCTATATTTTAAGTCTATATTTTGAAATTATTTGTAAAACTTAATAATCATATGCCAAATGATGCCAGTGTACTGGCGAAACAATTATAGCAGTGTCTCCACAATAAATTTAGTGAAACTTAAAAAAAACTGTTGTATTATTTACAAATAAAAAATTGTTAATAGACAACAAATACGTTTTATTCAAATTGTGATGGTTCTTATTTATTTTTTAAAATCAATACCATTTCGAAGGTTCACATATGTAGATCGTCACGTTGGTTGATTCATTATACATTTAGAATGAATATCATTATCATAATTGACCGCATTACAATTGTAGTTTGCAAACATTAATCTTCTCAAGGAATTATGTGGATCCGATTGTAAAAAAAAGTAGAAGGACAATTAATTTGAAAGGAGGAGTTTGAGAATTAATAATAAATACATGTAACAGTTTAAATTCTGTTTTTTAATATAACTAAATTTAGGGTATTTTTACCGTAAACAAGTGTAAACTTGTTTTTGAATATATTTTTATCATCGACAATTTAAGACGTTGGTATAAATTATAACTTGTCAAATGAATTTAAAAGTATTGTTACGAAATCGGGTTTAATCAGACTCAGAAATAAGTAAAACAATTTACATTACACTTAACACATTTATTAACATCACACAGTTACTATTTATTTATAACGAGTTTTGTTTTGAGCACTTGGACTGACTGCCGTGCCACTAGTGCGCGTGCTTGTTTCTTGAACTTTCTGGAACTTTCGATGAAGCCGCGTTTACAGTCGTGCGCTAGGTGGAAGATTCCAGAGTGTTCTTTCCAATTGCATCATTCACTTTCGTTATACTATCATAAAATTTA
Organism: Philonthus spinipes; assembly: GCA_963082785.1. Taxonomy (NCBI): domain Eukaryota; kingdom Metazoa; phylum Arthropoda; class Insecta; order Coleoptera; family Staphylinidae; genus Philonthus; species Philonthus spinipes. The sequence goes on from OY720310.1 coordinate 12,305,155, forward strand.
ATCATACGAATAAGTAATTCGTGAAATATTTTATCTAAACGCAAGTATGTTGCTATTTAGACATTAACTTTTAAACAAGAATTAATTATTAAAATGATGGTATAAAAATGATTACAAGATAACACTTGAATTATCTTACACTAACCTAAAACACACATTTTAAATTACAACCACTAATTTTTTTTGCGCGTTTTTATCACCTGATTTCGTTTATCTTGTACCTTCAATACAAACATTTATAAGCATAAAATCACCTTTTGATTACTAATAGTTTTATTGAGTTATGTGGAGTATTTAATCACAATAAAAAACACTTTTATTCTTTACTTCACTTTAATTTATATATAGTTATATAAATATTATATATATATATATTATAGTTATTGATAATTAATGCTTTGCACTCGAAATGTACATCTAACGAATAAAAATAAAAGTGAAGTAAGGAATAAAAGTGTGTTTTATTGTCACCTTTTGGTGTTTCTTTTATATTCTCAATATTTTTTAAAATGTTAATTTAATTAATTAATTTTCAATTAATAACCCAACGATTAATATTTTTACCTGCAATTACAATTGTACATTCATTCAGGATATTGCATTTTTTCATATGCAGTTTTGATTTAAAAAAAACTGAATATTAAAAAAAAAAAACAATATCCTGAACGAACACAACACTTGTTGTAATCGCAAACAATTCACACATATTAACCATTATGTCATTAACAGAAAATTAGAATGTAACAAGACACGAACTATTTACTTCGTATCGCTTAGCATCCTTGTTTACGTAATTACCCGCCGTTGTGTATTTTGTGGAAGACACAACGTTTTGATCCTTTCAAGGTTACGCAAACCAATTTCTAATTGCTGGTCTTTGAGGAGGATTTGGGTTGGGTCGTAAACATGATTTAGATTTGCTTCCTTTTTTTTCTTGTCGTTATTTTTAAATATACAAAATGAATTTAATTTTCTTTTCGCATCGTCCATCAAAATGCACGCGAAAAGACCGGACCGGTCCAGCGTGGAGGAATTAACGTTTGCGAACTATAAATCATTTTTTTAATTATTGTTATTAGACGAGATGAAAGATTGCCCGCAGAAAAATAACTTTGAAGGATTTTTCGGAAATGTTGTGTAATTTTTTTGTAACTGTTTGAAGGAGTACTGCGTGCTTCTTGCGGGATAAAACGTCACGGTGATTCGGCATTTTTTTGTAATAATTTAGCTCTGCGTTACTTTTATTATTGACCAGTTTCGGGTTTTGTGTAATTATCCGTTTCAGTCGAGTTTAAATTGGGATCAATCAATTTTGAATGGGTAATACGTTACATTGAATTAGGTTTTCTAACATGGCTGTCAGTTTAAATGCCCGCTTAATTTGTGACAAATAACAATTATTTATAATTCTGTTATGTGCTGGTTATTAAGAATGTTTCTAATTTTAATAAATAAATAAATTATAATTTAAAAAAATACTTTATTTTTTATTGTTGGAACTTCTAGTTTGTTATAGATCGTAATTCACAGCAATAAAAGTTTTTACTTTAATAATTATGATGTATTTTAATTAAGACATTTGGTTATTATAACTGCACCTCACACTGAGAAGTAGAGAGGCACATATAACGATGTTATATAAAACTAAATAAATACATATTACAAGTGTCTTAAATAAAATACTAGGATGTATCCTAATTATTACATAAAAATGTTTCACCACGGGATCAGTAAGAATTTAATTCAAAATACACTTTTACTTTGTTTGTATAACTGAACATATTTATTAGTAATAAAAACACTTTGCTTGTATCACGCACTTGAATTTTTATTCCGTAGCTAGTTTTGACTTAGTACAGTCATTATCAAACGGCAAAACGGTTAATTAATAATAAATATGTATCACAAAGTAATGGCTTCAACAATCAATAAATATATAATTGATTGTTGAAGCCATTACTTTGTGATACATATTTATTATATATTAGTTATACAAAGTAATACATTTTTCAGTTATACAAATAAAGTAAAAGTGTTTTACATTATAATATTTAACAAGGAAAACTTACAGGCAATGATCAATAAAATTTAATCATTCCCTTTTTATTGATCATTGCCAGTAATTTCATTGCAATAACAATAAATAACTGCAAAAGTTTGAAACACCTGTTTTTTATTTTTATTATAAAATTGTTTTATTTTTTTCTGAGAGTTACATTAAATTATATAACAATACGTACATCATTACAAACTTTTACAACTTCAAAAAATGGCTATCGACCATCAATATTTCTGCCTGTCTCTATCCAGTTGTTGTCGTTTAATTCAATTATCATGATTGCTAACGTCAGTGTCTCAATAGTTCAGATGAATTGTTAATGAAGAAACCGATGTGAAGTTATCAACGTTTTTTTGACACGGCGCATCCACCATGGGTGATTCGTGGTTCGTCGACGAATTTTAATTTCCATTTCTTTATATTAGCCTATTAGTAGAAGTCCTAAAAGTTACTTTAAATAACACTATTATTATTTTCGTTGTAATTTTTTAATTTTATTTCTGTCATCCACGAATTTCAACTTAAAATCGAGCAAATTTCAAAGTCTAAAACTGCACTTTCGCGCATTTTAAATTCGATTTCATTGCCTTGGATTGTTACTAGATGACTTAACAACCATCCCAGCCGATAAAAAACTTTATTTTTTTATTATAACTATTTTTAAAATGTTTTTGTTATCCACGGTTTTCAAAACAAAATCGATCAAATTTCAAAGTCCAAAACGACTCACTTTGGCGCACTTTAAATTTGATTTCAATGTCTCAGATTGTTACTAGATGTCCTAAGAACAATCTTAGCTAATAAAAAAGTTTATTTTTTTATTATAATTATTTTTAAAATATTTAGGTCATCAATGGTGTTCAACACAAAACCGATCAAACTTTAAATCCAAAACGGCTAATTTTGGTGCAGTTTAAATTCGATTTTATTGTCTTAAATCGTTACTAGATGACATAAAAACCATCTCAGCCAATAAAATAGTTTATTTTTTAATTTTTTTTTGTTATCAATGGTTTTCAACACAAAATCAATCAAAATTCTAAGTCCAAAACGGCTGATTTTGGCGCACTTTAAATTTCATATATTCAATGTATATTCAATATATTTCAATGTCTTAGATTGTTACTAGATGTCTTAAGAAGCATCCCAGCCAATTAAAAAGTTTTTTTTATTATAACTATTTTTAAAAATGTTTTTGTCATCCACGGTTTTCAAAACAAAATCGATCAAATTTCAAAGTCCAAAACGACTGACTTTGGCGTACTTTAAATTTTATTTCAATGTCTCAGATTGTTACTAGATGTCCTAAGAACAATCTCAGCTAATAAAAAAGTTTATTTTTTTATTATAATTATTTTTAAAAATATTTGGATCATCAATGGTGTTCAACACAAGAGCGATCAAACTTCAAATCCAAAACGGCTAATTTTGGTGCAGTTTAAATTCGATTTTATTATCTTAAATCGTTACTAGATGTCTTAAAAACCATCTCAGCCAATAAAATAGTTAATTTTTATTACAATTATTTTTTATTTTTTTTTTGTTATCAATGGTTTTCAACACAAAATCAATCAAAATTCTAAGTCCAAAACGGCTGATTTTGGCGCACTTTAAATTTCATATATTCAATGTATATTGAATATATTTCAATGTCTTAGATTCTTAATAGATGTCTTAAGAACCATCTCAGCTAATAAAAAAAATATTATAATTATTTTTTTTTAATTTTTTTTGATCGTCAATGCTTTTCACACAAAATCGATCAAACTTCAAAGTCCAAAACGTCTGGCTTTGGTGCACTTTAAATACGATTTCTTCGTCTTAGATTCTTACTAGATGTCTTAAGAACCATCTCAGCCAATAAAAAAAAATTTTTTTATTATAATTATTTTTTAATGTTTTTGGTCGTCAATGTTTTACACAGAAAATCGAACAAACTTCAAAGTCGAAATCAGCTGACTTTAGCGCAATTTAAATACGATTTCTTCGTCTTAGATTATTACTAGGTGTCTTAAAAACCATCTCAGCCAATAAAAAGCTATATTTTTTAGTGCAAATATTTTTTTATATATTTTTTTTCATCAACGGTTTTTAACACAAAATCGATCAAATTTCAATGTCAAAAACGGCTGACTTCGGCGCACTTTAAATTTTATTTCTTTATCTTAGTTAATTACTAAATGTTTTAAGGACCATATCAGCTAATAAAAAAGTTTATTTTTCAATAAAATTATTTTTTTAATTTTTTTTGTCATCAACCGTTTTCAACACAAAAACGATCAAATTTCAAAGTTCAAAACGGCTGTCTTTGGCGGACATTAAATTAAAAATCTTTGTCTTAGATTATTATTAGATGTCTTAATAACCGTATCAGCTAATACAAAAATATAATTTTTTATTATAATTATTTTTTATATATATTTTTTTATCATCAACGGTTTTCAACATAAAATCGATCAAATTTCAAAGTCCAAAACGGCTGACTTTGGCGCATACTAAATTCAATTTCTTTGTCTTAGATTATTACTAGATATCTTAAGAACCATCTAAGCCAATAAAAAAGCTTTTTTTTATTATATATTTTAAAAAAAATTGTCATCAACGGTTTTCAACATAAAATCGATCAAGTTTCAAAGTCCAAAACAGCTGACTTTGGCGCACACTAAATTCAATTTCTTTGTCTTAGATTATTATCAGATGTCTTAATAACCGTATTAGCCAATAAAAAATATATTTATTTTATTATAATTATTTTTTATATATATTTTTTTATCATCAACGGTTTTCAACACAAAATCGATCAAATTTCAAAGTCCAAAACGGCTGTCTTTGGCGAACATTAAATTCAATTTTTTTTTGTCTTAGATTATTACTAGATGTCTTAATAACCGTATCAGCCAATAAAAGATATATTTATTTTATTATAATTATTTTTTATATATTTTTTTATCATCAACGGTTTTCAACACAAAATCGATCAAACTTCAAATTCCAAAAGGGTTGACTTTGGCGCACTTTAAATTCGATGTCATTGTCTTCGATTGTTCCTTGATGCTATCTCAGCTAATAAAAAGTTTATTTTTTATTATTATTATTATTTTTTATTATTTTTGTCATCAATGATTTGCAACATAAAATTGATCGAAATTCAAAGCCCAAATCGGCTGACTGGCGCAATTTAAATTCGGTTTCATTATCTTTGATTGTTACTAGATGTCTTAAGAACCATCTCAGTCAATAAAAAAGCTAATTTTTTTATTATAATTATTTGTTTATATGTTTTTGTCATCCATGGTTTTCAACACAATTCGATCAAATTTCAAGGTCCAAAACGGTTGACTTTGACGCACATTAATTTCGATTTCGACGGAGGCGGATGCGCCGGGTCAAGAAAAAAAAAAAACGTGACTGGAAAACCGTGGATAACTTCACATCGGTTTAATGATAATAGAAAAGCGTATTTATTCATTTCATGACAGTCACTTAAATAAATTAAATAAAAAGTTTTAAGGGACTTACGTGACTTAAGTCATAACGTCAAAGTAGCTAAAGGAGAGATTGATTGAAAATTCATTTTATTTATTTTTTTAATTTAATTTATAAGTAACAGTCTCAAATTTATAAACAAGCATCAATATACAATTTGGCTAGAAAAGGAGTGATAATCTTCAGGTAAAGTTGTTCATTGATTAATGTCAAGTAGAAAATTTAAGTAAAAAAATATTGTACGATTCTTCATTGACGTCCACGAGGCTATTGATATACTAAATATATGTCTAGAAATCAGTAATATTTTTGAAAAATTTTGATTAACACGTATTTAGGATATTAATGGTCGTATAAAGCTTATTGAATAATTACCCAATATTTTTTTTTTGTGTTTAATTTAATTTATTTTTTATTTTTAAATCTTTTTTTTTAGTTTTTTTTTCTACTTAAAATTGATTAACGAACCACTTTAATTGAAGATTATCACACCTTTTCTCGCCTCACTGTATAGATATTTATTAACATTAGCTGCTTAAAATCACGCGTGTAGATAGAATTTCGGGGTGGTTGGTGATGTTAATAACGTAGTACAAATGATTGTTTCATCAAAATGAAAATAAAGTTTAAAGTTGTTACAACGTTAGTAAAATGTTATTTGTTTGTTTTTTAATCAGTCATTGGGCGCGTTCAGGGAACTGTAGCGCTGCGGCGCTTTACGAAAGCGGTGTCGCTGAACGGTACCGCTTTACGTGTGACGCTGCAGCGCTTTATTAAGCGGTAAAGCATATATTTTTCCGCTGGCTTGATTTTCAAGCCGTGTAGCTGTAAACAAAACCGCCATATTTTCGGGAGCGTCCTTAACCTCGAAAGCATGTTCAGGGAACATCAAGCGTTTTGCGCTGCAACGCTATATGTCTAAAATTTCCCTGAACTTCAAAATTAAATTTCATTAAAATTTCGGGGTACAAACCACCACTCCCTTATCTACGCCATTGCTTAAAATTGCTCATTTAGAAATATCCAATATACTAAAATTATTCGATTTAGCCCAGCAGTACTGCACAACGAGAATTTTCGAGTTCTCTTTATTTAATTTATTTATACATGAATTTAAGAATTACGTGATTTCAATATTGTTTCATAACCAAACAAATATCTTGTTTTTAAGTACTTTAATAATTTATTTTATTCCATACTTCACTTCTTAATTTATTAGTTTATGTGAAATAAAGCGGAGATGATTGTTTATGTCTTTGTTACACAAATCAAATTATTTTAAACGGAGTGAAAAACACGCCAATATCATAATTTATTGTATTTACAGCATATTTATAAAACCTGCGACTTTTACCTGGTACCAAACACCAACAACACGTGCCCATTCAGACGAAAATCGGCGCCAAAGCACGAACGGCAATAAATCCGATTTTCCGACGACGCATGTAATCCTCGTGTACGTACAAAAAGGCCTTCAAGACATCACTTGCCCAACCACAATGTACCGAACTTAAGACACGTTCCAAGTCCACAAACACAGAAAACCTTGGGGCAGCCACGATGAGTTACTCACTCACTTGCTGTAAATTATCACAGCAACAACCTTCACAAAAATTTCACCAATTTTTTTATATGTATCCGCTGGAACGTACACTTATTTTTAATAATGGATCGGTGAATATAAATAGTTGTTGGTTTTTTTATATGCACTGTGGTTTGTTGATTTTATATTTTGCGCACTTGGAGAGAGTAGAGTTGGGAGTTTATTACATGATTGTTTGTCACCACCGATTTTATTTAAATTGCCACGTAATAGAATTATGTTTCAATAAGAAGAATATATCTCGAAATAAACTATTTAAAGTTGGAGCATTGTATACTTCAATTAACGGTTATTGATGAAAATTCCTACTGAACAATTTAAAATGGACTTGTTAATTGTTGAGGCTTCTACTTTGTTATAATTTGTAATTCAATTTTAATAAATGAAACACTTTTTTACTTTAAAGCAATTATGTAATGTTTTTAAATACCTGGATTTGTAATTTTTAAAATACTTTTGTTTTGATAATGACACGTTAAGGTTGTCGAAACTATTGTCAACAATAAAATCAATCCGAGTTATACAAACAAAGTAAAAAAGTGTTTCATTTATTAAAATTGAATTTAAAATGGACTTTAAAATATTTCACAATCTTATATTAACTTTTAATGGTGCGATTTAGACGCTACAGAAAGTTATATAAATATTGGCAATCACTAATTAGTGTAACATAGTCGATGGACAATATTGTATTATACATTAAAGTAATATTAAAGGAGATGAATTCAAAATTATTTGAATGCTTAGTTTTTGTAATAAACAATTTTGAAAAAAAAAAACTATGAAAATTGATCAAATTTATAGCAAATTTTAAATTATATTTTTCCTAATAAAAATTTATTCAATGAAAATTTCAATGATTTCACTAAATTCTACATTCAAATAACTTTACTTCTTGAAAATATTAGCCCATTTTCAAGAAGTAAAGTTATTTGAATGTAGAATTTAGTGAAATCATTGAAACTAGTCGAGAATTTAAAGTTATTCAATCTAATCTGTGTTTAATTGTTTTATTGGTTGATTTTTAATAATCTAGTCATGTTTTTTTTTATACAATATGAACTACCAATGTTTAAATATTAAAATCATTAATTATATTAAACTTCACAGTTTTTACTTATTAATTTCATTATAACTTATAATTTTCTTTTCTAACATGAATTGACGTAATTCGCGAAAATTAGCTTTTTTTATTTTTTACTGATATTTTTTCTTGGTGGATAAAAAATGTAAATACATATTCATATTATTAAATCTAAAACAATGGATCTTTTTTTAACGATTATTTCCACTTCCATATTTAGCTATCTTCTTCTACTAAACCCTAACCATAATGTTGTTTTATTATTGATGAGATTTTTTTGGGAAATTTAGTTTAGTGGATATAAATAGAAAAGAGTATTAATTCCATTGGTCACAGTTATTTAAATATATTAAATAAAAAATGATTTGAAAATAATTAATAAATTATTTTCAAATATTTTTTTATTTAGTTTAGTGGTTTATCTTTTTGTATATATTAAGAAAAATATTTTTGTAAAAATGTAATTTTATATAAAATATGTGCTCAAAATATATTAAAAAATACAGAATTGAAGAAAGGAATAAAATATAAATATTATATCAAGAAAACTTCACGTACTCGTCAATAAATATCTTCGGTAAGAAATATATTAATGAAATGGTTGAAAAACCTTTGGTCGATAGCCAATTTGTGAATTGCACATACATTATATATTATAGAGATATTTCTCTAAATTCATAAATAAAGATATTTGTATATATGTTAATAAAAATCAAATTTGATAAAAATTGTAAATTTAATATATTTTCAGAAGTATATGTTTCTTGTAAAGTTTTTTTTTAAATTTATGAGTGTAATATATTTTTATATCAAAAATATCTTTCACTATTTGTAAAGTGTCTAATATAATAAAAATAGCAACAAGCTCAGAGAAATATCTCAATTATAATAAATTTTAGCATCTTAAATATTCCGCCTGTCTCTTACCTTATTTATATTTATATTCATGTTTGTCTTGCTATTATTATAATGTAAAATTATTTTGTATTATCCTGTAATTGGGCTACTGTTTCCTGTTGGGTAATAAATTTATTATTATTATCATCTTTATTTTACTGTCTTATTATTGTTTTGAAAAGAATTATTCTGCGCTATTTTATGTTGTCATTCTTATAATTATTAGTAATAATAATCTTTATTAATAGATATATACAAGGAAATACACAAAATAGATGAATAATAAAAATTACAAAATCAAATATATAATGTATATCAAGCACTTGTTTTTCCGCTTGATTCTTATTATTTAATGATTTAGTTGAAAAATAGCACTGCAGCGATGCAATAACTGAACTAATATGTTTGATTCAAACATATTCCAACATGTATTTAAATAATGTGTTTTCCGTATGTATCTTTTTTAGTGATGGGCAAAATCGATTATTCCTGTAATCGAATATATTTCGTATCGATAATTTTCAATAATCAAATGATGATTTAATCTAATGTTGGGCAAACAAAAATATCTTAAGGTTTCCGTTGATTAATAAATAAATAAATATTAGTAATCGAACCACTTGGGATAAATTTGATAAATTTGTATTTATTATTTATGATGATTTATGTAAATGCTTATCATCGAAAGGAGACTACCGTAAAATAAAATAAGTTATGGCTGAAAGACCGATGGTCGATAGCCATTTTAGAAATAATAAAATAAACTATATTGTATTTAACAATGTATACAAAAAACCTCAATAAAGATGATTGTATATAATAATCGATGTCCCCTTTTACCAATTGGTGTCGAGGTTTATATAATAAATTAAATTTCTAAATAAGCAATTTTAAATAAATAATCATTAAGTTACAATAAATTGATGTTTTTCAATAAATATGGAACAATCACTTATTGCAGAATAGAATATGTTGTCTTAATAAAATTGCCATATACTTAATTTTGTAGTAACAAAAAAGATCGAAAAATCGACTTTGCTTCTCTAATTTAATCATTTCTATGAGATGTATCATTTAAAATTTAAAATTAAACATTATATGTACTATTTTCACAATTAATAATCTTCAAACAATATTTTCATTCGAGGCTATTACGTACGGGAAATGTTAAATTTAACATGTAAGTTATTTATTAATTTCACATTCTATGATAAATATTTATTAATTCTTTAATTTTGTCGGCGTTAACTTGGTGGTACATTTTCAGTATAATATATAAAGAAAACAAAATTACTTTTTTATACCACTTGGATTTTTTTATTAATTTATTACACGGTAATCATTCTCAAACTATTGTTATATAAAATATTTATTACATAAAATGCTTAGACTGTGAGGATAAAAAATAACCTTCACGTTAAACTTAACATTTCTCTTACAGAATAGGTTAGATTATTTATATATATATAACATCTTTATTTCTGCAGACAATTTTATATACAATAAATTAACAATATAATTCTTATAATATGTTATACGTTGTCCTTAGAAAACAGCTATCGACCATCGGTCTTTCTGCTTTTATTTATATATATATATATATATATATATATATTCGTAATATTTATTTTTGTAGCATATGTTTTGTAAAAAGGAGATTCTGTAAATAAAAGTATTATTGTTATTATTATTTAAATGGTCGATTTTGCCCATCACTATTTTATTTGTTTGAAATAAAGACATATTATTATTATTAAAAATGTTATTACTGTTGGTCGACTAACTTTAATTTTAATAATTATGTATAACAATTTGTTTATAATGTTTAAATTTAAAATTTTTGATTTAGAAAACTTGTTTATGCTTAAACATACGCAATAAGAATCATGAACATCGCGGTCTCCCATAAACGTATTGGTTAAGCATCACGTTACAAGAAATTGTTTATCAAGTTCTCAAATTTCGTTCCTGATGTTATGACGTGAGGGCATTATGGTAATAAGCCGATCGTGTAAACAAGAGCAGCGCGAATTCGCAGCGTCTCCGACTCCGGGAGCTTTCGCAGCGGCCGGCGCGCACAAACTCCTCGCACTAGCACACAAAAACATATGTAACTATAATAAACTGTAAAACATGTTCTAAAAATAAGTTGGCCCGAGACGTTAAAAACATGAAGGCCAACTAAAGGCTCGAGGCGCGCACACAAACTGATTCCATTAACCAGTTATTTTTCAATATATTTATGTGTGTGGACAGCGCACTCGCACACACACATTCGCACGCATTCGCGAAGCGGCTTTGGAAAATATTTACATTCCGAGGGAAGGACGTGTACGCCTTTTCCGTGTGATAATTCTTGTGTAAATTCGCTCGCCTAATTTAGATGAGATAAAAAATATCCAACGATATTCTCTATATGGAGTAAGTTGTAACATCCACAAAAATTCTCATAAATTTACAATTTTATAACATTCCATTGTATTCTGATATTGTAACCGTAAATAGGTTACTTTTCATATATCAAACTTATAAACATAAAATGCGTTCTGGAACTTCATAAGAACATAGATAACTTCTGCATTTAAATAAATGACCTAATTGTTAACTAGCTATTTAAAGATAATGTAGAATAAATAAATACTTTGTTAAAACATTCTGTGCGATAAATTACGCTTCACAATAGAAAAGAGTAGCGCGAATTCGCATTAATTATTTTCAAATCATTTTTATTTAATATACGCTTCACAAATTACTCACACTGGTCTAACAAAATGTTCAACCACTATTCATTTAGTTTTGTACCATCTTTCACCATCTCTCCAATTATATTGACATTTGGTTATAAAATTGTCAATATACGATATTGTCAAATAAACTAAATGTTAATAATGACAGTAAAAATGTTTTAATTTCAGTTTTAATTAGATTAAAAGAAAATAATTTGAAAAACCTTTGGTCGATAAGCAAATTCTTAAACATAAACGTGTCTATTATACATTTATCTATTGAATCGATCTTAACAGACCAATCTATCAAATCGATCTTTATGGATCAATCTATCGAATCGGCGTTTATGGATCAATCTATCCAATTGATCTTTACGAATCAATCTATCTAATTGATATTTACGAATCAATCTATTGAATCGATCTTAACAGACCAATCTATCGAATCGATCTTTACAGATACATTTATTGAATCGATCTATATGCATCAATCTATAGAATCGTTGTTTATGAATCAATCTATGTGATTGATCTTTACGAATTAATCTATTGAATCGATCTTAATCAATCTATCTAATTGATCTTTACGAATCAATCTATTGAATCGATCTTAACGGAACAATCTATCGAATCGATCTTTATAGATCAATTTATTGAATCGATCTTTATGGATCAATCCATTGAATCGGCGTTTATGGATCAATCTATCCAATTGATCTTTACGAATCAATCTATTTAATTGATCTTTACGAATCAATCTATTAAATTGATCTTTACGGATCAATCTATCGAATCGATCTTTATAGATTAATTTATTGAATCGATATTTATGGATCAATCTATCGAATCGGCGTTTATAGATCAATCTATCCAATTGATCTTTACGAATCAATCTATTGAATCGATCTTAACGGATCAATCTATCGAATCGATCTTTATAGATTAATTTATTGAATCGATATTTATGGATCAATCTATCGAATCGGCGTTTATGGATCAGTCTATTCAATTGATCTTTACGAATCAATCTATTGAATCGATCTTAACGGATCAATCTATCGAATCGATCTTTATAGATCAATTTATTGAATCGATCTTTATGGATCAATCCATCGAATCGGCGTTTATGGATCAATCAATCCAATTGATCTATACGAATCAATCTATCTAATTGATCTTTACGAATCAATCTATTGAATCGATCTTTATGGATCAATCTATCGAATCGATCTTTGTAGATCAATTTATTGAATCGATATTTATGAATCAATCTATTGAATCGATTTTAACGGATCAATCTATCGAATCTATCTTTATAGATCAATTTATTGAATCGATCTTTATGGATCAATCCATCGAATCGGCGTTTGGAATCTATCCAATTGATCTTTACGAATAAATCTATCTAATTGATCTTTACGAATCAATCTATTGAATCGATCTTTACGGATGAATCTATCGAATTGATCTTTACAGATCAATTTATTGAATCGATATTTATGAATCAATCTATCGAATCGGTGTTTATGGATCAATCTAACCAATTGATCTTTACGGATCAATATATGGAATTGATCTTTACGAATCAATCTATTGAATCGATCTTAACGGATCAATCTATCGAATTGATCTTTACGGATCAATCTATCTTGTTAGTTCAGTTAGAGAATCGTTTAAATTAACACAGTAGTAGTAAATTTTCTGGCCACCCTGTATATAACAATATTTATTAACAATTAACATTTCAACAACATATCATTAATTGAATATTTTATATTTATGAATATTTATTTTGATATACTTATCACACAAAAATTATATATATATATATATAATCGATGTCCCCTTTTACCAATTGGTGTCGGGGTTTTTCTTCATTGTCTATTTCTTAACGACTCTCCTCCAGTTGTTTCTGTCCTTAGCCATTTTTTCTGCTTCTCTTATGTTTATTCCTCTTTCTTGTAGTGTCTTTGTTACGCTGTTCTCCCAGTTTTCTATTGGTCTTCCTCTTCCTCTGTTTGTAGTTATCCTTGCTTCCCATATTTGCTTTACCGGAATTATTTTCTTCATCCTCTGTATATGTCCCCACCATCCTTGTTGCCTTTCTTCGATATATTTTTGTACATCCTTTGTATTCAGTTCTCTTTTTACGTCTACATTTCTTACTCTATCTCTTCTAGTTATGCCCTTTATTCCTCCTAGAAATTTCATTTCCGCTGCTTGGATTTTGCTTTTTGTCTTTTTATTACAAAAATTATTTATTGTTAAATGACAGAAAGACCTGTAGTCAATCTTTCTGCCTCATAATTTTATAAATAACGGAATTTAATTCGTCACATGCAGTATTAAAAAAATGTACCCTTCATAAATAAAAAAATAATTCTTAATCTAATAATTCAAAGGAGCTAATATCGCAATTAAAAAAGTAACTGACTGAATTTACTGAACTGAACCTAACGCGATGAAATATTTCTTGAATATTGGAGGTGTTCATTTTATAGCACTTTCTTTTTCTGTATATAAGAAATATGACTCTAATATTGTAACTCGTAAATCTTGATTATGTTGATATATGTAGTATAAATGTCACCTTAGCTTTAATGCTTTGCCAAACTTGAGTCATTTCTCAAGTGCTGGTCCAGACGGGCATACATCTCATATTTTTGATGGAGATTTTTATTTGATATTAAATTTTCAACTTTTCCTACTTTTCGTAAATAAATCTATATTATACGGTAAGTCGGTAAGTATTGCTCTGCACATGGGATTATTGTACCTGTGTAATTCGAGTGGAATATATATGCAAACATCTTTATTCAGACAACATCATTACATAATCGTATATATGCATTTATATTTAAATAAGAAAACAAATATTGTGTTAGTCTGTCCAGGCTATCGACCTGGGGTCTTTCTGCCCTGTCTGAATTTACGGTGATTTGCAATAAAATTATCTGTGCTAGCTAGCTGAATTGTCTAGCAGTGTTCTGATGATTTCATGAATGTTGATGAACGGATGTCTGTATTTAGAAGGGATATTTAAATTTCGATGGATACAGAATTTTGACAGGAAGGTTTGGTTATAGGGATTCTTTGCAATTTTTTGGGATAGGTTTATTAAGCGTTGGGATATTCGAGTGGAATATTAATCTAAATAAATTTCCGTGCCTCTTTAAATGTGGAGGTACAGTACTAAAATTAACCTGGAATAACAATTCACTGCAGTTCAGAGAACCATTGGTCAAATTATATGAAGAAATCGTATATCTGCCACACAAAGGCGGAATATTTATTATCGAGCCAATCTAAGATTTATCAGAGACAGTAAAACTAGCTGAATAAGAATAAAGTATTTTAAATTTTTAAAACACTTTTCGGATACTTTAAACATAATTTAACACTGTATACACTAATTAAAAATATTAAATAAAACATTTGGTTATTACTTCTCTGTTTGTCCTTATATATTTTATTATATAAATTGATTAGTTTTGATCAAGCGACCATTATCAAAATATTTACAATTTTTCTATTAGTTTTTTATGTGTAAATGTAGAAAATTTACAACCGATATTTGTTTAATATATTTTTTAAATATCATTTGAAGTGAATGAATCATTAAACATATTCATGAAAATATGACAAAATCGTATTAATTTACTAATTGTTAAGGCTTCTACTTTGTTATACATAGTTATTCGATTAATGAAAACACTTTTTTAAACTTTGTTTGTATAACTGAAATTTATTTCAATTTTAATAAATGAAACACTTTTTTACTTTGTTTTGATAATGACACGTTAAGGTTGTCGAAACTATAGTCAACAATAAAATCAATCCGAGTTATACAAACAAAGTAAAAAAGTGTTTCATTTATTAAAATTGAATTACAATGTATAACAAAGTAGAAGCCTCAACAATTAACAAGTGAAATTTATTTAGTGACTATAGTTTCCACGTCATTAACAAACTAACAATGACTGTAAACTGTTAGTTTGATAATGACGCGTTAATGACGTCGAAACTATAGTCACTAAATAAATTTCAGTTATACAAACAAAGTTTAAAAAAGTGTTTTCATTAATCGAAAATCGTATTAATTTTAAATGATACTAAAACTAAGATAGCTACTATAAAAACGTGTATTCATTTAAAATAAATACGTATTTTTCAACGTTTAAAATAAAAAATAGTTTTTCTTCTTATAAAACAAATTACAACTAATGATTCTAAAACAAAGATAGGTACTACAAAAACATGTATCGATTTTAAATACATAGGTATTTTTCAACGTTTATTTTAAGCATTATTTTATAAACTCAACATGTATTAAATAATTATTATTATAACATCTTTATAAGCAAATTTATTACAGTTTAACAATCGTCTAAATTAAAATTAAATATTACATAAAATGGATTAATTTGCCAATTTTTCTATTAGATATTTTCAAACTGGTGTCAGCCTGAAAGCTGAAAATCTGTTAGAGATTTGTAAAAATTAAATTAAAAGAATTGAAAATAATTAATTATTAATCAATCATTTTCTCTTTAGCTACTGCGACAAATGTCAATTATGTAATTCAACGTCTGGAGGGGTATAGGCCCGAGAAGTAGTTGTTTTAATGTATATTTGTTTTAAAGTAAGTACACAATGTAAGTCAAAACATCACAATGGCTAAAGCAAAGTGATTGGTTAATAATTAATTATTTTCAAATTCGTTTTATTTAATTTATTTAAATAACTGTGGCCAAGTGAATGAATACTTTTTTTCTATTGTTATTTAAAAAATTAAGAATAAAATTGCATTTAATATGTCTTGGTTTTGATAAGCTTTTCAGTTTTCTCGCATAGTTTGCCAACAAGCGTTATGGTGGAGGTGCCGGGTAAGTTTGTGGCTAGAATAATCCAAGTATTCTTTAATTTAAAAGGTGCGGTCTGTTTTCAAGTACATAAAACATAGAATACATAGGGAATATATTAAATAAATATTTCATTTTAATAAGCCATCGATTAACAGTTTTTTGATTAGCTAGCTAATCAATTCATTTTAGTTATAAAAAAACACATTTATTTTTCAAGTGATTAACATCTAAAAATATTTTTGAGAATTTTAACATGTTATCTGTTAATATTTTAGAATATGATCTAGAGATTAAATTTTATTGGCAATATAATATTTCAATAATAGATAATGTCTATTATTAGATATTTGTTAAAGTACTTATGTAACATAATCCATAATGTCACAGTAGCTAAAGGGAAAATAATTTATTAATTAATTATTTTCAAATTCTTTTTATTTAATGTAATATTTCAATGTGTTTTTAATAAGTGCAATCAACATTTAACATTTTTACATCAATGCAAAGAAAACTATGTCTTCCTAATCCACATCAAATTTAAAACCAACAACACCAGCCAACCAGCTCAGGAAGCAGTAAAATACGGATGTAAGAAGTGGATTTAGGAGGAACTAGTCACCCTACATGGAAAATGAGATAACTTATCTATGTTTCTTAAGGACAAAGGTCAAATTCAACATTGCTGAGTCTAAAATGTTTCTTAAGGTACATCATGCAGAATTAGCTTTTAGACTCAGCAGTGTTGAATTTGACCTTTGTTTATCAATAAATGTTAAATGTTTAGCACTTTGATTGCCACGATTTTTTACGATTATAATCTAAACAGTCAAGTTGTATCAACGTTGTTATATTTATTTCCTCGTATAAACTTTGCCTTTTTTATTAAACTAAAAAACTATGTGATTGTCATTATTTTGACAGAATGTGAAGGGTGCTTATTAAAAACACATTAAAATATTTCATGCTGATATGTTTTTTAATTAAATTTTTATAAATATGAATAGATTGCATAATGATGTAAACACTGTTTGTTATTATACGAGCTTTTTGTAGCTGTAAAAATGTTACACATATGAAAGGGTGAGATAAATCGTAGTGGGCTAGTAAATAATCTATGAACTATGAGATATCATAGTTCACAGTTAGTGTGTTACTCTTGAATAAATTCAAATCTCCAATAATGTAATAATAATTTTATATAAAATTAAAGTTTTGATTCTGGATTATTCTAACGTATCACATGTAGTTATAATAAGATGAATAAGTATGTAATAAGCAATTTTTTTATATTAGGTTTTACAGATAAGCGTTGACTGGAAAGACGTTGGGTTTTAGCCTCATAGAGCAATTCCTACAATTCAGCGTCTTCAAAGGTTTTTAACCTTCCTCCACTTGAACGGATAGGCTTCCAACCCATTAATAATTTATTAATTATGAAATAAGCAACATTTTTTAGAGAAGGGGGATCGTTTTTACAGATAAACGTTGACTGGAAGGACATTGGGTTTTAGCCTCATAGAGCAATTCCTCCAATTCAGCGTCTTCGAAGGTTTTTAGCCTTCCTCTACATGAACGGATAGGCTTCCAACCCATTAATAATTTACTAATTATTATTACACCAAATATTTTATCATGACGTCAATTTTTTGGTTTGATAGTTGTGTGTATAACAAACTGCTTATAATATATTCCAAATAATATTCTAAAGTATCATTTTAAATTAAATATTCGAATAACTATGATAAATGTATTTTAAATCTTAAAAAATCTGTAAGTTCTTTGCACCGTACACTTAGTGCAAAATAGTTTGTTTTAAAATTTTGTTAATTGTATTATTTAACTATTCTTATTTTATCATGTATGTATGTTACTGTGTGCAATGATCTCCGTTAATTAAATAAATAAATATAAAAAAGTGTATGTTTTGTATAAATTTGGTTATCTTTATTGTGACTATAGTTTCAATAATTTAAATAAAACCATTTTTTATGACAAAATCGCAAATGAATTAATAACCCCGTGACTGTAGCTAAAGAGGGAATAATTTATATATATATATAACATCTTTATTGATACAATTAGCTATAATACAATATTTGATTTAATATGAACTAAATGGCAATCGACCATTGGTCTTTCAGCCTGGGGAATAATTTATTAATTATTTTGAAATTCTTTTTATTTAATTTATTTTTAATAACTGTGACCATGTATTTAAATCCTTTTTTTCTATTAAGTCTCATGCTCTACAGGCTGATCTAGCCGGATTTTCCTTTTTTCTATTATTGTGAAATGTTAAATTTAACATTTACGCAACCCATACAGTTTAAAATTTTTCTATATATTATTATTATAATTATATTTATAATAATGTAAATATTGTGATGTAATTTAATTGAACTCTCAGAAATAAAGATTTTCTATGCATAGATAATTCACACGTAAACCTCAAATCGATTAAAATATTCACAAACGTTATTATTTAGACATAAAATCCAACGCGCCATTACTGTAACGAATAATCACGTCACGTACACCAATTTGCGGTTTAATCGTCGTAAATTCGATTAAAATGATAATTGATTTTTTATTTACACGTGCGATTAGTTTAATTAACGAGCGATTGTCATTATTTTGACAGAATGTGAAGGGTGCTTATTAAAAACACATTAAAATATTTCATGCTGATAACACACGTACAACAACAACAATAAAAGTTATGCACCATTTAAATATGCAACAATCGAATTGTCGGAACGTTTAAGAGAACATTTAAAAGTAGTAATCGTTACGTAACTGGCTAATGACTGGATAGATTTGTCTGTTACCTGTTAATGACACAATTTTGATTTAAAATAATATTGATAAGTTAATGCAGGAATTGGGTAATTTTGTATGAAAAAATGTCTGTTGGTTATTAATGTTCAGTATTTATTATTACCAATAAACAATAAATTAATAAATCGAATCACAATATTAGTACTGTTTATTTAATTAAATAGTAATTTATTCATCAAATTAAAGAAAATAAATAAATAACCATGACAGACTGTGTTAATAGTCTGTCATGGTTATTTATTTATTGTACATATTGTTATAATAAATTTTGTAATTTTTGTTGTCATATTATCTGAATAAAGATGTTTGTAAATAAATAAATAATTAAAATACATTTAAGCTCTGTGTTTATGTTATTTGAATAAACAAAAAATATTATTATTATTATCATATTTATTTACGGAAGTTTCACCATTTTACAAAATTATAAGAACTTCTAATATAAGTAGTAGATAAATAAGCTATTTCATACAAACGAAAACAAATAAATTAGTCAATTATTAACCCAAGTGATTTTACGATTTGTAGCAGAGTAAATGATTCAAACAATAATGTATAAATAATAATAATATATAATACCATTTCCCAATCGCAAGACAATTACATAAATAAAAAAGCAGCATGGATACTAAAATACGTTAAAACTAGAAAGACAAAACATCAATACAAATACAGATTCGAATAGTTATGATTCGAATGTTGATACCAATGTATACGATTCACGACAAATTTAATTAAACTGCTAGTGAACAATTTACAGATAATTTTGTATCGCCATTTGTTTGTGGGACATCCTGTATATAGAGCAAACTCTATATACAGGATGTCCCACAAACAAACTGCACATCTTTCGTATTACAAATAATGCGAAAGATGTGTAGTTAATAGTACTAATCTATAATCCGAGAGCTTTTTTTTTAGAAATTAATAACAAGCAGTTTAAATGAATTTGTTCATTTTATTGTAAACGCACTGTATAATAAAATAAATCAAATAAGTTCCACAAACTTTCATTACACTACGTACACGACATCTTTGCAATTGTAGATTCAGAATTTGATACTGATAATTTTATTAATTCATTAAACAACATTTATAACAGTTTAATAAAATATTCAGCCACCTTTCATCTAGCGTATGGATATGCAATTGCACAATGAAAACGAAAAAAATACACAGAAAGTATTATTTTCTTTTAATTATTCATATTATTTTCACGTAACTCACAATCTAACCTAAGTAACACGTTTATCACAAAATTCATATAATTAAAACGCAAATACCTGTCTTTAATCGAATCCGTATAATTTGATTAAATATTCAAATCAGAACCAAATGCAATTAGTCTCGAATAACCGAAATTACTAACGTTTTAACCGGACGATTGCGCAAAAGAAATACATGAATAAATAAATAAGCAACAAGAATTATCCAATTTGTTGTTTGAAGCGCACTGCCAAGTCACGCTACAAAAAAAGTTATAATTTATTATTTTTCCCACTGGGATAATAGGATTACATTAAGCACTCTTTCATATGCATTAGTTTTTTTCTAATCCTTCATTTCGTTTGTTTATGTTGTGAGAATGGAATTCATAGCATCAAGAAGTCCTCTCGAGTTGTCACGTTATAATCACCCATGCAAATTAAACGAATAACTTTAATAGTTAATGATTATTTATATCTGCACGTGTTTAATACAAGGTGATCAATCCATTTTTTTTTGTTCGATTTTAATATAGAGACATCTTTTTATTCTGTCACAAGAAAAACAATAAGGTAATGTTTTTTATAAGTAAAGGGTAAAAACAAGATATATGTGGCATTTTATTATTGTTTTATATTATAAACAAAGCCTTAATAAACAATTAAGGCCTATACAATTAAAAATTAACAGCGCTTAATAATTACTTTTGGCACTTTAAAAATTTCAATCTTTCGATACGAGTGTCTGATACAAAAATTGTTTAAATAAAAACAGGGCATATATGGCATTTTCTTATTTTTTTATATTATAAACAAAGCCCTATTAAACATTTATGATCAATAAAATCAAAAATCGACAGAGTCCAATAGTGACTTTTGGCACTTTGAAAATATTCATTTTTCGGAATGAGGGTCCGACTAAAAAAATGTTTAAACAAAAACAAGAAATATCGGGCATTTTTTTATTATTTTATATTATAAACAAATACTTAATAAATAATTGAGGCCTATAAAATCAAAAATCGAGAGCGCCTAACAATGACTTTTGGCACATTGAAAATTTCCATCTTTCAATATGAGTGTATGATACAAAAATTGTTTAAACAGAAAAAGGACATGTTTGGCATGTCTTATTGTTTTATATTATAAACAAAGCCCTATTAAACATTTATGGCCAATAAAATAAAAAAATCGACAGTGCCCAATAGTGACTTTTGGCACATTGAAAATATTCATTTTTCTGAATGAGGTTCCGATTAAAAAAATGTTTAAACAAAAACAAGACTTATCGGGCATTTTTTTATTATTTTATATTATAAACAAATACTTAATAAATAATTTAGGCCTATAAAATCAAAAATCGAGAGCTCCTAACAATGACTTTTGGCACATTGAAAATTTCCATCTTTCGATATGAGTGTCTCATACAAAAATTGTTTAAACAGAAAAAAGGACATATATGGTATTTTTTATTGTTTTATATTATAAACAAAGCCCTATTAAACATTTATGGCCAATAAAATAAAAAAATCGACAGAGCTCAATAGTGACTTTTGGCACATTGAAAATATTCATTTTTCTGAATGAAGGTCCGATTAAAAAAATGTTTAAACAAAAACAAGACATATCGGGCATTTTTTTATTATTTTATATTATAAACAAATACTTAATAAATAATTAAGGCCTATAAAATCAAAAATCGAGAGCGCTTAACAATGACTTTTGGCACATTGAAAATTTCCATCTTTCGATATGAGTGTCTGATACAAAAATTTGTTTAAACAGAAAAAAGGACATATATGGTATTTTTTATTGTTTTATATTATAAACAAAGCCCTATTAAACATTTATGGCCAATAAAATAAAAAAATCGAGAGCGCCTAACAATGACTTTTGGCACGTTGAAAATTTTCATCTTTCGATATGAGTGTCTGATACAAAAATTGTTTGAACAGGAAAAGGATATGTTTGGCATGTTTTATTGTTTTATATTATAAACAAAACCCTATTAAACATTTATGGCTAATAAAATCAAAAATCGACAGCGTACAACAGTGATTTTTAGCACTTTGAAAATAATCATTTTTCGGAATGAGGGTCCGATTAAAAAAATGTTAAAACAAAAATAATACATATTTGTTATTCTTTTTATTGTTTTATATTATAAACAAATCCTTAATAAATAATTAAGGCCTATAAAATAAAAAATCTAGAGCGCCTAACAATGACTCTTGGCATTTTGAAAATTTTCATCTTTCGATATGAGTGTTTGATAAAAAAAAATGTTTAAACAAAAACAAGATATATGTGGCATTTTTTTTATTATTTTATATTATAAACAAAGCCTTAATAAATATTTATGGCCCAATAACTAATTAAGGCCTATAAAATCAAAAATCTAGAGCGCCTAACAATGACTCTTGGCATTTTGAAAATTTCCATCTTTCAATATGAGTGTTTGATAAAAAAAATGTTTAAACAAAAACAAGACATATGTGGCATTTTTTTTATTATTTTATATTATAAACAAAGCCTTAGTAAATATTTATGGCCAGTAAAATCAAAAATGGACACCGTTCAACAATGACCTTTGGCACTTTGAAAATTTCCATTTTTTGATATGAGTGTCCGACTAAAAAATTGTTTTTTAAAAAAATAAGACATAATAATAATAATAATAATTTATTTATTTACGGAAAAAACTCACCATTTTACAAAAAAAAAATGGCATTTTTTATTGTTTAATTTTATAAACAAAGCCTTAATTAACATTTGTGGTTTTAAAAATTTCAAATTAAATAGTGATAAAATGTTGAGATCGTTAAGAAGATGTTTTATGAATCTTTTACCATACTTTACATAATGTGTAATTTCAAGCCTTCCTTCCAGTCTGTGCAGGATCTTGAATTTGTTGTCGAAATGATGGTTTTCTTCGGTAAGGTGGTAAGGAGTTTTGTAGAGAGATTACAATAGACAATGAAAGAATGATATTTAATAAGTAAATTAAGTAACGTTCCTTTTGTTGTTTTTACATTAAATTTTTCTCTGATCAAAATTTCTTGCATTATGCAATATTTTATTGATATGCAACAGCAGGTGTACATTATGTAATTCAATGTCCGGCGTGGGTATTTGCCCGGGAAGTAGTTGTTTTTATGTGCATTTGTTTAACGTACTTACATAACGTAAGTCAAAAGTCACAGAGCTAAATGTGAAAATAATTTATTAATTATTTTCAAATCATTTTTATTTAATATTTAATAAGTAATTATGAACTTTCAACAATTATCAGCTTCATCAATCAATTTATAAAAGTCTTAATTTATAGATGTTAGTGTTGTGAATAGCCACTCTTTGGTGAAATTGAAAGTATTATTTTGATATAATGTGTTCATAGTAAAAAATATATTGATACAGTTTGTTCAAAATAAAAATAAATAAATAAATATAAAATAGTCCTAAATATACCTCTGATGTTTTCTTTAATAATCACAGCCTAAATGGTTCGATGATTATCGAAGTCTAAACAGCTTGATCCATTCGGTATGCGTATAATAATAATGTATAAGGAACATTCGAAAACAAAGCGGAATGCTAATGAGACGATACCGATGCTATTTTCGGAATGGCTGTTTTTAAACATGGTTTTCTTCAAGCGATAATTTCGCCGATTGCGAAATACCACATTTTAACGGCTCGCCACGTGATCGCGAGATAATTGTGCAAATTTATAGATCCCGAGACTTTTTTTGAGTGTGTGAGTGTGTACAGTTATCTCGCTTACAACTATAACCAAAACACTATCCAAAAAATTGTTGTTAACTATAATAACGGTAGATGATCCGATCGTTTTCGTAACACATTTATGTATAAATCGAATTTATAGAGAGTTATCACAATAAATTACGTTGAATGTCAATTTAAATTAAATGGAGGCTGTTATTATGTTTGTGTATAATTAATTAATTATTCTATATTAATTAAATCAGAAAAATGTTAATTTAAAATTATCTAAATTTCTATATAAATCATAATTTTCACAATTTTTAACGTTATTAAATAATAATTTAAAATGATCTAAATTTCCATATAAATCATATTTTTCACTATTTTTAACGTTATTAAATAATAATTTAAAATGAACCAAATTTCCATATAAATCATATTTTTCACTATTTTTAACGTTATTAAATATTATCATGCTTAATTAGTGAATTATATTAAATAAAATGAAATAAAAATGGTTCACACATTTGCAATTACAACGAAATTAAGCAAGGAAAATTTCTGGCAATGATCAATAAAATTCGATCAATCCCTTAAAGTGTAAGTAATTTGAAAAAATGGATTGATCGAATTTTATTGATCATTGCTAGAAATTTTCCTCGTTTAATATCATTGTAAATGAATTATAATTATTATTATACAAAGAGAAATATGTACATGATATTTGTCTTGGCTGGCTGTTACATGCCGCAATAAAGTCGGAACCATTGCAAATATATTTTTAATTTCAGTAATTGATTTACTAAGTAAATCGATATTTTTCTGAAAATCTTTCAGCTCCCTAACTTCACCCCTTACCGTTTGAAGGATTTTTCAAAAAAAGAAGTTTCTCTACTGAAACTTGTATTAATGGAGCAAGACAGACATAAAAACATAATTTTTATTTAATATATTTAAATAACTGTGAATGAATACTGTTTTCTATTTATATAAAAACATTCATTCAATCTTGCATTAACTTGTATTGTTATTTTAATCTTGCTGCAATCGTTACTTGTTCAAACTCTTTTTAGGAGGTAATAACAATTCATTTATTACACTAAAAAAAAAAAACAACAACAAAACTTTACTTAATTAAATAGTAAAAGTAGTTAATAAAAAATAATTCATTCTTTTCTGTTTAGCTGAGTTACATAAAGCAAGTAATTTTCTATTATTTATTTATTTATTTATTTACGGAGGTCCATTTACAATAGTATAATACAGATTCGACTTATGGCTAGTTAATCTAAAACTAAACTAAAAGTAAATTACATATATACAAACATCTTTATTCAGACAGCAGAATTACAATTCTTTACAAATATTTGTATTTACAATACAAATCGATGGGTTAGTAGTCTGTCATGGGCTATCGACCGGAGGTTTTTCTGCCAATTTTCTATTATATTAACTTAAAAATTCATAAATTCTTTATATAAAACTATACAGGCTGGATTTAAAATTGAAATCACGTGCATCATATTGCTTATTGCAACTTTAGATTGGACGTCGTGAGATTAAATATCACTCCCGGAATATAAAGCAAGTGCATGCCATGCTAAAAGTTCGACGTTAAAATACGCCTGTTGTACGCGACGATTTGTGAATTATTTACGGAATCAAATAATTGATAAGACATTCTTCGTAGCGTTATCTATTTCTTCGAAGTTCGTAAATTGCTTAAATATTGGTTTGTTGTTTATTACTGAAAATGCGTAATTTGAATAGGGATTATCGTGAGTCGTGTTTTTATACTGATTTATTATTTCCTATTTTTTTAAAAGACATTTCGATTTATTAATTTTAATAACAAAGGAGAATATATTTTTTTATATAGTTTATATTATTTATTATATAAAATACAGAAATTGTTATTTTCGTTTATTAATACAAATACCTGAAAAAATATGAATTTTGTAATAAATATATATAACTCGATTTTTTTTCTTCTAAAAAAATCTGAAAAAAATTTGAAACATTGTTGAATATATTAGAAAGAACGTGGGATAGTTATTTTGCCTGAAAAAATATAAATTTTGTAATACATGTGTTATATATATATTTAGGTTAGATAGTCAGGCAAAATAACTATCCCACGTTCTTTCTAATATATTCAACAATGTTTCAATTGTTTTTCAGAATTTTTTAGAAGAAAAAAAAATCGAGTTATATATATTTATTACAAAATTCATATTTTTTCAGGTATTTGTATTAATAAACGAAAATAACAATTTCTGTATTTTATATAATAAATAATATAATTTTTTGTTGAAAATCTGAATCTCGCGAATTAACTCGAAATTACAATCAAATTATCCTCAATGAAACGGAGTATCAATTGTGTGAATTTGAGCCATTTAAAGCAAACGGTTTTTCTATAGTAGGAGTGTAAAGTTGGCTTTTGAAAAACGGGTGAAAAAATCGACCAACTTTGCGATTTTTTTAGACAAGCACAAAATGCGCATTTTAATGAGTTTAAGGTTGAATTGTAGATAAATCCTTTCTGAATCACATACTTTAAGTCGCAACGTTCTATCTTAACAATGAGCAATGTTAGCTTAGTTCAATCAGCAGTGCGTCTGAAAGCCTCAATCTGCGCGCTTCGTTTAAACCGTTTCCATAAGATCCCATGTAAATAGGATCTGTCATTTAAAATGTGCCTAAAAGATCGGAATTGATTCTTTTTCAACCAAAATAACTACCCCACGTTCTTTCTAATATATACAATAATGTTTCAGATTTATTTTTTCAAAAGAAAAAAAATAAATCAAAATTTAGATTATTTTTTCAGGATTTTTGTGGAAAATCCGAAACTCGCGAAATAACTTAAAATTATAATCAAATTGTCCGCAATGAATGGGAGTATCAATTGTGTGAATTTGAGCTACTTAAAGCAAACGGTTTTTCTATAGTAGGAGTGTAAAGTTGGCTTTTGAAAAACGAGTGAAAAAATCGACCGACTTTGCGATTTTTTTTAGACAAGCACAAAATGCGCATTTTAATGAGTTTAAGGTAGAATTGTAGATTAATCCTTCCTGAATCACATACTTTAAGTCGCAATGTTCTATCATAATAATGAGCAAAGTTATCTTAGTTTAATTAGCAGTACGTCTGAAAGCCTCAATCTGCGCGCTTCGTTTAAACCGTTTCCATAAGACCCCATGTAAATCAGACCTGTCATTTAACATGATCCTAAAAAAAACGGAATTGATTTTTTTTCAGGCAATATAACTATCTCACGTTATTTCTAATAAATTCAATAATGTTTCAGATCTGTTTGAGAATTTTGTAGGAGAAGAAAAAAATATCGAAATTTCGATTTTCTTTTCAGGATTTTTATGGAAAATCCGAAACTCGCGAATTAACTTGAAATTATATTCAAATTATCGGTAATGAATGGGAGTATTAATTGTGTGAATTTGAGCTACTTAAAGCAAATGGTGTTTCTATAGCAGGAGTGTAAAGTTAGCTTTTGAAAAACGAACGAAAAAATCGTCCGATTTTGCGATTTTTTCTAGGCAAGCACAAAATGCGCATTTTAATGAATTTTATTTTTAATTGTAGGTAAATCCTTCTTGAATCACATACTTTAAGACGCAATGTTCTATCATAATAATGAGCAAAGTTATCTTAGTTTAATTAGCAGTACGTCTGAAAGCCTCAATAGGCGCGGTTCGTTTAAACCGTTTCCATAAGACCACGTGTAAATCTGACCATTTCATTTAAAATGTGCCTAAAAAAACGGAATTCATTTTTTTTTAGAAAAACAACTATCCTAAGTTCTTTTTAATGTATTTAACAATGTTTCAGATTTTTTTCAGTATTTTCAGAAGAAAAAAAAAAAATTCGATTATTTTTTCAGGATTATTGGTGGAAAATCTGAAACTCGTGAATTAACTTGAAATTACAATCAAATAAACCGCAATAAATAGGAGTATCAATTGCGTGAATTTGAGTTACTTAAAGCAAACGGTTTTTCTATAGCAGGAGTGTAAAGTTAGCTTTTGAAAAACGAACGAAAAAATCGTCCGATTTTGCGATTTTTTCTAGACAAACACAAAATGC
Organism: Philonthus spinipes; assembly: GCA_963082785.1. Classification (NCBI taxonomy): domain Eukaryota; kingdom Metazoa; phylum Arthropoda; class Insecta; order Coleoptera; family Staphylinidae; genus Philonthus; species Philonthus spinipes. The sequence continues at coordinate 12,333,751 of OY720310.1, forward strand.
GCATTTTAATGAATTTTATTTTTAATTGTAGGTAAATCCTTCTTGAATCACATACTTTAAGTCGCAATGTTTTATCTTAACAATGAGCAAAGTTATCTCAGGTTAATCAACAGTGCATCAAAAAACCTCAATCGGCGCAGTTCGCTTAAACCGTTTCCATAAGACTCCATGTAAATCAGAACTGTCATTTAAGATGTGCCTAAAAAAACGGAATTGATTATTTTCCATGCAAAATAACTATCCCACGTTATTTCTAACATATTCAAAAATATTTTAGATATTTTTCAGAATTATTCAGAAGAAAAAATATATATGGAAATTTCGATTTTATTTCGGGATTTTTGTGGAAAAACCGAAACTCGCGAATTAACTTGAAATTATATTCAAATTGTTTGCAATGAATGCGAGTATCAACTGTGTGAAATTGATATAGAAAAAACAGTTTGTTTTAAATAAGTTAAGAAATTTTGATATATTTTTTTGTCTTCTGAAAAATTGTAAAATCGGCTTTCGAACAAAAAAACATATTTGTATGTTAATAAAAATTATTTATTTATTTAAAATCCTTATGAGGCCTAATTTATATTTTTGAAATTAGGCTTCATAAAGATTTTAAATAAATAAATAATTTTTATCAACCAAATGGAGTGAATTTAAAATAGTTAATGCTTACTTTAATACTAGACCATTTTTATTTATCTTACGAGCACGTAATTTTATTTCATAATTATAGCTACGATGAATACCAACTAAACTAATAAATTCTCCAACACCTCTACAGAAACCATTCCACACCTTATTAAATAATAAAATTTTATGCGCCATAATTACAACCTCACATCGCCAGCCAATCTCATTTGCCAATTTGAGATTTTTCTTTTCCTCTCCTTACGAGCGCAGTTCCATTCCTCTTCAAATTGCCCATTTATAAACCAGGTATATTCAAATATTTACAGTGTAAACACTCGCGTTATTATTTTAATCGGAACAGTGTTAAGCAATTATTTATTTTGGAGTGTTTCCCGCAGCGCGGTTCCGCTACTGCAAATAGCATTTAATGTCGGAACAACATTGTTAGTTATGAAATTAAATCCGAAGCGTAATTAAGGAAGGAGGTGTGAACGTGTGTTAACGAACGGGGAAGAACTTTATGTGTGTGTGTGTGTTTCTAATTTCGGTTTCTTAGTTTAAACAATTTATGTTAGAATTAACAAGATGATTTGGGGAAATTGTATTTAATTTAATATAATTGAAATATTCAGAATATGGTTATTATTATTATTAATATTTCGTTAATTCAACTGACTTTCCTGTGAAATTTAGTGAGATATTGTATGTATGATAAAAATTAGTGTGATATAAATTTAAGTAATTATATATATATATATATAATCGATGTCCCCTTTTACCAATTGGTGTCGGGGTAATTTAAGTAATTTTAGTAATTAATTAATTAATTAAATATACTAAGGGGGTGTGGGAATATCAGTTTGAGAGGGTAGCCGAATTGCAAGAAGTAGGTATCGGTCCCTAGGCGAATCGATCGGATGCACCGTTTGGCCGCTAGAGGACTTAAAAAAAACGTTTTATGCGAATTACTCAAAACGAAGAGAGCTAGCGACAGCGCCCCCTGGCGAGAAAATCGACAAAAAAGGAAATACGTTTTTTCACAAGACAGGCTTAAATTAAACTTCGATCCATTATAAAACTTTCTAATAGAGAGATTTTTTTTAATTTCCATCCAGGGTCGGGCTTATTTTTCTAATTTTCATTTTTTTTTGTTTGGATTGCCGAGAACTCGAAAACTAAAAGAGCCTGGGAATCGCGGTTTTCAGTGATCGATAGATAGATAGTTTTCGAGTTTGTGCGGGATATAAATTGGACCGTAGACTTCAGATTTACTTCACTTTTAATGACGAATGAAAATAATCGGGGTTATTCTGTATGGGGAATGTTAAATTTAACGTGTAAGTATTTTTTTATAATCACATCTAAGCAACTTTTGTGATAGATGCACGTATATAAGAATGTGAATTAATTAATAACAACGTATACGTTAAACTTAACATTTTTATACGAAATAGTCGCGAATATTATACGCTATTGAAAATATATACGTGGCATGCCAAATATATTTGCTTAATCAATAAAATAATAGAGAAATGAATAGCAAATATTTAATTTCACAATTTACAACTCCACATACTCCACCTGAGGAAGAAATCAGCGTTGTTTATTTATTTCTAATTAACGCTTTGAGCGCGCGTATTTTCTTCGTGAGTCGATCGCGCCTTTAAATTATTTTTAGAAATGACAGAATTCATTATATGAAAAAGAGTTCAAAACTATTTTCAGTAAACAAAAACGCTGCCTGGCTTTCGTCCATTAATCAAACCTCTATTAATTAAGAACACTTTACAATTTTTTGTTTGCAGCTGGAACGAAATTAATTTGTTCTTATATTGGTTGCACGATTTATCATCCGCCTTGACAAGGAAATTGTTCCTTTCAGAGTTTGCGCTTTGAATATTTTTTCATTTAACTTTTCCGTGAATAGTTTATTAGGTGTTCTAAAGAATCAGGAATTAATCGCGATTTTTTTTATTGCGATATTAATTTTTATATCAATGTAACACTGTGATGTTTCGGAGAGAATTTTACAGAAGGAATGGTTTAAAAATAAGAGACCTCCTGCGTTTGAGGGAGACGTGAAAATGAAGTTTCTGCGGTGTGCCTCATTGTATGAGGAAAAGAAGTTATAGGAAAACACCTGTAGGCATACTTGCCTTAGCATTATTAACTGGAGTTGAATAGAGTCGATCTTTTCGATCTGTTCCCTTACTGCAAAATTAAGTATATGACAATTTAATTAATGTAATATATTCTATTAATCTAAATAGAAAACAGTAATGTGGAAATAATTTATTAATTATTTTCAAATAATTTTTATTTAATATATTCTATTAATCATTAATTGTTTAAATTTGAGTTATGTGAAGTTAGTTAATCACAATTAAAACACGTTTTATTCCTTACTTCACTTTTAATAAAAAGTGTTTTAATTGTGTATTCTATTAATATCAGTAACTGTTCCATATTTGTTGAAAAACATCAATTTATTGTTACTTATTGAGTTTATTTATTTAAAATTGCTCAGTTAGAAATACTCGATAACTAATATTAGTCGATTTTGCCCAACACTACTATTAAAATTGACTACGATAATAATAAAAATATATTTGCGTCCAAAAGCCAAAATTTATTCATTTTTTAAATGTACATAATACTCAAAATGTACACCCAAATATGAAGGCTCTTTGGTTGTGATGGTATTTTTTACTGAAATGCATTTGTGTAATCTTGGATTTGGCCAGTGGTATTACAAAAAGAGGGAAGAATATTGAGAGCAGAAATATATTACTTTTATTATTGCTGTTCTCTCGAATCAGACTTTACCTACAGTAAATTATGCCATTAAATTTTGTCATTAACATTTGGGATACCGCGACTGTACATACAGTTTAAAGAAGTGAAGTAAGGAATACATTTAGTTATTAATCAAGAAAACGTTCATTTATATTTCTTAATTAATTAAATTAATTTATATTAAATAAAAATGATTTGAAAATAATTAATAAATTATTTCCACATTTAGCTCTGTGACTTTTGACTTACGTTACGTAAGTACGTTAAACAAATGCACATTAAAACAACCACTTCCCGGGCAAATACCCACGCCGGAATTACATAGTAGTAGAAGTAGTTGTTTTAATATGCATTTGTTTAACGTACTTACGTAGTGAAAAGTCACAGAGCTAAATTTGGAAATAATTTATTAATTATTTTCAAATCATTTTTATTTAATTTATTTAAATAACTGTGACCAAGTGAATAAATCCCGTTTTTCTATTTAAATTAATTTATTTTAATTAATATGTTTAAAAAAAGAAATAACTTTAAACCTTCGATTAATCTGAACACTATTTTCCGTGGGAAAATCCACAACGTCTCTTAATTTTATACTTTTTTTAATTTCTTTTTAGCGAATCTTCCTTTATTCGCACAGCTGTTTTTCTTACAATGGATTAATTGGAGATTAGTTTAATGTATTTTCCCTTCGAGAACAAATTGGAGCATCCTTAAACGGGCGATTGATTGTCTGAAGACTCTTCCACTGTTTTCCTTCGGAAAATCCACAATGCGGAATAATGGGAACCGTGTGCCCCAGATAACTGGCATCTAATGGAAATCATAGTCGTCGGCAGATTCTGGATTGTATGTGGGATGTTTGCATTTGCTCGATGTAAATATTGATAATCTTTGTTTGATTTAATCAGAAAACGAAATTAATTTATTTTTTATGTTACAAGTAATTCGAATAAGCTACTTAGTGAAAATATATATTACTTATTAATATTAGCGAATGTTAACAATGATACACATGGTTTGTTTTACACTTAAAAATGTTTCATTTTTTCAAGAATAATAATGGCAATTAGCCGAAACTAGTTGAAAATAAAAACATTTTTTACGTTTAAAACAGACCAAGTGTATCTTTGTCAACATTCCCTAATATTAATAAAATATTTTTACGTTTAAAAAAAACCAAGTGTATCTTTGTCAACATTCCCTAATATTAATAAAATACTAGTTGAAAATAAAAAACAATTTTTACGTTTAAAACAAACCAAGTGTATCTTTGTCAACATTCCCTAATATTAATAAAATATTTTACCAAGTGATTAATGAGACACAAATGGAAGATTTATAAATTTAATGTTTTAGTCAAGATTTACATTTTTGTAAAATATATATATTTTTTTATTGTCTTTTTAAGGGTGCGGTTTAGACAAAAGAGATAGCTATATAAATATTGGTTGTGATCAATGAACAATATTGTATTATACATTAAAGTAATCTTAAAATAAGCAGGAATTTCATCAGATGAATTAAAAATTATTTTAATGTTTAGTTTGTGTGAAAAACAATTATGAAAAACAATGAAAATTGATTAAATTTATAGCAAATTTCATATTATATTTTTGATAATAAAAACTTATGCAATGAAAATTTAAAGGATTTCACTAAATTCTGCATTCAAATAACTTAGCAGACATGACCTATTAATTTCATTATATCTTAAAATGTTCTTTTCTAACTTGAACTAGTAAATTGACTAACACACAAACATTAACAATTTATTTTTTTATTTAGACTGATACTTGGTAGATAAAAAATGTTAATACATATTTATATTATTAAATCCAAAAGAATGACTTTTTTAAACGATTATTTCCATTTTACTATATAGCTATCTCTTTCTGTTAAACCGCAACCTTAAGGTGCAGTTTTTATGGGTAAATTGACAGTGTCAATGTCATTTTTTTATAAATATTTCATTATAATATAATATAATTATAATATTAGATGAAGAATGACACTTATTTTGTTATATAATGTTTTAATTTCCAGTTGCCTGACACGTGTTTCGGTCTTATATATATATATATATATATATATATATATATATATATATTTGTATATATATATATACAGAGAGGTTTCTTTATCAGTATACATTAGGAGAAGTGTATACCTGCAAAAAAAAAAAAAAAAACGCGAATTAAACGCATTGAACCGATTAATGTGTGTATGGTTTAGTTGACTATTTGGCATATGTGTGTTCAGTTGCGTGTTATAGGCAACTAAATACACATACATTGATGCATTTCACTCGCGTATTTTGCAGGTATACATAGGAGAAATGTATACTGATAAATAAAGCTCTCTGTATATATAAAGCTATAATAATAATAAAAAAAAAAACAGATAATTCCACGTTTACAAACTACTCCTAATTTACTAATGTTAATGTAAATGAAAAAGTGTGGTAGATCTTTGATATATATTAAAATATATTTGAGATTAAGCGCCATAAATATGCACATTTTTTTAGGATGGTCACATTTACATATATTTATAAATGATTAATTGACGACTCGAGCCATTTTTTTCGTTTCTAAAATTATTAATTGCAAATATTTTGGGCTAGACAGCATCGTTCATTGTAACATTTAGCCCATAAACGGTTGTTAATTGCGTGATTTACAAGTTTAACGCGAGCCTTGGGGATTTCCAGAGATTCCAAGAAATTAGGCATTAGTTAGTTCCGTTAACGATTTGCATTATTTACCAATCAAAATGCCAAACATTACGACTTCGCTAAATTTATTTAATGTGATTGCTATATTACGTACGGGCCATTTAAATAAATTTTATGTTTAGTCTTGTTTCACAATTTTCTTTTATTTACTCAACTATTATGATTTCGCGTTACCAACAACCAATTATGATTGCCAATGATTTGTTTTATTGTGATAAGATATGCTATAGTTTCGTGCATTTTCTAATTGTGTGTTATAGTTTTTATTTTAACTATTTATAGTTTATAATATAAATTTGTTAATTATTAAGGCTTTCACCTGGTTATACATTTTGAGTTTTTTGTTAACTTTGTTTGTATAACAAGTATACAAATTTAAAAAAAGTGTTTTATTTAATATAATCTAAATACTTTAATATCATTTGTATTACCCTAGTATTAAATTGATTGAGTGAGTTAAATGAAGATCAAATATAATTGATAAAAAAACACTAATATCCTTTCTTCAGACTTTTATTTTTAAATTAAATAAAAATTATTTGAAAATAATTATTAAATTATTTCCACACTTTTTTATTTTTATTCTATATGTACATTTCGAACACAATGTGACCATTATCAGTGGATCACAGTATTAATTCATTGATAATGATCACAATGTGTCAAAAATGTGTTTTTTTATCAATTACCCTAATATTAAGCGATTTGAACTGTGCTTTTGCGAGATTCGCTAAAATAAAATTAATGTTTTAAAATTAGATAATCTTTAATTCATAAACTATTCAACTAATTAAAGTGGTTCTTCTATAATTTGAAGCGCACACGTTTTAATTTAAATAGAAAAAATAGAGATGTGTCCATCATGGTACTTTCCCCGGTGAATTCAGTCAATCCGAGTTATGCAAACAAAGTAAAAAAGTGTTTCATTTATTAAAATTGAATTACAATGTATAACAAAGTAGAAGCCTCAACAATTAACAAATAAGTTTTTGTATGAAAATTTATTAGAAAAAAAAATATTGATTAAAGAAATGGATTGTTGTGTTTACTTTAACGTTTAATGTTTTATTTGACATAAAATTAATTATTATGTCTCCACAGCCAACATAAAGAAGATTATAAAAAAAATGTATTTTGCTAAGGGAATTTATGAGGTAGATGAAATTCTTCCGTTTATAAAATAAAATTTATAAATTAATTACACAATATCTATTAACGTTATTGAGTTTATTAAATTCGAAACTATAGTTAAAATAAAATAACAAGTTATACAAACAAAGTGAAAAAGTGTTTTATTTAATAAACTCAAAATGTATAACCAAGTGAAAGCCTTAACAATCAACAAACGTTATTGAGATTTAGTTTTTCTAGGTTCTGAAGTATGGAGAACATGATGATGTACTTCGTTTCGTTAATATTGAAAGTTGCGCCATATATTGAATAAATAAATAAATTATTAGAGGTTTTACATATTATTACAAAATTAATCCAGTTTTACATTGGATTACTTTTCTATATACATACATTGAACAATATTAGATATTTTATTACTATTACAAACAAACAATAAAATAGAACAGAGTATTTATTCACTTGGTCACAGTTATTTAAATAAATTAATTAAAAATAATTTGAAAATAATTAATAAATTATTTCCACATTTAGCTTAACAAAAAAAAATAACGCAACTCTTTTTTGTTGTTTATATTGAATTTTTCTCGGATCAAAAATTGTTGCATGATATTTTATTGATATGCAGCAGCAAGTATACATTATGTAATTCAATATCTGGCGGGGAATTTATCCGAGAAGTAGTTGTTTTAATGTACGTAACGTAAATCAAAATATTACAGAGCCCAATGTGGAAATAATTTATTATTTTAAAAACATTTTTATTTAACTATTATAAACCTTCAGTAATATTTTCTTAAGGCTTTTATTAATACGAAAAAATAAAAAAATAAATAAATAACGAACTGTAATTGTATTAAAATATTGATATAAAGAAAACACTTAACTTTTTTGTATCACTTCTATTTTGCTTTAGTGACTGGTTTCAATTACATGGTCATTATTATCAACATTTAATGAAACGATGCCACTTGAAATTAGGCAAAAGGTGGCGCTTGCGTCGTCTTTAATTTATTATGAATTATTATCAAACTAAGTATTAAAATATTCTTAATCATTAATGACTGTTGAAAATTATAGAACTGATTTTTATAATTTCTCCCAACAAACTTTGATTTTTCAACATTTCGTCTCGTAATAAATATTAGCAACATTAAACGGCACAATAAAATCCCACATGTTACGGGGCACGCGATAAATTGCGCATAATGAGGCTTAAAGCCGGCTCTCGAGTGTACTTGGGAAGTTCTCATTCCTTGACAAATAGAGAAAATTTCTCGTCGACCTCAAGCGGTAATGAGCCCTCGCCCTTTATGCGTATATAAAGCGGCGAGTTCGTATTGTTTTATGGCCTTGTCGAAGGAAACGAATCACCGTAAAGAAAAATACATAAAAACAGGAGCAAATATATATCTGTTGTTGATTCAAAGAGGTGGGCATCCGTTTTACTTTAATCGAAACATTTATCAACTTTAAATTGTTATTAATTTTGTCATGTAGAAATAATCTATTATTTTAAATATTTATTATACGTATAAGTAAAGACTTTATTTTACAATGTTTTTTTAGTCATTCAATTTATTTATTATTTTTTATAAATTTTATACCAATAAAAACAATGTAATTAGTAGTGTTGGATAAAATCGAGTAAATTTTAAAGTTGATGAATCATTACTAAAATGTGTGCTCAGTTAGTTGTTTTTTAAATTTATTTCATTTGTATTACATTATTAACAATAAAAGTCATAAAACACCCTAAGTTCACCCCCCCCCCCCAAAAAAAAAAATTCTATCTACGCGCCTGATTAAAATTATTCCTATTTTCCTTCGGAATATTAAAGAGATTATTTTGTAAAAGTGCAATTTAAAGGAACTTCAATATTGACGTTGAGGTTCAAGTCAATTGAATTAGCATCAATTTGTATCATCGGGTTTAATCGATTCCATTTACATCAATGCACCGATTCAACGGCCGGCATAATTCAATATTGGCGTCCGCACAGATAGTATAATTTAATTGTGGAAGTGTTAACCTAATTTCTTGCCACTGATAAGGGAATAATTAATTTTTATTATCTAATTTTATTAAGTGTGTTTCGATTACGAAATTCAACGGCTTTGGAAATATAATTATTCGTATATCAATTAATAAGAATAATGAAAATTGATAGAAATAGAAAAGAGTATTTATTCATTCACTTGGTAACAGTTATTCAAATATATTAAATAAAAATGATTTGAAAATAATTACTTTAATATGGATGTGGATAGCAGGTGTATATTATGTAATTCAATGTCCGGCGTGGGTATTTGCCCGGGAAGTAGTTGTTTTAATGTGCATTTGTTTAACGTACTTACGTAACGTAGGTCAAAAGTCACAGAGCTAAATGTGAAAATAATTTATTAATTATTTTCAAATCATTTTAATTTAAAATTGATAGAATTAATAATTTATTTTTAACAATTTTTTTTTTGTAATGCTAAAAATATTTAGTATGTAGGGATCTAGATAATAATAGTAATAAAAATAAATATATCTATTTCAAATGCAAAAGAATAAACATTTAGCAAAATCTTCTTGAAATTTCAATTTGTATTGTACAGGGTGGCCAAATAAGAAAGGCCACCGGCTATGTCTTAGGAAGTATGAGTCTTAGAGCGTTCAAACAAAAAAATGTTGTTAAAACAGGCCATGAGAAAATAATTTTCAAATTTGCAAGTAAGCTAGAGGTTGCAGTAAACACTCAAACATAATCTTAAAAAATGTTTAAATAAAGGTATCCTAAAACTACGCTTTTTGAAATCGTGATGACTTTATGGATAAGAAAATGTTGGTATCTTTTAGTCTTACTCTTGAAATAAAGGGTGAGGGACGGCCAGATTTCCCATCATAAAACCGACAAATTAAATAGTCCAATTCGGGCCTTGGCCTCCTTCATTAAGTTTCTCCAAGAGTGTTTAAAAATAAAAAGATTTTTTCATTTATCTCATGAAAATATTTATTTTCATAAGAATTGTTTATATATATAAACATCTTTATTCAGATAATATGACAACAAAATTTTACAAAATTTATTATAACAATATGTACAATTGTGTTAGTAGTCTGCCATGGGCTATCGACTATAGTTCTTTCTGCTTATTTATTATATTATGCTAGATTGTATACAACGTATTATTTTAGATAATAAAGATTTAGTAGTAGTATTAATATATATATTTTTTAATTAATGAAATATTAATAAAAAATAAATATTCCATATAGGCTAAATGTATAAATTAAATAATTGCGATTGCAAAATGTTAAAAAAATAATAGCGTTTGTTAAGTAATCCTTAATGCAAAGTATTATGTGCTGTATTATGTGTAATTATATATAATTTAATATAAAAAGTACTTCCACGTTCAAGGTAGATATACGTGCAAAATCATTTCGCTAACAAGGTAATTCCATATGCAAAATAGCACTCAATTAAGTTAATCTTAATTTAAAAAGGATTTCCATCTTTTTACATACGATTTAAATGTAATTGATAAAAAGTAAAGTAAAGAATAAAGCCATTAGATTTTTTTGTAATTAAGGATTTCCTTAAATTTATAAATTCATATACGTAATGTAAAATAAACACCATAAATATATATATATATATATATATTTAATCTTTTTTCCTTTCTACCATTAGGTGTAAGCATAAATATAATGCATATATTAAGTCGTTTGTTTTTAATAGATATTTTTTTCTGTTCTCACTTTATAAGAAATTATATTTTTTAAAGTAGCAAAAAAAGAAAATTATATTTTTTAATTAATAATTTCCGCATTTTCATTCATGTCAATAACGAATATATTTAACCTTTTATTATTATATTCAATCTTATTTGTGTGTATTTGTGTTAATTGTTTAAATCTTAAAATAACTACTTAACTTGACGAAAAGACCTATGGTGGATAGCTAATTCCAAAAACAAGATAATCATGTTTAATATATAATATCACGTGCATATAATGTAAATATTTCTGTTACTTGTGTGGAGTAAAAATCTATTATTATAACAGATTGTCATTAATTATAAAAAGGTGATTTTCCGTAAATAAAGAATTAATTAATTAATTAATAACGTAACAGGTAAAAAGATGTTGCATTCTCTATAATTCAACTATTATCAAACGGAACAGATATTTACGTTTATTATTTTTAACAAAGTTACATTCACAAATGGCGCTAAAGTGCGTCGAACTATGTGAATGCCACTTTGAACTAAATATTAAGCTGGCAACACGTTCGCCAGCACCAACTTACCAAAACTAAATATTAGGTTGGTTCTGCGAAACATGTGGCCAGCTTAATATTTAGTTCAAACTGGCATTCACAGATGGCGAACTATGAATGCAATTCCGAAATACAAAAAAGTTGGCGGCGCGTTTAGTAGTACCAACATAATATTTAGTTCGGCGTTTTCAACGCAGATGGAGCGCAATCTGCAACATAATATTTAGTTTGGCGTTTTCACCGCAGATGGAGCGCAATCTGCAACATAATATTTAGTTCGGCGTTTTCACCGCAGATGGAGCGCAATCTACGGTGGTGGTTGAACAGTTTATTAAATGATTTTTTTTCCTATTCTTATAAACAGGACAAGTTTGCCTTCCTTTAGTGAACTAAACAACGATTTTCGGTTGTTTACCTTGTAGACTCGAATCGTTGACGATAACACATTAAATTAGGCAAAAGATGGTGCATGCGTCGTCTTCCATTTATAATGATATAAACAAAGTTTAAATCGTTGACGATGCCACATGAAAGTAGGTGGAAGATGGCGCTTGCGTTGTCTTTCATTTATTATGATTAAAGTATAAAATGTTTTATTTAATTGATAAACAATGTATAACAAAGTTGAAGCCTCAGTTATTCGGGGATATTCCCTATGAGACATGTTACGTTTAACGTGTATGTTATTAATCAAATTAACATTCTATGATTAAATATACCCCGACACCAATTGGTAAAAGGGGACATCGATTATATATATATATATATTATTAATTACAAAAGTTGCTTAGACTGTGGTGATAAAAATAACGTACTCGTCAAACTTAACGTTTCTCTTACAGAATAGCCTCGATTAACAATTAAAAATAATTAATTATTCCATATTAAAATTTCTTTTCATTCGACTTAAACAACTGTAACCAAGTGAACAAAATACTTCTCTAAGTATTTTTATACACGTATCTATATATTTTAGCATAATAAATATATATAGATATATTATATATATCGAATTCATATGATTTTATGAATATCGAAGAAAGCCCCACGCCATCAATGAAACGCTGCAGCTTTAACCGGTGGTAAAATATATTTTATACATATAAGAATTCCAGTGGAACATTACAGATTTTAATTAAAATTGGTGTATTCATAAATTTAAATTCTATATGCATAAAACTGATTATTGATAATAAAAAATACATTCCTAAGCAAGACAATAATGTTGGAAAATGCAATAAAGAGAATGTTAAGATAAATCTGTCCAATCTAAATAATATATGATATATTTTGTCTTCGGAGGCTTTGTCTAAGAAAAAAACACGGATTACAATTTATTAAAATTAATTTAAAACATTTTTAAAAAAAAAATATTTTATTGATTATGCATTGATTTTTGCTTATATTTCAAGTTTCTTTTGGCTGGAAATATCAACATATATATATATAACAAAAATTTTAGTAAAACAAAACCAAGTGATTTCATTATAACAAACGGTTATTAAATATGTTTTACCAAGTGATAAATGAGAAAAAAGTATACAATATGGAAATATCAATTCTAGTTTTATAACAAATTTTATGAATTTATTAACAAGAAAGTCAAAACCAAAATAGTAGAATCTTACAAGAAATTGTAATTATTGATCAAATCCAGTAAATTTCCATCATGAATCCAAAAGTACCCCGTAAAAACAAAGATGTAAACTTTCCATGGCTTCCAGGTGTTCGCAGTATTAGAACAACCCCGAAGGTCGTATAAACTCTTAGTTATTACCGTTTGCATAAACATCACCGAGTTGCAGAACAAACCAGATTGTAATTTACGGTATAATTGCCGGCCATAACTCAGACGAAATTATGTGGCTCACTGTGTACACACCGCGCGAGCGATCGAGCTTTATCTTTATTATTGCTACTAATGTATTAACATCGCCCAATGCAATAATGGAGATCCGTTACGTACGAAATTTTAATAATGGCAGAGTGATTGATTGCGTGACGCGGGCTGTAATTATCCAAAAATGTTGTTTTGGTGTGCGATTTTTGCACATTCGGTTAATTAAAAACAGTTACGGTTGACGAATTCGGTGGTTTTAAAATTATTAAATGGTAGGAGCTATTTTTTGCTGAAGAATATGTACATATGTACGAACACTTAATTAATTTTAATAATAATAATAATTTACAGAAATTTCCAATATACAAAAGAACAATATAAACATATAACAAAATTTAATACGTGTGTCTAATGAGTAACAGATATTTTTTTTTAAATATATGTTTTTCAAAATACAAAAAAATATGCATGTCTAATAGAAGAAAAAAATCACTTGTTCACAGTTAAATAATTAATAAATTATAACATATGTTATTGTTATGCAACAGCAAATGTCCATTATAGAACACGTGTTTAAAGTACTTATGTGACTTAAGTCAAAATAGCTAAAGAGGATTTTATTAATTATTTTCGATTTTTTTTTAATTATTTTTTCTTTAATTTTCATTTATTTACGGATTCATCATTTCTACATTCAAAATATACATACATACATATATTGAGCATACAAAATACCAACTTATAAATTAAAAGAAAACCAATTATAATTTAATTTACAATGCATGTTTTTTAAGTGAAGAATATAATAAACACATGAATAAGTACATAAGTCAGCCCCTACATAATACGATAATTTGATCTCTGCAAAAAATCATATTTTACAAATGGAATACATTTTCTTAAGATATTGCAAGGCTAATTATCTTCTTATAATCAGAAATCAGATTTTGAATATTGGAGGGCCAGTCTTCACTCTCACACAATTTATTGGTTGTTATGAAAAATATGTTCTTAACATTTCACAGGGTAAACATCCCTGCACCAATCCCTTCATAATAAAATAATTTCCTCTCTGAAAAAAAAAAAAACATATTGTACAAAAGGAATGCTTTTTCTTAAGATATTCGAAGGTCAATTCTCTTCTTATAACCTGAAAGCAGATTTAGAACACTGCCCCCCTCCCCCTCACTCTCATACAACCACAATCATAGGGTTGTTATGAAAGATATGTCCTTAAGGTGGGAAATAGCGTTGGAAAATTTTAAGAAAATACATCCTATTTGTACAACATGATTTTTTTTTCGGAGGGGAATTATTTCCTTCAGTTTATATATCACTATTTTTTGAAAAAAAAAAAAAAAAAAAAAACGTGCGCCGTTTGGAGAATATTGTTTATAAAAACATCGGTACTTTCCGATTTTTTAAGTATATGTAGTATGAATATTTTTGGAATTATAACAATAAATTTTGTTCTGTTAAATTTAATTGTCATTAGAATTATTTATGAATATGAATAAACGGTTAAACAAGTGTTGTTTTCCTTTAAATAAATATTAAAAGAAAGTCTCAATGTGGAGGCGCAGGGTTGATTGCTAGATTCATTGCCAGCTTCACACACATAAATGAATGCTATTGTAAATATTTTTTAGAGAGGAGACAAAATTTGTGATGTCAATATCACCATCGACAACAGCAAAAATATCATTGACATAACGAAATCAAACCTCAGGAAATTGGGGGAGTGATTTTTTTGGCATAGTTTTGGAAATGATTTAAAAATATGTTGGCAAGGAAAGGTGCCATGGGATGGCAGTGAAAACGGTCTGTTTGAAATAAAGTGTTGTTGAATTCGAAGACTTTACATTCCATCACTAATTCTGTGAGTACTAAATACTTATTAATTAGCTCAGTTGGAATATAATTCTTCTTTAACATTTGTTCTAGGATAGATATGGTGTCTTTGTTTGAGATACTAGGGAAAAGGAATTCTACGTCAAACGACACAAGTTTATGATTGATTTTTAAGTTTTCTAGGCGTTTGGTTAAATCTATGGAGTTTTTCACTGAGCAATCGTTGTCTATTGTAACGAAAGTGAAAGAAGAAACTGGAAATATCATTCTGGAATGTTCCACAGAGTGCGCGACGGTAAACACGGCGCCATCGAAAGTTCCGGAAAGTTCGAGAAACAAGCACGCTATGTAAACGTGCACTAGTGGCGCTGCATTCAGTCAATCACGAACGTCCGAGTGCTCAACGTCTCGCTATAAATAAATAGTGACAGTGTGATGTTAATAAATGTATTAAGTGTACTGTAAATAAATAAATAGGCATTGTGTTACTTATTTCCGAGTCTGATTAAATACGATTTAATAACACCATTTTTAAGTTCTGAAACTGCTTGACTAACCATTTGGCAATTTTGTATGTTGGGGATTTAATGCTAGAAACAATACTTCTGAACGTCTGAATTTGTTTCCTGGATTGTAAATTTTTGGTTGAGGAATTCTAGGGTTTTTTATTTTAATATTTTAAGTTTTGAGTATCTTGTTGATTTTCTTAATATACAGGGTGAGTCACCGAAGCGCCCGTCTTTAATATCTCCCTTGTCGTTAGAAATTCAACATTAAATTCAAAATTTTTAGAAAATATTTTTTTCTGCAGTAACGGCTAGTTAAAACCACCAACTATGTAATATTGCTGTAAAGACAATTTAAAATGGAATCGAATTAAAATATAATATATAGAGTGTTATATTTAAATTAACAAAGTTGATATCAATTCCGTGAAACTGGATCACCCTGTATATATGAAAATAATTTTATATCATACGTCTTCACAAGTCAAGCAAGTTTTATTAATAACTTAATGCTGAATTTCTAACGACAAGGGAGATATCGAAGAGGGGCACTTCGGTGACACCCTGTACATGTCAATAGTTTCTTTTTTTGATTGTCTAATATACGGATCTGATTCTAATAGATTTGTTAAATCTGTTTATATAGTCTATTTTGTTGATGATAACGACACTGTTGTCCGATTTTAGGTAGTAATAATCCTTTTTCTACAATTATTCTAAGATGTTATGGGAATGGTGGGTTTCATGTTTCTTGTATATCCTCACTGTTTTCTTCAAGGTGTCCTTGGCTGTTTCGATTCATCCTATGTAGTCCTCGATGCTAAGATGTCTAAGTAATTTATGATTTTCTCGTTGGGTTTTAAATTATGGAAAGCCACTTTAAAAATGCCGCCCTATTTTCGTTTGCCTTTCTTTCGCCTTTAATCTTGTCAGCAAGATAATACAAAATGATTTAAATAATTTAAACTTCTCAATTGATGAAAGATGAAGATAGAAATATTATGTTTAATAATTACATATTCAGCTACATTTAAACTTTTCAAATAATGAAAGATCAATAGAAGATAGAAATATTATTTTCAACAATCACATATTCAGATACATTTTGAGTTATGAATATTGAGTATAAACACGCTTCTTACAACCAACAAATATTATTTCTCATGCATTAAACAAATTGCTAGTTTATGAAGAGAAGCTACAAAAGTGCTTTACTTACATTAACAATAATCGGAGTCCCACAGAATAAAACTATTTACTGCATTTACATTATCAATTTTTAATTTTAAAATTTTGTTGGAGGTTATGTTTCGAATCGCGTTCTGTAGTGAAACCGCCGAACCAAATATTAGGTTGGTACCGCTTTTCTCGCTACCAACTTGAAATTTAGTTAGAGGTTGCATTCATAGATGGTGCTAAAGTAAGTCGGATCGCCATCTGTGAATGCCACTTTGAGCTAAATTTCAAGTTGGTAACATATTTTGCGGCACCAACTTAACAAAACTAAATATTAGGTTGGCACTGCTGAACGCGCTGCCAACTTAAAATTTAGTTTGCTGGTGCATTCACAGATGGCGACTACAATTATTACTTTAGTACCATCTATGAATGCAACCTAGAACTAAAAAATAGTTGGTAGGGCGCTTAGTAGTATCAATTAAATATTTAAATCGGCGTTTTCACTGTAGAGTTACTTCACAACATAACTTCAAAAATTTTGTGGGAATAAATAAAGAAAACTCGATGACTGTCTAAAGTCAATGATTCTTCGGATGTAAGTTACAGTGCGAGATATTAACTGCAGGATGGAGGGGACAAGAGAAGGACGCGGTTTTCCCGGTGAATCATACAGCGGAGATAAAATGTTTTTTATGATTTTTTTAATAAGAAATACTCAGAAATCATTTTGTTCAATAATTTAAATATTGAATTGAGGTGAGTGTCTTTATTAATTGAACGGCCTTTTCTGTAATATTTGATTTTTGAATTATGTGAGGTTATAAAGCTTAAATTAAAACAGTTATTTATTTTATTTTTATAGATAAAATGTATTTACTATTTTATTTTTATATATAATATAGTGAATACTGGAAAATTTCATACAATGATCAATAAAATTCGATCAATCATTTTTTTCTAACTGCAAGAATTACTTACACTGTACGTTTTTGATAAACATCTATTGAATCAACTACTCCCCCAGCATGTTTCAATAAATGTTTGTCAAAAACATACAGTGTAAATAATTTTTGCAGTTGGAAAAAAGGGATTGATCGAATTTTGCCGATCAATTTAATTTCTTTCAAAAAAATATTTCTATCAAATGTGATGCAAATTTCTTTGATTTCCAGACGTTATTTCTTTTGTAAAAGAACGTTTCTTTCATAATTAAAAAGTAAATATAGGATATTATTCAACTACTTATTCGACTTAATCTTAATCTTCTTTCTAAATTCTCGACAATTCATGAATTCATCACATCAATAGGAGAGCGATGAGTATATTAGTAATTATGACATTTAGAAATGGCCAGGAACTAGATAAAGACAAGCTGAAAGACCATTGGTCGATAGCTATTTTTCTAGCTTTTTTAATGAATTATTAGAAATATTTTGTAATGATTACATGCAAATAAAAATTGTTTATTATTACTATTATACAATCCCAATCTACGAAATTTTCGTTTTTTCTTTCACTCTCTATATGTATGTGCGTGATTGTGTATATCTAAACATTCTAAAATAGTAAATGTGTATTTTTACGATGTCGATGGTAACATTCCAATCAGATACCCAATTGGAACATGTTGGGATTTCATTGAGAAAACCGTGGTGTCACATAAATCCTTCTATAAATAGCCACACTCGGTGTCTATAAATAGAAATCAGAAAGAAAAAAAAAAGATGCATAAAGTCGCAAACCGGTATTACGGACCGTGGGCCAACTGAGGACAGGGTTGCAGCGGGAAGCAGAAGATGGTAAATGGTCGATGGCGATGGTGGGCACAAATCTAAAAATAGAACCTGTAATACTCGAATCATTCCACGCCTTTTTTCTTCCATCTCATCTTCATCTTCGTTAAGTCCAGTCGGATGTGCGTCTAAAGATAGATGCGGTTTTTGCGTGAGCTTCGTGGTTTTGAATGGCGAGGTTTAGTGATGGGCCAAAACTAAAATTTTATTGAATCGACAAACAAGATTTCGCAAATTACTTGATTTACTGTTAGTAAATAAAACAACGGTTTTACAAATAGTACATTCGAGCCTATTCTGTAAGGGAAATGTTAAGTTTAATATGTACGTAATTTTTTATCCTCACAGTCTAAACAGTTTATGTAATAAATATTTATCATAGAATGTGAAATTAATAAATAACGTACACGTTAAATTTAAGATTTTCCGTACGGAATAGCTCCGATTGTTGCAAACATTTATTAATTCATGGTATTATTCGATATAATTATATTTGACAAATAAAATTATTAATCAGCAATTCTTGTTATGAACATTATTGAAAAGTAAATATTTTGAAAAAATTAATAGTTGAGACTGTACCTTTGTAAAATTCAATATTAACACTTTGGTAAATAACACTTTGTTATGATTTCACTTTTTAAAAAGTAATAGTAAATAACACGTTAAGTCTAAGTGTTAAATATTTTCAAAAGAAGTAATTAGATTTTAGATATCCAAGAAATATTTTAAACTGACTAATGGCTGTGTAAATATTTTGATACAAAAAGATAAAATTAATAACTTGTTTTGCACACGCCTCTTTAATTCGTTATAATCTTTGTGTTTTAGTTTTAAGTTAGAAATTGTTTTTGAAGAACTGATTCGGCTATCGGGCTGATCACATGTCTTTTTTTTTTTAAATAGTGATAAATGTAATAATTGTGTAAAGTTTGAATATAAGTTAAAGTTTGAGCTGAGAGTTATTGTTGTTGACTTCTTGTCAACGTGACCCGCAAGGTGTTATCAAAAGCTCCACGCAGGGAGCGATAACAATATTTTGGAGATTTATCGAGTAAAAGCCTCAACCGTCGATTACTTGATTTATATCAAATGTATTCTATTTTACTTTTTGAATTTGATGTTTAGTTTTAAGTTAGTATCTAATTGAAGAAAATATACCAACATTTTCTTCAATTAGGTACTAACTTAAAACTAAACATCAAATTCAATTTTGTCATTCATTGCCTGAATTTAACAAAAGTGAAGAAATTCAGGCAATGAGTGACAAAATTGAATTTAATGTTTAGTTTCAAGTTAGTGCCTAATTGTAAAAATATTCCTGCAACAATTTGGGAAGCAAGGTGGAATATATTTGATATAAATCAAGTAAGGGATGGTTGAGGCTTTTAAGTGAAGAAATTCAGGCAATGAGTAACAAAACTGAATTTGTAGTTTAGTTTTAAGTTAGTATCTAATTTAAGAAAATATAATATATATTGGCGGAAAGACCATAGGTCGATAGCCTGTTCAAGCAAGGAAGAAAGAAACAAAGATATCATTATTTATTGTAAATATATGT
The DNA here is from genome assembly GCA_963082785.1 of Philonthus spinipes. Taxonomy (NCBI): domain Eukaryota; kingdom Metazoa; phylum Arthropoda; class Insecta; order Coleoptera; family Staphylinidae; genus Philonthus; species Philonthus spinipes. The sequence continues at coordinate 12,354,046 of OY720310.1, forward strand.
AAAATAAATGACTTTGAATAAAGATATTGTAGTAGTAGTATAATATATATATATATGTATATATATATATATATATATATATATATATATATTGGTATTGATAATAATTCTTATTTATCAAAGTCGAGTAAGTACTTAATAATTCAGCTCATTCTCATCTTCGCCTTCATTAAATCCAGCCGGATATACGTGATAAAATTAATTGGCGAAAACATATTAAGTTTTGCATTGATTTCACATTTTACTTCATTTACATGAAGATTGAATCATCCTTCTTACTATCAATTTCTTAATAATCCGATTAGAAGTGTGCGCATAGAAACGGTATTATTTCTGGACTAAATTATGTCCAATTACTTGTCCAACGATGAGCATATACAATTTACACAATTAATTCACATTTTTTAAAATTAAGACCTCCACTTCGTTAAACATTGTTTAAGTTTAAATAAATTTACTTTGTTTGCATAAATATACTCATACACTATGAACCACTTGGGAATAATAATAATAACAATATGATTTATTTATTGTCCAACAGACACCATTAATAGGACAATGTATTTATATTAGAAATAATGTACTAATTTTAGAGTTATAAATTAACAAACAAAAAAATAGAAAAAAAAAATGTAACGTATAACTTAACCTAATAACAATACAAACAAAAAATAATATTAAAGATAATAAAGCAATTGTAGAATTGGGATTTACATTAATCGGGCATATTCCGTATGAGTAAGTTTAACGTGATTTGACTTGGGAATAATAATAATATAATTTATTTATTGCCCAAAAGACACCATTAATAGGACAATGTATTTATATAAGAAATAAGGTACTAATTCTAGAGTTATAAATTAACAAAAAAAAATAATAATAAAATAATAGTAACGTATAACTTAACCTAATAGCAATACAAACAAAAAAATAATATTAAAGATAATAAAGCAATTGTACAATTGGGATTTACATTAATCGGGGCTATTCCGTATAAGAAAGTTTAACGTGATTTAATTAATTAATTCTCTTTCTATGAATATATATGTCTATTACAAAAGTTGCTTAAACTGTGATGACAAAAAATGACACACACGTTAAAATTAATATTTCTCTTACAGAATAGCCCCAAATATTTGTATTTGTATGTGCTGCTGCTAATTTATATATTTTTTGTTAGAAGTAGTATGTAATATTGCTTCTTTACTGTTATTTATACACACGATTCAAAACAGAAAAAAGGTTTATTCACTTGGTTATAGTTATTTAAATAAATTAAATAAAAAGAATTTTAAAATAATTAATTAATAATGTTTCCTTTACGTAACTTTATTTTTTTGTTTTTTGCGTTAAATATTTTCGATTAAAAAAATTTTGCATTATACAATATGTTATCGTTATGCAATAGCAAATATCTATTATTGGAAATTTGTTAAAACACTTATGTAACGAAAGTCATAATCGGGGCTATTCGGTAAGGGATATGTTACGTTTAACGTGTACGTTATTTTATATCATTACAGTCTAAGCTGCCTTTTTAATAGATAAATATACATAAAATGTGAATTTATTTAATAACACAAAGGTTAAACTTAACATTTCCCTTACGGAATAGCCCCGAATGTCACAGTAGCTAAAGGAAAAATTATTTATTAAATTAATTATTTCCAAATTATTTTTATTTAATTTATCGAAATTATAATATTTAATACGTTACATTTGGTGTAATATTTATATATTATTATGTTAAATGGTGAATTTCCGCTAATAAAGTTTATTATTATTGTGTAACTAAATGTGTGTTATTATTGGAAACATAACACCAAGTAAATACTTCCAACAGGATTCTAAACAACAGCATTTTGTTTAGAGTTAACGAGTCGATAGTTTAAAATAAACTCGTTTTAAATATGCGCAAGAATATCTGCAAAGTTAAATTGGTGTCAATTAACAAAGCGCTCAGTTAGCCGCAGTGGCGCTCTAAATGTGGAGCAAACGCCTGTTTTATGTTCCTCCGAGGAATAATTTTAGCTGTTTGTTGTTGCGGGAAGTCGTCAAGACCGATACGTCTAGATTTAATGTAGGTGTGTGTTACCAGTGCGATTTTAGCATTCTAATATTGTACACTTGTAAATAATATATTATATAGGTCAGTGAATACATTTTGGATAATTCCAGTTGAATGTGTAATATAACGCCAATTCTTCGTTGTACAATATTTTTGTAATTTTACATTAAGGCTGCGGTTTAGACGATAGAGATAGCTATATAAATATTGGCAATCACTAATTCGAGTTAGATAGCTGTTGTGATCAATGAATAATATTGTATTATACATTAAAGTAATCTTAAAATAAGCAGGAATTTCATCAGATGAATCAAATAATATTTGAATGTTTAGTTTGTGTGAAAAACAATTATGAAAAACAATGAAAATTGATCAAATTTATAGCAAATTTCAAATTATATTTTTGCTAATAAAAACTTGAGCAATGAAAATTTAAAGGATTTCACTAAATTCTGCATTCAAATAACTTAGCAGACACGACCTACTAATTTCATTATATCTTACAATTTTCTTTTCTAACTTGAACTAGTAAATTGACGTAATTCACGAAAATTAACGATTTATTTTTTATTTAGACTGATACTTGGTAGATTAAAAACGTAAATACATATTCGTATTATTAAATCCAAAAGAATGGCTCTTTTTTCTCAGGATTTTTTTTCATTTTACTATATAGCTATCTCTTTCTACTAAACCGCAACCTTAAATAAGTGTATTTAATGTAAAATTACAAAAATATCACTTAAGAGATTAAATTAAACTAAATTTCAAATAGAAGTCTGTTACGTAAATTAATATTAACATAATAAAGGGAAGACAACGTAAGCGCCATCTTTTGCATAATTTTTAATATTAACATATTGTTTACTTTTTCCTCATTTATCACTTGGTAAAACATATTTAATAAGCGTTTGTTATAATTAAATCACTTGGTTTTGTTTTACTAAAATTTTAGTAAAACAAAATCAAGTGATTTCATTATAACAAACGCTTAATATTAACACCCAACTTTATTGCAATTATTTGAATTTAATTACATTTTCAAACTATTCTACTACTACTCTTGGTGAAGGCTTTTACAAAAACTATGAAGCTATTTCTGGCCAATTCAAACTTAGATGATTAGATGTCATATACATACATATTAGAAAGTGATTTGCTGAGAAGCAAAATATTTTCAGCCCAAACATATTCTAAAGAGATAGAATTATTTTAAATAACTATGAAGAAGTAAATATTTACTATATTTTAAAAAAATAATTAATTAATAAAAATTAAATCTTATAAGTGCTTACGTCATGTAAGTCAAAGTGGCAGTAGCTAAAGAGAAAATATGAAGAAGTAAATATTTTCTATATTTAAAATAATAATCAATTAATAAAAATAAATCTTATAAGTGCTTACATCATGTAAGTCAAAGTGGCAGAAGCTAAAGAGAAAATATGAAGAAAATATGAAGAAGTAAATATTTTCTATATTTAAAAAAATAATCAATTAATAAAAATAAATCTTATAAGTGTTTACGTCATGTAAGTCAAAGTGGCTGTAGCTAAAGAGAAAATAATTATTTTTTTTTTTTTACAAAAGTGATTTATTTACGTTAACAATAATTGGAGTCCCACAGATAAAAACTATTTACCGTAATTTTATTATCAATTCCTAATTTTAAAATTATAAAATTATTTTTTTAGGCGTTTTCTACAATGTCTCTATTTTTCGACCTTGATATATTTCCTTATTGTAGATTGCCTTTCTACCAAAATTTAAAATCTCAGCAAATTTTAAATTTTGGAAGAAAGGCAATTGCTAATGTAGCTAATGTAGAATTTGAGAGCTGAGAAATTAAAATCAAGTTGTACTTATTTAGATTACACAGATTTATTTTATTAATTTCTTTCTTCCAATTTCCAGCACTGTTGTAAGTGCTTACGTTATGTAAGTCAAAGATGCAGTAATTAAAAAAGATAATAATTATTTAATTTTTATATATATAAATTATTTTTTTTTGTAAATTTACAAAATTAAATATTATTTACAATGCATATATTGTAATTTTACGAAATAGCTATCGATCAAAGGTCTTTCCGCCTGTCTTTGTTTTGTTCTTGTCGTTGTCTACTTACTCGTCACGATCGCTAACGTTATTGACGAAGTCCGCATTATTTGATGAAATTAAGTAAAAGTCGTAACTGCAAGGATTTTATATTTTGAAGTGATGATGGGGTTGCGGGGTATAGAAAGGTAAACACCTTTATATTATTATATAAATATATATTATATATTTTATTTTGTTGCAAACTTTAGGGTTTAATTTTTATTAAATAATTATTTTGATAACAAATAATTTTTCATCGCTAGAGTCGACCACTTGGGTTAATTTTTATTTTGCAGTTTCCGCTACTGATATTAAAATGTTATTTACCGTAAATAAATGAATTGAATTGAATAACACGGAAAGACCAATCGTGGTTAACCGTTTGGTAGACTTGTTTATTTATTTTGATTTGTTAATTAAGATATTAATTAGTTTAGTTTTGTAAATACAATTCAGTTAATAAATATATTATTACGTATATTTTTCACATTTTTTTAAACTAATTTATTTTAGATAACTATGATCATGTGAATGCAAATCTATTTTATTTTTAATTTAAAAATGGTGAATGTATCGGGTAAGTCTGAAAGTAAACTTCATTACTTATTTACAGGAACTAAATTAAAACACTGGTTTATTCAGTCAAACAAAATCAATTATTTTAATTAAATTTGTATTGCAATAAAATATTGTTTGGTTAATATATTATTTTCTATTCCTAAAAATGCGTTGTACATTTTTTTTTGCTATAATTGCATTCCTCCGGGAATAAAGCACATAGTGTTTATTTTTTTTAAGTAGCTACTCACATTACAAACACGATTTGTTATTTTACGATGATTATTTTTTCATCGCGATTGACTGATAACATAGATACTCCGGATACTCTTCAGGTAATTGACACTTACTGGAACAATCGAGTGATATCGATTAATTGGCGTTTATTCTGAAGTATCATACTAAGTGTTTATTTCCGTTTTTTTGATAAATGTATTATTTATTAAATATTTTTTTTAACTTTATACATATATTAAATATTTTTTGTTGTTGTTGATTTAATAACGATCCGCTACATATTATCCGCTTGAAAAAACGGTAGGTATTGGAACAATCGAGTGATATCGATTAATTGGCGTTTATTCTGAAGTATCGTACTAAGTGCTTATTTCCGTTTTTTTTTGATAAATTTATTATTTATTAAATATTTTTTTTAACTTTATACATATATTAAACATTTTTTGTTGTTGTTGATTTAATATCGATCTGCTACGTATATCCGCTTAAAAAAAAACGGTAGGCATTGATCATTAATATCACATTTGTATTACATAAAAATGCATTATTCCTACAAGTTCATATTTTTAGAAATCACTTTTTTATTCAGATTGTACAAATAATATATAACCATAACCTATACAGACTAACATACATGTATTGTAATTATTTTTTTTTATTATTTATGTTATAATTACAATACATGTATGTGTTAGTCTGTCTGGGTTACCTGGTGGGGCAGTTGCCCAAGAAGTTTTTTTTTTAATGCGTATTTGTCTTACGTAACTTAAGTCAAAATGTCACACAGCTAAATGTGGAAGTAATTTATTAATTATTTTCAAATCATAAATAGAAAAGAGTATGCATTCACTTGGTCACAGTTATTTAAATATATTAAATAAAAATGATTTGAAAATAATTAATAAATTATTTCCACATTCAGCTCTGTGACATTTTGACTTACGTTACGTAAGTACGTTAAACAAATTATTTTCATTCATCATCATTTTTATTTAATTTAATTCATTTTTATAATAAAATGCATCTGTTAACCATTAACCCTGAGCATTTCCAACACCGGCGATATATAATCTGGATATCACCATTACTCACGAGCGCTAATTTTCTTTGGAAAATCCTTATGGCGAAACGGCATTAATCAACGTCCGAACGCAATCGTGTGAAAATCATTGACATGTCCACAGAGATATAATTTTCACTTTCGCACCGAAACCGCCCCGAGAATCAAAAACGTAAATTCGCACGCTCGCATTATAACCGGCAATTTTATAATCACGATAGACAAAAATACATCATGTCGGTTTATAAATAGCGCTAATAATTGGGTGCAATATTTTTATCTCGTGTGTGTTTTATGGGAGTGCGTTAAAAAGGCAATAAATCATGTGTTATTTATGAATTTATAATTAACACAAAAATGAATTCACCAATAATATACACAAATTATTATAAATATGAATAGAATATTAAAAATCTACCAATAAATCAATATATCTTTTTTTAAATAAAATGTTTAAGCGAAAGATGGCGCTTGCGTCGACTTTCATTTATTATGATTAATATCCTCTTTATTAACATTTTTTGTAAGAGAATAAAAAATATAATATATTAAATAAAAATGATTTGAAAATAATTAATAAATTATTTCCACATTTAGCTCTGTGAAAATAATTTATTAATTATTTTGAAATCATGTTTATTTATATTTAAATAACTGTGATCAAGTGGATGAATACTCTTTTCTATTTAAAAAAATATAATTTTAAATTCTTTAAAAAATTGGCTGATAACTCAATATTAATGGAGAATTTAAAGTTATTAATTATTAATCTGTGTATTATTTGTTTTATTGGATTTTTTTAATAATACCAATGTTTAAATTAGTGTTAAGCAAAGTCGAGTATTTTTAAATATCCAACTTTAAGTAACTAAAGTCAATAAATAACAATAATATGTTCCAAAGTTCCTAATAATTATATTATAAATAACATAAAGAAATTTGTCTTATACTTAATTTTGCTGTGACAAAAATATCGAAATGATTGATTTTTCCAATCTCTAGTTTAAATATTAAAAAAAACTTTAGCTACTTAAAATTGGTCGAGTGAATTTAGTAATCGATTATTTCTGAATAATAATCGATTACTGAATTCATTCGATTTTACCCAACGCTAGTATTTATTAGTCGCAGCCTTAATAAATATAATATAAAATCCATTGAATATAATTGAATAAAAATTATTCGGGCAAATAATTTTATCATTACATTATTGAATTCGATTTGGATGTGACGGGGCGAAAAATTGCAATCAATTTTTCTGACAGTATTTGCGCAATAAGCGTGAATATCTGCGTCATTTTCAAATGCGCCGACACGGGGTGGATTATTATGTGGATATTTCGAGGAAAATATTCAAATTAAGTAGTTCTACTGTGAAATTGCTGTAATTTGAGCCAGCGTAGAGTCGCAATTGATGTAAAAAAACGAAAACGTATCCATTCTATAAATAAATTATTTAATGTGGAGTTTGCAATTTTCGTCGATAACGAAACAATAGGTTTATAATGCAGTGTTATTTACACATATTTATAATTTTCTTTTACGTAATCTATGGTGGAAGCATTTATTGGCGTAACCAGGAAGTGATAATTCTACCCCTAAACTTTAGGGGTACAATCATCATAAAAAATGGGGAGAAGCGGCTCCCATTATTTTTATCATTCAAAACTATATCAAAATTATACAAATATTATTATTAATTATGCGAATATTTCTATATTATATTTGATAGAATTATAAAATATCACATTACAATATTCATCTGCAAAAACCCTATCCATTACAATTTTCAATATTTATATTTGTTATTATTAATGTTTCACTCCTTACACCTAAAGGTAGAAAGAAAAAGATTAAAAAAAATACATGTTAATGTTTCATATTGATTTTTTTGTTAATTACTCTGTAATTGTGCTATTTTGTCTGTTGGGTAATAAAGTTTATTATTATTACTATTATATTATTATTAAGGTCCTATGAAAAACATTTTTTGATAATATAAACTTCAACTTCAAAGTGACATGAGCCTACGTTAACTTTAGTAATATTAAAAGTATAAATATTTGTTTCCTTAAGCTGCGGATAGAGGTCCGATATCTCAGTTACTAATTAAGTTAGGTTTTTGAAATTTTGTAATATTCTAAAATACGTCTATTATTCAGCGATTTCTTCCATCTAACCATAACAGAAAACTTACAGCAAAGAATAATAGACGTATTTCAGAATATTACAAAATTTCAAAGACCTAACATAATTAGTAATTGAGATATCGAAAACGGAAGCTGACATGCAGGACCCTGTATAATAAAATTATATATACTCATAAATTCACAATAAAGATGATTATATATATATATTTTAATTATTTTGTATATTTATAACTATAATTTTATTTTTATATAAATAAAACAATTTATAACTTTCAAATATAATGTAAACTCGCTACAATTGTTTCGCCCCACTGTGGCTTCTTCAGGCGAAGAAATGATAAACAATTGTAGGGAGTTTACAATATATTTGAAAGTTATAAATTGTTTTATTTATATAAAAGTGAAGATGACTTTTCAACATTTATCAGCCTTATCAATCTATAATTTTATTTGTGTAAGTTTTTATTTTATTTCACTTAAATACATAAACGCTAATTCTGTATATTTCTCAGAGTTCCCAGGGGAGAATAAAACTCACGAAACGAAACCTTTAGTTTGTTGTTACGATATTTATTTTCATGTTTCGCTTTCCTGAAATCGCCCCCAATAGAGCACTCGAGTAGGAAATTTATCGAACTTTTATGGCACTGTGTTTTTCTTTTATCGGTATTTATTGCATGAAAATATATCAAATGGTTTTATAGAAATACAAATAAATACAACTGAAAATAAATTAATAACTCCGATCAAGTGAATAAATCCTTTTTCTATTACAACTGAAAAATGTTTGTTGTTTTTCGAATTACTGAATTCAGTTAATCAAAAAAAGAATATTAAATTATGTGTGTGGGAAAATGAAAAAAAAAAAAAAGATAGCATTTTCTCAGACTTAACAATTTTTAAATGATTGTATGATGTAAATTAATCTAACTCTCACCACATATATATTATGTTTAATTTTGTATAATATTTTTATTTCATGCGGAAGACACATCAGCTTTTTTTGGCATATTCATCTAGCGTCTGAATAACTATTGATGGCCATTTCGGTTTTTCGAACCTCATCAGCCTAGTGTGTTCGCCACATGAAATTAGGCGAAAGATGGCGCTTGCGTCGTCTTTCATTTATTATGATTAAATCTAGAGGATTAACATGGGGTACTCTTCACGCCAAGGGGTAGTTCAAGGCGGATTTTTTTAAATAATAATAATAATAATAATAATTTTATTACGGAATCACCTTTTTACAAAAAAATACAATATATATATATATATATATATATATATGTTACAATCAATCAATGTATATGCAAGTACAAAAAAAATACAAAATCAAAGTAATTTCTTAAGTTGACGCTTAAATGTAAAACAAACAGGTTTACCACGGTACAAAGGTTTAATATAATCGCATAGGGAAAAAACAAAGGGTAATATTAATTTTTTATTATTGAAGTATTGATAAAGTTACAATAATTTTGAAAATATCAAAATCATAAGACTTAAGAGGTAATTTATATTTAAACGGTAATCCAATTTAAAATTATTCCTTATATTTTTTATGTATAATATTGTGTTTTTCATTCATATAGTTTAAGTTCTTTATCGGAAAGTATTTCTTTTTGTTTGTTTGTAGTATTGACATTTGTAAAATTATCTTTAAGTATACTCAGTTCTCTGTAATTTAATTAGTTTTTCAATTTGTAAAGATATTTATCGTTTAATAAATAAATAAATAAATAAATTAGGCAAAAGGTGGCGCTTGCGTCGTCATTAATTTAATATCGAATGAGTTACATAAATTAATAATAAAGGTTATTAAAATTGAACTTGATTAAACACCCCTCGTAATGACTTAAGCAATTTAATTAGTTGTCCATAATGCTCCTACGACCCTTAAATAATTCACCGCAGTTTCACTAACTCTCGAGAGTTACACACCATCCAGCCAGTGCACACATAATCGTTAAACTTGCTTGATGAAACAACGTAAATTTCGAAAAGGCGACGTGTTCAATTATTAACTCTGATTAACTGCAACTTACACCATGTGCCGCATGAGCGTATTTCTCACGCCAATTAATTCGACAGTAAACACAACATGTTCATAATCGCAACGCGTTTAAAGTAATTTGCATGAAATCGTTTATTGTGAAATACTTGAGGTAAACTACTCACCAAATTATAAGTACAATAAAACCATCCATACGCGCTCAATTCCAACATCGAAACACTCTGAAACAAACAAAAAAAAATATTGTTGTAGTTTTATATGCGTTATAATTATAAATTTAAATTAATAAATTTTAACTACATTTTTAATGGTTAGGGCTTTTACTTAATTATATAATTACCATAATGACATTTGTATATGTCGGCACTATAGTCACTAAAATATATTTTTTTACAATAAAATTAAACAAGAAAAAAATTTCGAAAATTATCAATACAATTAAATCATAGCCTTTTTCCAACTGCAAAAATTACACTGTATGTTTTTGACAAACATCTATTAAAAAACTACTTCCCGAGCATATACTACGCCAGACATTGGATTAATTTAATTTTTTTACGGAAATCTCCTTTCTACAAAACATAAATCATCACAAATAATACATTACATTAAACAATGGATATTTGTTTATTGCATACCTGTACTACAGGGCATTGAATCGGTAAATATGTATATATGTATATATATACATATATTCGTAATAGTTATTTTTTTGTAGCATATGTTTTGTAAAAAGGTAATTCCGTAAATAAATGTATTATTATATTATTAAATGTCTGGCAGGGTATATACTAGGTATATACTCGGGAAGTAGTTGTTTCAATAGATGTTTGTCAAAAAATTACAGTGTAAGTAATTTTTGCAGTTGGAAAAGGGGAAATAATCGAATTTTATTGATCATTGCCAGTAATTATTCTCTGTTTAATTTTATTGAAATTTAAATAACTGCAAATGTGTGAATCATCTCTGTTTTATTTTATATAATTATTTGTTGCATATAGTTTTAAAGTATTTTCTTATTGAAGGTCTAATCTTTTATGAGTCAAAACACTAATACAAACTGTTTTTTCTGAATCTGATGTTTTCATGTTAGCATCAGCACTCTTGAAGGATATATTTTTTTAAATTCATCAATACATAAACATTAAACAATAAAGATTTCAAATGATTTTTCATTTATAAAAAAGATGACAAAATAAGGAAAGGATAATTAATTCTAGTAAATATGCATAGAAACCGTTATATATATTGTTACGAAATCGGGTTTAAATAAACTCGGAAAAAAGTAAAACAATATTTATTTATTTATTTAGACTACACTTAACACATTTATTTGCACCTGTCGCTATTTATTTATTACGCGATGTTGAGCACTAGGACGTTCGTGATAGACTGACTCGGACTGACTGACTGCAGCTTTATTCAGACTATACAGATAGCATATATAGAATACTATATCATAAATAATTACAATACATGTAGGGCTTAGTCTGTCTGAGCTATCGACCAGAACCAGTATATTTTATTAGTTTCTCACTTGGATTACATCGATAATAGTCGTTTTTGATAATAATCTAAGACCAAATGTAATTGGTAAATAAAATCTACTAAGTGAAACAAATTAAGTGCTTCATTACTTTGAAAGGTTCAAAGTAATGAAGCATTTAGTTTGTTTGTCATTTTACTAAATTCAACATCCATTTATTTGGTTTGGATAACTGGAGATGGCCATTTCGTTCTCCCATAGCTCGTTGGTTTGGTGAATTTTGTTTCTTTGGAAAAAGTTCGCCTTCTTTTAGTGGACTTAGTGGACGAAATAACGTCTGTTTGGTTGCCTACCTTGTAGAGCCCATATTACATTCGTTGACGATGCTACTTAGGAATTAGGCATTAGATGGCGATTTGTATTATTTTTGCAATTAGCTTTTAATTTTAATTTACATAACACTATCAACATGTAGTGTTATATAAATAAACAAATAAACACATTTCATGTAAATAGAGAACAGTATTCATTCACTTGGTCACAGTTATTTAAATATATTAAATAAAAATGATTTGAAAATAATTAATAAATTATTTTCACATTTAGCTCTGTGACTATTGACTTACCTTTTTCAAATCATTTTTATTTAATACATTTCATGTATGTTGTAATAATAATGTTTGTGTA